>CM077667.1:415101711-415773139 GCA_039707655.1 Elymus sibiricus
AACAGGGGCATATTTTCCTCTTATTTTGACAAATACATCCACCCTCGGAAACTTGGCTAATATTTGCTTCATTCCTGGCAATCCACTTTTGTTTAATATAAAGCAATCATTAATAATTTCTTGTATGTGCGGTTTGATTTGTTTATTAGCTTAGCACAGATACCCACCTAAGAGCATCTCCAGCCCTTCTCCTATCCTTTAATCCCCTAAATTCCCTCCTATCCATTAGTCTCCAATATATAAGGCACTGTACTTTTGGTGCACCTAGCCCTTTCCCTAAAAATATTTACTGTTCGGGCAATTGACCCAACACCTTGTGTGTGGATGAGCTCCTAGCTTTGGTGGCCGATGATGGAGCTCAGGCGGCGACCATGTGACGTGAAGGTACATGAGGCTCCTGGCAACCTGCAACACCGATTCCTTAGATCGCCGGCGACGAACGCGAGCCAGAGGAAGCGGTGGCGTGCTCGATGATGGCGACAGTGAACTCAGTCAATTCCAGCGTCGGTGGCTAGTTTGGGTTTACACTCGGGTAGCGTATAACATCACGGTGCTTCGAAGGTTTCATTCCCAGTGATTTGGGCTTCGCGGCGCAGCGACAATGAAAATCACGTTTTTCGACTGATTACGATTTTGACGAGAGTAGAGACAATGGGGGAGGGAAGCAAAGGAGGGGGGGGGGGGGGGGGGGGGAGGGTAACACTAGGGGGTCGCGAGTCGGGTCGGGGACCGAGATAGACAAGCATGGAAGAATGAAGTTGGCTGAGAATTGCTCTTTTCATAGCGAGTTTAATCCGGGTTAAGTTTTCGGGGATCAAAACCTATATTTTTCAGGGATTAAATATAGTTCATATTGAAATATCAAAAACATCTTATCTTATAATAATGAACCAAGGGAGTAGTTTGCAAAACAGCTCAAGGCCGTCATCCAAATATACATCATCTCTCACCATGCATGGCTCTGAGTAGAGGAGTTAGTACTGATTCGATGTGCCGGATATCGGTCAGAATGGCAGACAGGAGCAATCCAGCGAGGCGGCACCGAACAATGAGGCGGTCGTTCATGGTCAGCGTGCTTGGCTCAAGCTGTTAAGGAAAGTGGTGTCGAGGGTTGGCATAGTCAAACATGTGTGTCATCTTCTACATCTCGAAGTTCACCGCCCCATCAACCTCAAAGCTGAACTCCGCCGTCGTCGGTGCCTTGTCCTCGCCGACACAGACAAGGCACAGTAACGTGAACGTACGGTGCGCATGGGAATTGGGGCATATCATGAGGAACCATCTGCTCCTTCCCACGAAGAAGTGCGTGGAGTGGGCGCACTCGATGCCCCGGAGCGCTGCCTTAAGCTCGGAGAAGCTGCCGACGGTGAGCGTGTGGGACCTAGCCATGGTGACGGTCTGCGGCTCCTCCAAGGCCGCGGGCTTGCTGGACCCGAAGAAGTTTCTGAGGAGCAGGCGCCGCTTCTTTTCGACGAAGGACAGAGTTCACCTAATGGTGAAGCTGTCGTCGTCGCGGTAGACGCACGACGAAGCCTCCAGCTCCCTCTGTTTCACGGCCAGACCCAAGCACCCGTCGGCGGCCTCGAGTCGCCTCCATGTGGAAGACGATGTGCTCCCGGGTCTCGTTGAGGATCTCCATGGAGATGCGGATGCTGGCCCCCACGTCTAGGGCGTGCCAGCGGCTGAGGAAGACCGAGATGACGAAGTAGTCGGCTATGCCGTCTTCATTGATGTTAGTACCGTAGCATTTCATATTGTCAGTACTGTAGCATTTCATTTTTTTGCATGGTATAGCATTTCATTTCTAACTGTAGTGATTTCATAGGTATATACTTGATGATAGAGAAATGTCTATAGTTACTTGTCTTAAGAAGATAAAGGACCAATTAATGACTAGGTCTTATAGCAAGAATTTGGAATCTGAGGAGATGTGTGGTAAAATTTGCCCCACAATTAGAAAGAAACTGGACAAAAATATTGACATGTCCAACAACTGCACTGCATTACCTGTTGGACATCACATCTTTCATGTTATAGGCATGGTTGGGGAGTATGATGTCAACATACAGAAGGAGGAGTGCTCTTGTAGGACCTTGCAGCTGTATGGAATTCCATGTAGACATGGAGTGGCATGTTTAAGATATGAAAGAATTAAACCAGAGGATGTTGTCAACAAGTGCTACAACATTGATGCTTTCAAAGATTCTTATGGCAAGATCATAATGCCATGTAGTGATCCTAGAGTGTGGCCTAAAATTAATGGGCTTGCTAATGCTGCCACCAAAGTATGAGGAGCAAGTTGGTAGGCCTTGAAAGAAGAGAAAGAAGAACCTACTAGAGGAGGACAATGGAACTAGGATGAGCAGAGATGACATTATTGGACATTGCAATGTGTGTAATCAACCAGGACACAACAAAAGAAAGTGCCCTGAGCTAGGTAGAGGTCAACCAGTAGTAGAAGAGGCAGCAACAGAAGAGCCAGCAGTTGAAGAGGCAGCAGCAGACCAACCAGCAGCATAAGAGGCATCAACAGAAAATGAGCCAGCATCAGAAGATGAGCCATCAGCAGTACAAGAGCCAGGAATACAAGAGCCAGCAGTAGAAGAGCTACAACTAATTCAGGCTGTGCTTCCAGAAGCACAACAAAGAACTAAACTGCCAGTCAAGATGAATCATAGATCGAATGCGGCAGCTAGGGCAATGTACCAACGACAACAGACCCGCTGGTGTCGGCGATGAGAGGGGCGGAGAGAAAAGGGCTAATGCCGGAGGTGGAAGAGGCGCTTGGACAACCTTCTTCCCGTGGCGCTTTCTGGCAGAGGAGCTGGCAGCGGCGGACATGGCGGCAACGATGACAGCGCAAGAGAGAGGGAGAGAGCGAGCACAAGACCAAGGGACGGGGGAATGAGTCTAAAAGAAGATCTAGGGGCCGCATTACATAAATGCCCAATCACTAGGCACGGGAAATCTCCCGCCTGGGCCCTGGTGTCGACGTGGTGGTGTAGGGTCCAAAGTATGTCTAGAGGGGGGGGGGGGTGATTAGACTACTTGAGCAAATTAAAAATCTAGCCTTTTCCTAATTTTAATTGTTGGTCAATTTTAACAATTGTAGCAAGTCAAGTACACCCTACACATGCAAGTCTAAGAGTATAGCAGCGGAAAGTAAAGACATGCACATGAAAGTAAAGGTAGGGAGAGGAGAATCAAACGCAATTGATGACATGAAGATTTTTCCTGTGGTTCCGATAGGTGGTGATATCGTACGTCCACGCCGATGGAGACTTCAACCCACGGAGGGTAGCGGTCGCGAGAGTCCATGGAGGGCTCCACCCATTAGGGTCCATGAAGTAGCAACCTCGTCTATTCCATCACGACTTCCGTCCACGAAGGACTGGCCTCACTATGGATAGATCTTCACGAAGTAGGCGATCTCCTTGCCCGTACAAACCTCTTGGTTCAACTCCACAATCACGAAGAAGGAGGCTCCCAAGCGACACCTAACCAATCTAGGAGGCACCACCCTCCAAAAGGTAATAGATGTGGTAGTATGATGAACTCCTTGCTCTTGTGCTTCAAAAGATAGTATCCTCAACACTCAATCACTCTCTCACAGATTTGGCATGGGTAGAAGAGATTGATTGGATGGAAAGAAACTTGGGGAGGCTAGAAATCAAGATTCATATGGTTGGAGTGGAATGTCTTGATCTCAACACATGCGTAGGTGGCGCTCTCTCAGAAAATTGAATGGGGGCAAGTGTAGATCAGTTCTGAGTGCTTCTCTTTCGAGTGAGTGGTGGTGGAGTGGTATATATAGGCATCTCCAAGAATCCAACCGTTACAACATTATTTCCCAACTCGGTGAAACCGAAGTGAAAACTCGATTGCACCGACTAGTGCAAAATGTGGCAACTTTAGGCTTTTCGGTGGTACCGATATACACAACTCGATCCTACCGATTTTGGTCTGACCAGGGCAGTTCCTCATCTCGGTGACACCGATTCACCAAACTCGGAAATTCCGAGTTTAGGAATTTGTCGGAAATCGGGCTCCGCAGACCCAAGAAGGTTCGAACACTGGGGCGTGTGCGAAGATCCTTCTCAGCTCAAGCCTTAAGCCCGTTGCCCCACAGCCAAACTTCGTCGAATGCGTGCAAGCAAGCAAGAAGATGAACACAGAGATTTACCCAGGTTCGGGCCACCTTGCAGTGTAAAACCCTACTCCTGCTTTGGTGGATTGGCCTCACGAGGAGGTTTGGTGATGAACTAGTACAGTGGTGAGCGACCTCGCGAGGGCTCTTGAGTGAGGGTGGATCGGTCTGTTCGTCGGTCCCTTTCTATGGTGGAGGCTAGTCCCTATTTATAGTGGCCTTGGTCCTCTTCCCTTATCGCACAGGCGGGAAGGGATCCCACAACGGCCAAATTTGAAAGGGGACAAGAGGTACATCTTATCCTGACTAAAGGTGGTCTTCGCCTGCAAAGCTTCTGGGCATGACGCAGAGGTGGGCTCGGCGATGACATCCGTCCTGCCGAGCTCGTGGTCTTGGTATTGTTGCACCGGAATGGAAACCTTTGTGGGATTCCTCAGGAACCCGCGTTCGTCCTTGCCTCCTTAGCACCAAAGAGGAAATTGTCCATTCTGCGCCCGTTGGCGCCCGCCTGCCTCGGTCGTCATGGCTCACGTCATCACAGCCTCCTGAGGCCGGGTGCTTGCATAGGAATCTCCGCTCCTCGGGAGGCGACCTGGGGAGGCCGTTCCCCTGAGGGTCTTGGCATCGTTCTCCTCGCGAGGCCGGGGCCCTCACGAGGGTCTTGTCTTGAGGGGCTCGCCGCCGGGCCGTACTGGGCCGTCGAGGTGGGCCATGCGCTGGGCCGCAGGCATGCAGGTCTGGGTACCCCCGATCCTAGAACGCCGACGGTAGCCTCCGGGCCCAAGGCGCGCTCGGACTGGCTTCGGGGCGAAGCCAAGGAAGGAAGGCCGAAGCGCCACGGGCCCCAATCGCCTGCGGGCCAGGCTCGACGCGTGGCGCACGACGGGGCGCGGACGCCTCCACTTCCCCACGTCGCCTCGGTAACCGCCCCAGCTGACAAGGGCTGGCGCACGCTGCGGGGCCATCATTGCCCAGAATGCGGAGGGACGCCGGTTGGCCTCCGATCAACTATAAGTGGGCGAGGGGGGGCAGAGCCTCCTAGCTCGTCTTCATCTTCTCGCCTCTTCACTCCAATCTGCCGCTTCCACGATCATGGCACCAGTGAGGAGGTTCTCTGCCGCCGAGACGGGGAAGGGCCGCCTGGAGGGGCCGGACTCGCCGCCGCCCAAGAGGGGTCGCGGTCGTCCCCGCAAGTACACCGCGACGCCGGCAGTGGCCCCCCAAGGGCGTGGGCGCACTCCCGTGCGGGCCGGCGCTGCCTCCTGCAGCCGTGGGAAAGCTCCCTCCCGCGCAGGCGGCAGCGGTAGCCGTGGCGCTCGCGGTCGAGGGGGAAAGCTCGCGGCGAGCGCCTGGCCGCCCCGCCCGCGATCTCAATCGGCCGACGCGGTCCAGGAGTTCGTGGTGTGGGTGGAGAGGCCGGCCATCACCTGGCTCCAGCTCCCGCGCTTCTTCGCAGGGGCGCTGCCAGCCGGTGGGCCTGCCGTCTTATGGCTGCAGGCCGATGGTTGCTGCAGCGATGCCTCGTGGGTGGAGGTCGAAGTCACTCCCGCGGGCTACGTGTTCCTGAACCGCGGGTGGCAGACGTTCGCCCGCGCCCGCGGCTTGCAGGGGCAGTGTACCCTCCACTTCAAGCATGATGGGGCGGCGACGCTCTTGGTCAAGATCTTCGGAGAAGACGGTAGGCGCTTGGGGTGCTGCCCGGCGGCGACGGCGTCCTCGGCGGTGAGCTTGCCCTTGGCGATGGCCGCAACACTTCCAGCAGCAGCGACGCCTCCTCCGGGGAAAGCTCGAGTGACGACAACTACAACGAGCCGCCACGTTGGCACACCCGGACCAAGGAGGGCTGCGAGCCGCCGCGGCGCCGTGCCCCTGCCCCGGAGGCCGTCGAGCCGCCATGTCGCCGTGCCACCGTCAAGGAGGAGGAGGACTCTGACTGAGCGCCGGCAGCGCCGGAGCCAGGCCTCGGGAGTGGCGGTCCTCGGGAGGCCACCTTTGTTTTTTTTATTTCCTACATTGAGAATCATGGAGGGCCCCGCTGGGGCGTGTAATGAACTATGGTGCTTGCGCCTTTATGTTAGCGTTTTCGTTCATATTCTAGTATTCATGTTGCTACCAATTGAAAGTTCCTGCTTGTCGCGATTAGGATAACTTAGCTTAGTGTACTCGTGGCGGGTTCCTGCGTCGTGAGATGCAGCTGGGGCAGTTCCTTTCTTCCGGACCAGACGGCTTCGGGGTCTCGAGAGGTGCTCACTGCTTGCGAAGCTCCTGGGGGGTTTGCGAGGAGTTAGGGCCTCCAGAGGTGCCTCCTCGAGGCACCGCATCCTGCGACAGCGCCAAAACGCGCTTACATAGGGTTAGAGTTCCTTGGTAATAAGTCAAGCCGTGATTTCCCTTTTCTTGGTCGTCCTCCTCCCAACAACCATTTTGGGTTGGAGCCCCCGAGCGAGGGTCGATCGTCGCTGGTATGCCGGGTCGCGATGCCCGGTAAGGCCAGGAGATGAGCGATCCTGAGGGCTCTTGAGGCCGGGGGCCTGAGGCAACATGCGCCTGCTGGCTCGCTCGAGAGCGTCGCGCAAGGATTAGAATGCCAAAGCTTTGGCGAGGTGCGCACCGTGTCCAGCCCCCGCTCGCGGGGCGCGGGAGAGAGAAAAAGCTGGCAGGTGCCAGACCTCTTTAAAAATGAGACTTTAAAACGGGAAACACTGCAAGGAGAAAAAAAAAATCCCACCCCTTTTTTCGAATAAAGACGCGAAAACTTCAAGTTTCATTTTCGAAAACAACAAATTTGGTTACAAAAAGAGAGCAGAGAATAGCCGCGTCCGGCACCTAAGCTAGTCTTCCCACCAGCGCGGAGCATGGGGCTTCCACTAGGCGTGGGCATAGTCATTGGAGGACCGTGTCGTCCGCCAGTGCGGAGCATGGGGCTTCCACTTGGGCGTGGGTGGGGGCCCCTCCGCGTCCTCGGGGGACCCCGGGCGTATACAACCCACTCATTATTACGTGAGAGTGTCACGGGTAGAACTTCCGGAGGTGCTGGATGTTCCAGGCATTCTGGATGGGGACCCCGTCCTGAGTCTCCAGACGTACGGCGCCAGGCCTGGAGACGCGGGCGACCCTGAACGGGCCCTCCCACACGGGCGAGAGCTTGTGCAAGCCCTCCCTGGAGAGGACCCGCCTTAGGACGAGGTCACCGACTTCGAGGGTCCTGGAGCGGACGCTACGGCAGTGGTAGCGCCGCAGCGCTGATGTCTACTACGCAACTTTATTCTTGTAGACTTTGTTGGGCCTCCAAGCGTAGAGTTTTGTAGGACAGTAGCAATTTTCCCTCAAGTGTATGACCTAAGGTTTATCAATCCGTGGGAGGTGTAGGATGAAGATGGTCTCTCTCAAACAACCCTGCAATCAAATACAAGAAATCTCTTGTGTCCCCAACACACCCAATACAATGGAAAATTGTATAGGTGCACTAGTTCGGCAAAGAGATGGTGATACAAGTGCAATATGGATGGTAGACATAGGTTTTTGTAATCTGAAAATATAAAAACAGCAAGGTAGCAAGTAACAAAAGTGAGCACAAACGGTATTGCAATGCTTGAAAACAAGGCCTAGGGTCTGTACTTTCGCTAGTGCAATCTCTCAACAATGCTAATATAATTGGATCACATAACCATCCCTCAACGTGCAACGAAGAATCACTCCAAAGTTCTTATCTAGCGGAGAACATAAGAAGAAATTGTTTGTAGGGTACGAAACCACCTTAAAGTTATTCTTTCCGATCGATCTATTCAAGAGTTCGTACTAAGATAACATCAAGTTATCCTTTCCGTTCGATCTATCTAAGAGTTCGTACTAGAATAACACCATATGATACACATCAACCAACTCTAATGTCACCTAGATACTCCAATGTCACCACAAATATCCATGAGTTAATTATACGATACGCATCAAACAATTTCAGATTCATAATACTCAATCCACACAAAGAACCTCAAAGAGTGCCCCAAGATTTCTATCGGAGAAAGTAGGACAAGAACGTGTATCAACCCCTATGCATAGATTACCCCAATGTCACCGCGGGAATCCGCAAGTTGAGTACCAAAACATATATCAAGTGGATCAATAGAATACCCCATTGTCACTACGGGTATCCGCATGCAAGACATATATCAAGTGTTCTCAAATCCAATATTCAATCCAACATAACGATATCTCAAAGGAAAAGATTCAATTCATCACAACAAGGTAGCAAGGGAATAGCATCATGTGATCCGACTATATTAACAAAGCCCGTGATACATCAAGATCGTGACATCTCAAGAACACGAGAGAGAGAGAGAGAGAGAGAGAGATTGAACACATAGCTACTGGTACATACCCTCAGCCCCGAGGGTGGACTACTCCCTCCTCATCACGGCCTCCGCCGGGATGATGAAGATGCCCACCGGAGATGGATTCCCCTCTCCAACAGGGTACTGGAACGCCTCCAGATTGGTTTTTCTTTGATACAGAGAGTTGCGGCGACGGAGCGGAGAGTCTAGGGTTATTTCTGATGGTTTCTATATTATAGGATTTTTGGGCGTCGGTTTCACGCCAAGATGGGCCACGAGGAGGGCACGATACACCAGGGCGTGCCTGGGCCCTCTGGCGCGCCCTGGTGGGTTGTGCCCACCTCGTGGCTCTTCTCCGGTGGTTCTTCGCTCCAATATTGCTTATTTGGTCCAGAAAAAATCACCAAAAAGTTTCGGGCGATTCCGAGAACTTTCATTTTCTGCACAAAAACAATACCACGGTAATTCTGCTGAAAACATCGCCAGTCCGGGTTAGTTCTAAATAAATCATATAAAGTGCATCAAAACCATATAAAAGTATTGTAAACATAGATTAATATGGCTTGAATACTTCATAAATTATCGATACGTTGGAGACGTATCAGCATCCCCAAGCTTAATTCCTACTCGTCCTCGAGTAGGTAAATGATAAAAGAAATAATTTATGAAGTGTGAATGCTAGCATAGTGCATAAGTTTGATCAATGATAATTTCAAACACTTTTCATAGCATCATAACAACAACTTTTTCTCATAAAACTCATAATGATAGAGTAGCAACCAAGTCACATGTTATGGTTCAAACAATGAATTCTCTTGAAACTTAACAACCTATGTTCTTAGTCACCAAACAATTGCAATTCAACTTATTCTCAACAAAGTCTAAGTAAGAGCTCCACATACTCAATCATCATATAGTCTTCTATGGTTGCTAATACTCAAAGCATATTTTTAGAACAAATGGCATCCATCGAACACAGAGAAATATAGGGGCTTAATGTTTCGCCTCCCAACATACTTATCATAAAGATAATTGTCAACAATAATGAATCATGATCAAATATATTTGACTGGCCATATGTGCCTAGATCTTTCCCCACCACATGGTGCTTGCCAACTAATAGATTGAGGTTGGAATAAGAAGTTGACTCAACATCAAAGTAAATAACATGAAAGTAAATAGATTGTCCCTTCGCAGAGGGAAGTAGGGATTTGCATATGTGCCAGAGCTCATTGTTTAAAACAGAGATAGATATAATTTTGGGAGGTGCACCCTTCCTGTCAACGTTACGACCAAGAGTTATCAATATCTTCCATGTTAAACACATTAGCGGCGGTTCCCAAGCGGTAAAAGTAAAGGTTTACTCCCCCTCCACCAACAAACACACTCCACGGTTAGCCGAATCCACGGGTACCGTCCATACCAACAACATTCCTGGGGGAGTTTTGTTTAATTATTTGCATTTTTTTCGGGACTGGGAATCCCTATTACCGACCCTCTCGTGCAAGGACGAGTGAATAAACACTCATCATGAGAATAACCCGCTTAACATGGAAGATACTGACCGCCCCCTGTCGCTCCATGAGCGGTCCAGGCACACAAAATAGGCGTTCATTTGAATTTTTAGAGGCGGCACATGCAAATTTACTTGGAATGGCAGTGAAATACCATATATAGGTAGGTATGGTGGACTCATATGGAAGAAACTTGGCTCAAGGATTTGGATGCACAAGTAGTATCTCTACTTAGTACGAAGTGTTGGCTAGCAAAAGGTTCTAAACAAGCATCACATGTTGGAGGATCCATAACAATATAACTTCTATGCAAATATACACAACCATAACTCATTACGTTGTCTTCCTTGTCAAACTTCAACTAATTTTCTCAAGTTTGAAAATAATTAATGGGTATTCACAATCATAGAAGATGTCCAAGATAATATATTTGTATGTGAAAGTTCTCTTCCTTATACTAATCATTCACGAATTGCTTGTATGACCAATATTGTGATTGTCAAACTTCAATAGATTTTACTTTCTAAACCATATGTGAAGCTACTAATAAGCATAAAGAACATTGATAATTTCATATTTATGATATTTCATTGATTCACAATTTACTCATAGGATATAAGTGAAGCTCAAGAGTAAACATCAAACTACTCTCAAAAGATATAAGTGAAGATCAATGAGTAGTCAAACAATTAAGTAGCTATGTGAGGACTCTCTCTCAATAAATATTTTCAGATCTAAGTATTTTATTTAAACAGAAAGCAAAAGAAAAATAGCACTCCAAGAATAGCACATATCATGTGGACAAATAAAATTTTAGGCTCAACATAGGCTAACCGATAATTGTTGATGAAGAGAGGTGGGATGCGTAGCATCCCCAAGCTTAGACGCTTGAGACTTCTTGAAATATTTACTTGGGGTGCCTTGGGCATCCCCAAGCTTGATCTTTTGTATCTCTTTCAATCCTCTCATATCATGGTTTCACCTATTCTCAAAAACTTCATCCACACAAAACTCAAAAAGAACTCGTGAGATAGGTTAGTGCACATAATAATAAATCAACTCTTTATTTACTGCCAAGACAAGTTGCATAATAATTTCAAAACATTATCTACTGTATACTATCATTTCCACAATTTATATTTACCAATATAGACCATGGAAACCATAGAATAAGTAGATAACAGAACTATGACAACAATCTGTCCAAACAGAACAGTCTGTAGCAATCTATTAAACCAGTATACTTCTGTAACTCAAAAAATTGTGAAAATTTAGGACATGCTAAATAATTTATATTACAAGACTGTGTAAAAATTTCAGAAACTTTACACGTTCAAGTAAAATATGAAAATTCAAACACTACAGATAAAGTTTCTGTTTTTACACAGCACACATCAAACATGCAATGCAAGCATCCTAAGGCAATTCTTGGAACTTTTTATTGAAAAGGAAGATTATAAATAACACCTAACAGAAAATAACAAAATAAAATGATGATCCAAGCAAAGCACATATTATGTGACGAATAAAAATATAGCTCTAAGTAAGATATACCGATAATGTTGAAGACGAAAGAGGGGATGCCTTCCGGGGCATCCCCAACCTTAGGCGCTTGAGTCTTCCTTGGATATTACCTTGGGGGTACCTTGGGCATCCCCAAGCTTAAGTTCTTGTCACTCCTTATTCTCCTCATATCGGTGTCTCACCCAAAACTTGAAAACTTCAATCACACAAGACTTAACGGAACTTCGTGAGATGGGTTAGTATAATAAATAAAGATCATTCACTTAGGTACTGTCAAGACAAGATTCATAGTTGTTATCACATAATACCTACTGTATTCTACCATTCACATAATTTATATCACTGAATATAAGTTATGGGAACACTAAAACAAGCAAACTATGCATGCAAAACAGAATCTGTCAAAAACAGAACAGTCTGTGAAGATCTGTAGTATAGCCATACTTCCCTGTATCTAAAAATTATGAAAAATTAGGAAAACCTGAATAATTTGTATATTAAGATTGTGTAAAAATTTTAGATAATTATCACGCTCAAGTAAAAAATGAAAATTCCTGTACTGGAGTCAAAAGTTTCTGTTTTGGTTCAGCATGAATTCTACTCATCTTGTGAGTCATCCCAAAGGCTTTACTTGGCACTTTATTGAAATAAAAGGCACAAGACATTATTACTAAAGCATCTTAATCATGTGGACACATCAAAACAGAAAGTATAAGTGTTGGGTTGTCTCCCAACAAGCGCTTTTCTTTAATTCCTTTTAGCTAGGCATGATGATTTCAATGATGCTCACATAGGAATATTATTTGAAACATGTAAGAGAGCATCATGAATCTCATGACAAGCACATTTAAGTCTAACCCACTTCCTATGCATAGGGATTTTGCGAGCAAACAATTTATGGGAGCAAGAATCAACTAGCATAGGAAGGCAAAACAAGCATATCTTCAAAACTTTGAACACATAGGGAGGAAACTTGATATTATTGCAATTCCTACAAGCATATGTTCCTCCCTCACAATAATTTTCAGTAGCATCAAGAAGGAATTCAACAAAATAACTATCACATACAGCATTCTTTTCATGATTCATAAGCATAGAATTTTTATTACTACCCACATAAGCAAATTTCCTCTCATTCATAATAGTGGGAGCAAACTCAACAAAATAACTATCATCAGACACTTGATTGAGATAACCACATTCAATATTAAAATCACGATGAAAAGTTTCATGGTTACTATCACTCTTTATAGCATACATGTCATCATCATAATCATCATAGATAGGAGGCATGCCATCATAATAAATTTTCTCATCAAAACTTGGGGGACTAAAAATATCATCTTCATCAAACATAGCATCCCCAAGCTTGTGGCTTTGCATATCATTAGCATCATGGATATTCAGAGAATTCATACTAGCAACATTGCAATCATGCTCATCATTCAAGGAATTCTCATTGCGTATTTTCATAATTTCTTCCTCTACCAACTGAGCACAATTTTTGGAATCCTTATTTTCACGAAAGACATTATAAAGACGAAACAAATGATGCAACCTAAACTTCATTTTTTGCAGTTTTCTTTTATAAAACCAAACTAGTGATAAAACAAGAAACTAAAAGATTTAATTGCAAGATCTAAAGATATACCTTCAAGCACTCACCTCCCCGGCAACGGCGCCAGAAAAGAGCTTGATTTCTACTACACAACTTTATTCTTGTAGACTTTGTTGGGCCTCCAAGTGCAGAGTTTTGTAGGACAGTAGCAATTTTCCCTCAAGTGGATGACCTAAGGTTTATCAATCCGTGGGAGGTGTAGGATGAAGATGGTATCTCTCAAACAACCCTGCAATCAAATACAAGAAATCTCTTGTGTCCCCAACACAGCCAATACAATGGCAAATTGTATAGGTGTACTAGTACGGCGAAGAGATGGTGATACAAGTGCAATATGGATGGTAGATATAGGTTTTTGTAATCTGAAAATATAAAAACAGCAAGGTAGCAAGTAACAAAAGTGAGCACAAACGGTATTGCAATGCTTGAAAACAAGGCCTAGGGTCCGTACTTTCGCTAGTGCAATCTCTCAACAATGCTAATATAATTGGATCACATAACCATCCCTCAACGTGCAACGAAGAATCACTACAAAGTTCTTATCTAGCGGAGAACATAAGAAGAAATTGTTTGTAGGGTACGAAACCACCTTAAAGTTATTCTTTCCGATCGATCTATTCAAGAGTTCGTACTAAGATAACATCAAGTTATCCTTTCCGTTCGATCTATCTAAGAGTTCGTACTAGAATAACACCATATGATATGCATCAACCAACTCTAATGTCACCTAGATACTCCAATGTCACCACAAGTATCCATGAGTTTATTATACGATACACATCAAACAATTTCAGATTCATAATACTCAATCCACACAAAGAACCTCAAAGAGTGCCCCAAGATTTCTATCGGAGAAAGTAGGACAAGAACGTGTATCAACCCCTATGCATAGATTACCCCAATGTCATCGCGGGAATCCGCAAGTTGAGTACCAAAACATATATCAAGTGGATCAATAGAATACCCCATTGTCACTACGGGTATCCGCATGCAAGACATATATCAAGTGTTCTCAAATCCAATATTCAATCCAACATAACGATATCTCAAAGGGAAAGATTCAATTCATCACAACAAGGTAGCAAGGGAATAGCATCATGTGATCCGACTATATTAACAAAGCCCGTGATACATCAAGATCATGACATCTCAAGAACACGAGAGAGAGAGATTGAACACATAGCTACTGGTACATACCCTCAGCCCCGAGGGTGGACTACTCCTTCCTCATCATGGCCTCCGCCGGGATGATGAAGATGGCCACCGGAGATGGATTCCCCTCTCCAGCAGGGTACTGGAACGCCTCCAGATTGGTTTTTCGTCAATACAGAGAGTTGCGGTGGTGGAGCGGAGAGTCTAGGGTTATTTCTGATGGTTTCTATATTTATAGGATTTTTGGGCGTCGGTTTCACGCCAAGATGGGCCACGAGGAGGGCGCGATACACCAGGGCGCGCCTGGGCCCTCTGGCGCGCCCTGGTGGGTTGTGCCCACCTCGTGGCTCTTCTTCGGTGGTTCTTCGCTCCAATATTGCTTATTTGGTCCAGAAAAAATCACCAAAAAGTTTCGGGCGATTCCAAGAACTTTCATTTTCTGCACAAAAACAACACCACGGTAATTCTGCTGAAAACAACGTCAGTCCGGGTTAGTTCTAAATAAATCATATAAAGTGCATCAAAACCATATAAAAGTATTGTAAACATAGATGAATATGGCATGAATACTTCATAAATTATCGATACGTTGGAGACGTATCAAGCGCCTGCTGGTACCTCGCTGCGCGGAGCGAGGCTTGGCAGCGGGTCTCCTCCCCGAGCACGAGATCTGTTCCCCGCGAGGCATCCTGGCGCTCCTCGTTGAATGCCAAGACCCGCGGGGAGCGATGCTTGACCTCGTGCGGGAGGACCGCCTCAGCCCCATAGACGAGGAACAACGGGGTCTCGCCGGTGGGCTTAGTCGCGGTGGTGCGGATGGACCACAACACGGATTGAAGCTCACTAAGCCAACCCCTGCCGCAGGCCTCGAGCTTCTTCTTGAAGCTCCCCGTCTTGAGGCCCCTTAGGACCTCCGCGTTAGAGCGCTCAGCCTGGCCGTTGCTCCGTGGGTGCGCCACTAAAGCGTAGCAGATCTGCGTTCCAAGGTTAGCACAATATGTCCTAAAGAGACTGCTTGTAAACTGTGAGCCATTGTCGGTAATGATACGGTTGGGGACACCGAAGCGGCTCACGAGGCCCTTGATGAATTTGACGGCCGAGCCAGCGGGGATGGTGCGCACGGGATTCACCTCAACCCACTTGGTGAACTTGTCGATGGCGACGTAGAGGTAGCGGTAACCACCAGCTGCCTGAGGAAAAGGACCCAGTATATCCAGCCCCCAGACCACGAACGGCCAGGAGAGCGGGATGGTCTGGAGGCCCTGCGCGGGCTGGTGGATCTGCTTGGCGTGGAATTGGCAGGCCTCACAGGACCGGACCAGCTCGGTGGCGTCGCGGAGCGCCGTGGGCCAGTAGAAGCCGCTACAGAACACCTTCCTCATGAGGGTGCGGGACGAGGAATGGTGCCCGCAATCGCCGTCGTGGATGTCGGCCAATAGCTCGCGCCCCTGCTCCTCGGGTATGCACCGCAGTGAGACGTCGTTGGGGCGCCTGCGGTACATCTCGCCGTCCTGCAAACAATAAGCAGTAGCCTGGCGGACCACGCGCTCCACGTCCTCCTCCTTCTCCGGCAAGGCGCCACGGAGCAGGTACGCCTTGAACTCCTCGGTCCAGTCGCCGGCCTGAGGCTCTAGCGTGGAACACCTTCCCCACGAGGGTGCGGGACGAGGAATGGTGCCCGCAATCGCCGCCGTGGATGTCGGCCAACAACTCGCGCCCCTGCTCCTCGGGTATGCACCGCAGCGAGACGTCGTTGGGGCGCCTGCGGTACAGCTCGCCGTCTTGCAAACAATAAGCAGTAGCCTGGCGGACCACGCGCTCCGTGTCCTCCTCCTTCTCTGGCAAGGTGCCACGGAGTAGGTACGCCTTGAACTCCTCGGTCCAGTCGCCGGCCTGAGGCTCCAGCGCCAGGAGCAGTCGGGCTCCTGAGGCCGGACCACAAGCCGGGGCGCCTGAAGGTGGGGCCGGTGGCAGCTCCTCCTGAAGCGACGCCGGGCCTGTGGCCGGGGTGCCGCCGATGGTTTGAAGAGCCTCTCCTCAAAGACGCCAGGCTCCTGGGACTCGCGATGCGACGCCCTCTTAGCGATGTCTTCTGCTTCCTTGTTCACGCCGCGCGGGACGTGCTGCAATTCCAAGCCCTGGAAACGCTTTTCAATTTTACGCACCTCTACCAAGTACGCCTCCATGTGCTCGTCCTTCGGCTTGTACTCCTTGTTGGAAAAGTTGACGAGGAGCTGGGAGTCGCCCTTGATGGTGAGGCGCTTGACCCCAGGGCGGAGGCGGCCCTGAGACCAGTGATCAAGCCCTCGTATTCCGCGATGTTGTTGGAGACCTTCTCACCATGTTGGAAGCAGAGCTGCACGACGTAGTAGAGCTTGTCCTGGGTCGGGGAGATGAGCACTACTCCAGCCCCCGCGCCCCGTCGGGCGAAGGCCCCGTCGAAGTGCATGACCTAGCCGTCGGGTGCCTCATCGGCAGGCGCGAGGGACTGGCCCTCATCCAGCCCCCTGTCAGGAGCGTCTGTCCACTCTGCCACGAAGTCAGCGAGGGCCGCGCCCTTGATGACCCTGGTGGTGCTGAACTCTAGGTGGAAGGCTTGCAGCTCGATGTTCCACTCTGCAACTCTTCCAGTGGCGTTGGGGCTGAGGAACACTTTCTCCAGGGGATATGCGAAGACGACCTTGATGGGTGGCCCTAAAAATAGTGGCGCAGCTTCCTTGAGGCGACGAGGAATGCGAGAAGGAGCTTCTGCTGCATAGGGTAGCGCGCACGCGCGTCTCGTAGCACGGTGCTGATGTAGTACACCGGGTGCTCGACGAGGGGCGAGGTGTTGGCGTTGCTCTGCTCCTCATGAGGCGCGAGGGACTCGGGTGCCCCGTGGGCTGATGAAGTGACGAGGGCCTCATGAGCGCCATCCTGAGGCGGCGAGCGTTGCGTGGCCCCGCACGGGCCGCCCTGCTTCGCGCCTGCGCCGGTGTGCTCCTCTCGGACCGCCACGAGCGCCGCGCTGGCCGAGTGGGGGGTGGCCGCCAAGTAGAGCACCAGGGGCTCATGTGGACGGGGCGCCACCATGACGGGTGGGCTCGTGAGGTACCATTTGGGGTCCTCGAAAGCTGTGTCTGCTTCAGGGGTCCACTCGAAGGGGCCCTTCCTCTTCATGAACTTGAAGAAGGGGAGGGCGCGCTCGCCCAGCTTGGAGATGAAGTGCCCCAAAGAGGTCACGCAACCCGTGAGCTTCTGCATTTCCTTGAGGGTTTGAGGAGGGCGCATTTTCCCGATCGCTTTGACCTTCTCTGGGTTGGCCTCGACCCCTCGGTGCGATACCAAGAAACCGAGCAGCTTGCCGGACGGGACCCCAAAAACGCATTTTTCCGGGTTGAGCTTCAGGTTCACTCGACACAGGATGGCGAACGTCTCCTCCAGATCCTCGATCAGGGTCCTCGCCTCTCGCGACTTGACCACGATGTCATCGACGTACGCCTCCACATTCCTCCCGAGTTGCTGCCCCAGGGCAATGCGCATCAGCCGCTGGAAGGTCGCACCGGCGTTCCGTAACCCGAAGGGCATGCACACGTAGCAGTACACGTTGCACGGGGAGAGGAAAGCCGTCTTCTCGACGTCCTCCACCGCCATCTTGATTTGATGGTATCCTGAGAAAGCATCTAGAAAGCATAGCAGATCGCACTCGGCGGTGGAGTCCACGATCTTGTTGATGCGTGGGAGCGGGAAGGGGTCTTGAGGGCTAGCCTTGTTGAGACTCGTGAAGTCGACGCACATGCGTTCCTTCCCGCCCTTCTTGGGGACAATCACTGGGTTGGCCAGCCAATCAGGGTGCCACACCTCCCAAACAACACCAGCTCCCTGCAGCTTGCTGACCTCTTGGACGATGAACACTTGCTTCTCTTGTGCTTGTCGCCTTGCTTTTTGCTTCACCGGGTGCGCATTAGGGCGCACCCTCAGGTGGTATTCGATTACTTCTCTCGGGACGCCTACCAGGTCGCACGCCTCCCACGCAAGCATGTCCTTGTTCGCGCGGAGGAAGTTGACCAGCGCCTTCTCCTGCTCCGGGGGAGGCCGGCGCCAATGGTGAAGGTGTGGTCCGGGCTCCCATCGTCAGCAAGCACCTGCTTCGTCTCTGCCCGGTCCTGAGAGATCAGCTGCTTCTTCTTCGCGGGTGCGGCCTTCGGAGCCTGCGCGACGCTCTCGGCGTCGGAGCGTGAGGCCGCTGCAGCATGGTAGACGAGCTTGAGGGCCCGAACCGCGACCTTGGTGTCTCCGGCCACAGTGATGATGCCGTTGCTGCCAGGCATCTTGATGATGTTGTAGCCTGGGTGCATTGCCGCCATGAACTTGGCGAGGGCCGGATATCCCAGGATGGCGTTGTACGGGAGGCCGATGCGGGCCACGTCGAAGTCGATCAGCTCGGTGCGGTAGTTGTCGCGGGTGCCGAAGGTGACGGGGATGCGCACCTGCCCCAAGGGGGTGGCGGAGCCTCTGACCACCCCGGAGAAGGGCCTGGAGGGCGTGAGCTGGTCGTAGGGCATCTGGAGCATGTCGAAGGCCTCCACGGAAAGGACGTTGAGGCCGGCGCCGCCGTCGATGAGGGTCTTGGTGACCATAACGTTACTGATGGTGGGCGTACACAGCATGGGGAGCGCACCAGCAGTGACCGTCGTCCTGGGATGGTACCTGGAGTCAAAGGTGATACCGGTCTCTGGCTCCGCCCTGCTCCGCGGGGCCTCGAGCCGTGGCTTAGCTGCGCCCGCCTGGCGGAGAAGCTCCTTGACATGGTGACCGGACGCGGGCGCCTGAGACCCGCCGAGGATACAAGCGACCACGGGCGTGGCCAGGCAACCCGCGGCGTCCCCATAGGCTGCGGGCTGCCAAGCCTTGGGAGCGGCGCCCGCCATGGAGACGACGAGGCGAGGGCGGAGCGCGGCTGGTGAAGATGGGACTTTGACACGCCCCCTACGTGGCGTGCCAAATGTCGGAAATCGGGCTCCGCAGACCCAAGAAGGTTTGAACTCTGGGGCGTGTGCGAAGATCCTTCCCAGCTCAAGCCTTAAGCCCGTCGCCCCACAACCAAGCTTCGTCGAATGCGTGCGAGCAAGCAAGAAGATGAACACGGAGATTTACCCAGGTTCGGGCTACCTTGTGGTGTAAAACCCTACTCCTGCTTTGGTGGATTGGCCTCACGAGGAGGTTTGGTGATGAACTAGTACAGTGGTGAGCGACCTCGCGAGGGCTCTTGAGTGAGGGTGGATCAGTCTGTTCGTCGGTCCCTTTATACGGTGGAGGCTAGTCCCTATTTATAATGGCCTTGGTCCTCTTCCCTTATCGCACAGGCGGGAAGGGATCCCATAACGGCCAAATTTGAAAGGGGACAAGAGGTACATCTTATCCTGACTAAAGGTGGTCTTCGCCTGCAAAGCTTCTGGGCATGACGCAGAGGTGGGCTCGACAATGACATCCGTCCTGCCGAGCTCGTGGTATTGGTCTTGTTGCACCGGAATGGAAACCTTTGGGGGATTCCTCGGGAACCCGCGTTCGTCCTTGCCTCCTTAGCACCAAAGAGGAAAATGTCCCTGGTGCGCCCGCTGGCGCCCGCCTGCCTCGGTCGTCATGGTCACGTCATCGCAGCCTCCTGAGGTCGGGTGCTTGCATAGGAATCTCCGCTCCTCGGGAGGCAACCTGGGGAGGCCGCTCCCCTGGGGGTCTTGGCGTCGTTCTCCTTGCGAGGCCGGGGCCCTCACAAGGGTCTTGTCTTGAGGGGCTCGCCGCCGGGCCGTACTGGGCCGTCGAGGTGGGCCACCGCTGGGCCGCAGGCAGGCAGGTCTGGGTACCTCTGATCCCAGAACGCCGAAAGAATTAACTAACCAGAGAGTTGGTCACTGATTCTCGGTCATACCGAAACCAGTATTGGTTGTACCGAGTTGCTAGGGTTTTGGCTAGGTTCTGTCTAGGTTAAAACTCGGTGGATCCGAATGGGAAAGTTGGTGGCACCGAATTTGAACTTTAGGTTTTGGACAGAGTATTTTGTGGGAGAATGGATGAGTATTTTTGGTGGCTAATCTCTAAGCACTTGAGCAACCAGATCATCATAATCTAGTATTGGCTTTCCTATGGACTCAAAAGTGATTTCTCACAAAATATGAAATGTAGAGTCTTGAAGCTTGAAGCTTGGCCAATCCTATTCCTTCCTTTCCTTGGGGAGGTTCTCCACAAAATTCTTTAGCCATCCCATCATTGAACTTTTTCCTGAGATAAACTTGGTAGAAACATTAGTCCAATGAGATATATGTTGTTATTAATTACCAAAACCACCTATGGAGAAGTTGTGCTTTCAGGTGGAAGTCAAAGCGCCACGCGAGCTGGTCAGCAGCTGTCAGACGAAGAAAGGACCTCACATGAACAACTTAGAAAGATTTAGGACCCAAATGTGCATTTTGATATAATCAGGACCCAATCGATACTTTTGGGAAAATTTTTAGGACCGTGCTTGCATTTTACTCTAGAAATAAACCACGAGTGTGTGCGCATGTGTGCGTGTTGCGAGTCAATGCTCGCGATCGGATCGTAGTCAATTAGCAACAGCCGCGGCATACACATCCGGAATGCGTCGTGGGGTGGCATGGGCGAGCTAATCGCCACGATCCACAGTGTGGAGGAGGTGGGCAGCGTGATATGTGTACGAGCCTGGGTATAAACCTCCGCACACTGCTCGTTTGTAGGCGATATGGTTAGTCCAGCGCGTGTGGTTTATCTAGATTTGTAGCCCGAGTTGGTACGTGCCACAATTTGAGTTCGCGCTCAAAGAAAAAGAATGCTGTTTGTGCGGCGAGGCGCCATATGCACGACGAGGCGTTTGTCGTCGAAAATTCTTTGTGTCCAGTGTGCTCCTTTTCTTCTTTCACCTTCATCTGTGTCCGTGCAAGTGAGAGAGAGGTTCGTCTGGCATTCGTGTCACCGAAGGCTACTCGGCGTTCATCGCCGGGCCGGGTTTGTCCAAACAGTTGAAATGCTCCGGGTACACCTTGACGTCCCAGCCAAGGTCATGGAAGAAGATGGTGCCGAAGGTCAGGGAGTGAGGAACGAGCACCCGCGCGAGCTTGGAGTAGTGCGGGCCGGGATCGTCACGAGGTGCGTCGTCGTCCGCAATGAGCGGCTGGCGATGGCACCCATCGGCCGAGCGATCGATGGGAAATCGAAGCCTCTGCTCTACGCTGGGCCCTCAGACGAGTATGAGGTCGCGCATGTGTATGTGTAAGCCGGCCCCAGCCCCAACCGAGTATGGAGTCCTCTCGTTGTCCTTGAGCTCTTTCGGTTCCAGTTCCGTTGACAAAGAACCGCTTGGAAGTTGGAAGTATTAGGATGCATTTGGTTGCGTGCATTAGGCCCAGCCAGGCCTGTGGGGGATGTTTTTGGCCCGTTTGGTTGCCTGGCTCGCATGCGATCCGTGGCCCTGCTACTTGTGAGCTGCGTTGGGATTTCCCCCAAAGAGGAGAGGAGATGCAACATAGTAGAGATAAGTATTCCCCTTACTGAGAACCAAGGTTATCGAACCAATAGGAGAACCAAGCAAACTCCCTTCGACAGCACCTACACACACAAAACCAAACACTTGCACCTAACGCGGGCAAGAGGGTTGTCAAGCCCCTTGAACTCGTTACTTGCAAGGATTAAATCTTGATAGAGATAGATGATATAAAGGTAAAATAAAATAACAATAAATAAATTGCAGCAAAGTATTTTTAGGGTTTTAGTATTTATGTTTAAGTAGACCCGGGGGGCATAGTTTTCGCTAGAGGCTTCTCTCTTGAACATAGCATACAGTGTGTAGACAAATTACTGTTGGGCAATTGAATTGTGCATAGTTATGACATGTTATTCACAACAATGATCATGTATATAGGCATCACGTCAATAAACAAGTAGACCAAAACGATTCTGCATCTACTACTATTACTCCACCAGTCGACCGACTCCTGCCTGCATCTATGGTATTAAGTTCATAAGAAACAGAGTAATGCTTGGAGCAAGGTGACATGCTGTAGACAAGATAAGACAACAATATGTCCAGACCCCGTCATTTTATCCTTAATGGAAACAATACAAATACGTGTCTTGTCCCTTTCTATCACTTGGATATAGAACACCGCAAGATTGAACCCATTACAACGCACCACACTCGCGGAAGATAAATCAATCTAGTTGGCCAAACCAAACCGTTAGATTAGAGAGAAATATGAAGCTATAACAATCATGCATAATAGAATTCAAAAAGACTTAATTACTTTCCATGAATAATCTGATCATAAACCCACAATTCATAGGATCCTAATAAACACACCGCAAAAGAGGATTACATCGGATAGATCACCGTGAGGATCGCGGTGAATATTGTATTGAAGATCAAAGAGAGAGAAAGCCATCTAGGTACTATCTATGGACACGTAGGTCTGTAATGGACTACTCACACATCATCATGGAGGCAGCAAGGTTGATGAAGAAGGCCTCCTTGATTAATTCCCCCTCCGGCAGAGTACCGAAAAAGGTCTCCGGATGGGCTGCCGTCGGAAAAGAGACTTGCAGCGGCGGAAAAAGAGTTTCAGGTGGCTTTTTGTTGCTTTCCCGATTTTAGAAAATTTATGGAGGTAGAATTAGGTCAGACAGAGCCAAGATGGGCCCACAAGGCATCAGGTCCCGCCTACCCCCTGGGCGCGTCCTGTTGCCTTGCCGTCTCCTCGCTTCACGTCTGGTCCTCTCCCAAAGCTTCGAGGGTCTCTTTTGTCCAGAAAAAAATCGTCAAAAAGTTTTGTAGCGTTTGGACTCCGTTTGGTACCGATTTCCTGGAAAACCAAAAACAGGTAGAAAACATCAACTGGCACCACGCACTGGGTTAATAGGTTAGTTCCCAAAAATGATATAAAATAGCATATAATTGCATATAAAGTATCCTAGATTGATAATAAAATAGCCTAGAACAATAAAAAATTTGTAGATACGTTGGAGACGTATCAGGCCCGCACGAACCTCAAAGCAGGCCTAGGCCTGGCTGTGGAGGAACGGCTGAATCAACCATTTTTTGCGAGCTACGCTCGCTCCACGCATGGCGAGCGACTGCATGCTTGGGAAAGCACGGGAGACGACGCGACACATCATAACTCCCCACGCCCCCTCCCGTCACCTCCCTTACCAATTCACACCCACTCCTTCTCTCTCCCCTCACCGCCCGTTCAGTTTCTTCGATGGCAATGCTGCCGTCTTGCCACGCCCCACCCACTGAGGTCATCACCGGCAGCAATCCCATCCAAGAGAGATGGGTTGCCGGCCTCACCTCAGCCGGACGAGATCTCACGCCGTCAATATGTGCCCCCTCCCCTTTCTGCACCATGCTGCCTCCCAGGGCCAATGCAGCGCCGGCGCCGGTCGCTCCGGCTACGCCACCAGAGCCGAAGCTCATCACCTTGGGCTCAAACCTGGCGGGGTTTCAATATCCGTCAGCGCCGTCCTTTGTCGGCCCCACTTATGGGGGTATTTTTACCCCATAAGAGGGTTTTCTCCTCTGCGTCTGGTGCAAGGGGAGGGGAGCTCCAGGATGTCGGCCTCATCTTCGAGCTGGCGCAGGACGAGGTCCACGGACGCGGCCCTCGGAATGGTCGGGTCCTCTTAGTCGTCGATGGCAGCACCCCTCTCCCCATCGGGGTTTTCTCCACGGCGGGCGTACTGTACACCGGCAACCCCCACGGTAAGCACTAATCTCCCCTTTGCTTCCTAGTTAGGGTTCTTAGGGTAGTTCTAGTAGTGTTAGAGTAGATTGTGGACAGTGGATTCGATCCAATTCGACTGGATTCGATCGGATTCGATCCGAATCCACTGTTTTGGGGATGAACCAGAGTGCATGCCTACTTTGTTCATCCCACATGTCTAGATTGTTGACAGTGCAGTGTTAGTTAGCATGCTGTTAGTGCCACATTGTAAGTTTGTTGTGCCACAATGTTAGTTCTTAGTGTCACATTGTTAGGTGTAAGTGCCACATTGTTAGGTGTTAGTGCCAAATTGTTAGTTTGCATGTTATTACCAGTGTATATGCTCCTGTTCTTGCTGTTGTTGTTAGTTCTTAATGCCACATTGTTGCTCTTGTTGTTATGTTAGGCTAAGTGAGTGCATGATCAACATATAGGGCTTTGCATGTGGCATGCAAGTAGGACATACCTGAATGCCAAAAATATTAGGTGCAAGTAGGACATACATGATCAAAGTAGGACAATGCATGTGCATTTGGCTTGATCTGATCATTGGTAGCACTGATCAGTGTTATCTTTGATCATTGCTAGCTTTGATCAATGCTATCATTGATCATTGCTAGCTCTGATCATTGTTAGCACAGATCGTTATTAGCTTTGATCAGTGAGCATAGATGATGTCCAACTTGTTACCTCTGACCATGTGTCATATGTTGCTAACTCATGTCCAACTTGCTGACAAGATAATGAAGATGAAGTGGGACAGAGCCGGTGGTGGAGCGCAGGTCGTCGTCGGCGCAGAGGTTGCGGAGGACCTTATCCCCACCAATCGGTGGATGAAGAGGGTGGTGCTTTCTGGCAGGAAAGAGTACATGAGCATGCCACTGGGCGCTGGCAGGAGGCCAAGGACCGGCCACGAGGAGGGTGCACGGGAACCTGCCAGGTTCTACATGCGGATCCATGACTAGGAGGACATCGCCATCCTCATCACCCCGCCTGCCTTCAGGCCAGTGATGAAACAATGGCTGGTCACTAGCCCTCCTCACGTCGTTAGCCTCTCTGCCAACAAGTGGTGCGAGTTCGGGATCCAGGTGCAGATGTTCAAGGGGCACATGGTGTTGGGTGCGGCTAGGAGTACTTCTGCAGCCGGCACAAGATCGTCCCCAGTGACGTTGTAGTCTTCAGGCTCTTTGGCCTGGGGCTGAAGGTGCAGATCTTCAACGCCAAAAACTCCAACATATGCAGGGTCCGGTGCTCCAAGCACAGCCGCGTCGGCGACATCGTGCATGCCATATAGTTTGTTCCTCGTAGTCCGAGCTGAAGTGAACTGAAGTAGTGTAGGTTTGAACTGAAGTCCCACCGTCTCTTTTGCTGTGAACTTGTCTATATTTTGCCCAGGGACCAACACCCTGGGGTCTAGCAGGGGCATGGGATGCCCTGCTGTTTTAAACATATGCCTAGTACTACTTATGACCTGCATGTTCTTACTTTGTTCTTGCTTTGTTCTTGTTGTGTTCTTGCTTTGTTCTTGTTGTTGATGATCAGTGTGTTGTGTGTGTTGTGTGCTGACAAATGGGTGGTAAGTCCACCACATTTGAAAGGGTGAGCAGACCAAATACTTGCACATAATCAAACAGTTGTGCTTTGCATCTGCTCAAACCCAAAGCACAAATACAGGCAACCAAACAACATGCACCCAACTGGGCCTTGATGCAATGCATGCAACCAATCAACATGCAGATGTTGGTTTTTTTTCCTGCATATGCTCAACCAGGCCCAACTGGGTCAAGCATGCAAATGGGCAAAAAACCATGCAAGTAACCAAACGCGCCCTTAACGGCTTAGCCGATTCGGTTTCCTATCTGAGTTGAGCTTGCGTAAGATCACATCCCTGTGGAGGTGTGGTAAATCCCACCACCAGAACCACTCGTGCAAACAAGTTTGTATGAAAAGGTAACACTCAAGATTACTTATCAGTTAGTGTGCATTGCAAATTGCCAAATCGTAGACATATTTTTTTTGAAACGGCGGCAAAAGATTTGCCTCATTCATTAATTAAGAAGAAAAGAGTTGTTCAGTTAATTAACGAAAACCCAGGCAAAAACTGTCACAATCCGCTGGGCGGTGCACAAAAGATATCTCACACACACCACTATGAAGAAAGCCTCGTCGAGGTAGCACAAAGCCACAAACGTGTCATCATCATCACCTCTCCCCAAGCCAGCGTCATTGCATCCATTCTCTATGAGCAAGCGATTCCGACTTCACCAAAGATAACCACCAATCCAGCCCATGTCGTAGAGGTTGTGCGAAACCACATGAAGCTTCACACTAATCACTCAACCACCCGCGGCGGGACAACGAAGCTCCGACTCTGAAGAAGAGCTACAAAGGACAACTATGCAAGGCTGGCACCGCAAAAGATCACCGAATAGACCACCTGTCGCCCGTCATCGTTGCCACAGGGACCCCGCCGCCACAACTCCAACTTCACAGCAACAAACAACCCGAGACGAACTCATGGACACGCTGGAAGAACAGCCGACTACCGCAACCATGCTGCGACCCCAACATCACTCACTCCATCGTTGTTGCCACAGAACCCCGACGAAGTCACCATCGTCTTCCAATTGGCCCCGCAGCGATACCTGCACCAGCCACACCACCTCGACGCACCTGCCACTAGTCCCTCCAACTGATACATTCTAAAAAAACAAATCCCTCAAGAGGGGCACGACGCAAGACGCCACCATCGTCATATGAATATTTCCATGGAGTTTTGCTGAAATAAGAGCTAAGGGCTCCTCGTTCCATCGGTGTGCTTATTGTTGGAGGGCTGTGAAGCCGTTTCTCCGATAGGTCTTTTGGTATCCAGCTGGGTTAGGTTTCCGGTGGATCCATCTGGATTTGGCCATCTTTTATGGTCTTCGGAGTTTCTACAAGCTCTTATCCGCATTTTTTTTCTTCGAGCGGCGATTTGCTTCACAGATCGCGGTCGTCAGTGTCTCCGGGTCTGGACCGATGACTTTTTGGATGTTGCTTCTAAAAGCTCCTGGCTTTAATACAAATTGCTCTGCCGAGGTGGAGGCCCAGAGGCGGCATCAAGCTAAGCTCACGGAACACAGTAGTGGATGCAGGAGGACGAAGACTTCAGCACCCCAAAGAAGATGATTTTAAATTCCAATTTTTTGTATAGATGTGTTTGTAAGGACATGTGATGGGTATTATTTGACCTTAGGCCATTTCGTCAAAAAGGGAGCTAAGGGGAGGAAGAGAGAATTTAAGTATACTAGAACAAATGCATATGTAGATGTTTGAAAATGGGTAAAACTTTATGAATAGAAAAACAAATGTAAGAGTGTTCTAGGTTAAAAAAACTGCAATTATGTAACAAAATGACATATAAAGGAGAAAAACTTTTGAAATTGACTTAACATGACTACATCTTTTAACAAAAATATGAAGCATGAACTTTATATTTTTGCTTCAAGCGTACATATACCGACCATGACCACATAGAAAAAAACACTTGTGAGTAACGTGCAAGACTTGAAGAGGCGCATTGTTATCATGAATATATTAATGAAAATAACAACTATGAGTACATGCATGATTGCTGATGCATATTGGTTTTGTTCCGACGGCTCTTATTAATTGACATGATTTTGGCGCACACATATGTAGTAGTAGGGCTAGCTATTTAAACAGAAAACATGGCAGTGTTGTTCTTGACAAAACTTTAGTCGTATGACCTCGATCTGACCACAGTTTTGTTACCTAACATCATCTCCGTGTACAAATAGACACGATGCACGGAGGTGAAGCTCGACCCCCCTTCGCACAAGGGACTAAGACATGAGTATTCACATAGTGAACATATTGGTACCTATAACATAGTGAACATACTCACCAATAGTGCCAACATGATCACGGAGGTAGTCCGTGTATTCCTTGACTTTGAAATAGTTCTTATTCTTCAAGTTCACTATATCAGTAGAATTTAAGGTGCAAATTCCCAAAACGGCCTTTCAGGACTTAACCATGAACCTGTGAAACCGACTGGGCTTCTCCACTTTGCCTCTCTTTTTATAGGCACACTTGAAGACCTTGCATTTCTCTGTGTTCTCAATTTGGGGGTCCATGTTGTGTTCTCGGCTTTCTTGTGACTGGGGTTGCAACACAATAGTCAATGAGCAATTGGATAAATGGACTGTGGGGGAAGCTCCTCTATTGTTCACTTGAAGCAAGACAAATTTCATGCCAAAGGATATCTACCACATTGATTGGCTCATTGACTAATCAATTAGGTACAAGAGAGCCCATGACTTTGTTTTAGATGGGTCCCCTTAAATGTGTGAGAAAGGATTCTTGAAAGCAAGGTGCATATATTAGGAGTTAAACTCAGAGAGAGAGAGAGAGAGAGAGAGAGAGAGAGAGAGAGAGAGAGAGAGAGAGAGAGAGAGAGAGAGAGAGAGAGAGAGAGAGGGAGGGAGAGAGAGAGGGAGAGGGAGAGGGAGGGGGAGAGAGAGAGGTAGGGGGAGGGAGAACTCCCCCTAAATCATGCAACCCAAAAGGCATTGCTCTAAGGATAAACATATCAACTATAGCAATGTAAACGATTGCATGGCAAGGTTGTGAGAGAACTCAACATATAGAGGAGGATACCATCGCCACAAGATAAGCATGAATAGCAATAGATATAATCCTTGAATACTTTAGCGCATCATATGTCTCACAACCAAAAAAAAACAAACATGCGTAGCACGACATGTAATCCACATACAAAAAAAAGTTCCACATGCCCAAACAATCAACCAAATGAAGAAGATAATGGCATGTGACTTGTAACCATAGAAGACCCATGAGAACACTTAATATACACCTTCTCCCCTTTGGCATCAAGACACCAAAAGGGTGAAGGAAACTACAGATCTTCCCAAGAAGATCACTCAAAGTCAATGTGGTGATATTATCTCCCTTGGCATTGATCAAAGGTTGAACTTGTAAGAACATTGTGTTCATCAAGAACCTTATCACCAGATTGCTCATCTTCATAGTGATGTCTACTACATAAATTTATTCTTGTAGACTCGTGTTGGGCCTCCAAACACAGAGTTTTGTAGGGCAGTAGCAATTTCCCTCAACTGGATGACCTAAGGTTTATCAAACCGTGGGAGGTGTAGGATGAAAATGGCCTCTCTCAAACAACCCTGCAATCAAATACAAACAATCTCTTGTGTCCCCAACACATCCAATACAATAACAAATTGTATAGGTGCACTAGTTCGACGAAGAGATGGTGATACAAGTGTAGTATGGATAGTAGAAATATGTTTTGGTAATCTGAAATAATAAAAACATCAAGGTAACAAGTAACAAAAGTATGTAAATACGGTGTTGCAATGCTTGGAAATAAGGCCTAGGGTTCGTACTTTCACTACTGCAAACTCTCAACAGACACTTAGAGGTTGCGTTAAAAACTTAAGAAGGTTTCTCAAAAATTGTGATGTACACAGCTTAGAAACTGGACCATCTTCAAGAAACAATCGTAATTTCAAGAGGGAATGGGTTAGGTTTGAAGGTGAAGCGACCGTTGCTTCATCCGCTCGCTTTGAAAAAAATTACACTCAGAATGCACCATGACATGACACATGTCAAAATTTGATACTTTTCCACGTCCGACTACTATTCTGTAGTCATTAAAATAATTTTAGGCATTTTAATGGATATAATTCAAATTTTACCCTCTCCCCCAAAGAATAACAAAGAAACCAAAAATTGTAAATAAAAGAAGAAAATAAGAGATGAAAAGAAAGAAAACAGGTTTCCCGAGTGCAAAAATACATGCACTCATCAAAGACCTTGCATTATGATTGGTCTATAGCAGACTCTCCATGAATCGTGCCACTCAATCGTCAGATGCCCACAGATCTGAAGGATATGTTCCCTGCTCTCTCTCTCTCTCTCTCTCTCTCTCTCTCTCTCTCTCTCTCTCAATCCCCACTGTGCCGATGTTTGTGCAACATTCCCCTACCTTGCACGCCACTAGATCCGGCCACCCCTGACTACCCTCGGCGAGATCTGCTAGGCCACGCCCCCTCCCCTCACCTTCCCACGATGCCCCATCCTCAACCTCAAAGCTGGCGGTCAAGGGGAAGCACGAGGTGACTGAGCGGTAGAGGCTTCCCGCGCCACGGGCTACATGGACGAGCAACGACACCCTGGGGAGCTCCTTGTATCCCAAAGAGCTTCTGCCCCTACCCTGACGAGCTCCACCCCGCACGAGCTCGATGGCAGCTGACGACCGTGGTGTGGACAAGAAGTAACATCAACACATCATTTTTTGTTCCTATGTACAACTTTTGACGAGCAAGGAGGCCGTCGTGCAGGTACAATTGCTTGCATGCTGGGCTTCGATGGTCTCCGGGGAGCAACGTCGGCATGCTTTTTTTTTCAGTTCTGCTAAAAAGCTTTGTCGAGTGCATGCACTCGGCAAATTCATGCCCGTTTTGTTGAGTGCATGCACTCGATAAAGCACCTATGTCATGTGGTACCGCGACCATTCGTGTCGTTCCGTCAACACACTTAGTTTTCCGAGTTTTCAATTTTGCACTCAGCAAAGATTCGCCATGGTGCTTGCCGAGTGCCTGTGGAAAAGGACTCAGCAAACTTGCCTTTGCCGACTAATGGTCAGCCGAGTTGTGTTTTGTCTGAGTGTGGAACTCGGCAAACACTTTGCCGTGCGTTTTTGACCTTTGCGGAGTGCCTTGGAAATTTCAGTAGTGATTCGATGTCCTAAATTAAACAAAGATGATGCAAAAATTCCAAGCACCCTGACAATGTCTAGAACTTCGTGAAATTTCATGAAATTTTGTTGAATTTTGCCATTGCTTATTAGTGAAAGGATTAAGTGTTAGAACCACTTTGATCTTGTATAAACCGTGAATACTTCAAGGTTACAGTGCGACTATGTAAGGCTTACTTGTTCCCGAGAACATGTCATTCGAGCATTAGGCTTTGTTTTTAAATACACGGCATTCTGCCATTTGGAGGAAGTTTGCACTTTTGTATAAAAAAACATCTTCACAAAGTCACACGCATAGCCCCTTGCTGTTTTTAATCTCTTTCATTTACTCTCTTTGAGGAGAATAAAAGACCCTGAGAAGAATTTGATGCCTTTTTCTATGCGGATAGAGTCGCTTTTCTACGGCAAAGCTAGTAAAGAAAACAGAAGAAAAAAAAAAACTAATGATCGTCCTAGCTGTATGCCTCTATGCAGGCGTGTGGAAGCAATCTCAAGCACGGCAGCGACATTCCACTTGCTCTGCCTTCCAGCAAAGAACTTGCTCGTTAAAAAGATGCTAGTTCGTTACGCTTAGGCCCTGCTTGGAGTGGGTGTAAGATTTTACACATGTATTTATTTTATAATTGTAAATTACCAGTCAACACTTGATTCCTTCCTGGAATCAAAACGACGGGACGGGCTCTGTATTCCTTCGTAGTTACTCCCTCCGTTTTATAACTTCGTAGTTACTCCCACCGTTTTACAAAGTACCAGGACGTTTTTGCAAGCTGTTGTGGGGGCGGAGGGAGTACATGTATCTCGTTAGAAAAAAAAAATGTCATGCTAACTTTTTCTTGTAAGAAATCAACCCGCGGGTGCACATAACACACATGATCATTAGTAGACGCATGCACAGTGCACTAACTCACAACAACGCATGCGACTTGTTTATAAATTCAGATTTCAGGTTGGACACATGCATATAGTGAAAATCATTTTCCGAGAAAGGGTGTATTTTATTAATTTAAAGTATAGCATCAAGCGAGTACAAAGAATGATGAGTAACAACAGGACTTTGCAAAACTAGAATGCACACAGGCAAACACTAAAAGTCTGACAAACAAAATAAAAAGTAGACATCTCGGCAACAGTAAAAAGTCATATAAGATTGACATTATGCCTATGTCGAAGGACATTGTGGACCGATCTGGAAATTATGCTGTCATCCATGTTGTGTACAAGTCTTCTTGGACGCCTGCTCCAAGCCTATACACACCACCTTAAACAACGGTTGGTACTCCATTCGGTGTAGCATAATGAAAATCATAACGGAAGTAGTTCCTTTTCCAATTATCGTTGATGGTAACATTCTCGATATTACATGCACCAACTGAGGTAATTCACGTGTTTGCTCAATCTCATGTGCCTGAATTTTTTTCTAGCATTGATCGATTTTGCAACGGATCTGAGCCAGGACCTCACCGCAGACGAGAGGACGAAGTTGCAAGTGGCAGCGAGTTGCGGCGTCCCAGGCAAAGGGGAGGAAGTAGGTTGACGAGTGCCGGTATGGCTTTCTGTAAAAATCGATTGCCTAGGGGTGGGTGGGGAGGGGGGTTCAAGGGTAGGGCAGGGCGCCGAGGCGGCCAGCTGGGGTGTGGGGGGGGGGGGGGGGGGGGGGGAGCAGGCGGCCGTTAGGTGGCGCTGGGTGGATCGTGTGGGTTTAGGAAACACAATGAATTTCTCAGTTCGAAACATGCTGCATGCATCACTTTATTATTCCATATACAAATAACATTATAACAACATTGATTTGCAGTTACACATGCACAACCCCATATTCCGTAGCTTGGAGAGAACTGAACGAAAAATAACCCTAAAAAAACGACAATGATGAAATGCCAAGATAAAGAGCGGAGTGAAAGAATGGCCAAATTTAACAACATGAACTCGCTTGCAGGTTAGAGCAACAACAGTTAATCAAGATTGAGTGATCTTTCACCATGCATGCAAACGTACGTGCGCAGCTGTACCACGCCACTTAGTAGTAGTTGATTGCGCGGCAGTTCTTCCTGATCTGGCCCTGGTAGCCGGTCTTGACCTCGATGCCGGCCATCTTCACCATGGCCTTCTCGAACCTGTCCTCCCACCACCCGGGGATGTTGGCGTTATCCACCACCATTCTGGCCGTCTCCGCCGACGTCATGAGCGCCGCGTCGGAGGTGAAGAGCACCGTGTGCGACAACACGTTCTTGTAGTACTGCCTGTCTAGCTTGTTGGGCGTCACCACGTCCTGCATCACCGTCGGGTCGTTGCCTCCTGGCGTCGCGTCGGCCGGGCACTGGCTCCTCAAGAACGCGGCGAGGCCGCCGTTGATGTCGGAGGGGGCGTTGAGGCGGTCGGGCACGAATGAGGAGCAGTGGGAGCGCCCGATGGTGTGCGCGCCGGAGAGGATGACCAGGTCCTCCGTGTTGAGGCCCTTGACCACGAAGCTATCGACGAGGTCCCCGAGGTTGGACGTCGGTGGGGCCAGGAACTTGAGCGGCTCGGAGGCGTTGGAGAAGGTGCCGTCGCGGCGGCCGGACGGCATGTCGAAGTTTACCTTGCCCCTGCTGAGGATGCAGGACGCATCACGGGCCGCGAAGGCGACGATGTCTGCGCAGGAGACGACCCCCGGGCAGGCCGCCTCGAGGGCGTCCTTGATCGCGTCAATCAGCTCGAAGCCGCGCAGGGAAGGGTCGTTCGGCGGGCTGAGCTTCTCCGGCGTCGGGCTGAACGGGGTCGGGTCCAGGAGGACGGAAGCATCACAGCCCTAATCATCAACAACTCAACGAAATTAATAAGGCCTGGCTAATCAGTTGTACATATATGTTTGCAAATTCGTTTCAAAATTTCTTGCAGTACCTCGACGAAACAGTCGTGGAAGAGCATGCGAATCATGGCGGCGCCATTGCCGGGGTTCTGGGAAATGGCCTTCTCCATGACGCCCTTGACAACGGCTTCGGCTTGGGGGCACTTGTCGTGGTAGAACCCGATCTGCAGTGGCCAGAAAGGGCTGGCCTGGCACCCCACAGCGACGAGCAGCCATGCACAAGCCATCATAACGTGCAGCCTTGCAGCAACAGCCGCCATTTTTTCGAAGCTAGCTTGCTTGCTCGACTAAGGTTGGATGTGAAGAGAGAAGTGTCAAGTGGTCGATCGGTGGAGAATGCGTGTTTGCATAGCTCGAGCATGAAGCTACTTATATAGCAGGCATTCGAAGACTTAGCCTTGGCCGAGATTGCATATGTTACCGCGTGCTTATTTTTTTTAGATGGAACACCCCGATTCCATACGGCGTGCTTAAAATTAACAATGATTAGGTTATATTGGCTTCGTTGGAACGTTACTGTACCTGGTGGTTGCCACCAATCTTAAGCTTCATTGAATTTGCCCACGGTACTCTTTCCTTCCAGTGGCTCTGAAATTAATCAAAAAGGGCGTTGGTAGTGATATGATACGGAAATAGTAGTAAGAAACAGTAGCCTGATGGTTACATGATGGGTTGACTCGACGGATATGTGAACAGGTCATGTACATAAGCTGGAGCTAGCTATTTTGCAGTAGCTAGATCGAGCAGCTGATTGGTGTAACCACCTCCGTGTCTCTTTCCTTCCGGTTCTGCATACGATATGATCCGCCAGTGGCAGATGGGGACGCCTGTTTTTCCGGTTGTTGAGATGCGAGGTTAATTAAGAAAGTTTCGTTTGTGCTTCTTCTCCTTCGATTCTGTTGGGGCTTCTACCTAGAATTAGAATAAATATCACTCAAAGTCAACGTGGTGCGATTCGCTCCTTGGGCTTGATCAAAGGTTAAACTTTGAAGGAACCTCATATCCATCAACAACCTCACACTACTGGAATCTGGTTTTCTATCGAGTTCTAAAGCTTTGCCAAGTTCATTTTATCGGAAACTCGGCAAATGTTGTGTGTGCTGAGTTTGATTTAAAATTGGACACGACAGTATACTTTGTAGAATTGCGACCAAGCTTAAGCGTCACTGAATTCGCGCATTATACTTTGTAGAGTCATTTTGCATTCGAAAGCGCAATGCGATGGTAACATATTATGTTACTCTATTTGTCTCTCTCATCTTTAAATATTTGTCACATCATTTTTTTACTTATGTGACATGCATGTTACTACCTATATTACTCTCGGTATGACTAGCCTTAGGGGCACACAGGGGTCAACTAAAATTAATTTCATGGTATTGAAGCGTATCCCCAACATGAGTTCAGTAGCAAAGTTTCTCACCACCCGACGATCTTGGGAATCAGACAAGTACACTGAGTACACACACTTGAACAAGAACTCATACTTGCGCTCCATGCAAGAAGCGGTCTATAAATCTTGTAATGAGGGCACTCACTTCCGGGCAACCCAAAAGCATAGGCAATTTGATCCAACTTGGCTTGGTAGGTATGTCCGCACCAAAGTCACAATGTGGCATAAAACTGTAAACTAACCTGTTTACTCTTATTGCACTTCTGCCCCATGATATACTCAAGGCCCATGCCTTTGATAATCTCCAACACCTAAATAGCGAGTCTAATTGGTCTCAATATGACCAAGACCTACGGTCTTTTGCTGCACAAGAATATGTTATTTGGGGAACAAGTCAATTCTCTCATCTATGTCTTGTTGAACAACGTCGTGGAGCCTTAGAAATTGGCATCTTTAGGAGCGGTGAATTGACATTGGTTCAATCTCAAGTTGATGTACAAGTTCTTGGGCATACCATGATAATCCATGGCTTGGTAACGTTGGTTTCCTAGTGACAAACTCAACAACCGTTTTCTCTCGCAACTTCTTCAACTTATTTGCACGGGCTCTAGTGGCCACGTACTTCGGTTTGCCTTGGTGCCACGGTTGGCCCTAGTGCCCCTCTTGGCACGACTAACATACATCGAGGGGATAACATGTTGCTCTTCAACAAACTCCTCCTCTATCTCATTTGTGACTTGATCACTACCACCGTCACCTTCATCGTCTCTTTCAACAAAAGCATAATGGTGGATCACTGACAAAGGTGTTCCCAACACGGTAAGAGAACCCATGGACTAGGCGCTTCTAGGGGAACGTGCTACGCGACCACAAAATCACCGTACGCGAACACACCCGGGATCAATATGAATTTGCGGGTAACGATCATCTCACCAACGATTCCATGCAACAGAAGTAGATGAAGGATAGTTGGTGTAGCGCGATGATTCCCGCGGCTAGGTTATACCTCCCACCCGGGATAATTTATCCGGGACGATCCGCTGATCTACTGTCAAAGTAGACAACACCTCTGAGATATCCACACATACCGATCTAGAAGTCTTGCGTCACTTTGTGGAACCAACACGAAGAACAACAGATAAAACTAGAGGGAGAAACAACCTAGCAGCGTTCCAATCTAGACCGGGGGGAGAGAGGGCATGGCTACAGGGGGTTCGCACGAGGGGCTTGTTGTGTCCTTGGGTGCTCCCCATTTATATATAGGTGGAGAGCCAGGGGATCGACCAAAACCCTAGAGAAGCCCTCCTCCTGTGCATGGGGGTTTGAATCCAACTAGGACTCTTCTCGACTTGCCCTGTCCCCCAAGTTTCCAAGGAGGCTGCCAACTTGGGCCACCTTGCCCACATGGCAGAAGTGGTAAGGCCCATTAGGAACCTTCTAGAACATTTTAGAAGCTTCTGGAACCTTCTAAACCTCTCGCAAGTTTTTGAAACCTTTAGGGCATTCCGGGACCTTCAGGGATACTTTGGGACATCACCGGGGCACTCATAGACCTCCGGGAACACTTCCAATATCATCTGAAACACTTTTGGAAGATCTTATCGCATTCTCCATTATATCCTAGTTCTCTTACATATTGCTAGTCGTTAAGTGTGTGACCCTACATGTTCGGTAAAATGCAGATATCTACGAAAGACCTTTTGGTCAGTATTTTTTAGCGCGGTCTGGATACCCATAATAATTGCTGCATACCAATGAAGATCTTTATCAAGCGAATCTTTTGTTATCATACAAACTTTTTTGATATCCCCGTGATCAATAGTTTGATCGCTATACCTAGTTATCCTCGCTACTGATTTGTACTCTTTTCTCGTTACCATATTCTGATGTCCCCATGACTAACACCGTAGTCACTATACTTGGCCAAGCGATAATGAGCATCGTAATACCAAGTGGGCCCAGAATATATCTATCCATCGCCAAAGGAGCAAATATTAATCTTGAGCTATCGAGCACCACAACATACTTTTTTGGTGTAAACATAAGTTACATTTATGATCACCACTTACAGTGTGATGTTTGGCCCCAAAGTAACCATATGATATCCTGGTCTACGATATTCTCATCGTCTAAGGACGCAAGTAAACATTACCATTTTATATGAAAATACCAACAACATATTGATGGTGTGATCTCGCAGTATTTCATAAATTGGGTCTATCAAACACCATCATTACTATAACAATGTGTTCTCGTTATTGTCGGCATCCTTGTTACATTAACAATACCCATGGTCAGAAAAACATAACCATCAACAAAACATAACCATCAACAAAGGCCTGACTAGGGATCTGATTTGTGTTTATCTTTCCATACATGCAACTAGGTTTCCTCTGGATCTCATACAATAACCATTGCAATTATATCATATAAATGTAAACTTAATTGCGAACATGGAAATGGGATAATAACAACTTTATAATTGCCTCTAGGGCATATTTACAAGAGTCTCCCGCTTGCACAAGAGTCAATATCACCTCTAGTACACCTTACACCTATGGCATTCCACATAAATCATAGTAGAAGCTTCGTTGACAGAGAAGAGAGGAAAACTGGAATGGAAGAGCACAACCCTGGGAGGGTGGAGACGATCGGAAGGTGCTTCGACGAGGTGTTGCGTCGTCAGGGTCAAGGTGGGGCTGGGGAAGAACGAGGAACTGCTTTGTTCCCTTCCCGCAGCACACGTAGTTCAAAAAAGGGCATTAGAAGCGCACACGGAAGCGGTTGTCACCTAACAGATCGAAGTGGAAGCTGTTATTCGGCGGCATGGTATGGTGAAAGGACCAAGATGACGACTAGAACGGGGGGTGAATAGGCATTTTGAAACTCTTATGGATTTGACTTTATCCTAATGCGGAATTAAACTAAAAAGATACTTTTCAAGCACAAATCCTAAAAATGCTAGGCTCGACCAAGTGCACCAACAACCTATGCTACATAAGATAGGCACTTAGGGAAAGTAGCAAGCACGAACAATATCACATGATATGGAAATGTAGGAGCAACTAAGCAATTCTAACTAGCACAAGATATATCAATACGAGCAAGTAAGAATTGTGGAAAGTAAAGGGTGTGGGAATGAGATAACACAAGTGAGTCGGGGACACGAATTTATCCTGAAGTTCACACTCGTGAGAGTTCTAATCTCTGTTAGGGCGGTGTTGAAGCCAAAGCTCCGGAGTGGCACCAAGTTGCTCATTGTATTTTCCGTTTCGAGTCACCCCAGCGGATGCGCCTCGATTCACTCGGGGTTGTTCTTGAAGGCGACCACCACACCTTTACAAATTTCTTCGGAGCGGGCCACAATCAAGGAAGCTTCTGGAGGAACTTTGACCACCTAGGCCCTCAGAGCACACCACAAAAGGAAGCTTCTAAGGGAACCTCGACCACCTAGGCCTCTTCATAAACTACTCAAAGATACCACCAAACCGTCTAGGAGGCAGAGGCCTCCAAGAGCAATAAACTCACGGGCTCTCACTTGAACAAATCGGTGTGGGGAGATCAACGAATGCAACTAATGCACATCAAGGTCAAGAAACAAATTCTCAACTCACTCTCCCAATCTCACAAGATGCAACTCAAGAAACTAGGATTGAAGAGAGGGAATACATTGGAGAAAATCAAAAAATGAATCCAAGATCCATCCACAAACCCCTCTTAACATAGAGGGGAGATAGAGGTTTGGGGAGGTGGTTTGTGGCTCAAAATGATGGTTAGAATGTGTATGAAGAACTACCAAACCGGTGGGGAAGAAGAGCCCTTTTATAGCCAACCCCCAAAACTAGCCATCGGGATTCCAACGAACACTTCCTGGAACCCCGTGCCCACGGGTCCCGTTCCCATGATACAAGCCCGTGTGCGCGGAGGACCCTGTGTCCACGAGGTACCCAGAAACAACCCAACACAGGAAACTGAAACATGCATAACTTTGGCATAGCGAGACCCACAAGTATAGGGGATCAATCGTAGTCCTTACGAAAAGTAAGAGTGTCGAACCCAACGAGGAGCAGAAGGAAATTACAAGTGGTTTTTAGTACGGAAGTTTCTGCGAGCACTGGAAGTAGCGGTGATAGATAGTTTTATAACAAAGTAATTCGTAACAAGTAACAAGTAACAACGGTAGCAATGATGCAGCAAGGTCGCCCAATCCTTTTTCTAGCAAATGACAAGTCGGAACGTACTCTTATATGAAGCAAAACGCTCTCGAGGACACATGGGAATTTCGTCTAGTCATAGCTCATCATGTTTAGTTGATTCGCGTTCGTTACTTTGATAATTTGATATGTGGATGGGCCGGTGCTAGGGTGTTGTTCTTACTTGAACAAACAACCCACTTATGATTACCCCCTCTCGCAAGCATCCACAACTATGAAAGAAGAATTAAGATAAATCTAACCATAGCATTAAACATGTGGATCCCAATAGGACCCTTACGAAACAACTCATAAACTAGGGTGTAAGCTTATGTCACTCTCACAACCCATCATCTACTTATCATTCCACATTGCTTTCCTTTAGGCCCAAATATGGGGAAGTGTCATGTAGTTGACGTTCACACGACACCACTAAAGGAAGAGCAACATACACATCATCAAAATATCGATTGAATACCAACATCACATGATTATTTATGACAAGACTTATCACATGTCCTCAAAAACGAAAGTAACTACTCACAAAGCATCATCATGTTCAAGATCAAAGGTGTAATGAATATGCTTAAGGATCCGAACATATAATGTTCCACCAATTAAACCAACTAGCATCAACTACAAGATGTAATCAACACTACTAGCAACCCACGGGTACCAATTTGAGGTTTGGACACAAAGATTGAGTACAAGAGATGAACTAGGGTTTGAGATGAGATGGTGCTGGTTAAGAGGTTGATGAAGATTGATCCTCCCACGATGGAGGAAGCGTTGGTGATGACAATGGTTTCGATTTCCTCCTCCCAGAGGGAAGTTTTCCCCGGCGGAATCGCTCCGCCGGAGAGCAAAAGTGCTCCTCACCAGGTTCCGCCTCGAGACTGCAGCGCTTCGTCCTGAAAGTCTTCTTATGATTTTTTTCTAGTGCAAATGACATCATATAGGAGAATATGGGTGTAGGAGGCCTGCCAGGTAGCCCACAAGCTAGGGTGGCGCGCCCCTTGACTCGTGCCATCTTGTGGGTCACCTTCTGTTGATTTTTTTGCCAATAAGTTTTATTTATTCCAAAATAATTCTCTGTAAATTTCAGCTCACTTGGAGTTCCAGAGAATATCCAGCTCTTCGGTGGTATTTTCCGGTCCAGAATTTCAGCTGCCGGCAATCTTCCTCTTTGTATGAAACTTGCAAAATAAGAGAGAAAGGCATTAGGATTGCATCATAAAGTTTAATAATGATTCAAAACATAATAAATATCAACAGAAAAACATGATGCAAAATGGACGTACCAACTCCCCCATGCTTAGACCTCGCTTGTCCTCAAGCAGAAGCCGAACTTGGTAATCATGACCACATGCTTAGAGAGAGGTGTTGATAAAATAAAATACACACATGAAATCATCATGATCATTATCATAGATATCATAAAACTCCTCAGGAACAAGTGACAAGCCACCCACACACTCAAGTATGAATCATAAACTTTATTAAAAACTAACAAACTATGTTCTTAGTCATTGAAACAATTGCAATCCATCATATTTTCAGAAAGAGTCTATGTCAAAGCTTCGTTTATCAAGTTCACACACTCAACTATCATTTAGTCATCTATGATTGCTGACACTCATAGCATATTTGTGAAGTAAAAAAGTTTCAATCAGACACATAGGAAGATAGGGGCTTATTTTTCACTACCCAACAGCTTATCTCGGGGATAATGTCAACAATAATAACTCATGATCACGTATATCCAACTGGATATGTGTGCCTGGATCTTTCCCCGCCACATGATGCTTGCCAAGTAGAGAATAATAATAATGGAATAGGGATTAACGTCATTGACTCTTGCACAGAAGTAAATACAGAAAAGTAAAAGATAGGCCCTTCGCAGAGGGAAGTAGAGGTTGGCATGCACTTTTTATTGGGATGTGCAATTATTAATGGAAAGGAATGTCACTTTATATTGCCCATTATGATATCAAACTTTATTATGCACTCTATTGCTTTTATTTCTTTGCCATCATAAGTTCGTACAAGCTTATTTTCCCTTACAATAAAAGATCATACATATTTAGGAGCAATTTTTATTTCTTTTGCATCGATGACAACTTACTTGAAGGATCTTATTAAATCCATAGGTACATATGGTGGGCTCTTATGGCAAGAAGCTGGGCTAAGGGTTTTTGGATGCACAAGTAGTATCGCTACTTGGTGCGAAGTTTTGGCTAGCAAAAGATTATGAGGAAGCACCACATGTTAGAGGATCCATGACAATATAACTTCTATGTGAATATAAGCAAACATAACTCATTACGTTGTCTTTCTTGTCCAACGTCAACTAGTTGATCATGCATAAAATATTTAATGGGGGCTCACAATCAGAAAATATGTCCAAGATAGTATATTTATATGTGAGACCTCTCTTTCATTACTACTTTTTCATGAATTGCATCAATGACCAATGCTATGTTTGTTAACTTCCAACAAATTTTATCAATTATACTCCTTTTATATGAAGTCATCACTCCCCATGGGATTAGCATATGATCTTCTTATTCTTTTCATTGCTAAGATTGATGCAAGAATGTAAAGCAAACAACTCAGACTACTATTTATTATATAACTCTCACACTCCATTACATAGATAGATAGATCACGAAGCAAACACTCGAAACTAAATCATACTAAAACTTTATTCATCTAAATCATAGGATAAGTAAGGATCGAACTAAAATACATAATGATGGTAAAAGTAATTGTGATACGATATCGGGGCACCTCCCACAAGCTTGGAACAAGACAAGGGTAGTGCCCATACCCGTGTACTCAAGTTTCTTTCTTCGGTGATGGTGGTGATGAAGTGGTGGTCTTGTTCTTAATGATGGAAAGCAGGGCATCCCACATGTCCTACATCTCCTAAAGCAACCGCTGAATCATTGCGTCGTTCCTTTGCAATTCCACCATAAGATGTTTATTCTCCGGCCACCAAGAACTCTTTCCTACATCACTTTCACTTGGACGAGAGATGTCCCAATTGGACGATATGCATAAGAGACGTATTCTCAACCCCATAGTTATGGATTAAATTATGAAAATTATTTCCATGTAACCTGCCGAGGGGCCTCCTTGGATTGGACTCATCTTGTGCACCTTGTAACAATTGGCTTCTTCTCCCCACAGGTGGACAAGGATTTGGAGAAGTGGAGATGCCAACAAGCGTTCCTCGCTCCGAAGCAGGGGGTTGCCCCTCCATGGAGTCTCCAGAACCTTCTCCTATAATGACCTCCTCGGTTCCTTCTCTTTCAAGCTCCATATGCAGCAACCAAGCATGGTCCCTCACATTGTTGGAGGAGCACGACGACATAGCCTTCGGGAGCTCAATACCCTGATAGAAAACAAGCCAAAACAAGGACAGAGGGAAAACTTGTGATATAGTGGTCAAAACATCAAGGAGTATATATAATGATTTTTTTGTGCAGGACAAGTCTACGAAAGGAAAACGGAGTCGGGAAAGTCCACGAGGGGCCCAAGGGGGTAGGGCGCGCCCCCTAGGCCTAGCTTGTTGCCTCCTCGTGCACTTTCCTGGATAGTTACATTTTTGTATTTTTTTATTTATTCCGAAATGAATAAAAATTACTTTTATGGAACTTTTGGAGTCGGTTTACTTACCGTACCAGATACCTGCCCTTTTTCAGGATTTTGGAGTGTTCTGGAAGGTCTCTTTTATATGCTCCTCTGGTGTTATTTTTTGGATAATATTGGTTTCCTTGTTAATGGGTGTAACTAAAATATAATGTTTAATTCTATGCCCACTAACCACCTTAGGGTTTGTTCCTTGCGCGTTGTTGATCTTGATGGCTCCGGAGCGATAAACCTCCTCGATAATTTAAGGTCCTTCCCATTTGGAGAGGAGTTTTTTTTTGCAAAGAATCTAAAACGAGAATTGTATAATAGAACATGATCACCAATGTTAAATTCTCGTTTTTGTATTTTCTTGTCATGCCATCTTTTAACTTTTTTTGAAATAGCTTGGCATTTTCATAAGCTTGCATCCTCCATTGATCTAGAGAACTCATGTCAAATAACCTCTTTTCACCGGCAAGTTTGAAATCATAATTAAGTTCTTTAATTTCCCAATATGTCTTGTGTTCTAATTCTAGAGGTAAATGACAAGCTTTTCCATAGACCATTTTATAAGGGGGCATACCCATAGGATTTTTATAAGTAGTTCTATGTGCCCATAATGTATCATCTAGTTTCTTAGACCAATTCTTCCTAGATCTATTAACGGTATTTTGCAAAATTAACTTTATTTCTCTATTAGTCAATTCAACTTGACCACTAGATTGAGAATGTTATGGAGAGGCAATTATATGATTGACGTCATATTTAGCTAAGAGTTTTCGAAATTCAGCATCAATAAAATGTGAACCACCATGAGTCATTAAATATCTAGGGGCTACAAACCTTGGAAAGATAACTTCTTTAAGCATTTTAATAGAGGTGTTGTGATCAACCCTATTAGTTGGAATAGCTTCTACCCACTTAGTAACATAATCAACGTCAACTAAAATATGAGTATACCCATTAAAGGAAGGAAAAGGTCCCATATAATCAAAGCTCCAAACATCAAATGGTTCAATAACAAGTGAATAATTCATTAGCATTTCCTGACGTCTACCAATATTACCAATTTTTTGGCATTCAACACAAGAAAGGACAAACTTACGTGCATCGTTGAAGAGATTAGGCCAATAAAAACCAAACTATAATACCTTATGTGTGGTTCTGTGTCCTAGATGGTGTCCTCCATATGCTTCATAATGACACTTCCGTAGGATTTGTTCTTGTTCATGCTCAGGTACACAACATCTAATAATACCATTTACTCCTTCTTTATATAAATGTGGGTCATCCCAAAAGTCAAAGAAGAGCTTTTTCTTTTGTTGGTACGTGAAGTTAGGTGGTATATATTTAGCAACAATGTAATTAGCATTATCTGCATACCATGGACTATTGCGAGAAGTAGAAGTATTTATAACAGCTAAATGCTCATCAGGAAAACGATCATCGATAGGCATTGGGTCATCAAGAACATTTTTCATCCTAGACAAATTATCTGCTACAGGGTTTTCAGCTCCCTTCCTATCAACAATATGCAAATCAAACTCTTCTAATAGAATAATCCACCTAATCAGTCTAGGTTTAGCATCTTTTCTTTCCATAAGATATTTAATAGCAGCATGATCGGTGTGAATTATTACTTGAGAATCAACAATGTAAGATCTAAATTTATCGACGCAAACACAACTGCTAGAAATTCTTCTTCAGTGGTAGCATAATTCTTTTGAGCAGTATCTACAGTTTTACTAGCATAATGAATAACATTCAATTTCTTATCAACTCTTTGTCCTAAAACAGCACCAACAGCATAATCACTAGCATCACACATTATTTCAAAGGGTAAGTTCCAATTAGGTGGTTGAATAATAGGTGCGGAAATTAAGGCTTGCTTAATTATTTCAAAGGCTTCTACACAATCATCATAAAAAACAAATGGAATATCTTTTTGCAAAAGATTGGTAAGAGGCCTGGAAATCCTAGAGAAATCGTCAATAAACCTTCTACAGAAACCAACATGACCAAGGAAACTTCGAATACCTTTGATATCTTTGGGACATGGCATTTTCTCATTTGCATCAACTTTAGATTTATCTACCTCAATACCTCTTTCAGAGATCTTATACCCAAGAACTATACCTTCATTCACCATAAAGTGGCACTTCTCCCGGTTGAGGAAAAGATTAGTTTCTTCACATCTCTGCATAACTCGATCAAGGTTGTTTAAGCAATCATCAAAATAGGTTCTGTAAACGGAGAAATCATCCATGAATACCTCAACAATCTTTTCACAAAAGTCAAAGAATATAGCAATCATACATCTTTGAAAAGTAGCAGGTGCATTGCAAAAACCAAAAGGCATATGTCTATAAGCATAGGTTCCAAAAGGACAAGTAAATGTGGTTTTCTCTTGATCTTCTTTTGCTACAGGTATTTGAGAAAAACCAGAATATCCATCTAAGAAACATGTGTGCGTAGACAATCTTTCTAACATTTGATCAATAAAAGGAAAGGGGTAATGATCTTTTTTAGTAGCTTTATTTAATTTCCTAAAATCAATTACCATCCTATAACCAGTTAAAATTCTTTGTGGGATAAGTTCATTTTTGTCATCAGGAACAACGGTAATGCCTCCTTTCTTAGGAACATAGCGAACAAGACTTACCCATATACTATCAGCTATACGATAAGTTATACCTGCCTCTAGAAGCTTTAATATTTCTGTTCTTAGCACATCCTTCATTTTAGGATCCAAACAACATTGATGATCAACGACGGGTTTAGCATCTGTTCCATATTGATCTTGTGCTGACATATAGTGAAACTAATGCCCTTAAGATCATCCAAAGTATATCCAATTGCAGCACGGTGCTTCTTCAAAACCTTAAGTAATCTCTTTTCTTCATGTTCTGAAAGGTTAGCACTAATAATAACAGGATATATCTTCTTTTCATCAAGATAAGCATTTCAATGTATCAGGTAGTTTCTTTAATTCAAACACAAGATCACTCTTAGGAGGTAGAGGGTCTCCCAAAGTTTCAATAGGCAAATTATGTTAAAGGATAGGTGCTTGATTAAAGAAAACATCATCTATTTCTTTTCTTTCTTTCACATGCATGTCATTTTCATGGTCTAGCAAATATTGTTCTAACGAATCAGTAGGAGGCACAACAATAGAAGCAAGACTGATTATTTCATATTTACTAGGCAATTCTTCCTCATGCATATGTCTACTAAACCTGGAGAAATTAAATTCATGAGATACATCACCAAAGTTAACACTGACCGTTTCCTTAGTGCAATCAATTTTAGCATTAACAGTGTTTAGGAAAGGTCTACCAAATATAATAGGACAAAAATTATCTTGTAATGAACCAAGGACTAAGAAATCAGTAGGGTATTTGATCTTACCACACAAGACTTCAACATCTCTAACAATCCCAAGTGGTGAAATAGTCTCTCTGTTTGCAATCTTAATAGTAGCATCAATATCTTCTAGCTCAACAGGTGCAATATCATGCATAATTTCTTGATAAAGAGTAAATGGAATAGCACTAACACTAGCACCCATATCACATAATCCATGGTAATGATTTACAATCTTAACCAACGAAAAAAATAGCGCGCTATTTCGTGGTTATAGCGCCGTTATAGCATATTAGGAAGGGGGACGCTACGTTTTGACAAATTAGGCCGCTATGGCGCTAATCACGCTATTAGCGTGCTACACACGCTATAACGTTGTAACATTGTAACGTTTTAACGTGGAGACCATGCAAAAGCAGCAAAACACAGCCCAGTAAAGCCCAACAGGCTGAAATCAAGCCTCGCCCACTGCCTATTTCCACGAGAACGACCTAACTGGCTAACCCTAGCTCTCACTTCTCATCTCCTTCCCTGTTCCCAGCGGAGATGAGTGGCGGCGGAGGCCGTGGTAGCGGCTGCGACAACAACTGGCCGTGAGCGGAGGCAGCAGCAGCATCTAGTCGTCAACGGCAGCGGTAACATCTTCACGTGAGGAGTGGCGGCAACATCATCTCGCGGCGGCTTCTCCAACTCGACTTCATCCTATCTTGCGGCGGCTCCTCCAACTCGACTCCATCCTAGCACCGGCAGGGGAGATGTCATCCACACCGCCGGTAACTCAGATACCGGGTCAGCTTACACACCGTCACATACAACTTCCCACTAGTAACACACATAGACGCAATTAATCCGCTCGGCAGATGAACATGATACGTTCATGTGATAGCCACGAGCTGCATCTGGATTTTGATTTTGCTAGATCTAAAGCTCGTCTCGTGTGTGGCAACGAATGCCCTGGAGTAGTACTATACGTTTGCTGCCCTGCAGCAGCAGTAGTAATGCAACCCTCTTTACCGAACATAACTGAACCTGTGTGTTCATATCATACTTTTTGCAGAACTAAAGCTTGTGCCACGAGCCCACAAGTAACAAGTTTGATTCTTGCTCCTCTTTGTAATGAATAAATATACATTGACTGAACTGAAGCTTGTGTCTGATTGTAGGCATATATGGTAGTAAACTATATTACTGAACTGAACTATAGTAACAAGAGTAGCTTGTGTTAATATATACTTTGTTTGATTGTAGGCATTGGTGTTTCAAGCACAGCATCAACGCTACAAGGACAAGCTGCCGTTGTGAATGTGAAATCAAAAGACACAGGATGGAAATATTGCATTTGTCCTGACGAAAACAAGAAGAATTCTTTGAAGTGCATGTACTGTCATCATGTGTACACCAATGGTATTACCCGAATTAGTTGCTCCTGGGAAAAAAAATCGTTGCTTAAATACTTTATTTGTAGATATTTTTTTTGAAACACTATTTTGAAATACAGCACGCTATAACTTGTATAGCATTTGAAGAAGGGCCTCGCTATATTTTTTAGCGCGCTATTTTTTTCGTTGATCTTAACAGAAACAACTCGCATGCCAACAGCAGGTCTATGTTTATCTTTAGAATCTTGTTTAGCAATGTGAGATGCTTCATCACAGAAATATATAACATGCCCATCAACATTATCAACTAAGAGATCCTTAATCATTGCAACTTTAGGTTCTACCTTTATTTGTTCAGAGGGTCTATGTGGTTTAATATTACTTTTATTAACCATAGTAGCAACTTTAGCATGTTCTCTAATCCTAAGAGGAAAAGGCGGTTTCTCAATATAAGTAGTAGGCACAACTGGATCAACATTATAAATGATTGTTTCTTCTTTAGCTATAGTATGTTCCTCACAAGTTTTTCAATAGGTGGGTGAAATTTAAACCACTTCTCCTTAGGGAGATCAACATGAGTAGCAAATGATTCATAGAAAGTAGCTACAATCTTAGAGTCAAGTCCATACTTTGCACTAAACTTATGAAAGCTTCAGTTTCTATAAAAGATTTAACACAATGAAACTCAAGATATATATATATACCTGACTCTTTACCTTTGTCGATTTCCCAATCTTCAGAGTTGTTTTTAATTCTTTCCAGAAGATCTCATTTGAATTCAATAGTTCTCTTTATAAAGGAATCAGTAGATGAAGTATCGAGCATTGATTGATTATCATGAGGAAGTGATAACCCCCAAGTATTGGGGATCGTTTGTAGACTTTTTCGATAAGTAGGAGTGTTGATCCCAACGAGGAGCTAAAACGCCTTCTTAGTAACATGTCCCTTGTGTTCACCTCGATCCATCAACATGAGGCAAGAAAAAACTTTATGTCTCATGATACATTTGGATTTCCAGATTGAAGTTATGTGTTGTGGCGCCTGTATGTTTCTGAACATGAATTTGTAGAATTTATTCGGCTTGTAGTCCGTCTCACCCCAACACAAAATCCATTCGGCAGTGGTCACGTGATCCAGAGATATCAAATCTACGGTTGGCATCATGTCCTCGAGTTCCAGTCGATCTTCCACAGATAAAGGCAGGTGGAAATGTATCTTAGGATCTGGATTCTCATGAAAGTGTGCTAGAGATATATCTTCGTTTTGTACGAAGGAGAATAAGCGTGCATGAGAGTCCATAATTGCTTGATTACCCATCCAAACATCTTTCCAAAGGAGAATTGTGTCCCCAGCCGCTGGTATGCAGGTTGTAATTCCTCTGTAGATGTTCATTAACGAGAAAACATTCTTCCACCAAAATGAACCACAGCTTTGTGTAGCCTGGGGTGGAGTATTATCATAATGTGCATTCCAAACCAACATGACCCACAATATATCCTTTTTGTGCATAAACTTGTGAAGGTGTTTGAGGAGAAGTGCATTATTTTGAATTTTTAGGTTTATCACTCCTAACCCTCCCTTCTTCTTCGGCCTGCACACAAGGTCCCAAGTAGGTAGTAAGTTTGTTCTTGCATCTCTATCAATAACTTTCCTCCAAAGGCAGTGTCTCTAAGATCTGTCAAATATTTCGATGAGCTTGAGTGGAAGCTTGAGAACACACATGGCAAATGACAGCAAGGATGAAAGGGTAGAGTTGATCAACTATACTCTTTCTCCATAAGATTACCAAATAGTAGTGCCAGACAGTCTTCTCTCTATTCGATCCACAAGGGGCATTAGTTCTCTAACTGTAGGATTAGTGGTTCCCAGAGGGAGCCCTAGATATGTGAATGGCATTGTGCCTACTTGACAACCTAGCATGGAAGCTAACTCCTCGGCCCTTTCCTCCGAGGTGTTAATAGGTATTAGCTATGATTTGGAGTAATTGATTTTCAGACCAGTGGCCTTGGCATATGCATCAAGCAGGTTTTTAGCAGCCTGTATATCCTCTCTTTTAGCTGGCAAAATCATCAGTGATCATCCGCGTATTGGATCACTTGATAATGTTCTGTTGCAGGTTGATCGATAGGTAGATTAATATGTACATCTTCCCAAGCATGATTTACCATGGATTGTAATAGGTATGCTGCGAGAACAAAGAGTAGGGGAGAATAAGGGTCTCCTTGCCACACCCCCCTATGACATCTGAATTCCTTGCCAGACACCCCATTGAGTAGTACTGAACATGACCCTGACTCTAGAATCATTCTAACCCACATACACCATCAGTCATAAAATCCTTTGCACTTTAGCATCTTGAGGATAAAAGAGTGATCCATTGTATCAAATGCTTTAGCAAAGTCAAGTTTTAGAATCACAATCTCTCTGCCAGAATGCTTGCATTGGTGCAAATACTCAAAATCCCAACCTAGACAATCTTGTATTGTCCTTGATTTAATAAAACCGTACTGATTTCTATGAGCAATTTTTAAGATGATCCTCTGTAACCTTTTAGCTAGCAATTTGGTGATGACTTTCAAAACACAATTAAGCAATGAAATTGGTCTATAATCATTCACAGTCTCTGGTGCAAGTGTTTTGGGAATTAAAGTGATCAAAGAGGTGTTGAGACGGCTCAGACTTATCTTGCCTTCCCAAAATTCTTCACAAAGTTTGTAAAAATCCTCTTTAAGTATGTGCCAACATACCTTAAGGATTTGCCCATTAAATCCATCTGGCCTTGGAGCCCTGTCAGCTGGGATGATTTTGATTACCTGGTCAATTTCCTCTCTAGTGAAAGGTTGGGATAACTCTTCTAGCCCTGAGTTGGACTGTATCAAATCTGGCAAATGAAAATCATAGGTGGGTTCCTCTGACACTCCCATTCTGTTTTTAAAACACCCATAAAATGCAGCAACCTTTTCCTCATGACTGTCAATTGTTTGACAATCTCGCAGTTGTAGAGAACGAATTGAGTTTCTCATGTATCTTTCAGTAGCTCGTGCCTGGAAGTATTTATTATTCTCTTCACCCTGAACTGCCCAATGATATGTGCATCTTTTTTCCAATAAGCAGTTTGATATTTCTGCAGTCTTATTAAATGTTTTTTGAGGATCCTTCTGAAATTATCCTATGGTATAGTTAACTGTCTAATCTCCTCTAGTTTGTCCAGATGCAGTAATACCTGATTACACTTCTCAGTTACCATTTTAAGCTTGGAATCCCCTTGCTCCATTTTTTCAGCGCATATCTTAATCTTTTAAGTTTACCTGATATGAGAGTATCACTATAAGAGGCTTTGAATGGTTTGTTCCAGGAGTCCTGCACTGTTTGCATGAAGCCCGGATGTGTTGGCCGGTAACTTTCAATTCTAGAAAGTTGCCATCTAGGAATAGCAGTCTGGATTGAGAGCACACACGACAGATGATCCGAGATATGTTTAGCTAATGATTTCACCATTGTGTTAGGAAAAGTAGAAATCCATTTCGAGGAGGAAAAGAACCAATCAAGCTGCTCCAAAAGTGGTGTGTCTTGCATGTTACTCCATGTGTAATGTCTTCCGTTGATTGGTATTTCAAACAGTGCAAGAGAGCTAATAATATCATTGAACTTCACAATATCATCAATGTTACCTCCTGGCAGATTCCTGTTTTCCAGTGACCATATGAAGTTAAAATCCCCCATAAATAACCAAAGATCCTCCACCTCTATGTTTATAGATTGAAACCATTGTGTGAAAAGCTCTTTGTCTGGCCCCTCGCAAGGTCCCTAAATGTTTGTGAGGTGCCAGATTTGGTTAGATTGCACTGATGTCATTTGAATGGTGATAGCAAAAGATAACTTATGAATAACCATGCCCGAAAACATACTGCTACACCAAATGATTATGAGACCACCCAATGCACCCAAGGAGGGCACATATTCAAACTTATCAAATTTGCGAGAACACACTTTCTAATAAAAGAGTGATCAAATTCTTGTTTTTTTGTTTCTTGTAGACAAATAATAGAACAATTAGATTCATCTACTTTATTACGTAGAACCAGGCATTTCGTATCATCATTCATTCCACGCATGTTCCAACATAAGATTTTCCACGAGACAGACATCACAGCAAGCTAGAAGAAAGTTGAAAAGCACAATAAGGAAGATAAGGTGCTGAAATAGCCAGGCCCACGATTACGGGTTCTCTGCTTCTGTAGGAGCTCCCTTATACTTGGCCAGCAGGATCTCCTTAGTGATTTCTTCCCTTGGGACACCACATTGCACAGTTGCCACATGCTGGATGTACTCAACAGTAGTTGGGGGTAGGGCCAATTCCAAATCCATGGGCACCTCAGCAGGATCAATATGATCTTCAGTATATGAAGGGGTAAGATGGGGCTTGACATAGGATTGTTTCTTTCTATTATCAGCCATAGAATGTGCCTTGAAACCCTGGAACCTGGTTGCCCTAACACTGCGACGAACCTTAGAAACATCAAGTGGTGTACGTTTACGTCTTCTCTTCCTTGAAGCAGCAGTGTGAAAATCAGCTTCCGGCACATTAGCCATCAGAGAGGAAGAAGAATCCAGCTGCATGTCCGAAGTGTATCTTCAATCATGCTCTCAACATCAAATACCATGCAATCAAGATGAGCTTTGAAAAAAATGCATGCAAACTGTCCAGACTTCCTTAGAGCAGAACACAGAGGTTGTACCAGCCACAAATAGAGAGAAAGGAAAAATAGTGTTACAAGCTGCACTCACAAGTTCTTGGAGCGAGACTTGTATTCCTTGCACTAGCACCTCCCAATGATTTCCCATCTGATGGCTGGGCCCAACACTTCTGGGAGTGCGCACCCTTGTGTAAAACTGAACCCAGAAATCCAGTAGGGAAATTTGCAGGGGAAGTTCCATAACCACTTCATGCGAATTAATCCGATTAAAAGCAAAAACTCCTGAGTGAGCTCCATTCAAGACCGCCTCTGCGGCATCTTCAACCATTTGAACATGTTCATTCCACAACCTAAGCCCATCATCCTGCCCTGAATCCGCAGACTGAATACCATCCATCATGGAAGGTCCATCATATCCAGTGAATTGTCGATAACTGAAACCTTGATATGGCGCCGGTACGGGAGGAACAACTGGCCAGACACCCCGACCCTGCTGGGGGCGGAGGCTGAGGGGCTACTGGTACGTCTCCAACGTATCTTTAATTTTTGATTGTTCCATGCTGTTATATTATCATTCTTGGATGTTTTACAATCATTTTATAGCAACTTTATATCACTTTTTTGGGACTAACCTATTGACATAGTGCCAAGTGCTAGTTGCTGTTTTTTGCTTGTTTTTTACTTCACAGAATATCAGTACCAAACGGAGTCCAATCGCGACGAAACTTTTTGGAGATTTTTGTTGGACCAGAAGGAGGCCAGTGGGCCAAAGAAGTAACCAGGAGGGAGCCCAGGCTGCCCACAAGACACCAGGGCGCGCCAGGGGCCCCGGGTGCGCCCTGGTGGGTTGTGGCCACCTCGGGAACCTTCTCCACCACCTCTGAGCTCTATAAATACCCAAATATTCTAGAAACCCTAGAGGAGTCGACAAAAAATACTTCCAGCCGCCGCAAGTTCCAGAACCGCGAGATCCAATCTAACACCATCACGGAGGGGTTCATCATCCTCATTGGTGCCTCTCCGATGATGCGTGAGTAGTCCACCATCGACCTACGGGTCCGTAGGCAGTAGCTAGATGCCTTTCTCTCTCTCTTTTGATTCTCAATACAATGGTCTCTTGGAGATCTATTTGATGTAATGACTTTTTGCGGTGTGTATGTTGGGATCCGATGAATTTTGAGTTCATGATCAGTTTCTATCCATGAATATTATTTGAGTCTTGTTTGATGTCTTATATGCATGATTACTTATAGCCTCGTATTTCTTCTTCGAATCTTTGGTTTAGTTAGGCCAACTAGATCGATTTTCTTGCCATGGGAAGAGGTGCTTTGTGATGAGTTCGATCTTGCGGTGTGCTCTCCCATTGACAGAAGGGGCAGCAAGGCACGCATGTATTGTTGCTATTAAGGATAACAAGATGGGGTCTATTCCTACATGAATAGATCTTGTCTACATCATGTCACCGTTGCATTACTCCGTTTTCCCATGAACTTAATACACTAGATGCATGCTGGATAGCGGTCGATGTGTGGTGTAATAGTAGTAGATGCAGGCAGGAGTCGGTCTACTTATCTTGGACGTGATGCCTATATAATTATCATCGCCTTGGATATCGTGATGATTATTTGATCTTCTATCAATTGCCCAACAGTAATTTGTTCACCCACCGTGTGCTATAATCATGAGAGAAGCCACTAGTGAAACCTATGGCCCCCGGGTCTACTTTTCGAACATATTGCTTTCCGATCTATCTTTTTGCCGCTTTTGTTTTCAGATCTATTATTCCAAAAACCCAAAAATACCTTGTTGCACTTTTTATTTACTCTTCTTATTTTGCATTCTTGAGAGATCTATCTCTCCAATCTATCATTACCTAATCTATATTTTTATCGTAGAGAGATTGACAACCTCTCTTTCGCGTCGGGTTGCAAGTATTTGTTCTTTGTGTACAGGTGTTGTTTATTAGGTGGTGGTGATCCTCCTACTGGTTTGATACCTTGGTTTCATAACTGAGGGAAATACTTACCGTCGCTGTGCTGCATCATCCCTTCCTCTTTGGGGAAATACCGACGCAGTCTCAAGCCACGTCAAAGGAATTTCTAGCGCCGTTGCCGGGGAGGAAGCGGTCTCTTCTACTTACCAATCTGTGGCGCCGAGGAGACACCATCATCATCTACTAGGTTTGAGGGATCACTAGAAGTGTGTCTAGAGGGGGGGGGGATGAATAGACTACTAGTAGGAGTTTAAAACCTAACCTTTTCCCAAGTTAATTGGTTGGCAGATTTTAACAATTATAGCAAGTCTAGCACACCCTACACATGCAAGTCAACAAGTATGGCAGCGGAAAGTAAAGACATTGCACATGGAAGTAAAGGGTTGAGATAGGAAGATCAAACGCATGAGGGACACGAAGATTTTTCCCATGGTTCCGATAGGTGGTGCTATCGTACGTCCACGTTTATGGAGTCTTCAACCCACGGAGGGTAACGGTCGCGAGAGTCCACGGAGGGCTCCACCCATAAGGGTCCACGAAGTAGCAACCTTGACTATTCCATAATGGCTTCCGTCCACGAAGGACTAGCCTCACTATGGGTAGATCTTCACGAAGTAGGCGATCTCCTTGCCCGTACAAACTTCTTGGTTCAACTCCACAACACGAAGTAGGAGGCTCCCAAGCGACACCTAACCAATCTAGGAGGCACCACCCTCCAAAAGGTAATAGGCTCGGTAATGTCGATGAACTCCTTGCTCTTGTGCTTCAAGATGATAGACTCCTCAACACACAATCACTCTCTCACAGATTTGGCTATGGTGGAAGAGATTGATTTGGTGGAAAGCAACTTGGGGAGGCTAGAGATCAAGATTCATATGGTTGGAATGGAATAGCTTGATCTCAACACATGAGTAGGTGGCTCTCTCTCAGAAAATAGGATAGGGCAAGTATGGAATAGTTCTGAGTGCTTCTCTTTCGAGTGGGTGGTGGTGAAGGGGTATATATAGGCATCCCCAAAAATCCAACCGTTACACCTAAAGTGACCAACTCGGTGACACCGAAGTATAAAACTCGATGGTACCGAAGTGACCAAAAGGCAGTAACTTTTGAATCTCGGTGAAACCGATATATAACTCTCGGTGGTACCGATTAGGTGACCAACGGTCAGATTGCGCAACTCGGTGACGCCGATTTTCATATCTCGGTGGTACCGATTCTTGACCATGGCTTACCAGAGAGTTGGTCCAGAAACTCGGTGGTACCGATTCACAATTCTCGGTGGTACCGATTCTTGTGAATGGCTATCCAGAGAGTTGGTCCAAAAACTCGGTGAGACCGACTGGCAAAACTCGGTGGTACCGAAGACTGAAAATGTCTAAACAGAAAGTTGGCAACTAAACTCGGTGGCACCGAAGTGGAATCGGTTGCATCGATGTGCTAGGGTTTGGCATGGGTCTGTCTGAGTTTGGGAATCGGTGGGACAGAGTTGGAATTGTTGGTAGCACCGATTTTGGATATTTGGCTTTGGACAGACTTTTGTGGAAGAGCTTGTGGGTGTTTTTGGTGACTATCTCTTGTGCACATGGAGCATGTTGTTCACCAACAGTACCTTACCCCCTTTTAATAGTATTGGCTTTCCTATGGACTCAAAGTGATTTCTCACAAAGTAAAATGTAGAGTCCTCTTGCTTGAAGCTTTGCCAATCCATTTCCTTGCATCTTGGGGTTTTCTCCTCACAATCCTTTTGCCAACCCCTCTCTCTTCATGGACTTTCACCTGAAATACACTAGGTAGAAATGTTAGTCCAAGAGACAATGTATCTTGTCATGAATTATCAAAACCACCAAGGGAGCACATTGTGCTTTCAATCTCCCCCTTTTTGGTAATTGATGACAACATACAATCAAAGCTTCAAATAAAGATATGCATGGATATAATGAAGACTTTGAGAGACACATGACTTAGACTTGCCCCCCCCCTAAATGTGTGCAATCCTTTTAAAGGATAGTTGCTTTGGAATGCATGGACACACATATAGTAGAAGGGATATAAGGAGTCATGTGTATCTTGGCTATATGCATCAAATATATATATGAGTGAGGTGTATCCTTGTTCAAGACTTCACTCTTGCAAACAATATGTGTAAGAAGCAAGAGATCATCTTGATCAAGGATATGATGCATATAGTTACCTTGAGTTCTTGAGCATTCTTGTAGTAGAGATACACTTGAGAAAACAATGTTATTAAACACAAGAGTATTCTACCAATCAAAAGCAATAGAGCTCAATAGTACCAAGATATGGAGAACATATGGAAGATAGTATTCCTTAAGATTGATATGTCTCCAAGATCGTTTAGAACTTTCTCCCCTTAGATATGAAAATAGTAGGTCATCCTTTCCCTCTGAATCTTAGCATGTAGATATTGGGATTGGATAGGGTGAGAAAAGTCTAACTAGAGTAGTCAAATGAAATAAACACATTTTCTCCCAAACATATTTTTCTCCCCCTACTTTGGTATTCTCCCCTTGTCTATATAAATATAAACTTTGCATATTCTCCTCTCCCCCTTGATTATATCTCCCCCTTTTGCATAAGCATGTATCTCCCCTCTTAGCATTGAAGCTTTGGTATTTCTCCCCCTTTGGCATTAATTTCCAAAAAGGTCATACACAGGGTTAGATACATGAATCATGGAGTAGGAAGGGATCCTTGAGAACAAGGGTCATATAATGTAGGGATCATGGAGAGCATTAAAAACTGAGGGAATCATGGAAAATAATTTCTCCTCTTTGGCTGATCTGAGAGCTTGTAAGACTTCTCCTTTGAGTTAGGGATCCTTGAATAAAATTTCTCTCCCCCCCTTTTTTTGAAAATGAGGGATCAACGAAGAAATGTATATATCACTATGGGATCACTCAGAAAACAAAGATTTACTGACATGAACACAGACTGGAGAAGATATCAAGTCGGTGGCTCCGGGATAAACAAGTCGGTGATACCGATATGTTGTTATGCAGCTCATCTGCTAAGTCGGTAGAACCGAGTTATTTGTATCGGAGGCTCCGAGAGCTAAACAGAGACTTGGCAATGTTTGAGAAACTTGCAAATTATTTTGAAAATTTTGTAACAAAGTGTCAGAAGGATTTTCAAAGGAAATGCAAAACACTATACAAAAAGATGTCAACTAGAAAGGATTTGAGTAGTTCCAAGAAATCTTGCAAATAGAGAATGAACCACACAAGATTCTTAACTCGATGATGGGCGGTGACTAGGTCACCTATATTAGAGTATATTGACTTAGGAGTCAAGCAAGAATAGTTGATCATAGGTCATACTCATCGTTAAGCTCAAAATGGGGTTACCAATTTTCGACTAAACATTTTTTTGTTTTCATATCACTTGAGTTGCTTTAGCTCATGTCTTGGAGTAAAGCTTTTTTCAAGGATATGAGTACATACCTTCGAGTGATGTTGATGACGTAGCTTGTAGGTGAACTTGTTGAGGATGCTCGAGGTTGATGAAGATCATCTTGAGTTGGGAGCAATCCTTCTCGTTTTAGTACACTTATCACCTACATAGGTTAGTCATGCAAGGAAGAACAATATATATCCATTTGGCATGATACCAATTGTGAGTTGATATCAATTGAGAAATTCAAATATGTGTCAAGGATATATTTTGTTGTCTTCTTCTTTCCATCACCAAGGTGGGGCTGTGGATACTTGGTCGTGACAAGATTGCTTAAGATATGAGTTGATGGCAATCTTGTGGAGTGTTGTTCTTCCAAGTTCCTACAAAAGGGTTAGATGCAATACAAGGGAGCATAGAATTCCAAGATATATGATACATGATAAAGATAGCATGGAATGGTCAAGAAAGCTCATTCCCTTGCATGCAACCGAGTGAGTCTAACTCAAGTTTGAAGCATCAATGATGTTCAACTCACTCCTCAAATGACAAAACACTTTCTCATCAAGTGGCTTAGTAAAGATATCGGCCAATTGCTTGGTAGTGCGAACATGCTTAAGATCAATATCTCCTTTGGCAACATAATCACGAATGAAATGATGTCTAACTTGAATATGTTTAGTTCGAGAATGTTGCACATGATTATGACCTATTTTAATAGCACTCTCATTGTCACAAAGTAATGGAACGTTTTTCACATGGATTCCATAATCCTTAAGCGTTTGTTTCATCCATAGTAATTGTGCACAACATGATCTAGCAGCAATATACTCAGCTTCAGCAGTAGATAGAGATACCGAGTTTTGTTTCTTGGAGGACCAAGACACAAGAGATCTACCAAGAAATTGACATGTACCCGAGGTGGATTTTCTATCAACCTTGTCACCGGCATAGTCCGAATCAGAATAGCCAACAAGTTTTAAGGAAGATCCCTTGGGATACCAAATGCCAAATTTTGGTGTTTGTATCAAATATCTCACAATACGTTTCACGGCCAAAAGATGACACTCTTTAGGTGCAGCTTGATATCTAGCACACATGAAAACACTAAGCATAGTATCGGGACGGGAGGCACATAGATATAGTAATGAACTAATCATGGATCGATAAACCTTTTGATCAACCGGTTCGTCCTCCTTGGTAAGATCAACATGTCCACTAGTAGGCATAGGAGTTTTCATACCTTTACACTCTTGCATGTTGAACTTCTTGATCAAGTCATTGGTATACTTGGTTTGAGAGATGAAAGTTCCTTCTCTTGTTTGCTTGATTTGCAAACCAAGAAAGAATTTCAGCTCACACATCATGGACATCTCATACTTCTCGGACATCAACCTTCCAAATCTTTCACTAAATTGTGGGTTAGTAGATCCAAAGATAATATCATCCACATAGATTTGGCACACAAATAATTCACCATTAACTCTCTTAGTGAATAAGGTTGCGTCAATTTTACCAATTTCAAAACCCTTTTCAATGAGAAACTTCGTTAAGCATTTATACCAAGAATGAGGGGCTTGTTTAAGACCATACAGAGCTTTACGAAGCTTGTAAACATGATTAGGTTTTTTAGGATTTACAAAACCAGGTGGTTGCTTAACATAGACTTCTTCTTCAATTTCACCATTTAAAAAGGCACTTTTAATGTCCATTTGATAAAGCGTTATATCATGGTGATTAGCATAAGCAAGAAGAATGTGAATAGCTTCAAGTCTAGCAACGGGTGCATAGGTCTCACCGTAGTCCATACCTTCGACTTGCGTATATCCTTGGGCTACGAGACGCGCCTTGTTGCGTACAACTTGACCGTCTTCATCTTGCTTGTTCCGAAACACCCATTTGGTTCCGATGATGTTGTGCTCGTCCTTGGGCTTCTCCACGAGTGTCCACACTTCATTCCTCTCGAAGTTGTGAAGCTCTTCGTGCATTGCGTTCACCCAATCCGGGTCTTCAAGAGCTTGTTCTACCTTCAAGGGTTCAATGCTAGAGATGAAAGAATAATGCTCACAAAAATTAGCTAAGCGAGTGATTCTCCCGGTTTGTATGTGACCAAAGATTTGGTTTAGAGGATGGTTCTTGGTCACTCTTGCTCGAACTCGGGGTAGCTTTTGCTTGTTGGATGGTGGAGCTTCTTCATCATCATCATCTCCTTCATTTTCGTTGTTGTTGAAGGTGTCATTTCCTTGAAGTGGTGGTGAAGGAGGTTGTGGTGGATCTTCATGATGTACTTCCTCCTCTTCATCATCTTGTCGTGTATCGCTTGCGGCTGCCCCCATGTCATGTTGAGGTTCACCTTGACGTGAAGTATGGTCTTACACTTGAGTTGACGAAGTACTTTCCTTCACCTCCATGGGACGAATCTTGCCGATGGACAAGTCTTGGATAGCTTCCGAAGGATCCTTATCTCCTACATCATTTGGCAATTGTTTGACTTGCGAACCATTAGATTCATCAAACTTCACATCTACAGTCTCTTCCACTTTTCGAGTGAAGTTGTTGTAGACACGGTAAGTGTGAGAATTCGATCCGTAACTGAGTAGGAAACCTTCATGAGATTTAGGGGCAAATTTAGTACGACGATGCTTATCAAGAATGTAGCACTTTGAGCCGAATACCCGAAAGTATCCAACTTGGGGTTTGTTACCGGTGAGTAGCTCGTATGCCGTTTTACCGAGAAGCTTGTGAAGATAGAGTCGGTTAGTGGCATGACAAGCTGTTTCCACGGCTTCTGCCAAAAGTGTCTTGGCGTCTTGTATTCGTCAAGCATCGTTCTTGCCATCTCGATAAGAGTTCGGTTCTTCCTCTCAACAACTCCATTTTGTTGAGGCGTGTACGTAGCCGAGAACTCATGTGAAACACCTTCTTCGTCAAGAAAGGTATCTACATGGGTGTTCTTGAACTCCGATCAGTTATCGCTCCGAACCTTCTTGATCTTCACTTCAAACTGATTTTGCGCTTTGCGAGCGAATATCCTGAAGATCTTTTGTACCTGCGACTTATCATCAAGAAAGAATACCCACGTAAATCTGGAAAAATCATCAACTATAACTAGACCATAGGAATTTCCACCGAGACTCTTGTAGGCATTGGGACCAAAAAGATCCATGTGATGTAACTCGAGTGGTCTCCTAGTAGTCATGATATTTTTTACAGGATGACTTCCACCTACTTGCTTTCCAGCTTGGCAAACACTACAAAGTCTATCTTTGTCAAAGATAACATCTTTAACACCAAGTATATGATCACCTTTGATAAGCTTGTCTAGATTACGCATGCCAACATGTCCTAGTTTTCTATGCCAAAGCCAACCTTTAGAAGATTTTGCAATAAGACAAGTACGAGGTTTGGATCTCTTAGTGAAATCAACAATATATAGATCACCTCTACGGAAACCGGTAAAGACCATGTTATGATTATCTTGACGAAACACTTGGCAATCTACTTTCGTGAATAGCACATTAAAACCAAAGTCGGCAAGTCTAGATACGGAAAGAAGATTGTAGCCAAGAGATTCAACAAGCATGACGTTTTGAATAGAGCTATCATGGGATATGGCCACCTTACCAAGACCAAGTACCTTACCCTTGGAGTTGTCTCCAAAAGTCACATACCTTCGCGGTCCATGGTTTGGTGTGATCTCTTCAAACATCTCTCTATCTCCGTTCATATGATCGGTGCATCCACTATCGAGAATCCACTCTTTTCCTCCGGACATGTAATCCTTGAAGTTTTCCATGAGGCTTAGATTCTTTATGATCTTCTCATGCTCGATGTCGAACAACTCATCTTCATCATAGTAGCCATGTTCCACATTGTCATCATCAAGTGGGAAATCCTCGTCACAAAGAACAAGAGATTCATTAAGGTTGTGATCATGACAATGTTCAAATTTATGAATTCGAATGGCTTCTACAATGATTTTGTTGATAGTTATTACATCTCCTTTAGCACGCATGAGGTCTCTAAGCTCAAATAGATAGTCATCAAACTTTGGATCACTAGGCTTCATTTTGTGAAAGGCAATAGTTTTATGAAGAATTTCATCAAGGTTACTCAATGAATAACTTGGATATCGTTTCTCCAAGTCATTCCACAAAGTATAAGCACATTCAAAATTCTTCATTTGATTAAGCACAATTCTAGGCAATCCTCTAACGATAAGATTAACAGTTCTAAGATTGCATAGCATATCGATTTCCTCTTCGTGTGTGGGATGTAAAGGATCAATGGGAGGTACATAGGGGCTCTTAACATACTTGCTCAATTGAAATTCATTAAATAGCTCAAGCATCATATGTTTCCATTGACTATAGTACTCCCCAGCAAGAATAGGCACTCTACAACTCAAACTTCCTATACTAGACACATCCATCTTCCTCCACGGTGATGAAACCATTGCAATGGAGACCAATGCTCTGATACCAATTGAGGGATCACTAGAAGTGTGTCTAGAGGGGGGGGGGGTGAATAGACTACTAGCAGGAATTTAAAACCTAACCTTTTCCCAAGTTAATTGGTTGGCAGATTTTAACAATTATAGCAAGTCTAGCACACCCTACACATGCAAGTCAACAAGTATGGCAGCGGAAAGTAAAGACATTGCACATGGAAGTAAAGGGTTGAGATAGGAAGATGAAACGCATGAGGGACACGAAGATTTTTCCCGTGGTTCCGATAGGTGGTGCTATCGTACGTCCACGTTTATGGAGTCTTCAACCCACGGAGGGTAACGGTCGCGAGAGTCCATGGAGGGCTCCACCCATAAGGGTCCACGAAGTAGCAACCTTGACTATTCCATAACGGCTTCCGTCCACGAAGGACTAGCCTCACTATGGGTAGATCTTCACGAAGTAGGCAATCTCCTTGCCCGTACAAACTTCTTGGTTCAACTCCACAACACGAAGTAGGAGGCTCCCAAGCGACACCTAACCAATCTAGGAGGCACCACCCTCCAAAAGGTAATAGGCTCGGTAATGTCGATGAACTCCTTGCTCTTGTGCTTCAAGATGATAGACTCCTCAACACACAATCACTCTCTCACAGATTTGGCTATGGTGGAAAAGATTGATTTGGTGGAAAGCAACTTGGGGAGGCTAGAGATCAAGATTCATATGGTAGGAATGGAATAGCTTGATCTCAACACATGAGTAGGCGGCTCTCTCTCAGAAAATAGGATAGGGCAAGTATGGAATAGTTCTGAGTGCTTCTCTTTCGAGTGGGTGGTGGTGAAGGGGTATATATAGCCATCCCCAAAAATCCAACCGTTACACCTAAAGTGACCAACTCGGTGACACCGAAGTGTAAAACTCGATGGTACCGAAGTGACCAAAAGGCAATAACTTTTGAATCTCGGTGAGACCGATATATAACTCTCGGTGGTACCGATTAGGTGACCAACGGTCAGATTGCGCAACTCGGTGACGCCGATTTTCATATCTCGGTGGTACCGATTCTTGACCATGGCTTACCAGAGAGTTGTCCAGAAACTCGGTGGTACCGATTCACAATTCTCGGTGGTACCAATTCTTGTGAATGGCTATCCAGAGAGTTGGTCCAAAAACTCGGTGAGACCAACTGGCAAAACTCGGTGGTACCGAAGACTGAAAATGTCTAAACAGAAAGTTGGCAACTAAACTCGGTGGCACCGAAGTGGAATCGGTTGCACCGATGTGCTAGGGTTTGGCATGGGTCTGTCTGAGTTTGGGAATCAGTGGGACGGAGTGGGAATTGTTGGTAGCACCGATTTTGGATATTTGGCTTTGTACAGACTTTTGTGGAAGAGCTTGTGGGTGTTTTTGGTGACTATCTCTTGTGCACGTGGAGCATCTTGTTCACCAACAGTACCTTACCCCCTTTTAATAGTATTGGCTTTCCTATGGACTCAAAGTGATTTCTCACAAAGTAAAATGTAGAGTTCTCTTGCTTGAAGCTTTGCCAATCCATTTCCTTGCATCTTGGGGTCTTCTCCTCACAATCCTTTTGCCAACCCCTCTATCTTCATGGACTTTCACCTGAAATACACTAGGTAGAAATGTTAGTCCAAGAGACAATGTATGTTGTCATGAATTATCAAAACCACCAAGGGAGCACATTGTGCTTTCAACGTTCCTAATCACAAATCTCATCTCCTTGCAATTACATTATTTTCCATTTGCCTCTTGTTTTCCTCTCCCCCACTTCACCAAATTTGTCGTTTTATTCGCCCTCTTTTTCATTTGCCTTTTTCTCGTCACACCTATTGTTCGCTTACCTTGTCGTTATGGCTATTTCTTCCTCTATTGTGTGTACTCCCGAGAACGAAGTTCTTAATTTTAAGCAAAGGAGAGGGGAGAACCTAAAAGATGCTTGGTATAGGATTTGCAATGCTCATAATAGATCTATCCATATGCAATCTACCATTGTTCTTCTTCGCAGTTTTTATGTGAGCATCACCACTTGGTCTAGATTCGTCCTACATGAATAGATCTTCTCTAGATCATGTCACCGTTATTATTGCATTACTCTGTTTTTCCATGAACTTAATACACTAGATGCATGCTGGATAGCGGTCGATGTGTGGAGTAATAGTAGTAGATGCAGAATCATTTCGGTCTACTAATCTTGGACGTGATGCCTATATAATGATCATCGCCTTGGATATCGTCATGATTATTTGATCTTCTATCAATTGCCCAACAGTAATTTTTTCACCCACCATGTGCTATACTCATGAGAGAAGCCACTAGTGAAACCTACGGCCTACGCGACTACTTTTCCAACATATTGCTTTTCGATCTATCTTTTTGCCGCTTTTGTTTTCAGATCTACTATTCCAAAAACCCAAAAATACCTTGATGCACTTTTTATTTGCCTCTTTTATTTTGTGTTCTTGCGAGATCTATCTATCCAATCTACAATCTAATCTACCTTTTTACCGTGGAGAGATTGACAACCTCTCTTTCGCGTCGGGTTGCAAGTATTTGTTATTTGTGTGCAGGTACTGTTTACATAGTGTTGCGTGGTCCTCCTACTGGTTCGATGCCTTGGTTTCATAACTGAGGGAAATACTTACCGTCGCTGTGCTGCATCATCCCTTCCTCTTTGGGGAAACACCAACGCAATCTCAAGCCACGTCAGCTGCCTCCAACACATTTGCGGCATTTTGCATCTGCCACACCTGGACATCGTGCTGAGCTTGCTGCATTGCATTCACAAAAGGAGGTTGATCTGGGTGTGGTGATGCTCCCATGGGTGGCACTTCATCCTCATTGCTAACCAGCCCTTCACTTGGGTCTCTGCCATTGAGTACATACACTAACACCGACCAGGACTGACCAACTCCAATGATATCAGAAAATCTTTTAATGACCAAACTGAAAGGCACGAGAGCAAGTTCGTTGATGAGCACCCTAACGAGCACATGAGCTTTCTTATAATCAAGTCTGTGCTAGAGCATACATCTCCCAAAACAAGATACCACCTTAATGATATAATGCTCTGTTTGATAATCTAAAGGAAATCCTAGCAGCATCACCCACGCATCATGTTCAATCATAGGATGGCACAAATTAGGACCCTCATCATGGCGCAACAGATAGAAAGTTGAAACTTCATCTAGCGCTTGTTCACCCAAATCCACCATAGCATCCCGGACCAGACGATCTTGAAAATGCACTAGCCCAACACAGAAAGGATAAATCTCGCCCCTTATAGTCGGAGCCCAATGATCATCATCTAGTACCCGCCTAACTTCTGCCAAAACTGCTTCACGTTGTTGATCTGGAGGAGCAGGAACAACCAATACCAGGGCGTACTGTGCGTGGTCGATAGGAGGGTCGTCGACGACCACCATATTGCGCTGAATCCGGCCATGGACGCTCTACTGGATGTTCATCACCCCAGGGACAAACTGGTACGATATCACCAGGATGTTCACCATGATCGACGCTGCTTGAGGGTAAAGGCTCACTGCAGTGCAGAGTTGGAGCTCTGGTTCGCAAGGTGGTGGGTCTGTCAAGGCGTGCGACTGGCAGATGTCGCGTGGGCAGGGAGCGATTGGACGTATAGGAGGCGAAACGTCCGGGGTAGAATGAGGAAGTTGCGACAAGGAAGGGATATGATTCTCCATCTTTTCCTTGGCAATCCAAGTTAGTTTTTGATTATACCCCTTGCAATCCAGACTAGGTTGTTTTGGCCTCCAAATAACCTTACTCCCATTAATGCCATTATTGACCGATGTCGATGGATTTCTATAGCTTTGATCTTTATGCACCCAGGTCTTGACTGAGCTGTTGACCCTCCGAAAGCATTGCCAGGCCATATGGCCCAACCGCGAACAAAAATTTCACCTAAGCCCAATAGTGCATGCAGCACGTAGATGACCTGCCATTAAGCATTTTGTGCAAAAACTTTTCATGACAAAGACTGCATCATGGGCATCACATGTGAATCCCAAAGATAAACAATGGTGAAAAATGATACCAGGGCACTTATCAGCAAGATGACCAACACGATAGCAACGTTCACATCTATGAAGATTAGAGTAAATAAAATCACTTGAAGGAACCGACTTGATATTAGTGCACCTTATAACCCGATCATTGTTATATCTAGCTTGCCAAAGGTCTAGGATTTCCTCAAGGGTATTATCTGGTAATAACTCCCAATAATTGCACTGATAATTTGAACCTTCAAAAATGTACCTGGATTCCGTAATTTGAGGCTTATCCATCGCCATAGCGGAAAAACTGCCAAACCAGAAAACCTCCATGCCGACGATCTCCTCAGGCTTGGATAATTCCTTGCTTTTCAAAAATCCAAACTTAGCCAATTCTGAGGAACTAGAAAGATCATTAGCTGCACTTTTACGCAAGAAATTGAGTGTAGGTCGGATGGCCATTGGAGTTCTAGCAGCAATCTCAGGAAGAACATGATCAAAATGCCACTTGTGATCCTCATAAGCATAATCCACGTAGGTGTTAAACAACCGGGAATGACAGACAAAATTTGGCAAGATTCTATCCTTCAAACCGTAGATAAAATGTCCAACCCCATTGGAAGCCACAGAAAACAGAAAGTTGCGTTGCCCTAATTGAAAAACCTTTAAACCCAGGGTAGAACAACCCGTTTCTCCACCTTGAGCCCAGGGGCAAACTCCCAATGCAAGGGATTAGCGATCTAGGGAGAGATGGCTACGATGGACTAGAAGGGAGAGGAGCGATCACGGCCAGCGCCATGGCCGCCGGGAGAGGGGTGGGAGGTGTGGGAGGGGGAGGGGTGCCATCTGTCCTTGTGATAACGATAGCGCTTGTTGGGAGGCAACCCAATAGTTATCTTTAAAATTTTGTTTTTTACTTTCTATGTCAGTGTGTTTAAATGATTATTGCTACTGTAATGATCGTGTTTTGATGTTTTAATTAATGTTTTTGCCAATTAAAGCCTTTAGGATTGATTTGGAAAATAGTAGAATTGATACGGTGCAGAAACATAAACTTTTGCGTCCAGTGCAGATTTCTCCGATTTTACTGGAACTTCTTTTTGATCTGAATTCTTTACACATTATTTCCATACAAATTTCTCACGTTTTCCTAATTTTTCAGAATTTTTGGAGTTACAGAAGTATGGTTTTTGTGCAGATCATTACAGACTGTTCTGTTTTAGACAGATTCTATTTTTGCATGCATAGTTTGCTTGCTTTGATGATGCTATGGATTGTATCGGGGGGTCCATGGAAAAGTTATAATACAGTACCTTATGCAATAATAAATATGAATCAATTTATAAGAATACCTAAAGTTTTTGATTTACCTATCATACTAACGTATCTCACGAGTTTTCTGTTGAGTTTTGTGTGCTGAAGTTTTCAAGTTTTTGGTGCGATCACGATGGATGAAGGAATAAGGAGTGGCAAGAGCCTAAGCTTGGGGATGCCCAAGGCACCCCAAGGTAAAATTCTAGGAATAGTCAAGTGTCTAATCTTGGGGATGCCCCAGAAGGCATCCCCTCTTTCATCTCCATTCCATCGGTATGTCACTTGGAGCTATATTTTTATTCATCACATGATATGTGTTTTGCTTGGAGCATCGTGTATTATAGATTGCTTTATTTTTAGTTTGCCACAATCATTGTTTGATGTACACACCTATTTTAGAGAGACACGTGTTCATCATGATTTGTTAGTGTTGGAAATATGCCCTAGAGGCAATAATAAAGTGGTGATTATCATATTTCCTTGTTCATGATAATCGTTTATTATCCATGCTAGAATTGTATCGAGGGGAAACTAAAATACATGTGTGGATACATAGACAACACTGTGTCCCTAGTGAGCCTCTACTAGACTAGCTCGTTGATCAAAGATGGTTAAGGTTTCCTAACCATAGACATGAATTGTCATTTGATAACGGGGTCACATCATTAGGATAATTATGTGATGGACATGACCCAACCGTAAGCATAGAATTTGATCGTATCACTAAGTTTATTGCTACTGCTTCTCCATGTGAAGTATCTATTCCTAAGACCATGAGATCATGCAACTCCCTGACACCGGAGGAATGCCTTGTGTGTATCAAACGTCACTTCGTAACTAGGTGATCATAAAGGTACTCTACAGGTATCTTCGAGGGTGTCTGTTGGGTTGGCATGGATCGAGACTGAATTTGTCACTCCATTTGACGGAGAGGTATCTCTGGGCCCTCTCGGTAATACAACATCACAAGAAGCTTGCAAGAAATGTGACTAAGGAGTTAGTCATGGGATCTTGTATTAAGGAACGAGTAAAGAGGCTTGCCCGTAACGAGATTGAACTAGGTATGGAGATACCGACGATCGAATCTCGGGCAAGTAACATACCGCTGGACAAATGGAACTGCATACGGGATTGACTGAATCCTTGACATCGTGGTTCGGCCGATAAAGATCTTTGTGGAATTGTAGGAACCAATATGGGCATCCAGGTCCCGCTATTGGTTATTGACCGGAGAGGTGTCTCGGTCATGTCTACATGATTCTCGAACCCGTAGGGTCCGCACGCTTAACGTTCGGTGACGATGCAGTAGTATTGGGATATGTATGTTGGTGACTGAATGTTGTACGGAGTCCCGGATGAGATCCCGAACGTCAAGAGGAGATCCGGAATGGTTCGTAGGTAAATATTTATATATGGGAAGTCATATTTTGGCTACCGGAAAAGTTTCGGATTTTGCCGCTATTGTACCGGGAAGCTTCTGGAATGTTCCGGAGGATTCCGGAGGGGTCCGGAAGTCCATGAAAGGTTCCATCAGGCCCCTTACGCCATCATGGGCTATAGGGGGGCACCCTAGCCTTATTGGATCAGCCCCCAAGGGCCCATGTGGCTAGGGGTAGGAAACCCTAAGGGGCAAGGCACCTAGGAGGTGCCTTGGGGAGGGAGGACTCCTCCCTAGCTGCCGGCCCTCCTTTGAGGAGGGGCCAAGGGATGCAACCCAACCCTGCCCCTTGCCTCCTATATATAGTAGAGGATAAGGGAAGGGCTAGACACAACAATCCCATGCCCCGGTGGCAGCCCTCCCTCTCCCGTTACTCTGTTTTCTCCTCAGATCGCATCCACAGTAGCGCTTGGCGAAGCCCTGCTGGGATTGCTCCACCACCATCTCCACCACGCCATCATGCTGGTTGAAATCCCATCCACTTCTCCTCCCTCTCTTTCTGGATCAAGAAGGAGGAGACGTCATCGAGCCGCACATGTGTTGAACGCGGAGGTCCCGTCCGTTCGGCGCTAGATCAGGACGGATCGTGATTGGATCGTGAAGACGTACGACTACACCAACCGCGTTATATACGCTTCCGCTTAGCGATCTACAAGGGTATGTAGATACACTCCCCTCTCGTAGCTATACATCTCCATGGATAGATCTTGCGTGTGCGTAGGAAAATTTTTGTTTCCCATGCAACGTTCCCCCAACAGTTAGAATACTCTATGTGCTTCACTTATATCTTTTGAGCTAAGCAGTTGCTCTAGTGCTTCACTTATATCTTTTAGAGCACGGTGCCATGTAGATTTTATAGAAATAATTGAACTCTCGTGCTTCACTTAAAATTGTTTGAGAGTCTAATAAATATTAATGGTAATTTGCATGGGTTGTAAGATTATTCCAAAAAGGATAGGTATTCAAGGAGTGTATAATCAAAACCTTTATGTAGCTCACCTTATAAGAGAAATTGTGGGTTAATGATATTGATGTAGTAATATGAAATTGCATGTGTACATGATTGTTGTTTAGTAGAAATATCGGTAGTTAAAGCATGTTACTTGTTATTCATCTAAATATTGGTTATGGCATGATGATGATGTGTGAACATTTTTATTCATCGTTGAAATCCTAGTGTTGTTCGGGTCGGAGGCGCACGATGGTTAGCTCCTCCCAACCTCCTCCCTAGGGGTATGCGGTGGTACTTTGCTTCGAGAGAGCTAATAAGGCATTGCAATAAGTATATGAGTTATTTATGACTAATGTGAATCCATGGATGTATGCACACTCACCTTTCTGCATATTGCAATGCCCATTCTCACCTCGAGGATTGGTGCACCTTTTGCCGATGCATCCAAACCCCGTGATATGATACGCTCTATCACACATAAGCCTCATTATATCTTCCTCAAAACAGCCACCATACCTACCTATTATGGCATTTCCATAGCCATCCGAGATATATTGCCATGCAAATTCCACCGTTACATCACATGACTTGTTTGTTCATCATTATATTGCTTTGCATGATCATGTAGCTGGCATAGTATTTGTGGCACAGCCACCCTTCATCATTGTTTACATGTTACACTAGATCATTGCACATCATGGTACACTGCTAGAGGCATTCATATAGAGTCATTTCTTTTTCATCATTGAGTTCTTATATCGAGTTGTGAGTAAATAGAAGTGCAATGATCATCATTATTAGAGCATTGTCCCAGTGAGGAAGGGATGATGGAGTAATGATTCCCCCACAAGTCAGGATGAGCTCCGGGCGAAAAATAAAAAAATGAGCGAGGCCAGATGAGCCCACCAAGAAAAAATTAAAAAGGCGAAAAAGAAAAATAAAGAAAGAAAAAGAAAAAGAAAAAAAGAAAAAATGAGAGAAAAAGAGAGAAGGGACTTTGCTACTATCCGTTACCACACTTGTGCCTCAAAGTGCCACCATGTTCTTCATATAGAGAGTCTCCTAAGTTGTCATTTTCATATGCTAGTGGGAATTTTTCATTATAGAACTTGGCTTGTATATTCCTATGACGGGCTTCCTCAAATGCCCGGGGTCTTCATGAGCAAGAAAGTTGGATGCACACCCACATAGCTTCCGTTGATCTTTCATACACTTGTAGCTGTAGTGCATCCGTTGCATGGCAATCCCTACTCCTGGCATATATAACTATTGATGGACATCTCCATAGCCCGTTGATACACCTAGTTGATGCGAGACTTTCTTTCCACTTTGACTCCTTTTGATATCTACCACCATATTCTATTCCACCTATATGCTATATCCATGGTTCACGCTCATGTATTGAGTGAGGTTGAAAATGCTGAAGCGCATTAGAAGTACGATCCAATTGCCTGACTTGACATCGTGGTGCTCATGATTTGTACTTATGTGGTGAAGATGGAGTCATGCCATGCTAATATTATAAAATGAATGGGGAGTAACTCTTTAAGGATCGAATATTTTGAAAGTTAATGATTATGTTGCTTATGTTTATGGATATTAATATATGGATGTTTATTAGTTCATCGTTTCTCAATGATCATACCTAAAAGAGATTACATGTTGGGTAGCATGTCGCATCAAAAATTCTGTTTTTATCATTTACCTACTCAAGGACGAGCTGGAATTAAGCTTGGGGATGCTTATACGTCTCCAACGTATCAATAATTGTGTATTGTTCCATGCTACTATATTATCATTCTTGGATACTTTATATGCATTTATATGATGTTTTATATCATTTTTGTGAACTAACCTATTAACCTAGTGCCCAGTGCTAGTTGTTGTTTTCTGCTTGTTTTTAGCCTTTCAGGAATACTGTACCAAACAAAGTCCAAATGCCCCGAAACTTTTTGATGGCTTTTTCTGCACAAAAATAAGACCTGGAAGCTTTGGAGTTAGACCGAAGGCCACACGGGGTGTCGTGAAGCCAACAGGGCGCGTCCAGGGGGTGGTCATGCCATGATGGCTTGGGGCCACCTCCCACGGCCAGGTTAGTGCCCAGTGCCAGTTGTTGTTTTCTGCTTGTTTTTAGCCTTTCAGGAATACTGTACCAAACGAAGTCCAAATGGCCCGAAACTTTTTGATGATTTTTTCTGCACAAAAATAAGACCTGGAAGCTTTGGACGAAGACCGGAGGCCACACGGGGTGGCGTGAAGCCAACAGGGCGCGTCCAGGGGGTGGTCATGCCATGATGGCTTGGGGCCACCTCTCACGGCCTCCTGACCTAATTCCTCCCCTATTGTTTCTCTAAAATCATGCAAACACCCGAGAGCCAGCCAAAATACTTTTTCCGCCGACACAAGTTGATACTTGTGATTTGCGTTGGGTTTTCCGTGAAGAGGAACAGGTGATGTAGAACAGTATAGATAAGTATTTCGCTCAATGAGAACCAAGGTTATCGAACCAATAGGAGTAGCACGCAACCCCCGTCTTCAGCGAATGCACACAAAGAAGCAAACACTTGCACCCAACGCTGGAAAGAGGTTGTCAATCCCCTTGGACTCGTTTTTTGCAAGAAAATGAAGTGTGTAGATGATAGTTGAATAAAGTAAATTGCAAAATAAAATAAAAGTAAATAAATGGCAGCAAGGTATTGAAAGCTTTTGTACGAATAGACCCGGGGGCCGTAGTGTTCTCTAGTGGCATCTCTCATGTTGTAGGCATATGGTGGGTAAACAAATTACTCTTGGGAAATTGGTAGAAAAGCACATAGTTATGCAATATTTATTCATGACAATGATCATGTGTATATAGGCATCACGTCCATAAGCAAATAGGCCGACTCCTGCCTGCACCTATTACTATTACTCCACGTCGAGAGCGCTTCTATGCTTGCCTCTCTAAGTATTAAGGTCATGACAAACAGAGTAATGCTTGGAGAACGACGACATGATGTAGACAAACAAAAATCAATCAATATGAATTAACCCCATCGTTTTATCCTTAGTGGCAACAATACAAAGACGTGTCTTGTCCCCTTCTGAATAATCACGCAAATAAGAATCATAATAGAAATCAGAGAAGACTCAAATCTTTTTCATGAATAATCTGAACATAAACCCACAATTCATCGGATCACAACAAGTGCACCGCACAAAGTGATTACATTGAATAGATCACCGCGAAGATGCGGTGAACTTTGTATTGAAGATCATGAAAGAGAGAGATAGGCATCTAAGTACTAACTAAGGACCCGTAGGTCTGTAGGGAACTACTCTCACATCACCATGGGAGCAGCAAGGTTGATATAGAGGCCCTCCGTGATTGACCCCCCCCTCCGACAGGGCACCGGACGAGGGCTCCAGATGGGCACACGGCGGAACAGAGACATGCGGCGATGGAAAAAGTGTTTCGGGAGGCTCTCTAGGGTTTTTAGGATTTATTAGAATCTATAGGCCAGAGATGGGCATCGGGGGACGCCCGAGGGGGCCACCACATAACAGGGCGTGGCCACCCTCCTGGGTGCGCCCTGTTGTGTGCTCGCTCCCTCATGCGGCCTCCGGTCTCCTCATGAAACTTCCAGGTCTTCTTTTGGTCTAGAAAAAATCATTAAAAAAATTCGGGGCAATTGGACTTCGTTTGGTACTGTAAACCTGAAAAGTCAAAAACATGCAGGAAACAATATCTGGCACTGGACACTGGGTTAATAGGTTAGTGCTCAAAAATAATATGAATTGGTAAATAATCACCCAAAAAGCATTCTAGAATCATAATATTATATCATGGAACAATCAAAAATTATAGATACGTTGGAGACGTATCAACATCCCCAAGCTTAATTCATGCTCGTCCTTGAGTAGGTAAATGATAAAAACAGAATTTTTGATGTGACATGCTACCCAACATGTAATCTATTGCAAGTACGATCATTGAGAAACGATAAATTAATAAACATCAATATGGTAATACTTATAAGCACAAGTAACATAATCATGAAGTTTCAAAATATACGATCCTTAAAGAATGTTCACCCCCTATTCATTTTATCATATTAGAATGGCATGGCTCCATCTTCACCACATAAATACAAATGTCAAGCACGACGGTGTCAAGTCAGGAAATTGGATCGTACTTTTTAACACGCTTCACTCACACAATATATGAGCGTGAACCATGGATATAGCATAAAGGTGGAATAAAATATGGTGGTAGGTTTCAAAGGGGTAACTATGGAGAAGAAAGTCTCGCATCAACTAGGCATATCAATGGGCTATGGAGATGCCCATCAATAGATATCAATGCGAGGAGTAGGGATTGCCATGCAACTGATGCACTAGAGCTATAAGTGTATGAAAGCTCAACTGAAGCTAAGTGGGTGTGCATCCAACTTGCTTGCTCATGAAGACCTCGGGCATTTGAGAAAGCCCGTCATCGGAATATACTAGCCAAGTTCTATAATGAAAAATACCCACTAGCATATGAAAGTGACAAAACAAGAGACTCTATATGAACAACATGGTGCCACTTTGAGGCACAAGTGTGGAAAAAGAAGTAGTACCACTGTCCCTTCTCTCTTTCCTCTCCTTTATTCCTTTTTTTGTTTTTATTTTTCTCTTTTTTCTTTCTTTTTCTTTCTTTCTTTCTCCCTTTTCTTTCTTTTTTATTTATTTCTTTTCATTTTTCGTCCGGAGTCTCATCCCGACTTGTGGGGGAATCATTGTCTCCATCATCCTTTCCTCACTGAGACAGTGCCCTAATAATGATGGTCAACAAACTTTTATTTACTTACAACTCAATATGAAAAACTATAGTATGACTCGATATGAATGCCTCTCGCAGTGTACCAGGATGTGCAATGATCAAGCGTAACATGTATGAAAAATTATGAACGGTGGCTTTGCCACAAATACTATGCAGCTTATATGATCATGCAAAGCAATATGACAATGAATGTACTAGTCATATGATGTAACGGTGGAAGTTGCATGGCAATATATCTCGGAATGGCTATGGAAATGCCATGATAGGTAGGTATGGTGGTTGTTTTGAGGAAGATGTAATAAGGCTTATGTGCAACAGAGCGTATCATGCATGTCTCGGGGTTTGGATGCACCGGCGAAGGTTGCACGGATCCTCGAGGTGAGAATGGGCAATGCACGGTACCGAAGAGGCTAGCAAATATGAGGTGGTGAGAGTGCGTATATATCCATGGATTCACATTAGTCATAAAGAATGCACATACTTATTGCAAGATTTTATTAGCTCTCTTGAAGCAAAGTACTAGTCACATGCCCCTAGGGAGGAGGTTGGGAGGAGTTAACCATCGCGCGCCTCCGACTTAAACAACACTAGGATTTTAACGAGGAATAAGTATGCTCACACATCATCACCATGGCATAAAAAATATTTAGATGAACATCAATTTAACACCCTCTAATTCACAGTATCCTTACTAACCAATGATCATGCACTCATGCCCTTTCATATTACCACATCAATATCATTAACCCACAATTTCTCTTTTATGTGCTACATGTGGTTTTGATTATGCACTCATTGGATACCTATTATTTTTAGACTAGTCTTATAACCCATGCAAATTACCATCAATATTTATTAACTCTCAAAAATATAAGTGAAGAACGAGAGTGCAATTATTTCTATAAAATCTATACGCCATCATGTTCTAAAAGATATAAGTGAAGTACTGGAGCAACTGCTAAGCTCAAAATATATAAGTGCTGAAAGAGTATTCTAATAAATTATGGTGATCTTTTGTATCTCTCAAGTGGGTGTGTCCAGCAAACAATGATCGTGGAAAACTAAAACAAAAAGCAAACTAAAGCAAAACGACGCTTGATACGTCTCCAAGGTATCTATAATTTTTGATTGTTCCATGCTATTATATTATCATTCTAGGATACTTTTTGAGTAATAATTTACCAATTTATATTATTTTTGAACACTAACCTATTGACCCAGTGCCTAGTGCCAGTTGTTGTTTTCTACGTGTTTTTTACTTTTCAGGTTTACAGTACCAAACGAAGTCCAATTGCCCCAAAAAAAATTTATGATTTTTTCCAGACCAAAAGAGGACCTGGAACCTTCAGGAGAAGACTGGAGGCCGCACGAGGGAGGCACAAGGCAACAAGGTGTGCCCAGGGGGTGTTGGCGCGCCCTGATGGCTTGTCCCTACCTGGTGGACCTCCTACCCCCGTTCTCTGGGCTATAAATTCACATATATCCCCAAAACCCTAGAGGGCATCCCGAAACACTTTTTCCGCCATCGCAAGTCTCAGTTCCGCCGCTATCCCATCCGGAGCTCCATTCCGGCACCCTGCCGGAGGGCGAATCTATCACGGAGGGCCTCTTCATCAACCTTGCTGCCCTCAGGATGATGTGTGAGTAGTTAACCAAAGACCTACGGGTCCGTAGTTAGTACCTAGATGGCTATCTCTCTCTCTCTTTTGATCTTCAATACAATGATCATCGCATCTTCGCTTTGATCTATCCGATGTAATTCTTTTGTACAGGGCGTTTGCTGGGATCCGATGAATTGTGGGTTTATGTTTCAGATTATTCATGAAAAGATTTGAGTCACCTCTGAATATTATGATTCTCATTTGCATGATCAGTATAGCTTCATAAATATCTCCGATATATTGAAATAGTTTGGCCAACTAGATTGATATTTCTTCCATGAGAGGGGTGTGTTGTAGTGGGTTCAATCTGGCGGTGCTCTATATCCCAGTGACAAAAAGGGACAAGACACGTCTTTGTATTGTTGCCACTAAGGATAAAACGATGGGGTTAGTTCATATTAATTGAATTATCTTTATCTACATCATTTCAATGTTCTCCAAGCATTACTCTGTTTTACTTAATACCCTAGATGCATGCTGGATAGCGGTCAATGGGTGGAGTAATAGTAATAGGTGCAGACAGGAGTCGGCCTATTTTCTTATGTACGTGATGCCTATATACATGATCATTTCCGTGAATATCACATAACTATGCGCTTTTCTATCAATTGCCCAACAGTAATTTGTTTACCCATCGTATGTTGCCTACATGAGAGATGCCCCTAAGGAAAACTATGGCCCCCGGGTCTATTCACTTATATATTTACAAAACCTATCATTACCTTGCTGCCATTAATTTACCTTTTATTTTATTTTGCAATTTACAATTATCTACTATTATCTACACACTTCACTTGCTTGCAAATAACGAGATCAAGGGGATTGACAACCCTCTTGCCGTGTTGGGTGCAAGTGTTTGCTCTTTTGTGTGCAGCGGCTGAAGACGGTTGTGGATATATATTCCTATTGGTTTGGTAGACCTTGGTTTCTCAACTGAGGGAAATACTTATCCATATTGTGCTGCAATTACCCGTTCCTCTTCACGGAAAACCCAACGCAGATCACAAGTATCAGGAAGGATTTCTGGCGCCGTTGCCGGGGAATATCATCACCAACTATCAAGTAACTTCACACAAATTATCATTCATATGTCTTCTTTTTATTTGCTGTTATATTTAGTAGGTTCATAAAAATCAAAAGTACAAAAATATTTATCTTTTCTTTTTGTTATTTTGCTTGTTGCTTGTTACTATGTCTAGTTCTTCTTGTGTACTCGTTGCTCCCGAAAATGAGGTACTAAATTTCAAACAAAGGGGCGGAGAAAATTTGAAAGATGCATGGTATAGGATTTTCAATGCTCAAAATAATTCAACTCATAAGCAATCCACTACTACCTTGCTTTGTAATTTTTACGTGGGTGTGACAACTTGGTATAGGTTTATTCTTGACACCATTACCGGTGGCAATTTCTTAATGTGTCATACTTTGGATGCTTATAATTCTATTGAAAATCTTGTAGGAGCACCACCTATTATCATTAATGAAACTATTTTTACCTAGGAACATGTTATGCAAAGGCTTGATGCTATTGAGGAGAAAATGATTACTAGTGAACAAATTGAGGAGTTAGATGAAAAACTTCGTAATCATATCACTCAATTTGGGTCACGGGTAGGAATGACTTTGAAAACTTTAAAGGAAAAGGACACAATTATTGATGAGAGGGTAGAACAAAGTTTGAGTAGTATTGATAAAATGGAGGAAGTCATTGATAAACTAGGCTCTGCTTTCACACCCTCGAAAGCAAATGCTAATACTTCTCGAAATAAAAGCCCCAAGTTCATTTATATTCCCAAGAGCATTAGTACTCCTCCTAGTAAAAGAAACGAAGATCTAAAAATGATTAGTGTGCACCCCAACTTTATAAACCTGATAAAAGACCCTATTTTCAAGCCTCCTATTGTTTCTTATAATCATTGTATTATCAAGGATCTTGATGCTAAGATGACAATACTTGAAACTATGCATTATGCCTAGCTAGGGGCATAAAACAATAGCGCTTGTTGGGAGGCAACCCAATAGTTATCTTTATTTTTACTTTTTACTTTATGTTTGTGTGTGATAACATGATTATTGCCTCTGTAATGATTGTGTTTTTATGTTTTAACTAGCAAAGTGGCCCGTGCAGATGCACGGGCTAGGTCTTAATCATATCCATTTCATGAACCAAATTTTTATATGCTTACATTTATTTTAAATCCATATAGAGTTCTGAATTGCCTTGTTAAAAATATCTTTGCTTATTTTTATCGGTCAACTCCAGCCTTGATTTTGAATCCGGTAAATCTGAAAGATCTTGAGTATGAAGATCATTTCCATGATATCAATTCATTAACCAAGTTAATATAACCCAAAAATTAAAATTAACATCTAAATATTGTAGCCATTGCATAGGCCGGAGGTAACCCTCCTTTTCTAAAAAAAATATTGTAGCCAAACTTTAGACTTCTAACCACTACATCATTAAAACCCTGTGGTATTTTCACCAACAGATACTACCTATGATAAACATAACTGGTCTTATTACCATAAGGTTCATCTATAATTATTAGTAACACGGATCATGAACGCCGTAACAAACGAAAAGAGTGATGCGATAACACCAAAAGGTAAATTCTACTAAATTAAGGTTTATGGTTTTCCCTAAATTAAGTCATGTTTGCAACTGCTACACTCATGGTTGCAACCTCAAAACTGACGTGCTTGCAGCACTAAAAATTATCCACACCAATGTCATGTAAACAAAGAACTATTAAGTGCAAAACACATCAAACTATAAGGCAAACCTTCAATGAAATGCTCATGAAGCTAGAGTAACCGAACCAAACAAGACTTTGTTATTTATTTTTATTGAAAGTTATCAAGATAAATTTGCTAAATTTTAGCCTCCTCCACGTATTGTTTGGAAGGTCCACTATAGCATATGATCCCAAATTCTTTAACCAACTAAATCTATCCTTTGGAAACCTGTAGGTCAATAATACTCGGTTGGAAACAAATTAAATAATGTGCTAAAAATATCATTGGAATAAAAAGGGACTGAATCTGGGGTGATGCTCTAATATGTATCACCGTTGCAAGAACTAACTACGTTGCACGCAGAAAGAAACAACATTGATAAGTAAAAAAATGTCTACAATTTATATTAGAGACGAAAAGGTCACATGGGATTTAAATGTTACGTTCTGATTCTGGTACGACAACTTGATTTTGTGTATTTTGTTGTATCTAAATGCCTTTATGTCCAATGACAAAGAGAAATGATTTTATTATAGGATCATTACTTGTGGAATATTTCTCTTCTTTTCTAGTTTCCAGTAAAATGGTTTGATCTACTTTCCTTGATACAAAAAATAGAATCAATGTAATAATATAAGTTTTGAAAGATAATTGCCTTTTGTCAAAAACTCATTGTATGTTCCAATGAAATGTACCCTGGAAGTAGGTGACAAACGTCTAAAAAGAGACTGGGGTATGTTAAATAATTAACCTGGATGATACAAGACTTCATCAGATATGTAATGCTAGAAAAGCTACAGAACTCCATGATGAGAACAAAACCTTGTGGTTTTAAAACCCACATGCTTTAGCTAGACCCTTATTATAAATTCATACTTTTAATTAGCTCAGCTTCCCAATTCAGGATGCAGACATGTCCAGGCCGTCCATGTCTGTCGGTGCAGGTCCTTGAGCTGATCGAGACATCCAAGAATGTGCCAGTGATTTTCGTTAGTATATTAGCTCAGCAACATAATAATTGATGATTTAAAGAACACCTATTAATATTTATGAATAAAGGAGAGAAATATGAGCTAGAATAATTGAGGATATAAAAACAACCTATGAATATTTATGAATGAAGTATAGAAATATGTGATTGAAAGCTTGTAGGAGAATTGTTAGTTCATCTAATTTTCCTCAGAATCTATAGCTACATTTCCACGAAGAGGCACGGTCCCCTACTTTGTCACAGACTGAACTAAACTTAAAGCTATGGTCAGGAGACCTAAGCAAATTACAGAATGCTAGACTTAGTATTGGCCCCGTCAACATGGGAAGGAAGCCGTCACGAACCCATATTTTGTCGCTGCCACACAAGAATCGACAGACATCTGCCTTGCTACAAGAAGGAAAATTTAGACATAGATGTATCAAGGCTGGACATGTTGGAAGGATTGATGAGGGGAGGGCAGAGCTGGAGAAACATACCGAAACCATCTGACCAAATCGGGTGACAGCTGAAATTATGGTAGAGCGTGTTATGAGTGTCTACGTGGTGGACTTGATTTTACCAAAGATGATGAAAATGTAAACTCACAACCATTTATGCGCTGGAGAGACCGTTTTGCCGCGCCTAAAATCATCCCAAGCGCAGCTAATGTGGCTACTAAGCTATTTCTTTGGAAAGCTCCTACTAAGATTAGGCAGTTCGATCTATGATTTCACATTCATGGATGTTGATAAGATCCTTCCATTTAGTAGCACCTTAGGATGGCATAGCCTTAACGTTAATGGCGGGCGATTTAGTTCGGGGAAAGGGGAAGGGGAAGAAAATTCTATGAACCTTTCCTTTTTCGTTAAGTTCAAGTCTGACGAGAGTAATATTCTACAACTAACAACTCATTTATTTTGAGACCGACCCACTTCCTATCTAGGATTAGACACTCTTTTCCCTACATGGACACATGCATCTCATGTACGCTAGAACTTACAACTCTGTACAACTTTTTTTTGACGGTGCAATACAACTTTCACTCCACACATAAAGCTTATGTCAAATTGCAGGTATTAGCTCCTTCGTACTGGCAGCTCAAAGTTTCAGTGCGGTGAAGGCTCAAGATGCATGTAGGCTGATGCTAAGGAAGGATGCATGTAGCTACTACTCTTTGCTGACAACTAACATGCATGCACGCATCTCTAACAATATATACTCCCTCCGTTTTTATTTACTCTGCATATTAGGGTTGACTGAAGTCAAACTTCGTAAAGTTTGACCAAGTTTATAGAAAAGAAAATAAATAGTTACCATAACAAATCTATATGATGCAAAAGTACATTCAATAAAGAATCTAATGGTATTGAGTTTTTAACTTTTTATTGTATATGTTAATATTTTAGTATATAAACTTGGTCAAAGTTTACAAAGCTTGACTTTGACCCAAACTAATACGCGGAGTAAATAAAAACGGAGGGAGTATATAGCACGAGAAATTTCCATGGCAGCTGCTGGTGCAGGCAGCAGGCAGGTATCTCGACGCACCAGTACAACGTTAAAAAGCATGAACTTACCTGCTAGGGCAATGGAAAGGTATCATGGTAGAACAAAGAGGAGGATGTCAGCCCTGTCGAGATTACCTGGACGAACTTACATCGATTATGGCGCAAGTAGTGAAACATGGCGCGGTCCTGAACTCCTAATACACCAACTCAACTTTACTATCTGATTGATCCTTCACATGTACACATGTACAAAGCTAGCTAGCTCACGGAGGTTGATGCAATCTGATCGATCCTTCTTCTATAGACGTGTACAATGCTAGCTAGCTCTCCTTGGAGGCTAGCTGATGGATACGCTTCTGGCCGGAGCATAGCTAGCAAGCCAGAAATAACAAACGCCCAGAATTGATATGTGCCCAAGGTTTTCTGTAAGAGGAGGATGTCAGCACTGTCGAAATTACCTGCATTAATTTACTGCGACTGTGGCGCAAGTATTGAAACTTGGCGCGGCCCTAATCCACCGATGCGACCCACTATTTAATTTCGGCCGTGGTAGGTTGAGTGCTTTCCAATCTGATTGATCCTTCTCATATAAACATGTACAAAGCTTATAAACTTTGATCGATCCTTTTACTATAGACCTATAAATTAAAAAGCTAGCTCTCCTTGGCGGCTAGTTGATGGATACGATGATGGCCTAGCGGCTGATCGATATGCCTCTGGAAGGTGGAAAAGGAAATGATCTGCCATGTCCACATGGTATGTGATATCTAGGGTGGACTGTGGCGGAGCCATAGGAGGGCGGCCACCGTAGCTAAGTGAGAATTGAAAGAGCCACAGATTGATCGCCATAGGTAGCAAGGAAACACGTTTATTTTTCCTAAAAATATATACGTGTTTATTTTCCCTTAAGAAGAATCATGTTTACATATTTATGTAATGGCATAGGTGGGTAACTTTTACAAAGTTTTATGTTGAAAGGTTATTGTTGAGATCAAACGACTACAGTTTTATGATGTCTGAAACTAACGGCCGGATGGTTCTGATTAATGTGGGATTTTCTAGCTAATTCCCCTATTTTTGATCCGTATTTTCCTTTTAGTAGATAATAGAAGATGTGGGATTTTCTAGCTAATTCCCCTATTTTTGATCCGTATTTTCCTTTTAGTAGATAATAGATAGAAGATTAGTGTTTGTGCCAAGTAAAGCCTTTGGGATGACTCACATGAGGAGTAGGATTGATACGGTGCAACAAACAGAAACTTTAACGTCCAGTGCGGAATTTCTCTGATTTTACTGCAACGTATTTTTTGTCAGAATTCTTTACACAATATTTCTATACAAATTCTTCGGGTTTTCCTAATTTGTCAGAATTTTTAGACTTACAGAAGTATAGGTTCTCTACATATCTTTACACACTGTTCTGTTTTAGACAGATTTTGTTTTTGCTTGTTTTGATGATGCTATGGAATATATTGGGGGTATAAGCCATGGAGAAGTTATAATACAATACCTATTATGTAATAATGAAATATGAATCAATTTATAACAGTACCTAAAGTATTTGATATGTTGCTTATACTAACGGATCTCACGAAGATTTGTTGAGTTCTGTGTGATTGAAGTTTTCAAGTTTTGGGTGTTATCACGATGGACGAAGGAATAAGGAGTGGCAAGAGCCTAAGCTTGGGGATGCCCAAGGCACCCCAAGGTAATATTATAGGAATACTCAAGCATCTAAGCTTGGGGATGCCCTGGAAGGCATCCCCTCTTTCGTCTCAATCCATCGGTATGTGACTTGGAGCTATATTTTTATTCGGCACATGATATGAGTTTTGCTTGGAGCGTCGTTTGCTCTTGTTTGCTTTTATTTTTAGTTTGCCACAATTATCATTTGCTGGACACATCTATTTGAGAGAGTCACACCTTCATCATAATTTATTAGAATACTCTATGTGCTTCACTTATATCTTTTGAGCTTAGCAGTTGCTCTAGTACTTGACTTATATCTTTTTGATCACGGTGGCGTATAGATTTTATAGAAATAATTGCACTCTCGTTCTTCACTTATATTTGTTTGAGAGTTAATAAATAGTGACGGTAATTTGCATGGGTCGTAAGAGTAGTCCAAAAATAATAGGTATTCAATGAGTGATAATCAAAACCATCATGTAGCACAAAAAAGAGAAATTGTGGGTTAATGATATTGATGTGGTAATGTGAAAAAGGTGTGAGTGCATCATTGTTGATTTGTAGAAGTATCGGTATTAAGATGTGTTAATTTCCCGTTTGTCTAAATATTAAAAAGGCATGGTGGGGATGTGTGAGCATTTCTATTCCCCGTTCAAATCTTAGTGTTGTTTCGGGTCGGAGGCGCGTGATGGTTAACTCCTCCCAACCTCCTCCCTCGGGGCATGCGAGTAGTAGTTTGATTTGTGAAAAAACAAATAAAAGTTTTCAATAAGTATATGAGTTCTTCATGACTAATGTGAACCCGTGGACATACGCAATCTCACCACCTCATATTTTGCTAGTCTCTTCGGTACCGTGCATTGCCCATTCTCACCTCGAGGATCGGTGCGAACTTCACCGGTGCATCCAAACCCCGTGGCATGATACACTCTGTCACACATAAGCCTCCTTATATCTTCCTCAAAACAGCCACCATACCTACCTATTATGGCATTTCCATAGCCATTCCGAGATATATTTCCATGCAAATTCCACCGTTACATAATATGACTAGTACATTCATCATTATATTGCTTTGCATGATCATATAGAGCTGACATAATATTTGTGTCAAAGCCACCGTTTATCATATTTTTGATACATGTCACGCTAGATCATTGCACATCCTGGTACACTGCCAGAGGCATTCTTATTCAGTCATATTATTCCATAGTTCTTCATATCAAGTTTTCATATTGAGTTGTAAGTAAATAAAAGTGTGATGATCATCATTATTAGAGCATTGTACCAATGAGGAAATAAAAATGGGGGAGGCCAAATGATCCCACCATAATAAAAAAAATGAAAATGAAGAGAAAAGGAGAGAAGGGACTTTGCTACTATCCTTTACCACACTTGTGCCTCAAAGTGGCACCTTGTTCTTCATATAGAGTCTCATGTTATGTCATTTTTATATGCTAGTGGGGATTACTTTTTCATTATTAGAAACTTGGCTTGCATATTCCGATGACGGGCTTCCTCAAACGCCCGAGGTCTTCATGAGCAAGCATGTTGGATGCACACCCCACTTAGCTTCAGTTGAGCTTTCATACACTTATAGCTCTTGTGCATACTTTGCATGGCAATCCCTACTCCTTGCATTGACATCTATTGATGGGCATCTCCATAGCCCGTTGATATGCCTAGTTGATACGTGATACGTCTCCAACGTATCTACTTTTCCAAACACTTTTGCTCCGGTTTTGACATCTAATTTGCATGATTTGAATGAAACTAACCCGGACTGACGCTCATTTCAGCACAACTACATTGGTGTTATTTTTGTAAAGAAATAAAAGTTCTCGGAATCGGATGCAACTTTTTGTGAATTATTTTTGAGAATTATAATGAATTATGGAGCGAAAACCTGCCGGAGGGGGTGTGCCAGGGGGGCACCACACAACAGGGCGCCCCCCTAGGCCGCTCCCTGATGGCTTGTGGGGCCCTCGTGGCTCCTCCGACCCTAATTCCAGTCCTCTAATATCACATCTTCGGAGAAAAAAATCAGAGAGAAGTTTTCATCGCGTTTCACGAGACGGAGCCGCCGCCACCTCCTGTTCTTCCTCGGGAGGGCTGATCTGGAGTCCGTTTGGGGCTCCGGAGAGGGGAAATCGTCGTCGTCGTCATCACCAACCCTTCTCCATCAACACCGCCATGATGCTCACTACCGGGAGTGAGTAATTCCTTTGTAGGCTTCCTGGACGGTGGTGGTATTGGATGAGATTGATCATGTAATCGAGTTAAGTTTGATAGGGCTTGATCCCTAGTATCCACTATGTTCTGAGATTGATGTTGCTATGACTTTTCTATGCTTAATGCTTGTCACTAGGGCCTGAGTGCCATGATTTCAGATCTGAACCTATTATGTTTTCATGAATATAAGAATGATTTGGATCCTATCTTGCAAGTTGTATGCACCTATTACGTGTCTTGATCCGCATACCCCAAGGTGACAATAATTGGGATTCTTTCCCGTGATTGTCGTAGTTTGAGGAGTTCATGTATTCACCATGTGTTAATGCTTTGTTCCGCTTCTCTATTAAAAGGAGGCCTTAATATCCCTTAGTTTCCAATAGGACCCCGCTGCCACGAGAGGGTAGGACAAAAGATGTCATGCAAGTTCTTATTGCAAGCAAGTATGACTATATACGGAATACATGCCTACATTACATTGATGAATTGGAGCAAGTTCTGTGTCACCCTAGTGTGTAACTATTATATGATCAATGTCATCTAAATCATTATCCATCACCGATCCACGTGCCTACGCTTTACATATACTGAATCTTGCTAAGTTACTATTTGTCATGGTATTTTCACGGCAGATGTCCTCAGAGGACTTAATCTCGAAGCCATCGCGTAAGTAGCAGATCGAAGGGGTCAAACGAGGAACACGGAAGGCAAGATTTACCCAGGTTCGGCCCCTCTCGAGGAGGTAAAGCCTACTCCTGCTAGATGTATTTGAAGATCTTGATTACAAGGGTTTTGAGACTTGTCTAGCCCTAGCTCTCAAAAGATTTTCCCCCCTTTCTATCCCCGGGGGCTCCCCTTTATATACAGGCGGGGCCCCGGGGCTCACATAAGAGTCCGGGCCGGGATAACAATCCGAGCCCAACTCCCCTTACTTGTTTCCTAAGTTATACCTTAAGGCGGTTTGCACTTACCGCCTCTCTCGGCGGGTCTTGGGCCGGCCCCTCAATGGGCGGCTCTCCTTCTGGGCCTCCATAGAAGACACTACGGCCCACCTGGCCCTTCATGGTTTTACTCCTCGAGACCCGGCCCTGAACGGGCGGGTTTCACCCAAAGATATTTCCCTGACATTAGCCCTCAGGTTGGCTTGAACTGGTTCCAGACAACCTCGTCCTTTTCAAACTTAACCTTGATATTTTGGCGAGTCTTCAGCAGAACCCGCCTCTTCTGAATATTTCAACTGCCTTTCCTTCAGTCCTACTCTTCTTGTGACGTCACCGAATCTCCAGAACGAATCTTTCCATGACATCACCAATATCTCAAATGAATTCATTAGGCACGAAAATCGGGGCGTCGGATTACTGTAGATCCTTAAATCTCGCCCCGACCCTTCGGTGTCTCGCCCCCTTATAAATACCCTTTTCAGGTCCTTTTCCTCATTTTCTCCATCTTCTTCCTCCTGCCGCCCGAGCTTACGCCTCCTCGCGACACACCTTCGAGCTCGCCGGCCATCGGAAGGAGAAACAGTCCCGACGCACCGCCGTCACCTGTCTGCAACCGCGCCGCGCGGCCATCCGATCCAGGTATTCCCAGTTCTTCTCACCCTTCTTAGGGTTCCGCCATTGTCGGGCTCGAGCTCCGCCTCGGCCTCTCCGCGGCTACTGTCGCCGGCCGCACCTTGGTACTCTTACATCATGGAAATGGCGCCGTTGCTATCCCTCCAATGATCAGGAATTAAATCTTGTATCAAGATAGATCTGAGAAACCCCATCTGTAAAAACCTGCCGCGGCTTAACAAACAGTAGCAAGAACTGCTTTTTTCCTTATTTTATAGAGCTGTTTGATCCAAAAAATTTACCGCGTTGGCAGAAATCTGTTGTTACACACTTAGCGAAATTTTCACTTGTGCTGAACATCCTTCACTCGTGGCGGCTTAAGGAAAGTCGCCATCCTTGCTTTATAAATTTTTTCTTTTCCGACTTATGAAAGCCGCTGACTTAATCCTTCTCCCCATTTACTAGGATGACAAAGAAAGCAATAGAATGCAACTGGGTCCGCTCCGCGGTTACCACCAAACATGTCACAAGACTCATAGACAACGGTCTCCTATCCAAAACAGAAAACTGCCGGGTCTCCAAGAAGTACTGTCCTCCCAAGCCGAAGGAGGGGGAAGTCATTATTTTTACCGATCACATTGAGAGAGGGTTTGATCCACCCGGCTCTAAATTTTTCCGAGACCTTTTACACTTCTATGGTCTGCATCCTCAAGACCTTGGCTCCAACTCTATTGTTAATATAAGCTCTTTCGTAGTAGTTTGTGAAGCTTATCTCCGGATAGAGCCAACGATCTTGTTATTCCAAAATTTATTCTATGTGAACAAGCAAACTGAAGTCGCCGGAGGCCGCCATCAAGAGCTTGGCAGCATATCCTTTCAGAGACGGCGGTTTACTTATTTTCCTAGTGCTGAGCTCTTGAGCCACCCAAAGGGCATGCCGGAGACTTGGTTTTACGTGAAGACCAAGGTGCCTGAAGGGCAACACCCATTGCCGGGTTTTAGACCTGACCGCCTGGATCATAAAAAAGAATATCCTCCCAGGCCCACAGAAACAGAACGGATCCAGCTTCAGCCTCTGATGGACAAGATAGCCGCTTTGATGGCCAATGGTCTTACAGGAGCTGACTTGATCCTTTGCTGGCTTTCCTGGAGGATCCAGCCATTGAGCCTTCGAGACCGGCTGATGTATGAATACTACGGTTTAGAAGATCCTCAGAGGTATAATAATACGCCTGCTCCTGTGTCAGACGTGGTGAAACAGATGAGGATAATCGTCAACTTACCCGGCGACTATACTGGCGAGTTTTCTCTGAAGCCCTTCACTGAAGCCAATCCACCACCGGCTGTAAGCAAATCTCCTTTAGGCTTCTGTTTTATTGTTTACATTCTTGAGGCTTACCCCTTGCGACTTTCAGGATGATGATCCCTTTTGGGAAGCTCGGCCACAGGTGAAAGAAAAAGAACCCAAAGGCCAGAAGCCGGGCAAACAGGCCGGCTCTCGAGGAGGAAAGAAAAAGAAGGAGACCATCAACCCTTTGGACGCGGATCCTGCTGTCTTAGAATCCTCCAAAGATGAAACATCGGCAAGTTCATAATTTACACCCACCTTTTTCCTTTTCATTAGCGGCTTATGCTTAATAATTTTACCTTGACACCTTCCAGGGTGAAGAAGAAGAAGACGAACAGGGAGAAACTGAGGTAACTTCCACTCCGTTCAACAATCATTTTTCTAGGAAACCCAGAATTACTGTGAGGAAATATCCTTTCTCACATCCTTTTGCTCGCCTGGATCCCAACTATTCGTTAAAAACAATTCAGCATGCTGCCTTTCTCCAATCTGATTGTGGCGGCTCTAACACTGGCGCCAGCGGTTCTGTCGTTAATAAAAGCGACTCTCATAAGCGCCCGCGTGAGGTGCTTCTCCATCCAACACCTCTGCTCCCTAAAGCTGGTTTGTTTAAACATCCGCTTAATCCCTCTGATTCGGACTATCAGGTTTCATCTTCCTCTGATGACGCCTCAGAGTCGCCAGAGGATTTCGTTATCAAACCAGGGTAAGATTATGATCGCTCTTATTATCACACCCTTGTGTGATCTCAAAGCTATCAGTTTATTTAAAATCTCAATAAATATGCAGAGTTACCTCCAAGAGACTGAAGCCCTCAACTTCCTCTTCACCTCCGGCGGGCTCCGGAGACCCAGCCAAGGACTCTGAAGAAATAACCAATGACCCTCCAGAAACTCAGGTATCTTTAGAGCCAGAGATGGAAGCACCGGCTGATAACATCGACCAACAGCCGGATGCAACGATATCTTCACCGATTCAGGAAGTGCGACTTTCAGAAGCCGCTGTTATTCCGCCCTCGCACAATATTGAGGAGGGTACTGTTGCTGCTGCTATTGCCACCGCCGCAGACTCGCCGGCGGCTTTGGGCAAATCTTCCCTTGAAGCCATGTCTTCTCAAGGGAAAGACAAGTTAAACCTCTCCTCCTTAGATAATGCTGATTTAGATGGCCTTCATGAAGCTCTTCAGACTCGATTATTTGAGAGTCAGGAGATCGCCAAAACCTTGGTTAATAAACCAAAGGTGAGATAAACATCATTTTTATTCATAATCCTTATTAGTCGCCCAAACCTGCATATTACTGATTTCATAGTTTTATGGAGGTTTACCAATTTATATTTTAAAAATGCGTAAATGTACACATGTAGTCCCCAAGAACCGGCTGTCTTCTTGAAACAGCCGGGTCTTAAAGCAAAGAACCACATGCGTTTTAAATACAGCAAAGAACCACATGTAGTCCCCAAGAACCGGCTGTCTTCTTGAAACAGCCGGGTCTTAGAACAAAGAACCACATGTGTTTTAAATAGAGCAAAGAACCACATGTAGTCCCCAAGAGCCGGCTGTCTTCTTGAAACAGCCGGGTCTTAGATCAAAGAACCACATGTAGTTAAAAGAACCTCATGGGTTTCAGAAAAAATTTCTTTGTAAAAACTTCGGTTTTGCATTAGCCCCCAAGTGCCATGTGGATTACTTGTAATCGGTATGGAACTTTATCTGCATAAGTAATCTGATCCTTCCTTTTTCTTTCAGGCTCAATTGTCTTCATTAGAGACCCAGCTGGCCGACTCTCAGAGGAAACTGAAATCTGAACAGGAAATGAGAGCCGCCGCAGAAGAGCGGGTTACATCCTTAGAAAAGGCTACGTCTGAGGTAGCCGCCAAGTTGGTCACCCTGACCTCTAAACATGCGAAAGAGAAACAGCTTCTTGTTCAACGCGCCGAAGAAGCTGAAAAACGCCTTCTGCCTATCTCTGCAGAGCTCGGCGGCCTTAAACTTCACATCCGTCAAATGAGCCATGCAATCTTCGGTAAGCCGCCAGATTTCCTGAAGCTTTTTACACAAGTCTCCTAAATAATTTTTAAATTCTGACGTTTTCTTTGCAGGTCCCAGAAGCAATAAGCTGGAGAAGGATCCAGCCACACAGCTCAAAGCAGCTTATACTTTCCTCGAGCAACTTTATACTGGAAGCCGTCGCGCAATCCATGCTGCTTTTTATGGGAAGAAAAAACCTTCCGCCATAAAGGGAGTTCTGGAGGCCTTGTCAACTCTTCCTGCTCAACTGAAGTTTGTGAAGGAATCCAGCGCCCGTATCGCCACGATGCACACTATGGCCCGCGCAAAAGCTCATTATGAGGACTTGGAGCTGCAGACTCTTGTTGGCGGCTTTCCCGAAACTTACAAAGGGAAAAAGATCGATCAGGCGACTTACAACGCTCTGAGGAAAGAAACTTTCATCCCCGCAAGTCTGTTGGTGAAAGAAATGAAGCTTGCAAGAGTTCAACCGTCTTATGGAGAAGATGGAAAGAAGGAAAAACTCGACCCTCTGCCGCCTCTCACATTATCTCCTAAAGGCCGTAAGGACGAATTCGCTCCTGCTATTGACTCTTCAAACCTTATAGACGCTGAAGAGATCTTCGAGGCTTTTGCCGACGTTGACTGGGATGCTGATCATGACCAGATAAATCCTTCAGCAGACGCGGACCGAGCCAGAGGCGACAAGACCCGGGAGTAAAGCTGGAACCTTGAAAGTTGCCAGCTGCCGAACCTCTTGTAATATATGATCTGAACCATGATTCTGAAATTCCCTCTAGTGGCCTTTTGTAATAGACTTTAGAAAGATCTTGGCCTCTTGCTTTTAAATGCACACTGGCTTCCTTGGGAAGCAAGCCTAATACCTTGGCATGAAGCTTCCTTATAAAAAATTACTCTGGCTGCTTCTGAAAGAAATTGAATCCTTCGTGGACGCTGGCGGCTCTTAGCCAAATATCAAGATAATCATAATACTTTGATAAGAGGTATGCATCATTTGAAACAAGTATTTAACCAAAAACTAATTAGTCATGGCGGCTTATAACCAGCAAACTTGCATAAACATGCTGTAAACAGCGCAATAAACTGGCGGCTCTTGGCCAAATACGAACTTTTAGAACAGTTCATAAAAATCGTAAGACTCGCAAAGGCAATAAATCTCAAGAAAGTTTTGTCAAACTTGTAAAGACGTAAGAAAGGATGCGAAAGCCCCCAGTATGATGGCGGCTCTTGGATTACCAATAACCCCAACCAAACCAGTTCTTTTCTTCCCGTATGGTGGCGACTTCCATGAAGTTCGGCCCATAAGGTTATTGATTTTAAGATGGTGAAGGCTTCTGGATTACCAGTAGCATCGTCACATCTAAGTTTTTTTCCCCCGTACACGGATGAAGGTTCTGGATTACCAGTAACGCGACCCGTTTATTAGGTGCCTGTACACGGATGAAGGTTCTGGATTACCAGTAACACGACCCGCTTATTAGGACTTTAACCCAATATGGCGACTTCTGGATTACCAGTAAGTTCAGCCTCATAAGGGTTGAAGGTCCCAGGATGGTGAAGGCTTCTGGATTACCAGTAAGCATCATCCCATCTGAGTCTTTTAAGCCCGTACACGGATGAAGGTTCTGGACTACCAGTAACACGACCCGCTTATTGGGTGCCTGTACACGGATGAAGGTTCTGGATTACCAGTAACACGACCCGTTTATTAGGACTTTAACCCAATATGGTGGCGACTTCTGGACTACCAGTAAGTTCGGCCCATAGGGTGGAAGGTCCCAAGATGGTGAAGGCTTCTGGATTACCAGTAAGCACAGCCCATATGGGTCTTTTTTATTCGACTAAGTGCAGGGTCCTCCATATGATGGATGGAAAACGACAGATACCCCGAGTTTCAGGGCCTCCAGCTTTTATTCATTATTGATAATATATACATGAGAGGTATGTACATGATCCCCAGAGCCGGAACTTTAGGTGTAGTAGGGTCTTAGATGAGCTATGTTCCAGGGCCTGCTGGTCTCTTCTTCAGATGTTCGAGACTCCTTTCCAGGCCGGAGATCAATCAGATAATAAGACCCGTTATAAAGATTTTTGCTGACAACGAAGGGCCCTTCCCAGGGAGGCGAAAGCTTATGCATGCCTGAATGGTCTTGAATTAAACGAAGCACCAAGTCCCCTTCCTGGAAAGTCCGGCTTCTGATCCTACGGCTATGATAGCGACGCAGGTCCTGCTGGTAGATAGCAGATCGGGCGGCTGCCAAGTCCCGCTCCTCTTCCAAGGCATCCAGAGAGTCTTGAAGAGCCAACTCATTGTCCTCTTCAACGTATGCTGAGACCCGGGGCGAGTCGTGGCGGATGTCGCTCGGTAAGACGGCCTCTGCTCCATAAACCATGAAGAAAGGCGTGAAACCCGTCGATCTGTTGGGAGTTGTTCGTATGCTCCATAAGACGGAGGGAAGTTCTTCTACCCAACAGCCGGGTGTGCGCTGAAGAGGAACCATAAGCCGGGGTTTTATACCACGAAGGATCTCCTGATTGGCGCATTCAGCTTGCCCATTAGATTGCGGGTGCGCAACAGCCGCCACATCAAGTCTGATATGCTCCTGATCACAAAACTGCTTCATGGCGCCTTTTGAAAGGTTCGTGCCGTTGTCAGTAATGATGCTGTGCGGGTATCCGAAACGGAAGATTAACTTTTTGACAAACTTAACAGCCGTCTCTGCATCCAAATTACTGATGGGCTCTGCCTCCACCCACTTGGTAAACTTGTCAACCGCCACCAAGAGATGAGTCTTTTTGTCACTAGAAGCTTTGAAAGGCCCCACCATATCTAGCCCCCAGACCGCAAAGGGCCATGTGACAGGGATCATCCGAAGTTCCTGAGCCGGCACATGAGCTTGGCGGGCAAACCTCTGACAGCCGTCACACTTCCTAACAATATTCTTCGCATCAGCATGAGCTGTGAGCCAAAATAAACCGTGGCGGAAAGCCTTCGCCACCAACGACTTAGAGCCGGCATGATGACTACAGTCACCAGAGTGTATCTCATTGAGAATATTCTGGCCTTCATCAGGTGATACACAGCGCTGAAAGACGCCTGTGGCACTTCTGTGGTGTAACTCGCCATTGACAATGGTCATAGATTTGGACCTTCTCACGATCAGACGGGCTTCGATTTCATCAGCCGGCAGGACGCCTCGAGTCAGATAATCCAAGTATGGGACAGTCCAATCCGGGATCTCATGGAGAGCCGCCACCAGCCGGGCCTCCGGGTCTGGGACAGCAAGGTCCTCCTCCGTTGGCAACTTAACTGACGGGTTATGGAGCACATCCAGGAAAACATTCGGAGGCACCGGCTTTCGCTGTGATCCAAGTCGTGACAAGGCATCAGCCGCCTCGTTCTGCCGCCGATCAATGTGATCCACCTGATAACCTTTGAAGCAACCAGCCACATTAGTAACAGCTTGTCTGTAAGCCGCCATGAGCGGGTCTTTAGAATCCCAAGTCCCTGAAACTTGCTGTGCCACCAGATCAGAGTCGCCCAGGCACCTAACCCGGCTGAGATTCATCTCCTTTGCAATCCGAAGCCCATGGAGAAGGGCCTCATACTCCGCAGCGTTGTTAGTGCAAGGAAACATAAGCCGTAAAACATAGCAAAACTTGTCACCTCGAGGGGAAGATATTATAACTCCAGCCCCCGAGCCTTCCAGCTGCCTAGACCCATCAAAATGTATGGTCCAATATGTATTGTCTGGCTTTTCCTCCGGGGCTTGAAGCTCTGTCCAGTCATTGATGAAGTCCACTAAAGCCTGAGACTTTATAGCTGTTCGAGGTACATATCTGATATCATGGGGTCCAAGTTCAATGGCCCACTTTGCAATCCTGCCTGTAGCCTCTCTGTTATGAATTATATCCCCCAAAGGAGCTGAAGAGACCACTGTGATAGGATGCTCTAGAAAATAATGCCTCAGCTTCCGGCTTGCCATGAATACTCCAAAAACCAACTTCTGCCAGTGTGGGTAACGCTGCTTGGACAAAGTCAGGACCTCACTAACATAGTAGACCGGCCTCTGGACAGGATACTCCCGGTTTGCCTCCTTTCTTTCGACCACCATTGCAACACTAACAGCTTTGTTATTTGCTGCAATATACAGGAGCATTGGTTCCTTGGTGACAGGAGCTGCCAGTATGGGCGGCTCTGCCAGCTGCTTCTTTAAAGCCTCAAAAGCTTCTGCGGCGGCTTTCGTCCACTTGAACTCATCTGCTTTCTTCAACAGCTGATACAGAGGAATAGCTTTCTCCCCCAGGCGGCTTATGAAACGACTCAGAGCCGCCACGCGACCCGCCAAGCGCTGGACATCATTGATACACTTAGGTTCGGCCAGAGAGGTGATGGCCTTGATTTTCTCCGGGTTAGCTTCAATTCCACGCTCAGAAACCATGAAACCCAGGAGCTTTCCTGCAGGAACACCAAAAACGCATTTATCTGGGTTAAGCTTCATCTGATAAATCCTGAGATTGTCAAAGGTTTCCTTGAGATCCTCCAGTAAAGCTGCTTTCTTAGCTGACTTGACCACAATATCATCCACATAAGCATGCACGTTGCGACCAATCTGCCCGTGGAAGCAATTTTGCACACAACGCTGGTAAGTCGCCTGGGCACTCTTGAGCCCAAAAGGAATAGAAACATAGCAGAAGGCGCCAAAAGGGGTAATGAAGGCCGTCTTCTCTTGGTCCTCCACTGCCATCTTGATCTGATGATAACCAGAGTATGCATCCAGGAAACATAACCTCTCACACCCCGCTGTAGCATCAATAATTTGGTCAATGCGAGGGAGAGCAAATGGATCAGCTGGACAAGCTTTGTTAAGATCCGTATAATCAATACACATACGCCAAGTTCCATTTTTCTTCAGAACCAACACCGGGTTAGCCAACCACTCCGGGTGTAAAACCTCTATGATAAACCCGGCTGCCAGAAGCCGGGCTAACTCTTCCCCAATAGCCTTGCGTCTCTCCTCATTGAAACGACGAAGATACTGTTTGACAGGCTTGAACTTAGGATCCACATTAAGGCGGTGCTCGGCGAGTTTTCTCGGTACACCCGGCATGTCAGAAGGTTTCCATGCAAAGATGTCCCGATTCTCACGGATAAACTCGACGAGCGCGCTTTCCTATTTGGGATCCATATCAGACCCGATAGTGAACTTTAGCAGAAGAGTCGCCAGGGGTAAACTCCACTTCTTTAGTATCTCTGTGAGCCTGAAATTTGAGAGCCGGCTCTCCCTCTATAGAGGGCTTCTTGAGAGGCGTCATATCCGCCGGGTCTACATTGCTGGCGTAGATTTTGAGCTCCTCCGTGGCACAAGCCGCCTCGGCATACGCGGCATCCCCTTCTTCACATTCTATGGCGACTTTCCGGTTTCCATGAATTGTGATTGGACCCTTGGGACCCGGCATCTTGAGCTTGAGATAAATATAACAAGGCCTAGCCATGAACTTGGCATAAGCAGGCCGCCCAAAGAGAGCATGATAGGGACTCTTGATCCTGACCACCTCAAATGACAATGACTCGCATCTGGAATTATCCTCTGACGTCCCAAAAGCCACATTCAACTTGATCCTTCCAACAGGGTATGCTGACTTGCCAGGTATAATTCCATGAAAAACTGTGCTGGATGGTGTAAGGTTTTTCTCCGTCAACCCCATACGCCGGAAAGTGTCATAATACAAAATATTGACACTACTTCTGCCATCCATCAGAACCTTGGTGAGAGCATAGCCTCCCACTTGGGGTGCTACCACAAGCGCCAGGTGACCCGGATTATCAATTCTGGGCGGGTGATCCTCCCTGCTCCAAGTAATCGGCATCTCTGACCACTTTAGGTATCCTGGAACTGCCGGCTCTACCGCATTAACAGAACGTCTCCTGACCTTGCGATCCCTTTTATCTGCACATGTAGTGAACACTTGATACTGTCCACTACTTAACTGCTTAGGATTGCTCTGAAACCCGGTCTGATTATTCTGTTGTTGCTGATTGTTGTTCTGCGGGATCTGCTGAAAATGCTGGCCATTGTTGTATTGATTCCCTTGAAACTGTTGACCACTGCTATTCCCCTGGAAGCCGCCACCAGACCCGCCCGGGTGGTGTGACTGTTGCTGAAAACCGCCAGGCGAGCCTCCACCAGGTGGTCCGAACCCGGGCCCGGAACCCGGTCCGTATCCTCCACCCCCACCACCTGGCGGGTTCTGGAAACGCCGATCAAAAGCATCCATTATATGGCACTGTTCCCAGGTATGCTTGGCTGGACGCTCTTTAGTGCCGTGTTTTGGGCATGGCCCCTTCAGGAACTCCTCAAAATTTTGTGGCTTAAAAGCTCTGTTATCAGGACCACCCTTCTGAAATTTTGTACCTGCATTTGTATTAGCAACCAGCTCTGACCCGGCTTCTGGGCCCTTACGCTTCTTATCATTGTTCTGCTGCTGACTTTTGCCACCAACAGGCTTTTTACCCTTCGGATCAGGAACCTCTGGCTCATCAACTCCTGGGTCCTTTGTAGGATCAGACTCGGCATACTTGGTGAGAGCATTCATGAGCTCCCCCATATCTTTGACACTCCGTTTGAGCCGCCCTAACTTCTGTGTGAGAGGCTCATAGTGGCAGGCCTTCTCCAGCACCAAAACTGCCTGAGGGGCAGAGATGTTGTCTGAAGAATGAATAATCTCCGCAACTCGGCCGACCCAATGGTGAGCCGACTCTCCCTGCCGCTGAACACAATGCTGAAGATCAATGATAGTCTTTGGACGCTTGCAGGTACCTTGGAAGTTTTTAATAAAACGTTCCCTTAACTCGACCCATGTGTTGATGGAATTCGGGGGCAAATTCTTCAGCCATGTCCGCGCTGCTCCTTCCAACATCATGGTGAAGTATCTTGCACAAGCCTCATCGCTGACTCCCTGCATATCCATGGCCAACTCATAACTTTCTATCCACTGTGCCGGGTTCTGGTCTGGTGTATAACTGGACACCTTCCGCGGGCCTTTGAAATCTCGGGGCAGGGGCGCGCTGCGGAGAGCCGGGCTCAAGCAAGGCACTCCAATGGATCTTCCTGTTGGGGTGACTGTTGTAGTCACGACTGGTGCGAGAGCCGCCTCCTGAGCGGCGAGAGCCGCCGCCTGCGCCGCTCTCTGATCTGCCGCGAGAGCCGCCGTGTGTGCCGCGTGAGTCTCATGTACTCTGTGCCCCGGGACCATAGGATTTGGTGAATATGGCAAGCCCCCAGGCGCACCCCGATGATGGCGGGTGCTAGACACTGCAGGACTTTCAGCATGGCGGCTTCTAGTGCGGCTTCTGTTAGGAGCAGGTGTGGAATGCAGTCGCTCCCGGCTGTAAGAATAATTTGCTTGCTGGACCACAGCGGTTTTCAGCTTCTCGATTGCGTTGCGAGCCTCAATCTCCAGGGGCGTGTTTCCATTGATTGGAAGTCGCGCCAGCGCGGTAGTGGCCGCATAAAGGTTATCCACAGGGTTCGTAAAATGCCCTTGCGCCGTAAGCATCGGTGCCTCTCGGCGTAAATTAGGCTCAACCCGTGGCGGCTCTTCACGACCCGCCAAGTGGCGGGCTTCCGGGTCTGGCGACCTCTGGGGAGTTCCTGTTGCAGGACCACGAATGCGTTCCCCTGGTGGGGTGCTGAACTGCAGGGCCTGACCTTCAATATTGGAGATATAGCGGCTCCGGTGTCGTCGGTGATGAACCGCATCAGACTCTGCCCGGCGTTGCTCCAGATGATAATTCTCCTGTTGCAAACGCGCCGTCTCTTCCTGTATCTCTCGTTCACGAGTCGCCAGACGGACGTTCTCCACATCAATGCTAGCCTGAGCCTGCACCATCTGACCCTTGATCCTGGCGATTTCCGCATTGAGCTCTGCTTGATTCTCCGCTGTAACCTGTGTGGCCATCAATGTCGTCAACGTGGTCGCCAGCCCCACCAGAGCCTGCGCTGGCGAGACTCTTGGCATCGCATTAGAAGTTCCAGCATCTGCCGCCGGGTCTGGCATGTCCGCCGCCCCTGCCATGTAGACAACAGGGCGAGCGGGCGGGCCTAAAGAATCCTGCGACGGCGAGTTCTTGCGAAAGCCCCCAAGACCCTCCTGATGAAGAGAATAAAGCGACTCTCCACCAGAGGAATAGCCACCATCATCGTAAGTCGCCGAGCCTTCTGTGGAAGCCGACGATCCAGAGTACTCCACCCCTTGAGTGAAGCCAATGAAGACGTGCCTCTGCCTGGCGGGCTGCGTGTCCTGGACCGGCTTGAAGGTGTTGGCGAAGATATCCGGCCCAGATCCAGATCCGCCGGCGTGCACAGGAGCCGGAAGCCGAGGGGCGGCTCTCGCCATGGCGGGTTGCGCGCGGCGGGCCGTCTCAACGACCTCCGTGGAGGTGACTGGCTTAGAACCGCCAGCCTTCCCAATGAAAACATGAATTCCGCCAAAGGGGACCCGGAAACCGTACTCCAGAGAGTCGGCCTCGGGGCCCCAGTCTGAGTCGTCGACGAGCAGATTGCCGCGCCGACTCCTGGTCATCCGGCCAATCACGTATCCCTCGAGTCCTCGGGGAGGACCCTTCGAATACTCAACACCACCATGCGATAGCCCCACGGTGGGCGCCAACTGTCGTGGTATTTTCACGGCAGATGTCCTCATAGGACTTAATCTCGAAGCCATCGCGTAAGTAGCAGATCGAAGGGGTCAAACGAGGAACACGGAAGGCAAGATTTACCCAGGTTCGGCCCCTCTCGAGGAGGTAAAGCCTACTCCTGCTAGATGTATTTGAAGATCTTGATTACAAGGGTTTTGAGACTTGTCTAGCCCTAGCTCTCGAAAGATTTTTCCCCCTTTCTATCCCCGGGGGCTCCCCTTTATATACAGGCGGGGCCCCGGGGCTCACATAAGAGTCCGGGCCGGGATAACAATCCGAGCCCAACTCCCCTTACTTGTTTCCTAAGTTATACCTTAAGGCGGTTTGCACTTACCGCCTCTCTCGGCGGGTCTTGGGCCGGCCCCTCAATGGGCGGCTCTCCTTCTGGGCCTCCATAGAAGACACTACGGCCCACCTGGCCCTTCATGGTTTTACTCCTCGAGACCCGGCCCTGAACGGGCGGGTTTCACCCAAAGATATTTCCCTGACACTATTGCTACTGCTACTATCACAACTGCTACAAAATTACTATTGCTACTGCTACTGTTACTTTTACTACTACTATTTGCTGTGCTACTAAACCTTTGATGCAGAGAGATATCACAGGTGCGGTTGAATTGACAACTCAATTGGCAAGGCCAATAAATATTCTTTGGCTCCCCTTGTGTCGAACCAATAAATTAGGGTGAAATACTACCCGTGAAGACTGTCGTGATCCCCTATACTTGTGGGTTATCAAGACCTTTTTCTGGCGCCGTTGCCTGGGAGCATAGCTCTATTTATTGTGTTAACTTGAGGATATCCAATTGCTACTATGAAGAATCTGAAAGATACTCGAACTAAGATCGTCCCCTCTTGCACGAGAGGAGGTAAGGAACTGCCATCTTGCTCTGCTTTTGATTCACCTACTATTTTGAATCAGCTTGTTACACCACCACCTGTTGATCGTCCTGATATGTCACATGAACTTGATGATGCTACCTTTGAAATTAATGATGATACTATTGCTACACATGTTGAAACTAAAAATGTGCCACTGAATGAATTACGTGATGCTCATCTTGCTAAAGCTAGAGAACTTGAAAATGCTGAAACGGATGAGGACTTTGAATCACCTGTTACATCTCTATCTCCTATTAGATATGAATTGCCTCATGTGCCTGAAGGTTATGTCATGGATAAGGAAACAACTAGTGATTTCTTTGCTTGTGAAAATATAGATGATTTGAAGAAACTGCTTTGCAAACTGAAAGAAAAATCTATGATGGAGAAAATGAAATATGATCCTAAATTTGCTACTTCTCCTATATTTGTTACTGATAAGGATTATGAATTCTCTGTTGATCCTGAGTTAATTCCTATAGTAGAATCTGATCCTTTCCATGGCTATGAAAATGAAACTGTTGTCGAACACCTTATGAAACTGAATGATATTGCTGCGCTGTTTACCAATGATGAAAAGATACGCTACTATTATATCCTTAAGCGTTTTTCCTTTCTCGCTAAAAGGCGAGGCTAAGGAATGGTTTCTTTCTCTTGCTCCTGGTTGTATGTGTAGTCCCCAGGATATGCTTCACTATTTTTCTACAAAATATTTCCTGCTCATAAGAAACAAGCTGCCTTACAGGAAATATTTAACTTTGTGCAAATTGAAGAAGAGAATCTCCCTCAAGCTTGGGGGAGGCTTCTCCGGTTACTTAGAGCTTTGCCTGATTGTCCTATTAAGAAAAATGAAATTCTCGATATCTTTTATAATGGACTAACCGATGCTTCTAGGGACTTCCTAGATAGTTGTGCTGGTTGTGTTTTCAAGGAAAGAACTGTCGGTCAAGCTGAAGAATTATTGAATAACATATTGCAAAATGCCGATGATTGGACACTTCCTGAACCACCTCCGGAACCTATTCAAAATGAGAGAGGCATTCTATTCCTCAACCCTGAAGATATGCAAGAAGCCAAAAGATCTATGAAGGAGAAGGGTATTAAAATTAAGGATATCAAGAAATTACCACATATTGAGAAAATACGTGGACTTGATAACCCGACACAGGTAGTAGAGGTAAACTCCCTCCGCTCCTTTACTGAAAATGATATACCTTACAATAAGACTCCTGAACAATGCATGGATGAATATGATAATTATGTTGTCAAGCAAGAACACTTCAACAATTATGTGAAGGATCAATTGAGACGTAATTCCATGATGATAGACCGTTAAGTGACTTGATGTTTAGAATTGCTAATGATGTAAAAGGTTTAGGTAAACATGCTTCCATGGTTCACACTCAACTAGACCAAGTTGCTAAGTCACAAAATGATTTGTTTGCTGAAATAAATAATAATATCAATGATCATGATGTTAGAGTAATGACTAGGGGAGGTCGTATGACCCAAGAACCTCTCTACCCTGAAGGTCATCCTAAAAGAATAGAACAGGATTCCCACAGAATTAATGTTGATGCTCCTAGTTCCTCTAATAAGAAAAAGAAAAATGATAGGAACTTGCATGCTTCTAGTGAGCCTGTTATAGAAACACCTACTGAAAAACAAAATGATGTTTCTATTTTTGATGCTGAGACGCAATCTGGTAGTGAACATGCACCTAGTGATAATGAAAAGGAGGATAATAATGTGCAAGTAGATGGTCCACCAGATGGTAATAAAGAAAATGATGATGATGTAGAAATAGAACCTGCTGAGGGTCTTGATAACCCACCTCCTAAAAATAAACATTATGATAAGAGAGACTTTGTTGCTAGAAAACATGGAAGGGAAAGAGAGCCATGGGTTCAAAATCCCATGCCATTTCCTCGTAAGCCTTCTAAGAATAAGGATGATGAAGATTTTGAACGCTTTGCTGAAATGATTAGACCCATCTTTTTGCGTACTCGTTTGACTGATATATTGAAAATGCCTCTGCATGCTAAGTATATGAAGGATATTATTACCAACAAAAGAAAGATACCTGAAACTGAAATTTCTACTATGCTTGCTAATTATTATTTTGATGGAGGAATACCTAAGAAACTAGGAGATCATGGCATACCCACAATACCTTGCTCTATGAAAAGAAACTATGTTAAAACTGCTTTATGTGATTTAGGAGCCGGTGTTAGTGTTATGCCTTTCTCCCTTTATAAAAGACTTGATTTGAGTAAGCTTACACCTACTCAGATATCTTTGCAAATGGCTGATAAGTCCACTGCTTTGCCTATTGGAATTTGTGAGGACGTTCCCGTTGTGGTTGCAAATGTTACTATCTTGACAGACTTTGTTATTCTTGATATGCCCGAGGATGACAATATGTCGATCATCCTTGGTAGACCATTCTTAAATACTGCAGGGGCTGTTATTAATTGCAATAAAAGCAAGGTTACCTTTCATGTCAATGGCAAGAAACATACCGTTCATTTTCCGAAGAAGCAAACTTTGGTTAATAATATTAATGGCATTGAGCCTACACCCACGGTTATCATTGGAAGCTTTGCAATTCCTCTACCTACTGTCAAGAAGAGATACTATAATATTATTGTTGGGGATATGCAAATCCCCATTGAGGTAACCTAGTGATATACGAGAATTCTTCGGTTTTATGTTAACCGGAAGTGGTTGTTAATAAGACTTGATCAACCTTATTAATGGATCCTCTCCGGAAGGCATGTGATTGATGATTAGTATTCACAACTCTCTCTATCAAAAGTTTATCCTCTGTTATTTTCAGTTTGAATAAAATAAATTAGCATATTTTCCATTTTCCCGTTTTTCCCCGCGCGTAGAAAAATGCCCAAAAATAAAAAGTCTCAGAATGCCACAAATTTTAACATGATTTTTTCTAGAATAAATAAAAAATATTGGCATAAAAATAACAGCAGGGGACTGCACCTGTGTGCCACCACACATCAGGGCGCCCCCCTAGGCCGCGTTGTGATGGCTTGTGGGGCCCACAGGGGCCCCTGCCTTATCCCTTTGTCCCACACTCTCTCCTACCACCACCAAAAAAATTCTAGCCATCTCTCTCCTGTTTTCTTCACCCCGAAAGTGAATTTTTTCGATCTCTTTGCTCGGAACTCCATTTCCGAAACTATTTTGAGGAATTGCTCCTTGGTATGTGACTCCTCCATTCCTCCAATTAGTTTTTGTTTTAGTGGTTTATATTTTGCCTAATGTGCTGCACTTGGTGCTATAGAAAATGAGCTTGCATGTTGAATTCTTTGAGTTCCAAGTAGTATGAATGCTTGATATGGACACTAGGCACCCATATGAGTAGTTGCTATCAATCTTGCAAAGTTTTATTGACATAAATTTGTGGCTCAAAAATTTCAGAAATTTGTGCTTAGGGAAATGAATTTCTTGAAGAAATGTTCCTCACGCCGGAGCCGGCCCCAAGGGAGTTGCTAGGAGAACTCCGAACCTAGATGTCAACCTTATTCGCAGTGCGGAGGTTAGGCCGTGCGAATGGCCACATACACCCTTCATGAGCGAAGCGGGTTTTTATGAAGAGTTCACGCAATTCATCGCAAATGCCGGGTTGACCAATTTCATCGAAGATGAGTGTGACCAATACTATCTCCTTACCAATTCCTTCATACAACACTTTTTCTTTGAGAATACGCCCGGTGCTCCCATAGTGCGCTTTAATCTTTACGCCACCAGTTATGAATTGCCTTTACATGAATTTTGTGAAATATGTTTGCTTCCTTCTGACGGGGGAATGCGTGAACCTAAACCTGAGGAGTTTGAGGATTTCCTCCAAACCGTAACTGTGGGAGAAACTAGGGGCGTATCGCATGCTAGAGCAACTAGTTTGCATTTTCCTGCTGTGCACTACTTTTCTCTATTTATAGGAAAATGCATAACTGTCATGGAATAGGGTGGTGGCCTCAGTGCCCCCACCATGGCTATTCTACGTCATGCACTTTATGGTGATAGTTCTTACAACATAGAAGCCATTGATGCACGTCGATTAAACACTAACCGAACCAAAGGCAAGATTCACGGTGGTATTTACGCCACACGCTTGGCAACTCGTTTTGAAGTGGCCATACGCCCTACTGATTAATTGTTGCCTAAGGTTTATCTCGATCACCAATCCATGAAGGAACACCAATTTGTTGAGAAACCACAAACACCTCATCATATTCGTTACAGCTTAGTATTTAGCGAGAAGACTTGCGATATTATTCCTTTGCCTGCACCTTCTTTGTTTAACTATCATGCCAGGCACGGATACAGAATAATGCTAGAAGATATAATTGCTTACCGGAATGAGTTGGCTGCTACGGAGGCCGAGGCCCAGTCATGGGATGCTCAGGTACCCCAGCGGAAACATTTTCCCGGACCTGACGGCTATTATCAGTGCTGATTACCAAGTTAGTCAAACACCTAAGCTTGGGGGAGTATGTATTTCTCACCGACATTACATTCATGTTCACACTCCTCATATAAATTTCCGATGTTCATCCTTTTTCATTGTATATCCATGCTAGTTCTATTTTTCTGCTTTCTTCTTGTGTGTTTGAAAAACTTTGGAAAACCCAAAAATATTTCTCGCTTCTTTTTAGTTTTCTTTTCCCGTTTTAATTATCTTAGTACTAAAAAGAAAACCGAAAAAGATTTCCTTTGGATGTTGGGATCTTTCCCGTGTAAATAGTTTTTCTCGTTCTTGTTTTCCCTTAGTTTATTTTCTTGATTGAGAAAAACAAAAACTCCAAAAATATTTCAGTGCGTTTCTCTGAATTTCTTTTCTTTTCGTTGAGTTCTTGAAAGGAGAAGACCACGATGAAAATGTTGAGTGGCTCTTATATGCTTTATTGTTTACCTAACACAGAGCCAATATCACCTTGTCTTCTCTTTTGTCTAAACTGCCTTGCAGATTTCAGCTTAGTCCACGGTATTCTTGCACTATTATTATTATCACATCATTCGGTTATGCAAGTGAAAGGCAATAATGACGATATTTGACGAAGTGACCGTGGCAAGGGAAGTTGGTATGAACTCTTCTTGTTTTCCGTTTTTGTAAATATGTTTAGCTCATTCGATCTCAATTCAGCATATTATGAGTGAACATGTTCATGATGACAATTAGATATTATAGCTTTTCATGCCATGCTTAAACACCTAGTAGTGAATAATGATTTATCTTATAGATCAACACGCATTAAAATGGTTATGATGTGGTATGGTAGTATGGTATTTCCCTCTGAGAAATTCAATCGGCTTGACTTGGCCCATGTGCAAACATTTAGTTGATTCAAAACCAATGCAGCCTTCATGATGTTTAAATTCAGAGTGTTCATATCCTACTCATGCTATATCCAATGTTAATTATTCGCAATGCATGCTAATGACTGTTTTCGCTTTCTAGTTGGTTGCTTCCCAACCTATTGCTAGCCTTCACCTGTACTAAGCGAAAATGCTGCTTGTGCATCCAAAACCTTTAAACCAAGTTATTCCACATGAGTCCACCATACCTACCTATATTCGGTATTACCCTGCCGTTCCAAGTAAATTTGCATGTGCCATCTCTAAACATTCAAATAAACATCTATTTTGTGCACGCATCTAACTCATGGAGCGACGAGGCGGTCGGTATTTTCCATGCTAAATGAGTTATTCTTAGGACGGTCATTTATTCGCCGTCATTGCATGAGATAGGCTGATAAAAGGATGCCCAGTCCTGCATAATCAAAATTAATTAAACAAAACTCCTTGGGCCAGTTGACATGTTGGCATGCATATGTGGATTTGGTCAGCCATGGTTTGTGTATGGATGGTCGATAGGATTAAACTTTACTATTATGTTTGGGAACCGCCAATAATGAGTTTAGCATGGAAGTTGAAAACCTTTGTCATGACGTTGACAAGACAAGTGCACCACTCAAAAACCATATTCCTACTCTGTTTTAAAACTTGATCTCTGACACCTCTGCAAATCAATGCTTCCCTTTGTGGAGGACCTATTTGTTTATTTTTATGTTGAGTCATCATCCTATGACTATAAGCACCAGACCAGAGAGCACTATTGTCATTTTTACGCATTGAGTCTAGCTAATGTTGGATATGAGCATGACTGGATCTTTTCTATTATGAATTATAATGTTTAGTCGCTGCTTGAACCTTAGGGGTGCTTTGCATTTATGTTTTGCGGTCTCAGAAAGGGCTAGCGAAATACCATGACACTATAATATATCGTGATCATTTTGATAAGTGTTGGCATGTGAGATATCTTATTATTTGCTTGCTAGTTGGTTATGTATTGCCATGATTGATATGATGCCTAATTGTTATCATGGATGTGGTCATTTATGATTTATGTTGAAAACTTGAACACTAGCTAAGCATGTGTATAACAACGAGAACAAAAGAGTTTGTAAAAGTTTTCTTTACCACTTTCAGTTTGTCAACTGAATTGCCTGAGGACAAGCAACGAGTTAAGCTTGGGGGAGTTGATACATCTCCAGCGTATCTACTTTTCCAAACACTTTTGCTCTGGTTTTCACCTCTAATTTGCATGATTTGAATGAAACTAACCCGGACTGGCGATGTTTTCAGCAGAACTACCTTGGTGTTATTTTTGTGCAGAAATAAAAGTTCTTGGAATCGGACGAAACTTTTTGTGAATTATTTTTGAGAATTATAATGAATTATGGAGCAAAAACCTGCCAGAGGGGGTGTGCCAGGGGGCCACCACACATCAGGGCGCCCCCCAAGGCCACCCCCTCATGGCTTGTGGGGCCCTTGTGGCTCCTCCGACCCTAATTCCAGTCCTATAAAAGCACATCTTCGGAGGAAAAAAATCAGAGAGATGTTTTCATCACGTTTCACGAGACGGAGCCGCCGCCACCTCCTGTTCTTCCTCGGGAGGGCTGATCTGGAATCCGTTTGGGTCTCCGGAGAGGGGAAATCGTCGCCTTCGTCATCACCAACCCTTCTCCATCAACACCGCCATGATGCTCACCACCAGGAGTGAGTAATTCCTTTGTAGGCTTGCTGGACGGTGGTGGGATTGGATGAGATTGATCATGTAATCGAGTTAAGTTGGATAGGGCTTGATCCCTAGTATCCACTATGTTCTGAGTTTGATGTTGCTATGACTTTGCTATGCTTAATGCTTGTCACTAGGGCCCGAGTGCTATGATTTCAGATCTGAACCTATTATGTTTTCATGAACATAAGAGTGATTTGGATCCTATCTTGCAAGTTGTATGCACCTATTACGTGTCTTGATCCGCATACCCCAGGGTGACAATAATTGGGATTCTTTCCGATGATTGCCGTAGTTTGAGGAGTTCATGTATTCACCATGTGTTAATGCTTTGTTCCGATTCTCTATTAAAAGGAGGCCTTAATATCCCTTAGTTTCTAATAGGAACCCGCTGCCACGGGAGGGTAGGACTGTCAGATTTCGGGCTCCGCAAAACCCAAATAGGTTCGAACTCAGGGGCGTGCGCGAAGATCCCAACAGCTTCGGCTTCTAGCTCTCGGCTCCACAGCCCAGCCGAATCGAACTCACTCAATCACGAGGAAGAAGACTGACACGCGGATTACCCAGGTTCGGGCCGCTGTGAAGCGGAAAAACCTACTCCTGCTTTGGGTGGATTGCCTCACGAGGAGGTTTGTGGATGAACTGGTACAGTGGTCAGTCACCTCGCGAGGGCGCTCGGGTGGTTCTCCTCCGTCCCCCTCTACGGCGCTGCCTAGCCTCTATTTATCATGGCCCGGGTCCTCTTCCCTTATCGCATTGGCGGGAAGGGATCCCACAATGACCATTTTCGAAGGGGGACAAGGAGTACACCTTATCCTGACGAAAGGTGGTCTACGCCTACAAAGTAGCTGGTGGTGATGCAGAGGTGGGCTCGGCGATGACGTCCGTCCTGCGGGGCTCGCGGTCTTGGTCATGTTGCATCGGAAGGGAAACCTTTGGGGGGCTCTCTTGGGAACCCGCGTACGTCCTTGCCTCCTTTGCACCAAAGAGGAAACTGCTTGTTCTGTGCCCGCTGGCGCCCGCCTGGCCCGGCTGGCGTCACCTCAGCCTCTTGAGGCCGAGCGCTGCATAGAGATCTCCGCCCCTCAGGAGGGAGCCTGGGGAGGCCTCCTCTCTCCGTGGGTCTTGGCGCCTGATACGTCTCCAACGTAACTATAATTTATGAAGTATTCATGCCATGTTTACAATAATTTTATATGATTTTGGTATGATTTGATTAGAACTAACCCGGACTGACGCTGTTTTCAGCAGAACTACCGTGGTGTTATTTTTGTACAGAAATAAAAGTTCTCGGAATGGGCTGAAAATTTACGGAGAATATTTTTGGAAAATATAAAAAATACTGGAGCGAAAAGATACCGGAGAGGAAGCGCGAGGCAGCCACAAGGGTGGGGGGCGCCCCCCCTAGGGCGCGCCCCCTGGCTTGTCACCTCCTCGGGAACCTTCTGGACGTGGGACCAACGCCAAATACTCCTGTAAATACCCAAGTCCCTGTAAAGAACCCTAGATCAGAAGTTCCGCCGCCGCAAGTCTCTGTAGCCACGAAAAATCAATCTTGGCCCTCTCCGGCACCCTGCCGGAGGGGGTCACCATCACCGGAGACCATGGAGGAGGAAGACGGAGGGGCCATCATCACCATGGAGGCCAAGAACCAGAGGGAGAACCTCTCCCCACCTAGGGGGGAGGCCATGGAGGAGGAAGCACAAGGGGGAGACCCTCTCCCCCTCTCTCTCGGTGGCGCCGGAGTGCCATCGGGGGAACCATCGCCGCGGTGATCGTCTTCATCAACATCACCTTCTTCATCACCGTCCTCATATCTTTTCAGCGGTCCACTCTCCCGCATCCCGCTGTAATCCCCTACTTGAACATGGTGCTTTATGCCACATATTATGATCCAATGATGTGTTGCCATCCTATGATGTTTTGAGTAGATTTGTTTTGTCTTATGGGTTGATTGATGATCTAGGTTGGTTTGAGTTGTATGTTTATTTTGGTGCTGTCCTATGGTGCCTTCCGTGCCGCGCACACGTGAAGGATTCCCTCTGTAGGGTGTTGCAATACGTTCATGATTCGCTTATAGTGGGTTGCTTCAGTGACAGAAGCATAAACCCGAGTAAGGGGGTTGTTGCGTATGGGATAAAGGGGACTTGATGCTTTAATGCTATGGTTGGGTTTTACCTTAATGATCTTTAGTAGTTGAGGATGCTTACTAGAGTTCCAATCATAAGTGCATATGATCCAAGTAGAGAAAGTATGGTAGCTTATGCCTCTCCCTCATATAAAATTGCAATAATGATTACCGATCTTGTTAACAATTGCCTAGGACAATTCCGCACACCGACCCATCATTATTCCACACTCGCTATTTGTAATATATTCTAACTTTATGATAACAGCACCTATTTTTATATTTTAGTTCTCCGATATCATGCAAAGCTATTCTCTTCATACCCACAACGTAGTTTTATTTCTCGTTTCTAGTTGGAAGCAAACGTTCGGTGTACATAGAGTCGTATCAGTGGCAGATAAGACTTGAGAGAATATTGATCTTACCTTTAGCTCCTTGTGGGTTCGACACTCCATACTTATCACTTCCACCTTTGGAAATTGCTACGATGATTCCTTGCACTTGGGGATTATCAAGCTCTTTTCTGGCGCTGTTGCCGGGGAGCAATAGCGTGGGGTTGATATTCTCGTGTGCGCTTGTTTGCTTTCTTCACTAAGTAGATTTTTTCCCCCTTTTTGCTTTCTTTAGTTGTGGGTGAAACATACAAAAAATTTAAATAATGAAAAAATACAAAAAGAATTACTTGCCTCTTATGCCTAAGAAGTTTTGGAAAAGAGAAGTGATTGGAAGGTTGTGCATTGGAGAAGTGAGGGTCGACCTTGAACACTTGTGTTCATGCTCATGGAAACAATGTAGAATTTTTCATGGAAGCTTCTCAAAAATAATTATCCCCTTCTATATATCCATTGTATTATAAAAATAATGTGCCAAGATTTGCTTTTAGGATGATTAGATTGCTTGTTTGCTATGTGCGGTGCAAAAACAGAAACTTTGACTGTAGTGCATGAATTTACATTTCTTACTGAAATGTCAAAAGTTTCTGAAATTTTTACACAGTACTGCTATATAATTTTTTTAATTTGTCCTAATTGTTCAGAATTTTTTGAGTTACAGAAGTATACGAAGTTTCCAGATTGCTACAGACTGTCCTGTTTTTGACAGATTCTGTTTTCTATGTGTTGTTCACTTATTTTGATGAATCTATGGGTTGTATCGGGGGGTATGAACCATGGTGAAGTTGGAATACAGTAGATATAATGCTAATATGAAATTGGAATGAGTTTACAACAGTACGTAAAGGTAGTAATTTGCTTTATTATACTAACGAATCTCACGAGGGTTTTTGTTAAGTTTTGTGTGGATGAAGTGTTCGAAGATCGAGAAGGTATCGATATAAGAAGAATACGGAGAGACAAGAGTTCAAGCTTGGGGATGCCCAAGGCACCCCAAGTAAATATTTCAAGGAGATTCAAGCATCTAAGCTTGGGGATGCCCCGGAAGGCATCCCATCTTTATTCTTCAACAATTATCGGTATATCTCGGTTTTTGTTTTGTTCACATGATATGCGTCTTTAGTGTTTTTCTTTTCCTTTATGCACCCTTCTAGTATGATATAGTACTTCATTGATTTGTAGAATGCTTCATGAACTTCACTTAAATCTTTTGAGTATGGCTTTGTAGAATGCTCTTTGTGCTTCACTTAAATCTTTTGAGTATGGCTTTATAGAATGCTTCGTGTGCTTCACTTATATATTTTGAGCTTGGGTATTGGTTAATATTTATTAATTGTAGAATGCTCTATGAACTTCACTTATATCTTTTAGATTATTAATAAAATTATCATCGGAATTAGGCTTGGAAGAGTATCATTAAAATGTCATGCCTAGCTAAAAAGGCATTAAAGAAAAGTGCTTGTTGGGAGACAACCCAATATTTACCCCTACTGTTTTTGTGTGTTATCATGATTATGCTACTTTAGTAACTATGTTTTATATGTTTTCTTTCAATAAAGTGCCAAGTAATGCCTTTGGGATAATGTGGTTGATAGTTGACTTGATTCTGTGCAAAAACAGAAACTTTGGTGCCCAGTCCAAAAAAATTATAAATTCACCAGAAAGTCAAAAGCTTCTCTGAATTTTTTACACATGATTAATATACAAATTTACTAGGTTTTCCTAATTTTTCAGAATTTTTGGGGCTGCAGAAGTATGGTCATTGTTCAGATCATTACAGACTGTTCTGTTTTTGACAGAATCTGCCTTGTTTGCATAGTTTGCTTGTATTAGCATTTCCATGGCTTATATTAAGTGATATAAATTGTGTAAATGATAAGTTACAGTAGACATTATGCGAGAACAATTATGGATCTTGTATTTGATAGTACCTAAGTGGATGATTTGCTCTTTATCATACTAACCCTTCTCACGAACTTCCGTTAAGTTTTGTGTGATTGAAGTGTTCAAGTTTTGGGTGAGACACCGATATGAGGAGAATAAGGAGTGACAAGAACCTAAGCTTGGGGATGCCCAAGGCACCCCCAATGTAATATTAAAGGAAGACTCAAGCATCTAAGCTTGGGGATGCCCCGGAAGGCATCCCCTCTTTCATCTTCAACACTATCGGTATATCTTACTTGGAGCTATATTTTTATTCGTCACATAATATGTGCTTTGCTTGGATCGTCATTATATTTTTTTATTTTATGTTAGGTGTTATTCATAATCTTGTTTTTCAATAAAAAGTTCCAAGAATTGCCTTAGGATGCTTGCATTGCATGTTTGATGAGTGCTGTGTAAAAAACAGAAACTTTTGCTGTAGTGTTTGAATTTTCATATTTTACTGGAACATGGAAAGTTTCTGAAATTTTTACACAGTATTTTCATATAAATTCCTTAGCATGTACTAAATTTTCATAATTTTTTGAGTTACGTAAGTACACTGTTTTCATAAATTGCTGCAGACTGTTCTGTTTGGACAGATTGCTGTCATAGTTTTGTTATCTACTTATCCTCTAGTTTCCATAGCCTATATTGGTAGATATAAATTGTGGAAACGATAGTAAACAGTAGATTATGCTTGAAAATTATTGTGCAACTTGTCTTGGCAGTACATGAAGTGTTGATTTATTCTTATGTGTACTAACCTATCTCACGAGTTCTTTTCGAGTTTTGTGTGGATGAAGTTTTTGAGAATAGGTGAAACCATGATATGAGAGGATTGAACGAGATACAAAAGCTCAAGCTTGGGGATTCCCAAGGCACCCCAAGTAAATATTTCAATAAGTCTCAAGCATCTAAGCTTGGGGATGCTACGCATCCCATCTCTCTTCATCAACAATTATCGGTTAGCCTATGTTGAACCTAAATTTTTATTCATTCACATGATGCGTGCTATTCTTGGAGTGCTATTTTTATTTTGTTTTGCTGTTTGAATAAAAGCATTGGATCTGAAATTTTGAATAAGGGAGAGAGAGTCCTCACATGGCTATTTAACTAATTGACTACGCATTGATCTTCACTTATATCTTTTTGGAGTAGTTTGTCATTCACTGTCGTGCTTCACTTATATCCGATGAGTAAATGGTTGAATGAATTGAATATCATAAATATGAAATTAAATATGATTCATATACTTATCCCATGGGGAGTAATGACTTCACACATAATAAGTATAGGTGGTAAAATTTATTGAAAGTTAGCAAACACCGCATTGGTCACTTGAACAATTCATGAAAGAATATTGAAGGAAGAGAGATTCCACATATAAATATACTATCTTGGACATCTTCTATGATTGTGAGCTCATTAATTATTTTCAAACTCGAGCAAATTAGTTGAAATTGGACAAGGAAGACAACTTAATGAGTTATGTTTGGGTATATTTGCATAGAAGTTATATTGTTATGGATCCTCTAACATGTGGTGCTTGTTTAGAACCTTTTGCTAGCCAAAACTTCGTACTAAGTAGAGATACTACTTGTGCATCCAAACCCTTGAGCCAAGTTTCTTCCATGAGAGTCCACCATACCTACCTATATGCGGTATTTACCTACCGTTCCAAGTAAATTTGCATGTGCCAAACTCTAAACCTTCAAATAATATTCTATTTTGTTTGCCCGAATCGCTCATGTAGCGACTGGGGGCGGTCAGTATCTTCCATGCTAGGTGGGTTATTCTCACGATATGTGTTGATTCACTATCATTCACGAGAAAGTGGCTGGTTTTCGGGATGCCCAGTTCCATGCTCAAAAATCAAATCAAAATATAATGAAACAAAACTCGCCCAGGATTGTTGTTTGTATGGACGGTACCCGTGGATTCGGCTCGCCGTGGAGTGTGTTTGATTGGTGGAGGGGGAGTAAAAACTTTATCATTCTGTTTGGGAACCGCCTATAATGTATCTAGCATGGAAGATAGTGAAATCTCTTGGTTGTTATGTTGACAATGAAATCATACCTCCCAAAATTATATTCATCTCTGTTTTAAACAATGAGCTCTGGCACATATGCAAATCCCTGCTTCCCTCTGCGAAGGGCCAATCTATTTACTTTCATGTTATTTACTATTCATGTTGAGTCAACTTCTTATTCCAACCTCAATCTATTAGTTGGCAAGCATCATGTGGTGGGGAAAGATCCAAACATATATATCCAGTCAAATATATTTGATCATGAATTATTTTTGTTGACGATTATCTTTATGATAAATAAGTTGGGAAGCGAAACATTAAGCCCCTATCTTTCTCTGTGTTCGATGGATGCTATTTGTTCTAAAAATATGCTTTGAATTTCAATAATCATGGAAGACTATATGATAGTTGAGTATGTGGAATTTGCTAAATCAAAGCTCTTACATAGACCCTTCCTGAAAATAAGATGAATTGCAATTGTTCGATGACTAGGAATATGGTTTGTTAGTTTTCAAGAAACTTTCTGGTCTATACTTTAACATGTGAATAGCTTGTTAGTTGATCATGAAAAGTTTTAGGAGATAAGCTACTGTTTATTGTTTATATTGATGCTAGAAAAAGTGATTGGAATTATCATTGATCAAACTTGTGCACTTGCTAGCATTCACACTTCATAAATTATTTCTTTTATCATTTACCTACTCGAGGATGAGCATGAATTAAGCTTGGGGATGCTGATACGTCTCCAACGTATCTATAATTTATGAAGTATTCATGCCATGTTTACAATAATTTTATATGATTTTGGTATGATTTGATTAGAACTAACCCGGACTGACGTTGTTTTCAGCAGAACTACCGTGGTGTTGTTTTTGTGCAGAAATAAAAGTTCTCGGAATGGGCTGAAAATTTACGGAGAATATTTTTGGAAAATATAAAAAATACTGGAGCAAAAAGATACTGGAGAGGAAGCCCGAGGCAGCCACAAGGGTGGGGGGCGCGCCCCCTGGCTTGTCACCTCCTCGAGTCTCTGTAGCCACGAAAAATACTCCTGTAAATACCCAAGTCCTCGTAAAGAACACTAGATCAGAAGTTCCGCCGCCGCAAGTCTCTGTAGCCACGAAAAATCAATCTTGGCCCTCACGGGCACCCTGCCAGAGGGGGTCACCATCACCGGAGACCATGGAGGAGGAAGACGGAGGGGCCATCATCACCATGGAGGCCAAGGACCAGAGGGAGAACCTCTCCCCACCTAGGGGGGAGGCCATGGAGGAGGAAGCACAAGGGGGAGACCCTCTCCCCCTCTCTCTCGGTGGCGCCGGAGTGCCATCGGGGGAACCATCGCCGCGGTGATCGTCTTCATCAACATCACCTTCTTCATCACCGTCCTCATATCTTTTCAGCGGTCCACTCTCCCGCATCCCGCTGTAATCCCCTACTTGAACATGGTGCTTTATGCCACATATTATGATCCAATGATGTGTTGCCATCCTATGATGTTTTGAGTAGATTTGTTTTGTCTTATGGGTTGATTGATGATCTAGATTGGTTTGAGTTGTATGTTTATTTTGGTGTTGTCCTATGGTGCCTTCCGTGCCACGCACATGTGAAGGATTCCCTCTGTAGGGTGTTGCAATACGTTCATGATTCGCTTATAGTGGGTTGCTTCAGTGACAGAAGCATAAACCCGAGTAAGGGGGTTGTTGCGTATGGGATAAAGGGGACTTGATGCTTTAATGCTATGGTTGGGTTTTACCTTAATGATCTTTAGTAGTTGCGGATGCTTGCTAGAGTTCCAATCATAAGTGCATATGATCCAAGTAGAGAAAGTATGTTAGCTTATGCCTCTCCCTCATATAAAATTGCAATAATGATTACCGATCTTGTTAACAATTGCCTAGGACAATTCCGCACACCGACCCATCATTATTCCACACTCGCTATTTGTAATATATTCTAACTTTATGATAACAGCACCTATTTTTATATTTTAGTTCTCCGATATCATGCAAAGCTATTCTCTTCATACCCACAACGTAGTTTTATTTCTCGTTTCTAGTTGGAAGCAAACGTTCGGTGTACGTAGAGTCGTATCAGTGGCAGATAGGACTTGAGAGAATATTGATCTTACCTTTAGCTCCTTGTGGGTTCGACACTCCATACTTATCACTTCCACCTTCGGAAATTGCTACGATGATTCCTTGCACTTGGGGATTATCAGCGTCGTCCCCCTCGCGAGGGTGGGGCTCTCACGAGGGCCTTGTCTTGAGTGATGCCGCGCCGGGCCGTACCGGGTTGTCGAAGTGGGCCACGCCCTGGCCCGCAGGCAGGCAGGTCTGGGTACCCCCGTTCCCAGAGCGCCGACAGTAGCCCCCCAAGCCCAAGGCGCGCTTGGGTTGGCTGCGGGGCGAAACCGAAGGAGCCGACCCGAGCGCCGCAGGCCCCAATCGCATGCGGGCCCAATCTGATGCGTGGTGCGTAACGAGGCGCGGACGCCTCCACTTCCTGAAGACTTCGGGAACCGCCCCGAGTCTAGCTGACACGAAGCCTGCGCGCAGCGCCGGCCATCATTGCCCTTACTTAAATGTAGCCGCCTCTTTGTGTCCTCTCTCCACTCGACCCACGCGGACGTGACCCGACGAGGGTAGGCGAGGCAACGTGAAGCAGGGCCACCATTACCCGGAATGCGAGGGACGCCGGTTGGCCTCCACCCGGCTATAAATGGGCGGAGGGGGCAGAGCCCCCAGCCATCTCCACTTCTCGCTTCCTTGCTCAAGGCCTCCGCCTTCTCAACCATGACGCTAGTGAGGAGGTTTTCTGCTGCCGAGAAGGGGAAGGCCCGCCAGGAGGGGCCGAACGAACAGCTACCCAAGAGGGGCCGGGGCCATCCCCGTAAGTATACCGCGGTGTCAACGGCGGCGCCTCGGGGGCACGGGCGCACCCCCGTGAGGGCAGGCGCCTCCTCCGGCGCAGGTGGAGGCGGCGGGCGTGGCGACCGTGGCCAAGGAGGGAGGCCTGCAGCGTGTGCCCGGCCACCACGCCTGCGGTCCCACATGGCCGATGCGGGCCAGGAGTTCGTGGTGTGGGTGGAGAGACCGGCGATCACCTGGCTGCAGCTCCCACGCTTCTTCGCGGAGACGTTGCGAGCCAGCGAGCCCGCGGGCCTGTGGCTGCAAGCCGATGGTTGTTGTAGCGGTGCGTCGTGGGTGGAGATCGAGGTTACCCCCACAGATTACGCCTTCTTGAGCCGTGGGTGGTAGACCTTCGCCCGCGCCCACAGCCTGGAGGGGAGGCTCACGCTCCACTTCAAGCATGACGGCGCGACGGCGCTCTACGTCAGGATCTTCGGGGAGGATGGCAGGTGCTTGGGGTGCTGCCCGGAGGGTGATGGCGGTGGCAGCGATCACCCTCCCACAACTGACGGCCTTTGCGGCGGCGGCGCTCTTGGAGGTGAGCTTGCCCTTGGCGACAGCCGTTATGCTTCCAGCGGCAGCGACACTTCCTCCGAGGAGAGCCCGAGCGATGACACCTACGACGCGCCACTGCGCCGGCGTGCTCGGACCTCAGGGGGTGGCCGGCCGCGACGGCGCCATACTTCCGCCCAAGAAGCAGCCACGCCGGCGCGCCGCCACGGGCCCGTCAAGGAGGAGGAGGACTCCGGCTGAGCGCGGTTGTGCCGGAGCTAGGGCTTCATGAGTGGCAGCCCTTGAGGGGGCCACCTTCCACCTGCTTCTTCTTTTCCTTTCCCTACAATCAAGAATCATGGAGGGCCCCGCGGGGCATGTAATGAATGATGGTGCTTGCGCCTTTACTTTAGCATTTTCGTCGCACATCCTGATTCTCGTATTACTGTCAATTGAGACTTCCCGCCCGTCGCGGTTAGGGTACTTAGCTCGATGCGTCCGCGGCGGGCCTCTACATCGTGAGGTTCGGCCGTGGCACCTGGGGAGCTTGGGGATCTTGCCAGGAGGGTCTTCTTTCTTGCGAGCAAGGCGGTTTGGGAGCACTCTTGGCGCTCGACGTCGGCAGGGCCCAATCCCGCGCATACCTCGTCCGCTGTTGGGGCGTTCGGATCACCAGGACGAGACCAAGGGGTGAGGGGCTACATGACCAGTGAGGCACCTAAGTCGCGTTGCTCGGGACTCCCCCTTGACGCTCGAGCGGCTCCCATACCTTTCCTTGCCAACTCTTGCCTCGAGAGGTGCCCGAGCCTCCCGAGGCTCCATGATGGCGCGCCAGGCCACGGCTGGAGCCCCCGAGCGAGGGTCGACCGTCAGGAGATGGATGCCTCTCGAGGCAACATGCGCCTGCTGGCTCACTCGAGAGCGCCGCACGAGGACCAGGATACCAAGGTCTTGGTGAGGTGTGCACACCGTGCCCAGCCCCCGCTCGCGGGGCGCGTGAGGGGGAGACCGACAGGTGTCGATTCAGAAAACAAAACTTCAAGACAAAAAAGACAAAAAAGGCTGCAAGGAGAAAAATTCCCTCCCCTTTTTGCAATAAGGTTGCGAAACTTCGAGTTTCATTCCAGAAAATGGCAAATTCGAATACAAAAAGAAGCAAAGAACTGCCGCGTCCAGCCCCTAGGCGAGTCTTCGTCTTTCCCCAGCGCGGAGCATAGGGCCTCCACTAGGCGTGGGCATAGTCATTGGAGGACAGTGTTGTCCACCAGTGCGGAGCATGGGGCTTCCACTTGGGCGTGGGTGGGAACCCCTCCGCGTCCTCGGGGGGCTCCGGGCGTATACAGCCCACTCATTATTACGTGAGAGTGTCACGGGTAGAACTTGCAGAGATGCTAGATGTTCCAGGCATCCTGGATGGGGACCCCGTCTTGAGTCTCCAGGCGCACAGCGCCAGGCCTGGAGACGCGGGAGACCCTGAACGGGCCCTCCCACAGGTGACAGCTTGTGCAAGCCCTCCCTAGAAAGGATCCGCCTCAGGACGAGGTCTCTGACTTCGAGGGTCCTGGAGCGGACGCTACGGCAATGGTAGCGCTGCAACGCCTACTGGTACCTCGCAGCTCGGAGCGAGGCTTGGCGACGAGCCTCCTCCCCAAGCACGAGGTCTATCCCCCGTGAGGCATCCTGACGCTCCACGTCGAATGCCAAGACCCGCGGGGATCGATGCTTGACCTCGCGCGGGAGGACGGCTTCAGCTCCGTAGACGAGGAAGAACGGGGTCTCGCCGGTGGGCTTAGTCGCAGTGGTGCGGATGGACCACAGCACGGACTGAAGCTCATCGAGCCAACCCCTGCCACAGGCCTCAAGCTTCTTCTTGAAGCTCCTTGTCTTGAGACCCCATAGGACCTCCGCGTTGGCGTGCTCGGCCTAGCTGTTGCTTCGTGGGTGCGCCACCGAGGCGTAGCATATCTGCGTTCCAAGGTTAGTACAGTATGTCCTGAAAAGGTTGCTTGTGAACTGTGAACCATTGTCAGTGATAATGCAGTTGGGTATGCCGAAGCGGCTCACGAGGCCCTTGATGAATTTAACGGCCGAGCCGGCGGGGATGGTGCGGACGGGCTCCACCTCCGCCCACTTGGTGAACTTGTCGATGGCGACGTAGAGGTAGCGGTATCCGCCGGCCGCTCAGGGAAAGGGCCCCAGTATATCCAGCCCCCAGACCGCGAAGGGCCAGGAGAGCGGGATAGTCTGGAGGCCCTGCGCGGGCTGATGAATCTTCTTGGCATGGAACTGGAAAGCCTCGCAGGACCGGACCTGCTCCGTGGCGTCGTTGAGCGCCGTGGGCCAGTAGAAGCCACTGCGGAACACCTTCCCCACAAGGGTGCGGAATGAGGAATGGTGTCTGCAGTCTCCTCTGTGGATGTCGGCCAGCAGCTCGCACCCCTATTCTTCGGATACGCACCGCAACGCGACACCATTCGGACGCCTGCGGTATAGTTCGCCGTCCTGCAAACAATAGGTTGTGGCCTGACGAACCACACGCTCTGCGTCTTCCTCCTTTCCTGGCAGGGTGCCATGGAGCAGGTACACCTTGAACTCCTGTGTCTAGTCGTCGGCCTGAGGCTCCAGCGCTAGGAGCAGTCGGGCTCCTGAGGCCAGGCCACAAGTTGGGGCTCCCGAGGGCGGCGCTGGGGGTAGTTCTTCATGTAGTGGCGCCTGGTCCTTGGCTGGAGGTGCCGCGGACGGCTTGAAGAGCCTTTCCTCGAAGACGCCCGGCTCCTGAGGCTCGCGACGTGACGCCCTCTTGGCGATGTCATCTGCCTCCTTGTTCATGCCGCGCAGGATGTGCTGCAATTCCAAGCCTAGGAAACGCTTCTCGATTTTATGTACCTCTTCCAGGTATGCCTACATGTGCTCGTCCTTCGGCTTGTATTCCTTGTTGGAGAAGTTCACGAGGAGCTGTGAGTCACCCTTGATGGTGAGGCGCTTAACCCCCAAGGCCGCTGCGGCCTTGAGGCCAGTGATCAAGCCCTTGTACTCTGCGATGTTGTTGGAGACCTTCTCGCCATGCTGGAAGCAAAGCTGTACGGCGTAGTAGAGCTTGTCCCCAGTCGGGGAGATGAGCACAACTCCAGCCCCCGCGCCCCGACGCGCGAAGGCCCCGTCGAAGTGCATGACCCAGCCATCGGGCGCCTCGTCGCCTGGGGTGAGGGACTGGCCCTCGTCCAGCCCCCGGTTGGGAGCGTCCATCCATTCGGCCACGAAGTCCGCCAGGGCAGCTCCCTTGATGACCCTGGTTGTGCTAAACTCCAACTCGAAGGCCTGCAGCTCGATGTTCCACTCTGTGACCCTCCCCGCGGTGTTGGGGTTGCGCAGCACCTTCTCCAAGGGATACACAGAGACGGCCTTGATGGGGTGGCACTGAAAGTAATGGTGCAGCTTCATTGAGGCGACGAGGAGCACGAGCAGGAGCTTCTGCTGCATAGGGTAGCGCGAGCGTGTGTCCCGTAGTATGGTACTGACGTAGTACACCGGGTGCTCGACGAGGGACAAGCCATCTGCGCAGCCCCGCTCTGCAGTGGGCACACGAGATCCTGGTGTTTCATGGGTCGTCAAGGCAGCTGATGCCTCAGGAGTGCCATCTTGAGGGGGCGAGGGCTGCGGGGCATCCTGTGAGTCGCCTTGCTTCATCCTCGGGGACCCGCCGGCTCCTAAAGGTGTTGCGCGCACGCCGGCACGTTCCTCCCTGACCGCCACGAGCGCAGCACTGGCGGAGTGCGGGGTGGCAGCCAGGTATAGCACCAGGGGCCCACGAAGGCGGGGTGGCAGCCAGGTATAGCACCAGGGGCCCACGAAGGCGGGGCGCCACCATCACCGGTGGGCTCGTGAGGTACCGCTTGAGGTCTTCGAATGCCGCATCCGCCTCCGGACTCCACTCGAAGGGGCCCTTCCTCTTCATGAGCTTGAAGAACGGAAGGGCGCGCTCGCCAAGCTTGGAAATGAAATGCCCCAAGGAGGTCACGCAGCCTGCCAACTTCTGCATTTCCTTGAGGGTCTGAGGCGGGCACATTTTGCTTATAGCCTTGATCTTCTCCGGGTTTGCCTCGATCCCCCGGTGCGACACCAGGAAACTGAGTAGTTTACCCGATGGGACCCCGAACACACACTTCTCGGGGTTCAGCCTCAGGTTCACCCGCCGCAGGCTAGCGAACGTCTCCTCCAGGTCCTCGATCAGGGTCTTCGCCTCTCGTGACTTGACCACGATGTCGTCGACGTAGGCCTCCGCGTTCCTTCCAAGCTGCTGCCCCAGGGCGATGTGCATCAACCGCTGGAAGGGTGCGCCAGTGTTCCGCAGCCCGAAGGGCATGCAGGTGTAGCAGAACACGCCGCACGTGGTGAGGAAGGCCGTCTTCTTGACGTCCTCCAGCGCCATCTTGATCTAATGGTACCCAGAGAAGGCATCTAGGAAGCACAGAAGGTCACACTCGGCGGTGGAGTCCATGATATGGTCGATGTGCGGCAGCGGGAACGGATCTTGGGGGCAAGCCTTGTTGAGGTTCGTGAAGTCGATGCACATGCGCTCCTTTCCGCACTTCTTTGGGACGTCCACCGGGTTGGCCAGCCAATCCGGGTACCGCACCTCCCGAATAACCCCGGCTTCCTTCAGCTTGCCGACCTCCTGGGCGATGAATGCTTGCTTCTCCTGGGCCTACCTCCTCGCCTTTTGCTTCACCGGACGTGCGTTGGGGCACACCATGAGGTGGTTCTCAATCACATCCCTCGGCACCCCCACCAGGTCGGATGCTTTCACGCAAACGCGTCCTTGTTCGCGCGGAGAAAGGCCACCAGCGCCTCCTCCTGCTCCGGAGGAAGGCCGGCGCTGATGGTGAAGGTGGGGCCAGGGTTCCCGTCGTCTATGGGGACCTGCTTCATCTCAGCCCAGTCCTGAGAGAACAGCTGCTTCTTCTTCACTGGCGCGGCCTTCGGAGCCTGCGCGGCGTCCCCAGGGTTGGGGCACGCCGTAGCCGCGCCCTTGTAGGCGAGCTTGAGTGCTTGAACCGCGTCCTTGGTATCCCCGACGATGGAGATGATGCCACTGCTCCCAGGCATCTTGATGACGTTGTAGCCTAGGTGCGTTGCCGCCATGAACTTGGCAAGGGCAGGGTACCCGAGGATCGCATTGTAAGGGAGGTGGATATGGGCGACGTCGAAGTCGATCTGCTCGGTGCGGTAGTTGTAGCGGGTGCCGAAGGTGACGGGGAGGCGCATCCGCCCCAGCGAGGCGACGGAGCCCCTGGCCACCCCCGAGAAGGGTCTCGAAGGTGCGAGCAGGTCGTAGGGCACCTGAAGCGCGTTGAAGGTCTCCACGGAGAGGACGTTGAGGCCGGCGCCACCGTCGATGAGGGTCTTGGTGACCGCCACGTTGCTTATGGTCAGTGTGCATAGCATGGGGAGCGTACCGGCAGCGACCGTCGTCCTGGGGTGGTCGCCGGAGTCGAAGGTGATGTCGACCTCTGGCCAAGCTCGTGGCTGAACTGCGCCCGCCTAGCGGAGGAACTGCTTGACATGGCGGCCGGAAGCAGGTGCCTGCAATCCGCCAAGGGTGCATGCGACCGCAGGCTTGGACAAGCAAGCCTCGACGTTCCCGCACGCCATGGGCTGCCCGGCCTTTGGGGCGACGCCGGCCATGGAGCTGAAGAGTCGACGCCGGGTTGTAGCCGCGGAGGGAGAGGCTTCAACATGCCCCATACCTGGCGTGCCAAATGTCGGATTTCGGGCTCCGCAAAACCCAAAGAGGTTCGAACTCAGGGGCGTGTGCGAAGATCCCAATAGCTTCGGCTTCCAGCTCTCGGCTCCACAGCCCAGCCGAATCGAACTCACTCAATCACGGGGAATAAGACTGGCATGCGGATTACCCAGGTTCGGGCCGCTTCGAAGCGTAAAACCCTACTCCTGCTTTGGGTGGATTGCCTCACGAGGAGGTTTGTGGATGAACTGATACAGTGGTGAGTCACCTCGCGAGGGCGCTCCGGTGGTTCTCCTCCGTCCGCCTCTACGGCGCTGCCTAGCCTCTATTTATCATGGCCCGGGTCCTCTTTCCTTATCACATTGGCGGGAAGGGATCCCACAACGTCCATTTTCGAAGGGGGACAAGGAGTACACCTTATCCTGACGAAAGGTGGTCTACGCCTGCAAAGTAGCTGGTAGTGATGCAGAGGTGGGCTCGGCGATGACGTCCGTCCTGCGGGGCTCGCGGTCTTGGTCTTGTTACGCCGGAAGGGAAACCTTTGGGGGGCTGTCTTGGGAACCCGCGTACGTCCTTGCCTCCTTTGCACCAAAGAGGAAACTGCTACTTCTGTGCCCGCTGGCGCCCGCCTGGCCCGGCTGGCGTCACCTCAGCCTCTCGAGGCCGAGCGCTGCCTAGATATCTCTGCCCCTCGGGAGGGAGCCTGGAGAGGCCTCCTCTCTCCGCGGGTCTTGGCGTCGTCCCCCTCGCGAGGGTGGGGCTCTCACGAGGGCCTTGTCTTGAGTGATGCCGCGCCGGGCCGTACCGGGCTGTCGAAGTGGGCCACGCCCTGGCCCGCAGGCAGGCAGGTCTGGGTACCCCCGTTCCCAGAGCGCCGACAAGCACAAAAGATGTCATGCAAGTTCTTATCGCAAGCACATATGACTATATTCGGAATACATGCCTACATTACATTGATGAATTGGAGCTAGTTCTGTGTCGCCCTAGTGTGTAACTGTTATATGATCAATGTCATCTAAATCATTATCCATCACCGATCCATGTGCCTACGCTTTACATATACCGAATCTTGCTAAGTTACTATTGCTACTGCTACTCTCACAACTGCTACAAAATTACTATTGCTACTGCTACTGTTACTTTTACTAGTACTATTTGCCATGCTACTAAACCTTTGATGCAGAGAGATATCCCAGGTGCGGTTGAATTGACGACTCAACTGTCAAGGCCAATAAATATACTTTGGCTCCCCTTGTGTCGAACCAATAAATTAGCATGAAATACTACCCGTGAAGACTGTCGCAATCCCCTATACTTGTGGTTTATCAATACGAGACTTTCTTCTCTGCTTTTTCCCCTTTGATATCTACCACCATATTCTATTCCACCTTTATGTTATGTTCATGGTTCATGCTCATGTATTGCGTGAAGAGTAACAACTTGATCCACATTGAAAAAGTACAATCCAATTGCCTGACATGGACACCGTGGTGCTTGACATTTGTATTAATGTGGTGAAGACGGAACCATGCCTTCCTAATATGATAAAATGAAAGGGGGGTAAACATTCTTTTAGGATCGTGTACTTTGAAAGATTGATGATTTAGTTGCTTGTACCTATAAATATCACTAAGTTGATGTTTGTTAATTCATCGTTTCTCAATGAGCATACATGCAAAAGATTACATATTGGGTAGCATGTCACATAAAAAATTCTGTTTTTATCATTTACCTCCTCGTGGACGAGCAGGAATTAAGCTTGGGGATGTTGATACGTATCCAACGTATCTATAATTTTTTATTGTTCCATGGTATTATATTATCATTCTAGGATACTTTTTTAGTAATAATTTACCAATTTATATTATTTTTTAGCACTAACCGTTTGACCCAGTGCCCAGTGCCAGTTGTTGTTTTCTGCGTGTTTTCTACTTTTCAGGTTTACAGTACCAAACAAAGTCCAATTGCCCCGACACTTTTTTATATATTTTCTGGACCAAACGGAGACCTGGTAGCTTCGGAAGAAGACCGGAGGCCGCACGAGGGAGGCACAAGCCAACAAGGCGCTCCCAGGGGGGTCGGTGTGCCCTGATGGCTTGTCCCTCCCTGGTGGACCTCCTACCCCCGTTCTCTGGCCTATAAAGTCACATATATTCCAAAAACCCTAGAGGGCATCCCGAAACACTTTTTCCGCTGCCGCAAGTCTTTGTTCCGCCGCGATCCCATCTGGAGCTCCGTTCCGGCACCCTGTCGGAGGGGGGATCGGTCACGGAGGGCCTTGATACGTCTCCAACGTATCTATAGTGTTTGCTTGTTCCATGCTGTTATATTATCATTCTTGGATGTTTTACAATCATTTTATAGCAACTTTATATCATTTTTTGGGACTAACCTGTTGACATAGTGCCAAAGTGCCACTTGGTGTTTGGCTTGTTTTTTACTTCGCGGAATATAAATACCAAATGGAGTCCAATCGCGACAAAACTTTTTGGAGATTTTTTCTGGACCAAAAGACACCCAGTGGGCCAAAGAAGTGCCAGAGAGGTAGACCGTGGATACCACAACCCACCAGGGCGCGCCAGGGGGCCCCGACGCGCCCTGATGGGTTGTGCCCTCCTCAGGGCCCCTATCCACCTCCTCTGATGCCTATAAATTCCCAAATATTCCAAAAACCCTAGGGGAGTCGACGAAACACAATTCCAGCCGCCGCTAGTTCCAGAACTTCGAGATCCAATCTAAACACCATCACGGAGGGGTTCATCTTCTTCATAGGTGCCTCTCCGATGATGCGTGAGTAGTCCACCATAGACCTACGGATCCGTAGGAAGTAGCTAGATGGCTTCCTCTCTCTCTCTCTTATGATTCTCAATACAATGGTCTCTTGGAGATCTATTTGATGTAAACTTTTGCGGTGTGTTTGTTGGGATCCGATGAATTTTGAGTTCATGATCAGTTTCTATCCAAGAATATTATTGGAGTCTTCTTTGATCTCTTATATGCATGATTACTTATAGCCTCGTATTTCTTCTTCGAATCTTTGATTTAGTTAGGCCGACTAGATCGATTTTTCTTGCCATGGGAAGAGGTGCTTTGTGATGGGTTCGATCTTGCGGTGTTCTTTCCCAGTTACAGAAGGGGCAGCAAGGCACACATGTATCGTTGCCATTAAGGATAACAAGATGGGGTCTATTCCTACATGAATAGATCTTGTCTACATCATGTCATCATTCTTATTTCATTACTCTGTTTTTCCATGAACTTAATACACTACATGCATGCTGGATAGCGGTCGATGTGTGGCGTAATAGTGGTAGATGCAGCCAGGAGTCGGTCTACTTATCTTGGACGTGATGCCTATATAATGATCATCGCCTTGGATATCGTCATGACTATTCGATTTTCTATCAATTCCCCAACAGTAATTTGTTCACCCACCGTGTGCTATACTGATGAGAGAAGCCACTAGTGAATCCTACGGCCCCCGGGTCTACTTTTCCAACATATTGCTTTCCGATCTATCTTTTTGCCTCTTTGTTTTCAGATCTACAAAACCAAAAACCCAAAAACATATTGCTGCATATTTTATTTGCTCTTTTTATTTTGTGTTCTTGAGAGATCTATCTCTCCTATCTATCACTACCTAATCTATCTTTTTACCATAGAGAGATTGACAACCTCTCTTTCGCGTCGGGTTGCAAGTATTTGTTATTTGTGTGCAGGTGCTGCTTATTGGGTGGTGGTGATCCTCCTACTGGTTTGATAACATTGGTTTCATAACTGAGGGAATATTTACCGTCGTTGTGCTGCATCATCCCTTCCTCTTTGGGGAAATACCGACGCAGTCTCAAGCCACGTCAAAGGAATTTTTGGCGCCGTTGCCGGGGAGGAAGCGGTCTCTTCTACGTGCCTATCATAGGCGCCGAGTGGACTCCATCATCATCTACCAGGTTCCTAATCACAAATCTCATCTCCTTGCAATTACATTATTTGCCATTTTCCTCTCGTTTTCCTCTCCCTCACTTCACCAATTTGCCGTTTTATTCGCCATCTTTTTCGTTTGCCTTTTTCTTGCCGGATCTCTTCCTTGCTTGCAATCTTGTTTGCGTAGTCACGGTGACTCAACATAACACCAAGTTGTGTGATTTTTACAATACTAATAACAATGATTTTATTATTACTCCGATTGCTCCTCCCGCCACTAGTGCGGAGTCTTGTGATATTAATGCCGCTTTGTTGAATCTTTTCATGAAAGATCAATTTGCCAGTACTCCTAATGAGGATGTCGTGTCCCATCTAAACACGTTCGTAGAATTGTGTGATATGCAAAAGAAAAAAAAGATGTGGATAATGATATTGTGAAGTTGAAATTATTTCCTTTCTCCTTGCGGGATCATGCAAAAATTTGGTTTTCTTCTTTGCCTCGCAATAGTATCGATTCTTGGAATAAGTGCAAGGATGCTTTTATTACTAAGTATTTTCCGCCCGCGAAAATTATTTCCCTTAGGACACAAATCATGAATTTTAAGCAACTTGAGCATGAACATGTTGCACAATCTTGGGAAAGAATGAAGTTGATGCTAAGAAATTGTCCTACTCATGGTTTAAATCTTTGGATGATGATACAAAATATTTATGCGGGGTTGAATTTTGTCTCTAGAAATATTTTAGATTCCGCCGCGGGTGGTACTTTTATGGAAATTACTTTGGGTGAATCTACTAAATTGCTAGATAATATCATGGCAAATTATTCACAATGGCATACCGAAAGAGCACCTACTAGTAAAAAAGTTAATTCGGTTGAAGAAATTAGTACTTTGAGTGATAAGGTTGATGCTTTGATGAAATTGGTTGCTACTAAATATGCTCCAATTGATCTTAATGATGTGCCTTTGTCTACCTTGATTGAGAAAAATAGTGATTCCGTAGATGTGAGCTTTGTCTCGCGAAACAATTTCAATAACAATGCTTATAGCGGTAATTTTAATCCTAGGCCTTTTCCTGGAAATTCCTCTAATAATGATGGTAATTCTTCTTACAATAATAATAGGAACACCTCTGATCTTGAGAGTAATATTAAAGAATTTATCAATGCGCAAAAGGCTTTCAATACTACCATAGAAGAAAAGTTGAATAAGATTGATGATATGTCTAGAAGCATTGATATAATTTCTCATGATGTTGAAAATCTCAAGTTGAAAGCTTTTGTTCCTAAGATTGATGAATCAATTAAAGCTTTATATGTCTCCATGGATGAAAGTAAGAAAAGAACCGCTATGCTTAGAGCTAAAAGAGAAATCTTAGAAAAATCGTTTTCTACTGATTGCCTTCATAAAAAAGATGAAGATCTTAAAGTGATTGTTGTTTCTTCTATTGATTCCTTGTTTAGTAATATTAAGATTTATGATAAAGGGACTGAAGTAGAGTCAACTTTAGCTAGAAGGCGTCCCAATAATTTGGAGGGTGAAAATCTTGATGAAATTTTTGATAAAAGTGGGTTTGAAGAGGTCAAAACTCTAACTAGTGATGTGCCCACTATTTTGGATTGCAAAGAATTAAATTTTGATAGTTGCTCTTTGATTGAATGTATTTCTTTGCTGCAATCCATGTTAAATTCACCCTATGCTTATGAACAAAATAAAGCTTTTACTAAACATAGTGCCATGATGAAATCTTTTGAAGAAAAGTTGGAGTTGGAGATTTCTATTCCTAGAAAATTGCATGATGAGTGGGAACCTACCATTAAGGTCAAGATTAAAAATTATGAGTGCTTTGCTTTGTGTGATTTGGGTGCTAGTGTTTCCACGATTCCGAAATATCTATGTGATGTGCTTGGTCTTACCAATATTGAAGAATGTTCTCTTAACTTGCACTTGGCGATTCTACTATTAAAAAACCTTTGGGAAGAATTAATGATGTTATTATTGTTGCAAATAGGAACTATGTGCCCATAGATTTTATTGTGCTTGATATTGATTGCAATCCGTCTTGTCCCATTGTACTTGGCAGACCGTTTTTACGCACTATAGGTGCCGTGATTGATATGAAAGAATGCAATATTCGTTTTCAATTTCCACTAAGAATGGGTATGGAACATTTCCCTAGAACAAGAATTAAGCCACCATATGAATCAATCATGAGGGCATCCTATGGATCCAAAACCAAGGATGACAATACTTGAATCTATGCGTTATGCCTAGCTAGGGGCGTAAAACGATAGCGCTTGTTGGGAGGCAACCCAATGAATAAATAATTTTGGATTTTTCCTTTATGTTTTTGAGTTTTGACACAATTATGCCTCTGTTATGATTGTGTTTTTATGGTTTATTTAGTGTTTGTGCCAAGTAGAGCCTTTAGGATGATTCATAGGATGAGTAGAAGCGATGCTGAATCTGAAACAGAAACTTTGCGTCCAGTATATGAATTTACATTTTTTGCTGGACCGTTATCTTGAGCTGAAATTTTAACACAGTGTTTATATACCAATTACTTACATTGTCCTAATGTTTCAGAAGTTTTAGAGTTACATAAGTATGGTTAGAGTACAGATTACTACAGACTGTTCTGTTTAAGACAGATTCTGTTTTCGTTGCATTGTGTGCTTGTTTTGATGAATCTATAGGTTATATCGAAGGGTATGAGCCATGGTAAAGTTAAAATACAGTAGGTATAATGAAATAATAAAATATGAATGGGTTTGCAACAGTACCTAATGTAGTGATTTGCTTTATTATACTAACGGATCTCACGAAGATTTTGTTGAGTTTTGTGTGATTGAAGTTTTCAAGTTTTGGGTGAGATCACGATGGATGAAGGAATAAGGAGTGAAAAGAGCCTAAGCTTGGGGATGCTACCGCACCACCAAGATATATCCAAAGAGAAACAAGCAACTAAGCTTGGGGATGCCCCCGAGTGGCATCCCCTCTTTCTTCTAACAACCATCGGTATTTTACTTGGAGCTATATTTTTATTCGTCACATATCATGAGTTTTGCTTGGAGCGTCTTGTATCTTTGCTTGCTTTGTTTGTTAGTTTTTCACTTGTATCCTTGCTGGACACACCTATTTGAGAGAGCCAAAATTATGCTATCATTTGTTAGAATTGCTCTATGTGCTTCACTTAAACTTTTTGAGCTATAGAATTGCTCTAGTGCTTCACTTATATCTTTTTGAGCACGGTGTGCTTGGAATTTTTTGTAGAAATACTCTCATGCTTCACTTAGATTAATTTGGGAGTTAGTAAATTTTGAAGAAATCATCTCATGCTTCACTTATACTATTTTGAGAGATGAAATCTTTATGCTCATGTGCTTCACTTAAATTTGTTTGAGCTTGCCAAAAAGCAATGGCAATATATGAAACTAGTCCCGAAGTGATAGATATACAAGGAGGATATAATAAAAACTTTCATGAAGATCAATTGGCAAATTAAACTTGATTCGTTGTAATAGTTTTCAAACATGATGATAGTAATATGTGAGTCATGTTAGTGAGTAATTGTGCTTTAGTAGGAATATTGGTGTTAAGGTTTGTGATTCCCTATGCATGCACGAAAGTCAATAGTTATGCAATGAAGTTATATCCTACTTATGGTGCAATATTCGGTGTTAGATATGCTCAATGCTCGCTTATGTGAATTTTTGTTTCTTGGTTTGGTTGCTTCCCAATCTATTTGCTAGCCTCCATTTGTACTAAGTAGAAATACTACTTGTGCATCCAAAACCCTTAAACCAAGTTCTACCTTATGAGTCCACCATACCTACCTATATGCGGTATTTCCATGCCGTTCCAAGCAAATTTGTATGTGCCATCTCTAAATTTTCAAAATAAATTTTCTCTTTTGTGTGATCGTACCGCTCATGAAATGGTGGGGAGTGTCCAATATTTTTCCATTCTAGATGTGTTATTCTCAAGATGAGTGTTTATTCACTTGTCATTGCACGAGAGTGCGGCGGTAATAGGGATGCCCATTCCCGAAATGAAAAACAAAAAAATATTTACTATATGTTGTCAAATAATAAATTCCTTGGAAAGTGTTGGTATGGAAGGCAACTGTGGATACGGCCCGCCATGGAAAGTGAAAGTTTGGTGGAAAAAGGAATAAACTTTATTTTCTGTTTGGGAACCACCTATGATATATCTAGCATGGAAAGTATTGTGAGCTACTTTGTCATTTTCGTTGACAGGAAAAGCATGCCACCCAAAATATTTTCTCTCTCTCAATTTAAACCTTGAGCTCTGGCACCACTACAAATCTCTACTTCCCTCTGCGAAGGGCCTATCTATTTACTTTATGCAATTTTTTTTACTTTGAGTCTCCATCTTCTCTTATAAAGCACCAACTAGGGGGCACTATGATCGTACTTGAGCATTGGGCATAGCTAATATTTGAGTGTGTTTCATGAATGGATCAATGATTGAGCATGATGGGCTAGGGATAACTTTCTTTAGTGTTGATATTTTGAAAGACATGGTTGCTTGTTGACATGCTTGAGTATTGAAGTCATTATGTTAAAACTAGACTATTGCTTTGAATCATTTACAAGTCCAAATGTTCAAGCTATACAAAAGAAAAGAATATGAGATAAACATGTTAGGGAGCATTCCACATCAAAATTCTGTTTTTATCATTTACCTACTCGAGGACGAGTAGGAATTAAGCTTGGGGATGCTGATACGTCTCCAACGTATGTATAATTTTTGCTTGTTCCATGCTGTTATATTATCATTCTTGGATGTTTTACAATCAATTTATAGCAACTTTATATCATTTTTTGGGACCAACCTATTGACATAGTGCCAAAGTGCCATTTGCTATTTTTGCTTGTTTTTTACTTCGCAGAATATCAATACCAAACGGACTCCAATCGCGACGAAACTTTTTGAAGATTTGTTCTGGACCAGAAGATACCCAATAGGCCAAAGAAGTGCCGGAGAGGTGGGCCGTGGAGACCACAACCCACCAGGGCGTGCCAGGGGGGCCCCGGCGTGCCCTGATGGGTTGTGCCCTCCTCGGGGCCCCTTTCCACCGCCTCTGATGCCTATAAATTCCCAAATATTCCAAAAAACCCAGGGGAATCGATGAAACACAATTCCAGCCGCCGCAAGTTCCAGAACCTCGAGATCCAATCTAAACACCATCATGGAGGGGTTCATCTTCTTCATAGGTTCCTCTCCGATGATGCGTGAGTAGTCCACCATAGACCTACGGGTCCGTAGGCAGTAGCTAGATGGCTTCCTCTCTCTCTCTTATGATTCTCAATACAATGGTCTCTTGGAGATCTATTTGATGTAAACTTTTGCAGTGTGTTTGTTGGGATCCGATGAATTTTGAGTTCATGATCAGTTTCTATCCATGAATATTATCTGAGTCTTGTTTGATCTCTTATATGCATGATTACTTATAGCCTCGTATTTCTTCTTCGAATCTTTGGTTTAGTTAGGCCAACTAGATCGAGTTTTCTTGCCATGGGAAGAGGTGCTTTGTGATGGGTTCGATCTTGCGGTGTCCTTTCCCAGTGACAGAAGGGGCAGCAAGGCACGCATGTATCGTTGCCATTAAGGATAAAAAGATGGGGTCTATTCCTACATGAATATATCTTGTCTACATCATGTCATCATTTATTGCATTACTCCGTTTTTTCATGAAATTAATACACTAGATGCATGCTGGATAGTGGTCGATGTGTGGAGTAATAGTGGTAGATGCAGGCAGGTGTCGGTCTACTTATTTTGGATGTGATGCCTATATAATGATCATCGCCTTGGATATCGTGATGACTATTCGATTTTCTATCAATTGCCCAATAGTAATTTGTTCACCCACCGTGCGCTATACTAATGAGAGAAGCCACTAGTGAACCCTACGGCCCCCGGGTCTACTTTTCCAACATATTGCTTTCCGATCTATCTTTTTGCCTCTTTGTTTTCAGATCTACAAAACCAAAAACCCAAAAACATATTGCTGCATATTTTATTTGCTATTTTTATTTTGTGTTCTTGAGAGATCTATCTCTCCTATCTATCACTACCTAATCTATCTTTTTACCGTAGAGAGATTGACAACCTCTCTTTCGCGTCAGGTTGCAAGTATTTGTTATTTGTGTGCAGGTGCTGCTTATTGGGTGGTGGTGATCCTCCTACTGGTTCGATAACCTTGGTTTCATAATTGAGGGAAATACTTACCGTTGTTGTGCTGCATCATCCCTTCCTCTTTGGGGAAATACCGACGCAGTCTCAAGCCACGTCAGGCATGTTCATCAACCTTGCTGCCCTCATGATGATGTGTGAGTAGTTCACCACAGACCTACGAGTCCGTAGTTAGTACCTAGATGGCTATCTCTCTCTCTCTCTCTCTCTTTTGATCTTCAATACAATGATCATCGCATCTTCGCTCTGATCTATGTTATGTAATTCTTTTGTACAGTGCATTTGTTGGGATCCAATGAATTGTGGGTTTATGTTTCATTTATTCATGAAAAAGTATTTGAGTCACCTCTGAATATTATGATTCTTATTTGCGTGATCATTATAGCTTCGTAAATCTCTCCGATCTATTGAAATAGTTTGGCCAAATAGATTGATATTTCTTCAGTGAGAGGGGTGCGTTGTAGTGGGTTCAATCTGGCGGTGCTCTATATCCCAGTGACAGAAAGGGACAAGACACGTCTTTGTATTGTTGCCACTAAGGATCAAATGATGGGGTTAGTTCATATTAATTGAATTCTCTTTGTCTACATCATGTCAATGTTCTCCAAGCATTACTCTGTTTTACTTAATACTCTAGATGCATGCAGGATAGCGGTCAATGGGTGGAGTAATAGAAATAGGTGCAGGCAGGAGTCGACCTATTTGCTTATGGACGTGATGCCTATATATAAATGATCATTGCCGTGAATATCACATAACTATGCGCTTTTCTATCAATTGCCCAACAGTAATTTGTTTACCCACCGTATGTTGGCTACATGAGAGATGCCGCTAGGGAAAATTATGGCCCCTGGCTCTATTCACTTATATATTTACAAAACCTATCATTACCTTGCGGCCATTATTTATCTACTATTATATACACACTTCACTTGCTTGCAAATAATGAGATCAAGGGGATTGACAACCCTCTTCCCACGTTCGGTGCAAGTGTTTGCTCTTTTGGGTGCAGCCACTGAAGACGTTTGTGTATTGATATTCCTATTGGTTCGATAAACCTTGGTTTCTTAACTGAGGGAAATACTTATCCGTATTGTGATACAATTACCCATTCCTCTTCATAGATCGACTCCTGCCTGCACCTATTTCTATTACTCCACCCATTGACCGCTATCCTGCATGCATCTAGAGTATTAAGTAAAACAGAGTAATGCTTGGAGAATGATGACATGATGTAGACAAAGAAACTCAATCAATATGAATTAACCCAATCGTTTTATCCTTAGTGGCAACAATACAAAGATGTGTCTTGTCCCCTTCTGTCACTGGGATATAGGGCACCGCCAGATTGAACCCACTACAACGCACCCCTCCCACTGAAGAAATATCAATCTAGTTGGCCAAACTATTTCAATATATCGGAGAGATTTACAAAGCTATAATAATCATGCAAATAAGAATAAAATAGAAATCAGAGAAGACTCAAATCTTTTTCATGAATAATCTGAACATAAACCCACAATTCATCGGATCCCAACAAACGCACCGCACAAAGTGATTACATCGAATAGATCACCGTGAAGATGCGGTGAACTTTGTATTGAAGATAAATAAAGAGAGAGATAGCCATCTAGGTACTAACTATGGACCCGTAGGTCTGTAGGGAACTACTCACACATCACCATGGGAGCAGCAAGGTTGATGTAGAGGCCCTCCGTGATTGATCCCCCCTCCGGCAGGGCACCGGAACAGGGCTCCAGATGGGCACACGGCGGAACAGAGGCTTGCGACAGCGAAAAAAGTGTTTTGGGAGGCTCTCTAGGGTTTTTGGGATTTGTTAGAATTTATAGGCCAGAGAGGGGCGTCGGGGGACGCCCAAGGGGGCCACCACATAACAGGGCGCGGCCACCCCCTGGGTGCGCCCTGTTGTGTGCTCGCTCCCTCGTGCGGCCTTCGGTATCCTCCCGAAGCTTCCAGGTCTTCTTTTGGTCTAGAAAAAAGCATAAAAAAGTTTTGGGTCAATTGGACTTCGTTTGGTACTGGAAACCTGAAAAGTCAAAAACATGTAGAAAACAACAACTGGCACTGGGCACTGGGTTAATAGGTTAGTGCTCAAAAATAATATGAATTGGTAAATAATCACTCAAAAAGTATCCTAGAATGATAATATTATAGCATGGAACAATCAAAAATTAAAGATATGTTGGAGACGTATCACAAGTCTCCGTTCCGACGGGAGGCCATCTGGAGCCCTATTCCGGTGCCCTGTCGGAGGGGGGGGGGTCGATCACGGAGGGCATCTACATCATCCTAGATGCATCCATGATGATGTGTGAGTAGTTTACCACAGACTTATGGGTCCCCAGCTAGTACCTAGATGGCTCTCTCTCTCTCTCTCTCTCTCTCTCTCTCTCTCTGACCTTCAATACAAAGTTCATCGCGATTCCGGCGATGATCTATCCAATGTAATCTTCCTTTGCAGTGTATTTGTTGGGATCCGATGAATTGTGAGTTTATGTTCGGATTATTCATTAAAGTATATTGAGTCTTTATTGAATTCTTATATGCATGATTGTTATAGCTTCGTATTGCTCTCCGATCTATCGGTTTGGTTTGGCAAACTAGATTGATATATCTTCAGCGGGAGTGGTGTGTTGTGATGGGTTTAATCTTGTGGTGCTCTATCCTCATGATAGAAGGGGTCAAGACACGTATTGTATTACTGCCATTAAGGGGAAAATGATGGGGTTTATTCATATTGATTGGATTTACTTTGTCTACATCATGTCATCTTGCTCCAAGCATTACTCTGTTTTTACTTAATACTCTAGATGCATGCTGGATAGCGGTCGATGGGTGGAGTAATAGTAGTAGATGCAGGCATGAGTCGGTCTACTTGTCTATGGACGTGATGCCTATATATATGATCATTGTCGTGAATAAATATTGCATAACTATGTTCTTTTCTATCAATTGCCCAACAGTAATTTGTTTACCCGCTGTATGCTTTCTTCGAGAGAGAAGCCTCTAGCGAAAACTATGGCCCCCGGGTCTTCACAAAATATATATTACAAAAACCAAAAATATTGCTACCATTTATTTACTGTTATTTTATTTTATATTTATATTATCTATCTATCACTATTATCGCTTGCAAGTAACGAGTTCAAGGGGCTTGACAACCCTCTTGCCCGAGTTGGGTGCAAGTGTGTGCTCTTTTGTGTGTAGATGCTGAAGACGGGAATTTGTGCAGTCCCCCTATTGGTTCAATAACCTTGGTTCTCACTGTAGGAAATACTTATCTCTACTATGCTGCATCTCCTCTCCTCTGCAGGGAAAATCAAAATGTAGTTTACAAGTAGCAAGGAGGTACAGAGGGTTGCGGGAGAGTAGACCATTGTAAATAGATGAGGGAAGGTGATGGTGGTGATGAGGAAGACGGCGAAGTTGTTGGTGTAGATGATCGCCATGCTAGTTCCCCCGACGGCACACCGGTGCCACCGGAGAGAGGGGGAGAGAGCCCCCGCCCCTCCTCCTTCTTCCTTGGCCTCCCCCTAGACGGAGGAGAGTTTTCCCTCTATTCCTTGGCCGCCATGGCTTCAGAAGGGGAGAAACCCCTCTGAGATTGGATCTCTCTCTCTGTTTCACGTTCCTGCTTTCTGGTGTTTCACCGTTTCTTAAATTCCCGGAGATCCATAACTCCGATTGGACTGAAATTTTAAGGCGATTTTTATACGGATATTAGCTTCCTTGCGGCCGAAGGACACCCCCAACCAACCTCCGAGGTGCCCTCGAGCCATGGCGCGCCCTGGTAGCTTGTGGGCCACTCGGACATCGTCTCGCGTTTATTCCTTTTTCCAAAAATCACATATATTCCAAATTAAATCTCCGTAAACTTTTATAGCATTTGGACTTTATTTGATATGGATTTTCTACGAAACAAAAAACATGCAACAAATAGGAACTGGCACTGGGTACTGGATCAATATGCTAGTCCAAAAAAATCTTATAAATTGTTGCCAAAAGTATATAAAATTTGTAAAATAATGACATGAAACATTCAAAAATTATAGATATGACGGAGACGTATCAGCATCCCCAAGCTTAATTCTTGCTTGTCCTCGAGCAGGTAAGTGATAAAAAGATATTTTTTTATGTGAATTGCTACCTAACGTAATCTTGAACAAATATCTAATCATGGCATGAATATTAAGATACGAGTGATTCAAGGCAATAGTCTATCATTTGTCAAAAAGAGATACATATTTTGGTTTACTAACAAACAATCATGTCCTTGAAAATAAACGATGCTAAAGAATGTTATCCCTACACATTTAATCAATCATGTAAGCATGGCATGACTCCGTCTTCCTAACACAAGTACAAATCATGATCACCTCGGTGTCAAGTCAGGCATTGGTTCATACTTTTTCACGCGCTTCAGCATTTTCAGCTACACTCAATACATGAGCGTGAGCCATGGACATAGCACTACGGTTGGGATAGAATATGATGGTAGAGATCAATAGGAGAAGTCAAAAGAGAAGAATGGCTCGCATCAACTCGGTGGATCAACGGGCTATGGAGATGCCCATCAATCGATATCAATGCGAGGAGTAGGGATTGCCATGCAACGGATGCACTAAGAGCCATAAGTGTATGAAAGCTCAAATGAAACTAAGCGGGCATGCATCCAACTTGCTTGCTCATGAAGACCTTGGGCATTTGAGAAAACCCATCATCGGAATATACAAACCAAATTCTATAATGAAAAATTCCCACTAGTATATGAAAGTGACAAATCAGGAGACCCTATATGAAGAACATGGTGCCACTTTGAGGCACAAGTGTGGTAAATGGATAGTAACATTTCTCCTTCTCTCTTTTTCTCTCTTTTTGTCGGGGGGATAACCCCGGGGTAGCCTCAGCTGGGCCTTTACTCCAGCTTTTCAAAAAAAATGACTACAGGGCGATCCGCCTCCCCCTGTAGTCCGGCTCCGCGTGGCCGGCTGCGCCCAGCCGGCTGGTCAGAGGCGGAGGCTCCTAGCCTTCTAGCCGGCGGCTCAGCTCCCGTCCCATCACCACGCCTTGCCGGACGGCGACCTGACACACGGTGTATCCGCAGCGCCCCTGGTACCGCGGTCAGAGCACGCGTGGCTACAGCGGCCCCCGTCGCATCAACGGTCAGCGACTACATGGCCACAGTGGAGGCGACAGTGCCCCTGACCCCGGCCGACTGTGACCGGGTGGGCGACACAGTGCCGGCACGCCCTTAACCACTCCATTACCTGCCCCGACATGGCCACAGAGCGGCCGGCCGTACCGCTGACCGCGGCCGGCTACCACAAGACGACGCTCCGTAGGATGACCCGTGCCGCGACGTGACGGGCACGCGAGGCTGCCAGACGGGCCCCTTCCGGCTCACGACGGGACCCTGCAGCCGGCGGGCCCTACCAGCGACGGGACCCCGTAGCCGGCGGGCCCTACCAACGACAAGACTCCTCAGCCGGGGGCCCCATGGCCGGCTAGAGAGGCCGCCATCTGGGGCCCTCCGGCACCTTCTATCCATATTGTAATCCGGGGGGTTGGCCTATAAACCCCCCCGGAACTCCCCCATGCAGGGGGCGACCGATCAACACATATACACACACACACCCACGTAGAGAGGTCAGGAGAGCGAACCAGCTCCTTCTTCCTCCTCCATCCAGACAGCTCAAGGAGCACCATTGTAGCTCCTCCCGGTTCATCAACCAGACTAGCAGGACTAGGGGTGTTACCTCCCACGGGAAGCCCCGAACCTGGGTACATCATGTGTCTCTCACCGCTTGTGTCCGATCCCACCACCGGAGCCCGTCGGCGTCCTTCGGCCCCAACCACCCCCGATAAGCCACCCCATGGCATCTGTTGTGAGAAAACGACGACAGTTGGCGCCCACCGTGGGGCCGTCTGCGGCGCCGGCCGGAGTCACGCTCCGGGCGGGACCCTTCACCACATCCCCCGGCCTCCTCGCGTCCGGGCGGAACTGCACGCTCGTGGGGCTTGCTCTCGCGGGGCGGGCCCCGTTTCCGCCAGCCCTGTGGGCGTCAAGGCCGACTCCTCCGACGAGGGGCGCAGCGGCGACCCTCTGTCCGATGTCGCCATCCTCACCAAGCGCGTCGGCAGGCTGAGTCTCGTCGACGAGCCAGCTGCCGACGAGTACCCTGGCCAGGTGCTCGACTGCCTCGACCCGCCCTCGTTTGTGGGCGCACTCGCCTCGGGCGATGCTGATGGCCCCTGCGTCCGCGCGGGAGTAATGGCCACCGGCTCCTCCACGACCTCCGGACACGTCCGAGCTTCGGGGCCTCAGAACCCCCGTCGCGCCTACGACGAACCCGGCCATAGCCACGGCCGAGCTGGAGGCTGCTCGCCGACTGCTGCTCACGGAGGCGACCACGCTCGCCACCACCAAGCGCCGGATGGAGTCCGCGCAGCGCGAGTACAACTCCGCCTATGGCCTCACCCCCGCCGGCAACGAGCCCAGCCGGCGCGGTGACGTCCGCAACCGCGGCCGCGTGGTCCCGGAAATCCTCGGTGGCAGGCTCCCCACCTACGACACGCCGGCTGCCAACATGAGGGCCGCCCAGGTGGCCTATGCGGACCTCGCCGACCTGGTGGGCGAGGAGCGGGCGCAGCAGGAGCGGCACATCCAAGACCTCATCGCTGCCGCCAACGCTCAGCAAACCCGGCTCGATGACGCCAACGCCGGCTCCGAGGTTCCCGTTCCCGAAGGGGACGCCCCGCCAATCGCTGGCCAGCACCGGCCGGTCCAGCAAGCCTCTTCCCCCCGCGGCTCCGGCCAACGGGGCGCTGGGTCCCATAACGGACGCTCTCGACAGGGAGACGAGCCGCCGGCTGTCAACAGCCGACGCAACGACGCTCCGGTAGGCGATAGCCGGCGCAGCCGCGCCAACACCCCGCCTCCGCGGTGGGAGCGCGCGCGCTTGCCTGCCCTGGCTGTCCGTCCCGAGCTCGCCGCTCGGCTCGGCCCACGCGTCCCGCGAAGTGAGAACGACGCCCGGACCCGCATCGACCGGCTGGCACAATCCGCCCTCCTGGAGGAGGAGGGTCCAATCGGTCCAGCGTGCTTCAGCCCGCGGATCCGCAACGAGCCGTTCCCGACCGGCTTCACGCTCCCCCGCGATACCCCGAAGTACAATGGTACCGCCAAGCCGGAAGACTGGCTAGTCGACTACACCACCGCAGTCGGCATAGCCAGGGGGAACAAGCGCGTAGCCGTGCCCTACATCCCCCTCATGTTGATCGGCTCGACTTGGACCTGGCTCAACAGCCTGTCTGCCAGCAGCATCAACGCTTGGACGGACTTTGAGGAGGCGTTCATCCGCAACTTCACCGGAACCTACAAGCGGCCCGGCCGGCCCCGTGAGCTGGCCATGTGCGTCCAGGGGCCGGACGAGTCCCTCCGTGACTACCTCATGCGTTGGACCGAGCTCTGCAACTCCTGCGAGGGGGTACATGAGGTGCAGGCCATCCGGTACTTCATCGAGGGTTGCCGCGACGGCACCCACCTCAAGCACAAGATCCTGTGCTCCGAGCCGGCGACCTTGGTGGATGTGATGGCCAAGGCAGATAAGTATGCTACGGCTGACTCCGCGATGCGGATCAATGTCACTGCGCTTGCCAAACTGACCCCGCTGCCTGACGCGCCGCGGGCGGCCGCCGACAACCGGCAGCAGCAGAACAACAAGCGCAAAGCCGACCAGCCGGATCCCCGCTATGGGAGCCGGCAGGTCGCCACTATCGAGGAGGAGCAGCCGACTGCCCAGGCTTCCAGCCAGCGTCAGCGAACCGGCAAGAACGCCTGGCAGCCCAAGCTCACCTTCGAGCAAATGCTCGACGCACCCTGCAAGACGCACTCCGGGGCCAAGCCTGTCACGCACACGCTGCGACAGTGCAGCTTCTCCAAGCAGCTAGCCCGAGGCGACGGTCTCCCGGTTCCTCCGCCTCTGGCTCCCCGCGCACCGGCTCTGGCTCCGGCCCAGCCACCCACGACTGCTTCGGCTGCCAATGACGGCCGCCTTCACGACCAGTTCCCCGACCAGGACGGGACCTACGTCGTCTTCAACAGCGAGGGGACCGACAAGCACAGCGTGCGCAAGCGCCGGCACGAGGTGAACGCCACCGTTCCCTCGGTCCCCCAGTATATGCACTGGTCCGAGAAGCCGGTCACCTGGAGCCGGGCGGACCACCCCGCCGTGATGCCGAACCCCGGCAGCTACGCCCTCGTCCTCGATCCCACCATCGCCTCCGAGAGGCTCACCTGCCACTTCTCGCGGGTGCTGATCGACGGGGGCAACAGCATCAACATCCTCTACCGCGACACGCTGCTCAAGCTGGGGCTCAAGGAAAAAGACCTGCAGACGAGCCGGACGGTTTTCCACGGCATCGTGCCGGAAAATCCTGCGCCCCCGTCGGCAAGATCCAACTTGACATCCTCTTTGGCAACAAGAGCCACTTCCGCCGCGAGCCGATATGGTTCGAGGTGGTGGACCTCAACAGTCCCTACCACGCGCTGCTGGGCAGGCCGGCCCTCGTCAAATTCATGGCGGTCCCCCATTACACCTACCTCAAGCTCAAGACGCCGGGTCCCCTAAGTTTCAGATAATTGTGGGGTTCGAACTCAATACCCTTTCGTTCTATCCCATGTAAGAGACCAGCCGAGCTAGGCTAGCCCAAGGCGAGGGCCTCCCGGTTCCTCCGCCTTTGGCTCCCCGCGCGCCGGCTCTGGCTCCGGCCCAGCCGCCCGCGACGGCTCCGGCTACCAACGACGGCCGCCTTCACGACCAGTTCCCCGACCAGGACGGGACCTACATCGTCTTCACCAGCGAGGGGACCGACAAGCACAGCGTGCGCAAGCGCCGGCACGAGGTGAACGCCACCGTTCCCTCGGTCCCCCAGTATATGCACTGGTCCGAGAAGCCGGTCACCTGGAGCCGGGCGGACCACCCCATCATGATGCCGAACCCCGGCAGCTACGCCCTGGTCCTCGATCCCACCATCGCCTCCGAGAGGCTCACCTGCCACTTCTCGCGGGTGCTGATCGACGGGGGCAGCAGCATCAACATCCTCTACCGCGACACGCTGCTCAAGCTGGGGCTCAAGGAGAAAGACCTGCAGACGAGCCGGACGGTTTTCCATGGCATCGTGCCGGGAAAATCCTGCGCCCCCATCGGCAAGATCCAGCTTACGTCCTCTTTGGCAACAAGAGCCACTTCCGCCGCGAGCCGATATGGTTTGAGGTGGTGGACCTCAACAGTCCCTACCACGCGCTACTGGGCAGGCCGGCCCTCGTCAAATTCATGGCGGTCCCCCATTACGCCTACCTCAAGCTCAAGATGCCGGGTCTCAAAGGCATCATCACTGTCGACGGTGACTACAAGAAGTCAATCGAGTGCGCGCGCGATAGCAGCCGGCTGGCCGAGGTCCTGGAGATAGCGGAGGAGAAGCGGCACCTCGACCGGCTCATGGCTCACGCCTCCGAGCAGCCGGCCGTGCTGGCTCCCCCGTCCCAGTCGGCCGGTGAGGCGTCGTTCCAGCCGTCCAAGGACACCAGGCAAGTGCCACTCGACCCGGCCAACCCCAAGCAGTGCGTCACCATTGGCGCCCACCTCGACAGCAAATAGGAAGGCGAGCTCGTCAACTTCCTCCGTGAGAATCGGGACATCTTTGCATGGTCTCCAAAAGACATGCCGGGTGTTCCGAAGAAGTACGCCGAACGCTAGGCCGGTCAAGCAACCCCTGCGCCGTTTCTCCGAGGAGAAGCGACGTACTATAGGAGAGGAGATCGCCCGGCTGCTCGCAGCCGGCTTCATCATGGAAGTTCTCCAGCCGGACTGGCTGGCCAACCCAGTCCTGGTGCTGAAGAAAAACAAGACCTGGCGCATGTGTATCGACTACACCAGCCTGAACAAGGCTTGTCCCAAGGACCCTTTCGCCCTGCCGCGGATCGATCAAGTTATCGACTCCACGGCCGGCTGCGATTTGTTGTCCTTCCTGGACGCCTATTCCGGCTACCACCAGATCAAGCTGGACCCAGCCGACCGACTGAAGACCTCCTTCATCACCCCTTTCGCGGCCTACAGCTACATCACCATGTCCTTCGGCCTAAAGAACGCAGGCGCCACCTTCCAGCGTTGCATGCAGAAATGCCTCCTGCCCCAGATCGGCAGGAACGTCCACGTCTACGTGGACGACATCGTCGTCAAAACCAAGAAGCATTTCAGCCTCCTGGACGATCTCCGAGAGACCTTCGCCAACCTGCGCGAGTACAAGGTCAAGCTCAATCCGGAGAAGTGTGTTTTCGGCGTGCCCGCCGGCCAGCTCCTGGGTTTCTTCGTGTCCGCCCACGGCATCGAAGCTAACCCGGAGAAAATCAGAGCTATCGAGCGCATGCACAAGCCGACCAAGCTCCGTGACGTCCAGAAGTTCACCGGCTGCCTTGCCTCGCTCAGCCGGTTCATAGGCTGGCTGGGCGAGAAGGCACTGCCCCTGTACTAGCTCATGAAGAAGACGGCCAAAGTCGAGCCAGGCCGCGACCCGACGACGAAACCGGCCAAGTTCGAGTGCACCGACCAGGCGGACGAAGCGTTCTGTGACCTCAAACGCGCCCTCTCCAACGCGCCCGTCCTGGCGGCTCCAACCGAAAAGGTGCCCTTGCTCGCGTACATCGCGGCGACCACGCGCGTGATCAGCGTCGTTCTCGTGGTGGAGCGGCACGAGGAAGGTCGGGCGTTGTCGGTCCAGCGCCCCGTCTACTACCTCAGCGAGGCCCTCTCCGCCTCCAAGCAGAACTACCCCCACTACCAGAAGATGTGCTACGGCATATACTTCGCCGCCAAGAAGGTCAAGTAGTACTTCCAGGTGCATACCATCACCGTGGTGAGCACGGCACCTCTCGGGGAAATCATGAGCGGCCGCGACGCCACCGGCCGGATCGCCAAATGGGCTATCGCCCTCGCCGACCACGAAATCCGGTACGAGCCACGCACCTCCATCAAGTCGCAGGCGATGGCCGACTTCCTTGTCGAGTGGGCGGAGACCCAGTTCGTGCTGCCTCCTCCAGACTCCACGCATTGGCGCATGCACTTCGATGGCTCGAAGATGCGGACCGGCTTGGGAGCCGGCATCGTCCTGTCGTCCCCAAAAGGGGACCAACTCAAGTACGCGCTCCAGATCCTCTTTGCCGCCTCCAACAACGTAGCCGAATACGAGGCGCTCGTCCACGGCCTCTGGCTCGCCAAGGAAATCGGCATCCGACGCATCCTCTGCTTCGGCGACTCGGATCTCGTGGTGCAGCAGGTGTCTGGCGAATGGGACGCTAGAGACGCCAACATGGCCAGCTACCGCTTCCTCGTACAACAGCTCACCGGCTCCTTCGAGGGGTGCGAATTCCACCACGTCCCCAGGTGTCAGGGGGATAACCCCGGGGTAGCCTCAAGCGACCCACTACTCCAACTTTCTGAACCGACTGGAGGGCGAGCCGACTCCCCCTACAGCCCGGCCGCGCCCTGCCGGCTACGCCCTGCCGCCCATTGGATGCCACGGTCGGGTACGCGCGGCTACAGTGGCCCCCATCCCATCTGGGGTCAGCGCCCGTGCGGCCACAGTGGAGGTGGCAGTGCCTCTGACTCTGGCCGACCGCGACAGGACTCCCAACAGTGCCGGCACGCCTCCAATCACTCCATTACCTGCCCCGACATGGCTACAGTGCGGCCGGCCGTAGCGCTGACCTCGGCCGGCTGCCACAAGACGACGCCCCGAAGGACGAACCCGTGCCGCGACACGACCGGCGCGGGGACCCACCGTGCGGGCCCTGCCGGCTCCCGACGGGACCCTGCAGCCGGCGGGCCCTACCAACGACGGGACCCCTCAGCCGGGGGCCCCACAGCCGGCTAGTGAGGCTGCCGGCTGGGGCCCCCCTGAGATCTCTTATTCATATTGTAATCCGGGGGGTTGGCCTATAAAACCCCCCGGACCTCCCCCATGCAAGGGGGACGACTCTCTCTCCACGCACCACACTCACGTAGAGAGGCAGTCTAGCCCCTTCTTCCTCCTCTAGCGATACAGCTCCAGGAGCACCATTGTAACTTCACCATTGTCTCAACTAGACCGAGCAGGACTTGGGGTGTTACCTCCCACGGAGGGCCCCGAACCTGGGTACATCGTGTGTCCGCCACCGCTTGTGCCTAACCCCGCTCCCGGAGCCCGTCGGCGTCCTTCGGCCCTAACCACTCTCGATAAGCCTACCCATGGCATCTGCCGTGACAAAACGACGACACCCGGGCGGACAATGAGGCGGCGGACACGCTGGCCAAAATCGTCTCCACCCGGCAGGCAATCCCAGCCGGCGTCTCCCTCGAGCGGCTGCTTAAGCCGTCAATCAAACCCTCCGCCGAATCAGAGTCAATCTTCGTGCCAGCCGACCCCGCATCCGGCTCGACCTTGCATTGGTCGCCCACCCGCAGTTGAACGGCCAGGCAGAAAGGGCAAACGGCTTGATCTTGGCCGGCATCAAGCCCCGGCTCGTGGCATCGCTCGTTCGGTCAGCCGGCTGCTAGATCGAAGAGCTGTCGGCCGTCCTATGGAGCCTCAGAACCACGCCCAACCGCTCAATCGGCTTCACGCCCTTCTTCCTCGTGTATGGGTCCGAGGCAGTCATCCCCACGGACATCTAGTTTGACTTGCCTCGCGTCACCCTGTACACGGAGACAGACGCAAAGGAGGCAAGAGAAGACGGTGTCGACCTCCTCGAGGAGGCCCGCGAGCTAGCGCTGAGCCGAACGGCTATCTACCAGCAGAAGCTCCGGCACTACCACAGCAAGCAGATCCGGCCCCTCTCCTTCCGCGAGGGGGACCTGGTGCTCAGGCGGATCCAGCGGACCGCCGGCCAGCACAAGCTGTCCTCCCCGTGGGAGGGCCCGTTCATCGTCAGCAAGGCCCTGCAGAACAATGCGTACTACCTAATAGACACCCAGAAGCCGCAGAAGCGCAAGAGAGATGCCTCCGGCGAGGAGACGGAGCGCCCATGGAACACGGCACTCCTCCGTCCGTTTTACTGCTAAGAAGGATCAGTGTATGTATGTATCCTCCCTTTTGGGCTTATGAATGCAACGGGTGCCCCAAGCCAGCTCTTGGGGCACACCTCTTTCGCTTCCCTCCAAAGCAGTTCGCCCCACACACCGGCTCCCGGACCCGGTCCCACGGTCTCGGGGGCTCGCCGGCTAGCCTTGGTGTCGCTCCCCAAAGTCGGTCGAGTAATGTGAGCCAAGGAAAAAACCCTCCCACCCCTCCCAGCTACAAACCGGCTCCCGGCTGTCTGGCTGACGGGTTCTTGGGATGAAAAACTTGGCGCACACGAAAAACGGTCACAGAGGAGTCGCCGGCTAGGGCTAGCCGACCCACCTTTCCTAGCCTCTGCCACTCTCCTTGGCCAACATTTCCCCGCGGCTCCCAAACTCACGACCGACTCCTCCGAGGCGGATGCCCCGTCCTAGCTACAGACCGGCTCCCGGCTGTCCGGCTGGCAGGGTCGAAGCCGAAGGGGACAAGGTTTTGGGCAGACAGAGTTAGAGGGGCAAAAAAGCTAAGGCCGAGCCGACACGCACAAAAAACTTTAGCAAAACAAAAGCATCAACTCATATACAAAAGCATAATGACCCACGGCCACATGTTCATTACATCGTACACCCCCAATGGGTGGAATTGCAGTCTAACAAAAGCAGCAGGAAAATGAAAGGATCCTAGCTAGTGGCGGCAGCGTCTCCTCCCCCGGCGCCCTCTGCGGTGGCAGAGGTAGAAGCCCCGTCCTTGGCCACGGCATGCTCCGCATTGGCTCCCGCGTCCAAGTCTTGAGCCGGCTCGGAGTCGACGTAGTCGTCGGTGCTGGACCCGGCGTCTTCATCGTCCGTCTCGCCGGCGCTACCCTCCGGGTCATCGAGGGCAAGCATGTAACGATCCTCCGGGATCACCTCGCCGTCCGCCGTGCGCTCCGGGATGTACTCGTCCCACGGAGCAAAAGATGCAAGATCGCTGGCCCGCACGGCCAACGCATCGGCAACCGCCTCTAGCTCTGCGTCGGTGCCGGCACGCTGGGCCGTAAGCAGCCCCAAGTCCAGCTCGGGGTACCATGACCTCGCAATACGGAGCGCCATGGCGGAAGCCCTCCAGGCGTTCACCTGTGCGGTCCCGGTGCGCGCGGCGGAAGCCCTCCAGACTCTAGCCACCTCGACAGCCGGCTCATGGAGACCGGCTCCACCGCGCCGGGCCAAAGGATGCGAACCAGCGCCGTGCCGGCCGCCTGGAGCCACTTCAGGGCTCGAACCACCTCCGACAGCCGCGCCCCGGCGGCGATCCCCACCTCGTCCAAGGTCCAGGGGGCAAGCTGGCCAACAGCTTTCCCCTGCGCCCGCTGGCCCTCACGGTGGGCCTCCACGGCCGCCTCCATGGCCTCCTGTGTACCGGGGAAAAGCCCTAAGAAGATAAAAGAAGAATACGCGGGATGAGCAAAGAGGCAAACCGGAAAACCCAGAAGCAACGCGCGGAAAGAGCGAGGTGTTTAAAACTCACCGCGCAGCATCCGATCCACCTCGTGCCCTTGCTCCTGCAGCTCCACCTCCCTGGCCGACCACTCCTGGCGCTGGCGCTCGTGCTCATCCCGGGCCGCCTGCGCATCCTCGGCCGCCTTGGTCAGCGCGGCGTCCTTGGCCTCCAGCTCCTGGCGGAGGATTTTCTCCCGCTCCTCCGCCTCCCGACGAAGGGCCGCCTCGCGGTCCGCCAGCTCTTTGCGGTGGGCCGCCTCGCGCTCCTCCTTCTCCGCCTTCGCCTGTTCCGTCTCCCCGCGGAGACGATCGCACTCCTCGGTCAGGAGACTCCGCTGCTCCCCAAGCTGCACCACCTGGCGGCAGAGGCTGACCGTCTCGGCGTGGGTGGCTGCTCAGGACGAGGAGGCCGCTGTCAGAAACCAAACGAAGAAAGGGATTCAGCCCACCTCCGGAGCAGCCGACCTGATTCCCGGGGGCTACACCCAGTGGGTGCGCTTGCGCGCCCCCACTGGAAGATCGCGAGGTTCCATACCTTGCAGGTCCGTGGACAGAGTCGTCAGCCGGCCCTCGGCCTCCCGGTACAAGCCCAACAGGGTGTTGTACGTGGCCGCCCGTCGGTCATGCGCTGCCTGCGAAGGACAAAGATACACAGCAGCGTTAGGCTCGACCCGCCTGCGCTCCAGCCGGCTCGAGCCTCGGGGGCTACACCCAGTGGGTGCGCTAGCGCGCACCCACTGGAAAAGAAAGAAAACGCCAAAGCAAGAAAAGAAGGAAAGAAGGGAATTTACCGTGACAGATTGCTCCAGATGCACCAGCCGGTCATTGGCGGCTCGAGCGTCCTGCGATGTCTGGGCACGCGCGGCAGCAAACGCCTCGACGACGGCAGCCACCGCCGCCCCAAGGGCACTCGGCGGATCACCAATGGCCGGGCGGCCGGCTGCGGCCCTGTTCTGCTGCGGCCGGCCCCCATCCGCGGGCCCCCATTTGCCGGAGGTCACCAGGGGGCTTGCCCCTCCCGGTGCCGTCGTGCCGGGGGGCCCCGACGACGAGCTCGCGGCGGTCGTCCCGCCGGTCGTGACGATCGTCCCCTCCGACGCACCGCCTCCGGCCGCTCCTGGCCGGCTCTCCTCCGGTGCGGGCACCTCCGGGGCCGGCGCCTCCGGGGCCGGCACATCCGGAGCCGGGATTTCGACTTCTGGGGGGCCCTCTGCCCCCGGCGGCACATCGCTCGCCCCCGGCTGGGCGGCGTTGGGTCCATCTCCTCCCTCCCTCCAGCGCCGGACGTGTCCGCGCCCGCCGCCGCGCGCGCGTCTTCCGCGGCCTTCGCGTCTGCCTCCACCCGCCGCTCGGGATCGTGGTGGTCCTTCGACCTCCTCTCTCGGCCGCGGGGGAACGGCTCCCACGCTCCGCCAGCGGCCTCTCCGCCGGCCCCTCCCGGCGGCTGCAGTTTCTCCGCCGCTTTCTCCCAGGGGCGGCGCTCCTCAACGCGCCGCTCCTGCTCGGCCGCCTCGAGGTCGAGCCACGCCTGGCACTCCCTCTCCTCGGCGGTGTCCGGCGGCGCCGTCCTTGTGGCCTCGCCGCCTGGGGTCCTCCCCAGGGCGCGCGCCTCCCTGATCATGGCAGGATAAGGAACCGGGGAGAAAGGTTAAAAACTAAGGAGGAGGGGGAGATGGGCTTACCCGACAACGACGGGGACCGCCCTCCTCGTGGGTCCCGCCTGGGATACCCGCTGTTTCTTCCCATCGCCTCCACGGCTGCCGCCCGGCTGCGCGGTGGCCGCTGGTTTGGGCGCCGGCTTGGCAACAGCCAGTCGCTTCCCCTTGTCGCCCGCGTCCGGGCCGCCCCGGCTGGACTCGTGGCCGGCTTGGCGCGGGCGCCTCCTCGGCGCCGTGACCTCGTCCTCCGGGGCCTCGGGTTCCTCCGGAGCCTCTGCAGCACGCGACTCCTCCGACTCAGCGTCATCATCGGTCCAATCCTGTAGATGCTTTGTGGGAGGGGACTCACCCGTCGACTCGGCCTCCTCCGTCTCCGTTTCTGCCTCGCCGGCATCGGACGCGCCGGCTTGTTCAGGGTCCGCCGGCTCCACGTCGTCGACGTCCTCGATCTCCTCGGGGTCCGAGTCCGCCAAGTCGGCGGCCGGCTTCCCGTAGTTCTGCAACTGCGCGAAAACCTGTGAGCCGGCGAAGCACCACATCGTCAGACCAAAGGGGGAACGCCGTCTCTAAAAAGGAAGGAAAGGGGGAGACGGCTAGTCACTTACCCGCGGCGCCAGACGGCTCCGGTTGTACGGGGTTTTCCCCCATTGCCACCCCTCTTCCTTCAGCTTCGCCTGCGAGATGGCGTTCACCCTCCTCGCCACGTGGATCGGTTTCAGCTCCTTGGTGGAGAGCCGGCAGGGGTCGTGCCGCCCTCCCATCTGGCAGATCAGGTGCGGCCGGCTCTGCAGCGGCTGCACCCGGCGCGCCACCATCGCGGCCAACAGGTCGGTGGCCTTCAGCCCCTCCGTCCCGGTCATCACCAGCAGGCGCTCGCAGAGCCGGTCTGCCGTCTCGGGCGCTTGGGGAGCAGCCACCCGCCAGTTCAGCATTGCTGCCGGCGGCTGGTTGACGAAGTCAGGGAGGTTGATGTAATCCTCCTCCGGCTTCACGTTCTTCACGTAGAAGAACCCCCGCTGCCAATTCTTCACCGACTCCTGCAGCGGGAGCTTCGGGAATCCGGCTCCCTTGCGGATATGGATCAGGGCGCCTCCGCAGGCGGTCAAGACATTCGCCTGCGTCGCCGGGTCCACCACCATCTGCCGCTTGAGGAAGAACAGCCGGAACCAGAGGTCGAGCCTCGGATCCACCCCCAAGAACCCCTCGCAGAGGGTGACGAAGGCCGACAGCTGCAAGACGGCATTGGGGGCGAGGTGGTGCGGCTGCGGGCCGAACCGCGTCAAGAACCGCCGGAAGAAGGTACTCGCTGGCAGTCCGAGCCTGCGGAGGAAATGCTCGGCGAAGACAACCACCACGCCCTCCCGCGGGGTCGGGGAGTTCTCCGGCCCGGCGATGCGCGCCTCCAGGTGCGCTTCCGACGGAAGCTTGCGGCGGTAGCGGAGGTGCTCGATGAACTGCTCCTCCACGATGCTGCCATCCCAGGCGCCCTTGGTCGCCATGGCTTCTACAAAGGGCTTGCGGTCGCGGCGGCGGGCGCAGTTGCTCGGCCGCGGTGCGGACCTACGACGGCGGCAAGCGGTGGCGCGACGGTCCCGTGGGCTTTACCCTTCTTCTCTCTCTCGGAGCGGGAGGAGGAGGGCGATGAAGACGATGCGACTGGGGCGGGAGGGGCGAATGTGCCGCTCTGTCCCTCTCCCTTCCCCATTTAAACCCCGCGCGACCGAACGTGGGGGGCGGATTCATTGCGCACGACCCCCGCGCTTCCCGCCGCGTGCGGGGCGGAAGTTATGGCGCTCGGGAATGCCAACCGGCGGGGCAAGCCGCAAAGGATCCGTGCGCGCGGCCCGAGTTCGCAGCCATGGCGGGCCCCGCCCATGGCCCGGTCTCGTCCGTCGGACGGCCTGTCAGGACACAGCCCGTTGCGTCTTCCACGTGGGGCGGCTTCTCCGCTAGACGAGGCGCTCGAGGCGGCGTGCGGAGCGTCGGCCGACTGTGGAGCCGGCCGCCGCTTGCCCGCCTCATCTCACCTCCGAGGCATGATGCGGCATAAAGACGATGTTCAAGACGGCGAGGACCGCCACGGTTCGTCGGCGGGCCTCTCCTGCTTCGGGGACTACTGTCGGGGCGATAACCCCGGGGTAGCATCAAGCGACCCACTACTCCAACTTTCTGAAGCGACTGGAGGGCGAGCCGACTCCCCCTACAGCCCGGCCGCGCCCTGCTGGCTACGCCCTGCCGCCCATTGGATGCCACGGTCGGGTACGCGTGGCTACAGTGGCCCCCATCCCATATGGGGTCAGCGCCCGTGCGGCCACAGTGGAGGTGGCAGTGCCTCTGACTCTGGCCGACCGCGACAGGACTCCCAACAGTGTCGGCACGCCTCCAACCACTCCATTACCTGCCCCGGCATGGCTACAGTGCGGCCGGCCGTACCGCTGACCTCGGCCGGCTGCCACAAGACGACGCCCCGAAGGACGAACCCGTGCCGCGACACGACCGGCGCGGTGACCCACCGTGCGGGCCCTGCCGGCTCCCGACGGGACCCTGCAGCCGGCGGGCCCTACCAACGACGGGACCCCTCAGCCGGGGGCCCCACAGCCGGCTAGTGAGGCTGCCGGCTGGGGCCCCCCTGAGATATCTTATTCATATTGTAATCCGGGGGGTTGGCCTATAAAACCCCCCGGACCTCCCCCATGCAAGGGGGACGACTCTCTCTCCAAGCACCACACTCACGTAGAGAGGCAGCAGAGGCAGTCTAGCCCCTTCTTCCTCCTCTAGCGATACAGCTCCAGGAGCACCATTGTAACTTCACCATTGTCTCAACTAGACCGAGCAGGACTTGGGGTGTTACCTCCCACGGAGGGCCCCGAACCTGGGTACATCGTGTGTCTGCCACCGCTTGTGCCTAACCCCGCTCCCGGAGCCCGTCGGCAACCTTCGGCCCCAACCACTCTCGATAAGCCTACCCATGGCATCTGCCGTGACAAAACGACGACACCCGGGCGGACAATGAGGCGGCGGACACGCTGGCCAAAATCGTCTCCACCCAGCAGGCAATCCCAGCCGGCGTCTCCCTCGAGCGGCTGCTTAAGCCGTCAATCAAACCCTCCGCCAAATCAGAGTCAATCTTCGTGCCAGCCGACCCCGCATCCGGCTCGACCTTGCATCGGTCGCCCACCCGCAGTCGAACGGCCAGGCAGAAAGGGCAAACGGCTTGATCTTGGCCGGCATCAAGCCCCGGCTCGTGGCATCGCTCGTTCGGTCAGCCGGCTGCTGGATCGAAGAGCTGTCGGCCGTCCTATGGAGCCTCAGAACCACGCCCAACCGCTCAATCGGCTTCACGCCCTTCTTCCTCGTGTATGGGTCCGAGGCAGTCATCCCCACGGACATCTAGTTTGACTTGCCTCGCGTCACCCTGTACACGGAGACAGACGCAAAGGAGGCAAGAGAAGACGGTGTCGACCTCCTCGAGGAGGCCCGCGAGCTAGCGCTGAGCCGAACGGCTATCTACCAGTAGAAGCTCCGGCACTACCACAGCAAGCGGATCCGGCCCCTCTCCTTCCGCGAGGGGGACCTGGTGCTCAGGCGGATCCAGCGGACCGCCGGCCAGCACAAGCTGTCCTCCCCGTGGGAGGGCCCGTTCATCGTCAGCAAGGCCCTGTAGAACAATGCGTACTACCAAATAGACACCCAGAAGCCGCAGAAGCGCAAGAGAGACGCCTCCGGCGAGGAGACGGAGCGCCCGTGGAACGCGGCACTCCTCCGTCCGTTTTACTGCTAAGAAGGATCAGTGTATGTATGTATCCTCCCTTTTGGGCTTATGAATGCAATGGGTGCCCCAAGCCAGCTCTTGGGGCACACCTCTTTCGCTTCCCTCCATAGCAGTTCGCCCCACACACCGGCTCCCGGACCCGGTTCCACGGTCTCGGGGGCTCGCCGGCTAGCCTTGGTGTCGCTCCCCAAAGTCGGTCGAGTAATGTGAGCCAAGGAAAAAACCCTCCCACCCCTCCCAGCTACAAACCGGCTCCCGGCTGTCCGGCTGACAGGTTCTTGGGATGAAAAACTTGGCGCACACGAAAAACGGTCACAGAGGAGTCGCCGGCTAGGGCTAGCCGACCCACCTTTCCTAGCCTCTGCCACTCTCCTTGGCCAACATTTCCCCGCGGCTCCCAAACTCACGACCGACTCCTCCGAGGCGGATGCCCCGTCCCAGCTACAGACCGGCTCCCGGCTGTCCGGCTGGCAGGGTCGAAGCCGAAGGGGACAAGGTTTTGGGCAGACGGAGTCAGAGGGGCAAAAAAGCTAAGGCCGAGCCGACACGCACAAAAAAACTTTAGCAAAACAAAAGCATCAACTCATATACAAAAGCATAATGACCCACGGCCACATGTTCATTACATCGTACACCCCCAATGGGTGGAATTGCAGTCTAACAAAAGCAGCAGGAAAATGAAAGGATCCTAGCTAGTGGCGGCAGCATCTCCTCCCCCGGCGCCCTCTGCGGTGGCAGAGGTAGAAGCCCCGTCCTTGGCCATGGCATGCTCCACATCGACTCCCGCGTCCAAGTCTTGAGCCGGCTCGGAGTCGACGTAGTCGTCGGTGCTGGACCCGGCGTCTTCATCGTCCGTCTCGCCGGCGCTACCCTCCGGGTCATCGAGGGCAAGCATGTAACGATCCTCCAGGATCACCTCGCCTTCCGCCATGTGCTCCGGGATGTACTCGTCCCACGGAGCAAAAGATGCAAGATCGCTGGCCCGCACGGCCAGCGCATCGGTAACCGCCTCCAGCTCTGCGTCGGTGCCGGCACGCTGGGCCGTAAGCAGCCCCAGGTCCAGCTCGGGGTACCATGACCTCGCAATACGGAGCGCCATGGCGGAAGCCCTCCAGGCGTTCACCTGTGCGGTCCCGGTGCGCGCGGCGGAAGCCCTCCAGGCGTTCACATGTGCGGTCCCGGCTTCCAGCCACCTCGACAGCCGGCTCAAGGATGCTGGCTCCACCGCACCCGGCCAAAGGGTGCGGACCAGCGCCAAGCCGGCGCCCTGAAGTCGCTTCATGGCCCGGACCACCTATGTCAGACGTGCCTTGGCGGCAATCCCCACCTCGTCCACGGTCCAGGCGGCAAGCGGCCCGACGAGGATCCCCTGCGCCCGCTGATCCTCACGATGGGCCTCCACGGCGAATTCCGCGACTTGTTGCGTACCCGGAAAGAGCCCTAGGGAAGAAGGGGGTGCTGGGTGAGCAACAAAGGAAACACCGGTCCGGATCCGGCACACAAAGACAAGAGAAACGGCAAAGCTTACCAGCCAGAAGTCGGTCCACCGCGCGTGCCTCCTCCTCCAGCGCGGCATCCCTAGCCGACAACTCCTGGATCCGGCGCTCGTGCTCAGCCTGTGCCGGCTGCACGTCCTCGGCTGCCTTCGCCAGCGAGGCGTCCTTGGCCTCCAGCTCCCGGCGATGGGCTGTCTCCCGCTCCTCCAGCTCTCGGCGGTGGGTCTCCTCCCGCTCCTCCAGGTCCCGACGGTGCGCCGCCTCGCGCCCTTCCTTTTCCGCCTGCGCCCGATCCCCGAATGCACGTGCACAGTGATCCCAGAGATCAATGCTCACTGAACAGACAGAAACTAAATAACAAGAGTCTTACATCCATTACATACCGGTTTACTCAAATATGGCCTTTATGGCCAAGTCTTCATAAACTTGTAGCGGAAATCTTCAACGATAGTGTGAACCCATGTCATCTGCCTTAACCTTAGAGGCATTCTGACTGGGAAGCATCCTAGCTCGCACGTTCGTCACCAAGGTACTCTTCATCGTATCCTTTTATTTCATGCCTGGCCAATAAAATAACCAGTGGCAAGCCAATGAGTACTTTGAATGTACTCGCAAGCAACCCATGTTTGGAACAAGGTTCAACAGAGCATGATATAGCACCAATAGGTAATTTTTGCGGAAAGCTAGTTTGAGTGCAATGACATGTTCAATCAAATTGTAAAAGCATGCATCAACAGGTTGCAGATATCCATATGAACAAGTTACAGATATCAACATAAGGAGGGTTTGAACATCTCATGTTCAATCATTTCATCAAGTCATCCGACTTAGCTCAAGTATCTCTTTGTCACACACACACCATGTTTTGTGAAAACATCTGGACGTAGTTTAAGCAGCACCACCCAATTGTCCTTGACCGTGGACACGGCTATTCGAATAGTTTTACACTCTGCAGAGGTTGCACACTTTACCCACAAGACTCGGGGAACTTCCGTGTCATCCACGACTCGCGGTACATCACATACCCGAGGTAAGCACCCGAACAATGTCTTTCCCCTGACGATATTAAACAAAGAGTCCACTCGATTGGTACACAGCCCTCATGATGTACATCATACGAGCCTCGCTCCAGATCGTACCATCCATGAGGGGACCAACGGTGTGCCCGGTGCCTGTGAAGACAGCGCATGATCGTCCATTCCGGTACGACCCTGTATCGAGAGTGACCACTTCACTCCCGCCACTAGTAATGCGGGCTCTATGCTAGTACCCACCAAGGTAATCAACAAAGCCCCTTCCCATATAGGGGTAGAGTGGTTGTACATGTAAGGTTGGGACGGTCGACAGATCTTAAATCTAATCCATTTCCGAAAACACACACACTCACTTGCTCCGGTACACCACTTCTTTATAAAGTGGTTACCTAGCTCAACACCATCTCCCTCGGGCATTAGTGGCACCCGACGGGGTTTTCGAAAAGTCTTTGAAAACACTTTTATTTCCATCACCATGCATATTCCCATCCCACTTGCGTAGCACTACTAGCAACCTAACTACTCCCACCCGCACAACCCTCATAAGGAGGTAGGGTCATGCACGATGCAAGTATCAACAAGAAAGTATCGGAGGCATCCCACCGTAGTGGTCACCACATCAACATGATCAACATCAAGAAATAAAGTGCTACATGCCATGCAATAAAAGGGTTTCATAGTCATGGTCAAAGGGCTGCTTGCCTGGCTTAGCAACGTCTTCGAGGTCTTCACGCGCTTCTTGTCCACTCCGAGCACTTTGTCTACTTCGTCAATTATCTCCGGAAACAACCGCAATAAGCAACACAACAAGCAGAGAAATAAAGTGCTCTATAAATAGGAGTTTTATTTTTCTTGGACACCTCTGGTCCTAGAAAAATAACCAAGGAGGGTTTTGTGGATGTGGGTCAAGGGGGAGTTTTGAATGGTGGAAATGATGGAAATGATGATCCTATAGGATGTCCACAGAAAATATTTTTGTAAAAAGGAGTGGATGGCCCCAACAAATAGGGCATGATTCTAAAAACATTTAGAAACTGGTCTCACTGGATTTGGGGATAGCATGAACATTCTAGAGATTTGACAAGTGGTCCATATATGAAGAAATAGCCCAATAATTTAGATTGCAGAGGGGGGGGGGCAAGGAAAAATGCTCATATATTAGAGCATGAATTTAGATTCAACTAGGAATTTGAATCACTCCATTTGGAGTTGATATGAAGGCTCAAGGATTTTTGTAATGGGGGTTCTACGTGGTTCAAAGTCAAATTTAACTTTGAACATAACAGAAAAGTTTTCTGGTGCACATTTTTGGTTAGGCAACAATTTTATGAGTCTGTAAGAATTTGAATCAATTGATTTGGACTTCAAATGAATATAATATGGAATTTACAAGTTTCTGGAAAAGGAAAAAGGAAAAGGGGTATACCTAGTTGCTATAGTGCGCACAGGGCGCAAGATAACTAACCGGGCCGGCCCAGTGGCTCAGCCGGGCTGGAGGAGGCGACGTCAAAAGCGTATTCTACCGAATACGTTTCCCTGAAGCGAAAACGACCACAAGGGTGGGGAGTTTTCACTTAAACAGCGGGCCCCAGGCACTGAGCCACTGACTGTGGGGCCCGCCTGTCGGGTCTTCCTCCTTCCTCCCGCTCAATCGGGGCGACAGAAGAGGCGAGGCAGAGAGATTGCCGGCGTCGTTCCGGCGGCATGGGCCACCCCTGGCCAAGCTCCGGCCGCCGGAATACTCATGGGAGAGGCACGCACCCGCCTGGGTGTTCTACTCCCGCCGGGAAGCGCTGGATAAGGCGGGGCCTTGGCTGCGGCGGGGACCGGCTATGGCGGCCGTGGGGGCAGTGCTCCGGCCACCGGAAGGGATGAAAGGAACGCGGTGAAGGCTCGTGGTGACGCAGGAGGATCTCCGGTGATGATCAGAGGGGCTGGGGGAGGCCACCATGGCTGAATTTAAGCGGAGGCCGCCGGCGGAGCTTCGGCCATGGGGGCAAATGGAGGGCAAAGGAGGAGCAATTGAGGGCTCCAGGAGGCTGAAGGGAGGGATAGAGAGCGAGAGAGGGGTAGCAGGGGCTCGGGTAAAGCTTTTTATAGGGAGGGCGAGGGTGCATCGTGCGCCCGTGCGCCGGCTCGGCTACTGCTGTTGCTGGAGGGCACGGGGGGACGCGGGATCGTGTCCGGGGCGTTGGTGGAACCCGTCCACGACGCAGGGGAGTGTGAGAGAGAGCGGGGCGTGCTCCAGGGCCTCTCGCGTGTGAAGTCGCACATTGGCCGGCTCGGGCGGCCGCCGCGCGTGCGAGGTGGGGTGACAGGAGGGAGAAGGAGGAGGGGGGTGACAGGGCGCCATGTTGTGGACGTCGAGGGGGATACGGGGGACACGTTGGGAGGCCCGAGGCTGTCGGGGATGGGGGTTGGGCGGCGACTACAGTGCTCGGGGGCACTGTAGCGCGCTCCAGAGCGCCCAAATGGCATGCCATGGCATGCCACTGGCCTCTTGGACGTGGCCATGCATGTCTAGGGTCTCCCTAGGGGGTTAAACAAGGGGGAGAGAGCATAGGATGCTCTGGGGGATGGTTGAAATGGAGTGGGGGAGGTAGAATAGGTGCTGCCATAGCTGTCCAGAGGGGTAAATGGGGGGGGGTTACCCCATCAATAATTGAGTTGTGGCCATGGGGAAGTTCCTGGAGGTAGATGGGGATCAGGGTGAAGTGTGGTAAAAAGATGGGGCCAAGGAGATGAAGTAAAATGGTGAAACCAGTCACTTTAGGATTTGACCAGAAGGTGTTTGATGGCTGTTTGGGCAAGTTAAGATGATCTACATGATATGATATTTAACAGAGTAAAATGGGAGGTAAAAACAAGGTGGACCACAAGATTTGAGCAGGATTGAAGAAAGTTGACAATGTAAACATGGTAAACCCTAGAAATGGGCATAATTGGAGTTGCTTAGATCTAGCTAAGCAAATCCATTCTCCTTGATGCTCCACTTAGTGTGGTGGCATAATTTGGGGGTTAGAGCATACCCAAAAATTTTGGGACCAAATGGGGATACTTGACAATGCAAAACTTTCCAATTCTTGAAATCAACAGAAAGGGGTTTGGGGGGATTTGGACAAGTTAATCTGTTTTCCCTGATGCACCACTTGGTGTAGATGCATTATTGGAGGATTAGAACATGTCCACAAAGTTTGAGCACAATAGGAGATAGTTGGCAATGTAGAGTTGCTCAAATTTGGATCAGGACAAGAATGGTTTTGGAATATTTTGGTGAACCAAAACAATTGAGATTGAGATGAAACTTGGCAGGATGATCGCATATGTCATATGTGACATGCTAGAATTTTCTTGGATTTATTTGAGAATATTTCTTATAGAAATATTTCAAATCCTTGAAATAGGCAGAAATGGTTTTGAAGGGTTTTTTCCATTATTTTGAACATGACCATGTGTTTAAATCCTTATATATGGACTATATATGTCCAATGAGTTTTCCTAAATTTTCTCAAATATTTGAAAGCATAAAAATATTTTTTCCCTATAAAAGACCATTTCTGGCCTTAAGAAAAAGCCTTTAAATAAAAGAGTAAAATAATCTTTAAAAATAATATTTGGTGGTTTTGGGAAGTCATATATATAGTGGGTTTCAAATAAATCCTTTGGTGTAAAATATTCCACCCAATTTGAGGACTTGTAGTACAAACCTCAATTCAGGGGTTTTGGAAAACTTAAATTGAATAAATACTTTTTGGCCAAAATAATATTTGATAAAAATAGTTTTAGGTCCTATACACATGGTATGATCATTGGACAAGATTTTAGATCAAGGAAAAGAGTTTTGAGAGTAGGATGATGTTTTATGAATTATATAGCACCATCAAGCAATCAAACAAGCAAGCAAATAGCACACAAGTCAAACATTCAAATGCACTCAAAAAGTTTTAATTTGCCCTTAATTTTGAGTCATGATAACTTAGTCATGAGGCAAAACACAGGGTGTGACAGACCCGCCCCTCCCGGCGCCGCGGTTCCGGGTGCCCCAGATGACGAGCCGGTGGCGGCCGCCCCTCCGGGCACTGCGGCCTCGATCTCCGGTACAGCGCCTCCGGCGGCGCCTCCGGCGGCGCCTCCTCGGCTCACCTTAGGTGCCTCGACCTCCGCCTCCGGAACGACGACCTCCGGAGGCTCGTCGGCGCCCGGTGGCACGTCATCCGCCCCCGGCGGTGTCGCGTTGCGGTCTGACTCCGTCCTCTTGGCGGCGTCGGCGTAGGCCGCGCGCGCAGCCGCGCGTGCCTCCTCCTCCGCCCGCGCATCCGCCTCCGCCCGTCATGCGGGGTCATGCTTGTCCTTGGACCTCCTCTCACGGCCGATGGGAAATGGCTCCCACGACTGGCCGTCCACCTCCGCGCTGGCCTTCCCTGGCGGCTGCTTCCACGCCGACTCCTCCCACGGGCGGTGCTCCTCCTCGAGATGTTCATGCTCGGCCGCCTTGAGGTCCCGCCACGCCTCGCGTTCTCTTTCATAGGCGGCGGTCGGCGGTGCTGCCCCTGATGTCCCGACGGTCGTGGCCCTCCCCAGGGCACGCGGCTCCCTGGATAAACAAGATAAGAAAAGAAGGCTGACCGGAAACCAAGTAGGAACTCAGAAAAGACTTACCCGGCGCTAACGGGGACCGTCCGCCTGGCGGGGCCCGTCCGGGCAACCCGCTGTTTCTTCCCGCCGCCTCCACGACTGCCGCCCGGCTGGCCGCTGGCTGTCCGTTTGGCAGACGGCCGAGAACTGGCCGGCGGCTCCCCCTTTCCGCCCGCGGCCGCGTCGACTCGACCGGACTCGCGGTCGGCCCGGCGAACGCGCTTCCTTGGCGCGGTGGCGTCGCCTCCTGAAGGTTCGGGGTCCTCCGGGGCCGCTGCATCATGCACCTCCTTTGATTCAGCGTCATCTTCAGGCCAGTCCTGTAAAACAGACTGGGGGAGGAACTCAACAGCCGACTCGGTGGCCTCCGCCTCCGCCCCACCGGTTCCGGACCCGCCGGCTCACTCTGACTCAGCCGGCTCCACATCGTCGACATCCTCGACCTCCTCGGGGTCCGACTCCGCCATGTCGACAGCCGGCTCCCCGTAGTCCTGCAGCTGAGGAAAAAATTGCACCCAAGAGAGGCCCCTCCACCGTCAAGCTAAGGGGGGGAGGGGGGCGCCGGCTTCAGAAGGAAAAAGGGGAAGGGACGGCTCGGCGCGTACCCGCGGAGCCGGACGGCTCCGGCTGTACGGGGTCTTCCCCCCATCGCCACTCGCCCTCGTCCATCTTGGCGGCCGAGATGGTGTTCACCCTCCTCGCCACCTGCACCGCCTTCAGCTCTTTCGTGGAGAGCCGGCAAGGTTCTTGCCGTCCACCCGGCGCTGCAGCGGCTGCACCCGGCACGCCACCATCGTGGCCAGGAGATCCACCGCCGTGAGCCCTTCCATCTTGGTCATCACCATCAGGCGCTCGCTGAGCCGGTCCGCCATCTCGGGCACCTGGGGCGGAGGCGTCCTCCAGTTCAGCATCGCGGTCGGCGGCTGGTCGACGAAGTCGGGGAGGTTGATGTAATCCTCCTCCGGCTTCACGTTCTTCACGTAGAAGAACCCCTTCTGCCAACTCTTCACCGAGTCCTGCAGGGGAAGCTGCGGGAACCCGGGTCCGGGGCGATAGTGGACCAGAGCGGCTCCGCAGGCGGTCATCACCTTCTGGCCGGTCGCCTGGATCTTCACCGTCTGGCGCTTCAAGTAGAAGAGCCGGCACCAGAGGTCGAGGCTCGGCTCCACTCCCGGGAAACCCTCGCATAGGGTGACGAACGCCGCCAGTTGCAAAATGGCGTTGGCGCTAAGGTGGTACGGCTGCAGCCCGAAGCGCATAAGGAAGCGGCGGAAGAACGCGCTCGCCGGCAGGGCGAGCCCGCGGTCGAAATGCTCGGCGAAGACCACCACCTCGCCGTTGCGCGGGGCCAGCGCGTTTTCCGCCTCGGCGATGCGCGCCTCCAGGTTCTCCGCCGGCGGCAGCTTGCGGCGGTGGTGGAGGTGCTCGATGTAAGCCTCATCGACATCGCTGCCGTCCCAGGGCCCCTTGCCCGCCATGCTCCTTGGAGAAGTCTTGGTCACAGCGGCGGAGCGCGTGGGCTCGGTCGCGTAGCGACTCCCGACGGCGGCGAACGACGGTGCGGCGGGCGAGCGGCCCTTGAGGGAGTCCCGGACTAAGGGGTCCTCGGGCCGCCGGTTCATCTCTCAATAGGCCGGCTTGATGGGCCGTTCTCTGAAGAAGGGCCGGGCACATCAAGACTCCACGTTCCAGAAGGAAGCCCCGAAGGCGCGTCGTGCACTCCAAGTCAAGATGAGAAAGTCGACATCTCCATCCTCGACAGGAGGCCCATCATGTGTAAACCTTAGGTACCCCCCAGTGTCTATATAAACCGGGAGGGTTTTAGATCATACGACACGGAAACTCATGTAGGGTTTAAGCTGGTCGATCTCGAGGTAGATCAACTTTGTAACCTTCATACCATCAATATAATCAAGCAGGACGTAGGGTTTTACCTCCATAGGAGGGCCCGAACCTGGGTAAACATCGTCTCCTTCGTCCCTTTGTTACCATCGATCCTAGTCTCACAGCTCGGGACCCCCTACCCGAGATCCGCCGCTTTTGACACCGACATTGGTGCTTTCATTGAGAGTTCCGTTGTGATCGCCCAAGGAATCGATGGCTCGCGTCTTCATCAATGAAGAGGTCCGTAGCATGGACTCCTTTGTCCCTGGACAGATCTTCGCTTTCGGCAGCATCGTGCTGCACGGTGACCCGACCGGCCGTTTGGGCCGGGTCGGAAGTTTCGCCCCTGATCAAGAAGTCAGATTCGGGAACTTGGAGTTCTTCGTAGACCCTCGCGGCGATCTCTTGCTCACCGGGCTCGCAGTCTCATCTGACGCGCCCAAGGACTCCGAGGCCTTAACCTTGGATGTCGTTTTCAATCCCGCTTACGGGGCCAATCCCGGTGACGATCTGGACTTCAGTCCGGATCCGGCTATAGCGCCAGATGGCCAGGCTTCAACCCCTGCCGAATACACTTCTCGTGCGGACGCGTCAGAGGTTAACTCTAGACGCACCGGGCAGATTGACCCGATCGAGCTCTCGACACTCGGCGAAGCTCTAGATCGGATCTCCTTGATGAAAACTACTAATGACCCAATCCCGATCCATACTCAGATCGGTCTTGAGGCGGGTCAAGAGGAATTTTTCGTCCCACCCACCACCCACTTAGTAGCCACTATCGAAGACTTAACCGATATGGTGGACTACTCCTCCGAGGAGGCAGAAGACATGAAGGAAGAGGATCGCGCTCCCACCCCCGTTAACACCGGGCGATGGACCGCCACCTCCACCTACGATGTCTACATGGTAGATACGCCAGCCGGTAACGGCAAGCGCACACCAGCTAACAATGGCGATGACTCAGGTGAGGCGCCGTCAAGGCGCCGGAAACCGCGTAAGCGGTCAAAGACAAAAAGGGGAGGGAAGCTATTGCTGGCACCGGGGAAAACGATACCCCGAAAGACCTCGGCGATCCCGATATACCCGAGTATCCGTTAGAGGACCAGGAAAGGCCGGAGGACCAGCGCGACCCCGAAGATCCGAATGACTCCGAGGATGACAACTACCTCCCCCCTATAGAGGAGGAGGACAGCCTGGAAGACGAGGACCTCATCGTCCCCGAAACCATTGAGGATCAGGAACGGTTCAGGCAACAGCTTTTAGCCACTGCCCGGAGCCTAAAGGCAAAAGCGCGGCAACTCAAGGCCGAACAAGACACCCTCAATGATAGATGGACAAGGGTTCTATCAGCCGAGGAAGAGCACGGCGCCGGTCTATGGGACCAACCCAAGAGCTACCCCCGCCGGCGGTTGCTGCCACAATTCGACGACGAGCTCCCCAACACGCCGTCCCCCAAGCACACTCCATACAACCAGCCGGACCGCCCTCCCCGAGGACGAGATAGGACGGCTGGCGAGGCCGGTTATAGGCCGGCGATACCCTGCAGAAGGGGAAAAGAGCCAATGGAGCCTGACGACAGATATGACTTGTGACGCGACCTGGATGAGAGAACAGGCCACACGAGATCCATCTACGGATCCAGAGGGTACTCCCCTGGTAGAAGGGACGAGTACCGGCCCTGGCTCGACCGAACCAACAGAGTTCGAGACCAAAACCGGGCCAGAACAGACGCCGACTACCGGCGTGATATAGCCCGGGTCAGAGGCGCTGCCCACCCGCTCTGCTTCACTGACGAGGTGATGCAGCATCAGTTCTCTGAAGGGTTTAAACCCGTGAACATCGAGCAATACGACGGAACAACTGGCCCAGTAGTGTGGATCGAGGATTTCCTCCTGCACATTCACATGGCACGAGGAGACGACCTCTACGCCATCAAGTACCTACCCCTTCAACTTAAGGGGCCAGCTCGGCACTGGTTAAACAGTCTCCCCGAAAACTCTATCGGGAGCTGGGAGGACCTCGAGGATGCATTCCGATCTAACTTCCAGGGCACCTATGTACGGCCCCCGGACTCCTCCGACCTAAGCAATGTCGTGCAAAAGGTAGGAGAGTCCGCTCGACAATTCTGGAACCGGTTCTTGACCAAGAAAAATCAGATCGTCGATTGCCCAGATGCCGAAGCTATAGCCTCTTTCAGGCACAATATTCGGGACGAGTGGCTGGCTCGCCAACTCGGTCAGGATAAACCCAGGACCATGTCCGCCCTCACATCACTCATGACCCGCTTTTGCGCGAGCGAGGATAATTGGCTAGCAAGGCGAAGCCACAACCCCGAAGACCCCGGCACTTCCGAAGTCTGGGATGGAAACGGGAAACCACGACGCAACAAAAACAAACGCCGGCAAAGCACTAGCGACGCCGATGACACGGCCGTTAATGCCGGTTTCCGCAACCCAAGATCCGGGCAGTGGAAGAAGCCTCCTAAAGGCAACCGCGACGGACCCACCCCGCTGGACAAGATCATGGAGAGGCCTTGCCAGATCCATGTCACTCCGGACAAGCCCGCCAACCACACCAACCGTAACTATTGGGTGTTCAAACAGGCCGGCAAACTCGCTGCCGAGGAGCAGGGCAAAGGTCCACGCAGCAAGGACGACGAGGAACCCCGCGGTCTGAGCAGTGGAGGTCAGAAGCAATTCCCTCCAGAAGTAAAAACTGTGAACATGATATACGCCACTCATATACCAAAAAAGGAGAGGAAGCGCTCCCTTCGAGAGGTCTACGCCGTAGAGCCTGTAGCCCCGAAGTTTAACCCATGGTCGGCCTACCCGATCACTTTTGATCGACGGGATCACCCGACCAGTATCCGTCATGGGGGGTCGACGGCCCTCGTCCTAGACCCCATTATCGATGGGTATCACCTCACTAAAGTCCTAATGGACGGAGGAAGCAGCCTAAAATTGATTTACTCAGATACGGTGCAAAAGATGGGTATAGAACCATCAAGGATCAAACCCAGCAACACTACCTTTAAAGGAGTGATCCCAGGTGTTGAGGCCCGCTGCACAGGCTCTGTGACCCTGGAAGTGGTGTTCGGCTCGCCCGATAACTTCCGTAGCGAGGATTTGATCTTCGACATTGTACCTTTCCGCAGTGGCTATCACGCCCTGCTCGGCCGTACAGCGTTCGCTCGCTTTAATGCCGTCCCACACTACGCATACCTCAAGCTCTAGATACCTGGTCCCAAGGGGGTCATCACCGTCAACGGCAACACAGAGCGTTCTCTCCGAATTGAGGAGCATGCATTGGCCCTGGCGGCCGAATTCCATTATGAGGACGGTCGGCAAACACCCAAATCGGCCATAAAGGCCCGTAAGGTCGACAAACGAGTTCGGTTTCAATCCGAACTCCCAGACCCTTCTGCTCCCCAGAAATAGGATTACGCCCTCCATTGCACAGCCCTAACGACCACCAAACACGTGCCAAGAAGGCACAACTTCGTGCTAAAGATTCCATGGGTAGCAATGGGGAACAACCATCAAATGGTAAGTGTTCGGCTGGACCGACCAATACCAATACACGTCCTCGGACAAAACACAGGTACCATCAAGGACCAGCTAAAAAGCGTAAAGCTCATCTATACTTCGGTGACTTCTCAAGACCTTCTTCCCAAGGTCCGCTCGGCGACAGCATCACTCTTAATGGGATGCAACCCCCACAAAGGAACATAAACAGACAAGCGACAAGGCACATCGAGGACGTCATGTCATCAATCGAAGACTCCTGGTACAGCCTCCCCTCTGCAAATTTTATATTTCATCTACCTGCAAACAGTTGCTTCGGCAATCCAAGTTATAAGAATTATTGAGCAAGTACAAAACCATTATATATAGCCACTTCGTTGTCTTTTATACAACCTCTGTTCTTCCCTTGGTAACGCTTCTTGCGAAAACTGTTCGGTATATATTATGATGCAACCGGCTAATAGACCGGGGGCTCGAATTTAAAATCGCCTTGAACATCACCCAGGTACAACTGGTTGTGTGTTCAGCGTCTTGGGTTTTGCTTTATATGCATCGGATCCGAACTATGTCTTGGGTCAATAGTTGGGTTGCCCGGCTCCTGTGCTTGCCCTCTTACATTCCGCTCGTTCGGCTAAAAGGGCAAAGAGAGAACCACTGCGATTGTGCTTCCAGCTCGTCTGGTCAAGCACCTCAGGGGAGAAAGCCGAAAACTGATCGTCATAGTAAGTGCGAACCGGTCTGCGAATCCGAGCATAAGTGTCATACTAAAAAACAGATAGCGGTTACTCTGTGTTATACGATGGGTTTTGTACTAGTACAAACCATGTGATGCTGGCTTCGGTCCCAATACATCGGAACATCACAAAGCATTGGGGGCTTGTCATCGGCCCCCGCATTTTTCTGCACTCCCATGGCTAAGTGAAAGCGATAAAGCACCATAGTCCGACTGCCTTGTCCTGCTCGCACTACCGCCTTCGGGCACCGATACCTTGGCTAAGGGTAATAGTGCGGATACAGAGACACCCCGTGTAGTATCTACGTGGGGGCTGAAGCCGACGACTCGCAGCTTTCAGATAAAACAGCCACATAGGAGTCTAAATAAAAATAAACTAAGACATGTTAAACCATGCAACCCTAATTATAAAGCGTTAAAGTCTTCGGACATATTACATAGCGCTCATTCATACAAAACATCCTTGGAGCATTGGGCCTCTATTGCCCGAGCACCCTCCATTACATGGGGGAAGTATAGCTCGGGGCACCTATGCCCCTTGTCGGGTGGCGGAGGTGCGGTGGCCATCTGGGTCGGCTTGAGCTTTGGCCAGTGCACCATGGTCTTCGCAAAGGCCATCCGCGCGCCCTCGATGCATGTAGAACGCTTCAGCACATCGACTCGAGGCGCAGCTTCACATAGCCTCTTGCACCAGGACAAAGTAGCTGCTCGGCAACGGCTCACCGGGCCACAGACGGATGCAGAGGTCCTTCATAGCCGACTCCGCCACTCTGTGCATCTCCATTAGTTGCTTCATTTGCTCGATGAGAAGAGGAGAGCGCTCGGGGGACTCAAACTGCACCCAGAATAGCCGGGCCTCATCATCCTCCGCCCGCGAAGCACAAAGCTTGTTCGCGTCCGCTGCACTCTTCTGGAGATCTGCACAGACGCCTAAGGAACGCCAGACCTGGGTGAGCAAAGCAAATTTGCTACCACCAAAGGCGCATTGTAGTGAATACGGCTTACCATCGATGACAGCCTTGATTTGGCGAAGTTCCTCTTCAAAGGACCGCCTATCCACCCGCTCCTTTTGGAGCTCGGATTTTAGCGCGGCCAACTCTGCGGCTTGCTCTTTGCCTTTCTGCTCAAGGGCCTCGCACTTCGCGCTGGCATCCTTGAGCTCTTCCTGCACCTCCTCCACCCGGGCCTCGTGCTTGGCGCTTGCAGCCTCCAAAGTGGAAAGCGCGGCTGCCGCTTGTTTGGCGGCCGTCTTCTTCTCCTCGGCCTCTTGCTTCATTTTCTGGAGCTCGGCCTTGAGTTTCTCAACCTCCGCAGCTGAAGCTGTGGAAGCAATCATAAACAAGTCACACTGGGTCACCAGTGCGGATCATCACCAATATATAGCTCGGATATTAGAATTCGGCTTACCTTGCGCCTCGTCGAACCGCTTGTTCAGGCTATCAAGCTCCTCTTCGGAGATTTTGAGCTTCCGATTTAGCTCGGTCAGCTTAGTGGCATTACCGGCCGCCGCCGATGACGAGGCCTACAAGAAACCGCACTCAGTTATGTGCATTCCAACCCCCGATTTGTCAAGGATATGGCTCTATGTTCGGTCCTCTTAAGGGCTTTTAGAACATTGCAGGACTAAATGGAGCCTTGTACGTCATTGTTCATTCCTTTTTATCTGACCCCCGGATGCGTTTTTGTAAACCCATCCGGGGCTCAGGGGCTACTACATATATAAAGATAGCACAAACTTAAAATTAAAAGTTGTTCGGGAAAAGGTATTACATGACTCACCTTGAAGCCCGTCAAGAGACCATTGAAGGCCTCCTTCAGTCCGCTAGCGACGGACTGAATTCCTTGTAAAACCGCACCCATAAGAATGCGGTGATCCTCGGAGATGGGGGCACTTGCTAGCGCCTCCTCCATAACCGGTCACCCAGCCGTTGGTGGCATCGGTGGTGATCGGACAGTCCGATCTCTGATCGGGGACTGAGTCGGTAACTCCGGAGGCACATCGTGCTCCGGAGACGTCCTCCGAGGGGACTGGGCATTCCTCTGCCCTTCCTCTTCGGCGACCAGGGGAGTGTTCTCCCCCTGGTCCTCAGCAGCCTGGGGAGTTTCCTCTCCCTGGCCTTCGGCGGCCGTGGCGTCAGCCTCGACCGTGGCATGGTCACCCCCTCTGCCTGTGTTTGGCTCCAACGGAGCCTGGCTGGATGACACCTCCGCGGCATCCTTCGCAGCCCCTGGAGGTGTGGGGTGCGACGCAGTCCCACTTTCCACTAGCTCGGCGGGTGGTGACTCCCCGTCCGATATTTGGACGGTGGGGGAAACGCGTGGTGGGCTGCGGAATAAAAGATGAACTTGCATTTAAAACATCGAGAAAAACTTCGCACAAATAATTCGGGAGTCTTCGGATTCATACCTCTGATCGGGGGGCTTGACCCTTAAGCTCCTTCGGGGAACCCTCTCAAAGTCCTCGGATCCCGCGTCAGAATCTGAGCTGTCATCGGGCAGGATCAACCTTGCCCGACACGCCCTCTTCGGGGCAGGAGGAGCTGCGTCCTCCGCGGCGTCCGATGACGCCGCCCTCTTCCTTGCGAGGGGGGAAACGCCCTCCCCCCCCCCACCCCGTCTTCCTGCTCCTCTTCATGACTCGAGGAGGCGTGGGTTTCCTCGGACACGGCGTCCGGCTGGTCCTTGATGTGGAGGCCCTCTCTGGTCTTCTTCTTCTTCTCCTTCTTCTCGGGCGCCGAGTACGGCGCCACAACAAGCATCGCCGCCAACAGCTCTGACCTGGGGTCTTCGGGCTGTGGAGCCTGGCAGTTAACCTTCGCGGCTTTGCTCAGCCACTTCTGCGAAAGTAGGGGAGAAGGCGTTCAGACTTTTTGCCGAACAAACTGAGTCAACAGATTAAAATTACGCCATACCTTGGTGGGACGGTTATCGGTGCTTAGACCTGAATCCTCTTCCGTGGCCGGCCAGCTTTTCTGAGGCTTGAATAGAGCCTTCCACAGCTTCTCAGGGGTGGTGCGGAAGAATTGGCGCACGGTAGGCTCGTCATCAGACTGATAAGCCCACATTGGGGAAGCCCGGCGCTGGCAGGGAAGAATACGACGGTGGAGCATGACCTGGACCACGTTGACCAGCTCCACCTTGGCCTCGATCACCGAGGTAATGCGCTTCTGCAGCAGCTTCACCTCGGCATCCGACCCCCAGTCAAGGCCCTTCCTGAGCCACGAGGTCAGTCTCGTTGGGGGTCCGGATCTGAATTCGGCAGGCGCCGCCCAGTTCTCATCCCTTGGCTCGGTGATGTAAAACCACTCCTTCTGCCAGGTCTTGATCGTGTCGATGAAGGTGCCGGTAGGCCACTCGACGCGGGGGAGCTTGCTGATTACCGCCCCTCCGCAATCTGCGTGCTCGCTGGCCACAGTCTTCGGCTTGACATTGAAGACCTTGAGCCACAAGCCGAAGTGCGGTTTGACCCGCAGAAAGGCTTCGCAGATGATGATGAATGCCGATATGTGCATGAAGGAGTTCGGCGGAAGGTCGTGGAAGTCCAACCCATAGAAAAACATGAGACCCCTGACGAAGGGATAGAGCGGAAAGCTCAGTCCCCGGATGAAGTGGGGGACGAACACCACCCTCTCGCCTGCCTTGGGGGTGGGAATCACCTGGTTCTTCTTCGGGGCGCGGTGGAAGACGTTGGCGGGGAGGTAGCCGGCGAACTTTAGCTCCCGGATATCCTGGTTGGTGACTGTGGAGGCCTCCCACTTGCCCATGGAGCCCGAACCCGCCATGGCTAAGCTCGGAGGAGAGGGCGAGGGGGAACTGGATCTGGCCTCTCGGAGCTTGGAGAGATTGAGGAGGCGGAGGATGCGAATGGGAAGCGTGAATAGGCCTTGGGGTTTTTTCCCTTTTTATGGGACGTGTCACCGATTAGCCTCGCTTACCGCGCCGCAAATCCCTCCGCTTCCCAAGACATGCGTGCCGTTATGCACGTGTGGAGATTAATCATATCCCGTGTGAAACGGAGCACGATCTGCGCATTGATAAGTCGTGTCGCTGTAAAAACGGCCTCGAACCGCGAATCGAGTTTTCGTAGCTGGTTCAGTGGTCGTGGTAGGCCACGACCCTTCGTCAGAGGGGTGGTGATAGAAAACACTGTTTACACTTTGGCAATTGGCCTTCGGGGCTAAGCAATTCATGGTGTTCGGTCAATCATATGATCGGAAGAAATACGTGTCATCGAGAACCGAACTAGTCTCAGCCGATCATGGAAAGGGAAGAAGAACTCACCCCGCAAGCCGAAGACTCTGATCATATGAAGCAGCTAGAGCTGAGACCCTTGGCGTTGGGGGCTAGTTCGCGGGCTACTGAGGGAGTCCCGGACTAAGGGGTCCTCGGGCCGCCGGTTCATCTCTCAATAGGCCGGCTTGATGGGCCGTTCTCTGAAGAAGGGCCGGGCACATCAAGACTCCACGTTCCAGAAGGGAGCCCCGAAGGCGCGTCGTGCACGCCAAGTCAAGATGAGAAAGTCGACATCTCCATCCTCGACAGGAGGCCCATCACGTGTAAACCTTAGGTACCCCCCCGGTGTCTATATAAACAGGGAGGGTTTTTGATCATACGACACGGAAACTCATTTAGGGTTTAAGCTAGTCGATCTCGAGGTAGATCAACTCTGTAACCTTCATATAATCAATATAATCAAGCAGGACGTAGGGTTTTACCTCCATAGGAGGGCCCGAACCTGGGTAAACATCGTCTCCTTCGTCCCTTTGTTACCATCGATCCTAGTCTCACAGCTCGGGACCCCCTACCCGAGATCCGCCAGTTTTGACACCGACAGCCCTTGCTCTCTCTCTCTCTCAATGCGGGAAGGGGGATGGGTGACGGGGACCACGTGCGGGGGCAGGGGAGCGAATGCCCCGTTCCGCTCCTCTCCCCTCCCATTTAAACCCCGCACGAGGTAGTGGGGAGCGAATCCGTCGCGCACGAACCCCACTACCCCCGCCACGCACGGGAAGGGAGTTATGGCATTTCGGGAACGCCAACCGGTGGTTCGGGCCACAGAAGATTCGCGCGCGCGGGCCGAGGCTGCGGCCGAAGCAGGCCCCGCCCCAAGGCCCGGTCTTGTCCTCCGCGTGGCCTGTCAGGCCGCGCCCCGCCGTGCCCCACATGTGGCGCGCCTCCGCCGCCCCTCACGGTGGTCGAGGCGTCTGGCGAAGCGACTACCGGCTGCAGGGCCGGCCACCGCGATCCCACTTCTTCTGGCGCCGGGACCGCCCCGTGGCCCTAAAACGCTTGACTCAAGCCGGTGTGGTCCGCCGCGGCTCGCCGGCGGGCCCCCCTGCTTCGGGGACTACTGCCGGGGGGATAACCCCAGGGTAGCCTCAGCTGGGCCTTTACTCCAGCTTTTCAAAAAAAACGACTACAGGGCGATCCGCCTCCCCGTGTAGTCCGGCTCCACGTGTCCGGCTGCGCCCAGCCGTCTGGTCAGAGGCGGAGGCTCCTAGCCTTCTAGCCGGCGGGTCAGCTCCCGTCCCATCTTCACGCCTTGTCGGACGGCGACCTGACGCCCGGCGTATCCGCCGCGCCCCCGGTACCGCGGTCAGAGCACGCGTGGCTACAGCTGCCCCCGTCGCATCAACGGTCAGCGACCGCATGGCCACAGTGGAGGCGACAGTGCCACTGACCCCGGCCGACTGCGACCGGGCGGGCGGCACAGTGCCAACACGCCCTCAACTACTCCATTACCTGCCTCGGCATGGCCACAGAGCGGCCGGCCCTACTGCTGACCGCGGCCGGCTACCACAAGACGACGCTCTGCAGGACGACCCGTGCCGCGACGTGATGGGCACACGAGGCTGCCAGACGGGCCCCTTCCGGCTCACGACGGGACCCTGCAGCCGGCGGGCCCTACCAGCAACGGGACCCCGCAGCTGGCGGGCCCTACCAACGACAAGACTCCTCAGCCGGGGGCCCCATGGCCGGCTAGAGAGGCCGCCATCTGGGGCCCTCCGGCACCTTCTATCCATATTGTAATCCGGGGGGTTGGCCTATAAACCCCCCCGGAGCTCCCCCATGCAGGGGGCGACTGATCAACACACATATGCACACACACACACACGTAGAGAGGTCAGGAGAACGAACCAGCTCCTTCTTCCTCCTCCATCCAGACAGCTCAAGGAGCACCATTGTAGCTCCTCCCGGTTCATCAACCAGACTAGCAGGACTAGGGGTGTTACCTCCCACGGGAGGCCCCGAACCTGGGTACATCGTGAGTCTCTCACCGCTTGTGCCCGATCCCGCCACAGGAGCCCGTCGGCATCCTTCAGCCCCAACCACCCCCGATAAGCCACCCCATGGCATCTGTTGTGAGAAAACGACGACACTTTTTGTAGGTGGGCTCATTTGTCCTCCCCTATTTTTATTTTATTTTTCGTCCGAAGTCTCATCCCGATTTATGGGGGAATCATAGTCTCCATCATCCTATCCTCATTGGGACAATGCTCTAATAATGAATATCATCACACTTTTATTTACTTACAACTCGATAAAAAAAGTTATAGAAGATGACCCTATATGAATGCCTCTGTAAGTGTACCAGGATGTGCGATGATCTAGCGTAGCAAAGATATAAAAAAAAGGACAGGCCATGGAAATATCATGCTAGCTATATTACGATCATGCAAAACAATATGACAATGAATGCTCAAGTCATGTATATGATGATGATGGAAGTTGCATTGAAATATATCTCGGAATGCCTATGGAAATGCCATGATAGGTAGATATGGTGGCTGTTTTGAGGAAGATATAAGGAGGCTTATATGTGATAGAGTGTATCATATCACACAGTTATGATGCACCGACGAAGTTTGCGTCAACTCTCAAGGTGAGAAAAGGACAATGCACGGTACGGAAGAGGTTAGCAAATTACGGAAAGGTGGGAGTGCGTATGATCCATGGACTCACATTAGTCATAAAGAACTCATATACTTATTATGAAAGTTTTATTAGCTCTCTTGAAGCCAAGTAATACCAGTGCACCCCTAGGGAGGAGGTTGGGAGGAGTTAAACATCATGCGCGACTGACTCAAACAACACAAGGATTTTAACGAGGAATGGAAGTGCTCCATGATACGTCTCCAACGTATCTATAATTTATGAAGTATTCATGCCATGTTTACAATAATTTTATATGATTTTGGGATGATTTAATTAGAACTAACCCGGACTGATGTTGTTTTCAGCAGAGCTACCGTGGTGTTGTTTTTGTGCAGAAATAAAAGTTCTCGGAATGGGATGAAAATTTACGGAGAATATTTTTGGAAAATATAAAAAATACCGGAGCAAAAAGATACCGGAGAGGAGTCCCGAGGCAGTCACAAGCCTAGGGGGCGCCCCCCCCCCTAGGGCACGCCCCCTGGCTTGTGGGTCCCTCGGGAACCTCCCTGACTTGATTTCGACGCTAAGCACTCCTATAAATCCAGAAAACTCCAGAAAGAAACCTAGATCGGAAGTTCCGCCGCCGCAAGTCTCTGTAGCCACGAAAGATCAATCTTGGCCCTCTCCGGCACCCTGCCGGAGGGGGTCACCATCACCGGAGACCATGGAGGAGGAAGACGGAGGGGCCATCATCACCATGGAGGCCAAGGACCAGAGGGAGAACCTCTCCCCACCTAGGGGGGAGGCCATCGAGGAGGAAGCACAAGGGGGAGACCCTCTCCCCCTCTCTTTCGGTGGCGCCGGAGTGCCATCGGGGGAACCATCGCCGCGGTGATCGTCTTCATCAACATCACCCTCTTCATCACCGTCCTCATATCTTTCCAGCGGTCCACTCTCCCGCATCCCGCTGTAATCCCCTACTTGAACATGGTGCTTCATGCCACATATTATGATCCAATGATGTGTTGCCATCCTATGATGTTTTGAGTAGATTTCTTTTGTCTTATGGGTTGATTGATGATCTAGATTGGTTTGAGTTGTATGTTTATTTTGGTGTTGTCCTATGGTGCCTTCCGTGCCGCGCACACGTGAAGGATTCCCGCTGTAGGGTGTTGCAATATGTTCATGATTTGCCTATGGTGGGTTGCTTGAGTGACAGAAGCATAAACCCGAGTAGGTGGGTTGTTGAGTATGGGATAAAGGGGACTTGATGCTTTAATGCTATGGTTGGGTTTTACCTTAATGATCTTTAGTAGTTGCGGATGCTTGCTAGAGTTCCAATCATAAGTGCATATGATCCAAGTAGAGAAAGTATGTTAGCTTATGCCTCTCCCTCATATAAAATTACAATAATGATTACCGATCTTGTTAACAATTGCCTAGGACAATTCCGCACACCGACCCATCATTATTCCACACTCGCTATTTGTAATATATTGTAATATATTATAACTTTATGATAACAGCACCTATTTTTATATTTTAGTTCTCCGATATCATGCAAAGCTATTCTCTTCATACCCACAACGTAGTTTTATTTCTCGTTTCTAGTTGGAAGCAAACGTTCGGCATACGTAGAGTCGTATCAGTGGCAGATAGGACTTGAGACAATATTGATCTTACCTTTAGCTCCTTGTGGGTTCGACACTCCATACTTATCACTTCCACCTTTGGAAATTGCTACGATGATTCCTTGCACTTGGGGATTATCAAGCTCTTTTCTGGCGCCGTTGCCGGGGAGCAATAGCGTGGGGTTGATATTCTCGTGTGTGCTTGTTTGCTTTCTTCACTAAGTAGATTTTGTTTTCCCTTTTTGCTTTCTTTAGTTGTGGGTCAAACAAACAAAAAAATTAAATAATGAAAAATACAAAAAGAATTACTTGCCTCTTATGCCAAAGAAGTTTTTCAAAAAGAGAAGTGATTGGAAGGTTGTGCATTGGAGAAGTGAGGGTCGACCTTGAACACTTGTGTTCATGCTCATGGAAACAATGTAGAATTTTTCATGGAAGCTTCTCAAAAATAATTATCCCCTTGTATATATACATTGTATTATAAAAATAATGTGCCAAGATTTGGTTTTAGGATGATTAGATTGCTTGTTTGCTTTGTGCAGTGCAAAAACAGAAACTTTGACTGTAGTGCATGAATTTACATTTCTTACTGGAATGTCAAAAGTTTCTGAAAATTTTACACAGTACTTCTATACAAATTGTTTAATTTTTCCTAATTTTTCATAACTGTTTGAGTTACAGAAGTATACTAAGTTTCCAGATTGCTACAGACTGTCCTGTTTTTGACAGATTCTGTTTTCTATGCATTGTTCTCTTATTTTGATGAATCTATGGGTAGTATCGGGGGGTATGAACCATGGTGAAGTTGGACTACAGTATATATAATGCTAATATGAATTTGGAAGAGTTCACAACAGTACTTAAAGTAGTATTTTGCTTTATTATACTAACGGATCTCACGAGGGTTTTGTTAAGTTTTGTGTGAATGAAGTGTTCGAAGATCGAGGAGGTATCGATATAAGAAGAATACGGAGAGACAAGAGTTCAAGCTTGGTGATGCCCAAGGCACCCCAAGTAAATATTTCAAGGAGACTCAAGCATCTAAGCTTGGGGATGCCCCGGAAGGCATCCCATCTTTATTCTTCAACAAAATTCGGTATACCTCGGTTTTTGTTCACATGATATGCATCTTTAGTGTTTTTATTTTCCTTTTATGCACCCTTCTAGTATGAGATAGTCCTTCATTGATTTGTAGAATGCTTCATGCGCTTCACTTAAATCTTTTGAGTATGGCTTTGTAAAATGCTCTTTGTGCTTCACTTAAATCTTTTGAGTATGGCTTTATAGAATGCTTCGTGTGCTTCACTTATATATTTTGAGCTTGGATATTGGTTAATCTATATTAATTGTAGAATGCTATATGAACTTCACTTATATATTTTAGAGTATGAATAAAATTATCATCGGAATTAGGCTTGGAAGAGTATCATTAAAATGTCATGCCTAGCTAAAAAGGCATTAAAGAAAAGCGCTTGTTGGGAGACAACCCAACACTTTTACCTTCTGTTTTGGTGTGTTAACATGATTAAGCTACTGTAGTAATCATGTTTTGTGTCTTTTACTTCAATAAAGTGCCAAGTAAAGCCTTTGGGATGACTCACAAGATGAGTATAATTGATGCTGAACCAAAACAGAAACTTTTGACTCCAGTACAGGATTTTTCATTTTTTACTGGAGAGTGATAATGATCTGAAATTTTTACACAGTCTTGATATACAAATTATTCAGGTTTTAATAATTTTTCAGAATTTTTAGAGACAGGGAAGTATGGTTACACTACATATCTTCACAGACTGTTCTGTTTTTGACAGATTCTGTTTTGCACGCATAGTTTGCTTGTTTTAGTGTTTCCATAGCTTATATTTAGTGGTATAAATTATGGGAATGATAGAATACACTAGGTATCATGTGGGAACAATTATGAATCTTGTATTGACAGTACCTAAGTGAATTATCTTTATTTATTATACTAACCCTTCTCACGAAGTTCCGTTAAGTTTTGTGTGATTGAAGTTTTCAAGTTTTGGGTGAGACACCGATATCAGGAGAATAAGGAGTGAAAAGAACCTAAGCATGGGGATGCCCAAGGCACCCCCAAGGTAATATTCAAGGAAGACTCAAGCGTCTAAGCTTGGGGATGCCCCGGAAGGCATCCCCTCTTTCGTCTTCAACATTATTGTTATATCTTACTTAGAGCTATATTTTTATTCGTCACATAATATATGTTTTGCTTGGAGCATCATTATATTTTGTTGTTGTATGTTAGGTGTTATTTATAATCCTGTTTTTCAATAAAAAGTTCCAAGAATTGCCTTAGGATGCTTGCATTGCATGTTTGATGTGTGCTGTGTAAAAAAACAGAAACTTTTGCTGTAGTGTTTGAATTTTCATGTTTTACTGGAACATGGAAAGTTTCTGAAATTTTTACACAGTATTGTAATATAAATTCCTTAGTATTTCCTAAATTTTCATAATTGTTTGAGTTACAGAAGTACACTGTTTTTATAAATTGCAACAGACTGTACTGTTTGGACAGATTGCTGTCATAGTTTTGTTATCTACTTATCCTCTAGTTTCCATAGCCTATATTGGTAGATATAAATTGTGGAAACGATAGTAAACAGTAGATGATGTTTGAAAATTATTGTTCAACCTGTCTTGGCAGTACATGAAGTGTTGATTTATTCTTATGTGTACTAACCTATCTCACGAGTTCTTTTCGAGTTTTGTGTGGATGAAGTTTTTGAGAATAGGTGAAACCATGATATGAGAGGATTGAACGAGATACAAAAGCTCAAGCTTGGGGTTGCCCAAGGCACCCCAAGTAAATATTTCAAGAAGTTTCAAGCATCTAAGCTTGGGTATGCTACGCATCCCATCTCTCTTCATCAACAATTATCGGTTAGCCTATGTTGAAGCCTAAATTTTTATTCATTCACATGATGCTTGCTATTCTTGGAGTGCCATTTTTATTTTATTTTTCTGTTTGAATAAAAGCATTGGATCTGAAATTCTGAATAAGAGAGAGAGTCCTCGCATGGCTATTTAACTAATTGACTACGCATTGATCTTCATTTATATCTTTTTGGAGTAGTTTGTCGTTCAATCTCGTGCTTCACTTATATATCCTATGAGTAAATGGTTGAAGGAATTGAATATCATAAATCTGAAATTAAATATGCTTCATCTACTTATCCCATGGGGAGTAATGACTTCACACATAATAAGTATAGGTGGTAAAATTTATTGAAAGTTAGCAAACACCGCATTGGTCACTTGAACAATTCATGAAAGAATATTGAAGGAAGAGAGATTCCACATATAAATATACTATCTTGGACATCTTCTAAGATTGTGATCTCATTAATTATTTCCAAACTCGAGCAAATTATTTGAAAATGGACAAGGAAGACAACTTAATGAGTTATGTTTGGGTATATTTGCATAGAAGTTATATTGTTATGGATCCTCTAACATGTGGTGCTTGTTTAGAACCTTTTTCTAGCCAAAACTTCATACTATGTAGAGATACTACTTGTGCATCCAAACCCTTGAGCCAAGTTTCTTCCATGAGAGTCCACCATACCTACCTATATGCGGTATTTACCTGCCGTTCCAAGTAAATTTGCATGTGCCAAACTATAAACCTTCAAATAATATTCTGTTTTGTATGCCCGAATCGCTCATGTAGCGACTGGGGGCGGTCAGTATCTACCATGCTAGGTGGGTTATTCTCATGATATGTGTTGATTCACTATCATTCACGAGAAAGTGGCTGGTATTCGGGATGCCCAGTTCCATGCTCAAAAATCAAAATATAATGAAGCAAAACCCCCCCAGGATTGTTGTTTGTATGGACGGTACCCGTGGATTCGGCTCGCCGTGGAGTGTGTTTGATTGGTGGAGGGGGAGTAAAAACTTTATCATTCTGTTTGGGAACCGCCTATAATGTATCTAGCATGGAAGATGGTGAAATCTCTTGGTTGTTATGTTGACAATGAAATCATACCTCCCAAAATTATATTCATCTCTATTTTAAACAATGAGCTCTGGCACATATGCAAATCCCTGCTTCCCTCTGCGAAGGGCCAATCTATTTACTTTCATGTTATTTACTATTCATGTTGAGTCAACCTCTTATTCCAACCTCAATCTATTAGTTGGCAAGCATCATGTGGTGGGGAAAGATCCAAACATATATATCCAGTCAAATAAATTTGATCATGAATTATTAGTGTTGACAATTATCTATATGATAAATAAGTTGGGAGGCGAAACATTAAGCCCCTATCTTTCTCTGTGTTCGATGGATGCTATTTTTTCTAAAAATATGCTTTGAGTGTCAATAATCATGGAAGACTATATGATAGTTGAGTATGTGGAATTTGCTAAATCAAAGCTCTTACATAGACCCTTCCTGAAAATAAGATGAATTGCAATTGTTCGATGACTAGGAATATGGTTTGTTAGTTTTCAAGAAACTTTCTGGTCTATACTTTAACATGTGAATAGCTTGTTACTTGATCATGAGAAGTTTTATGAGATGAGCTACTGTTTATGGTTTATATTGATGCTAGAAAAAGTTATTGGAATTATCATTGATCAAACTTGTGCACTTACTAGCATTCACACTTCATAAATTATTTCTTTTATCATTTACCTACTCGAGGACGAGCAGGAATTAAGCTTGGGGATGCTGATACGTCTCCAACGTATCTATAATTTATGAAGTATTCATGCCATGTTTACAATAATTTTATATGATTTTGGTATGATTTAATTAGAACTAACCCAGACTGCGCTGTTTTCAGCAGAGCTACCGTGGTGTTGTTTTTGTGCAAAAATAAAAGTTCTCGGAATGGGCTGAAAATTTACGGAGAATATTTTTGGAAAATATAAAAAATACCGGAGCAAAAAGATACTGGAGAGGAGTCCCGAGGCAGTCACAAGCCTAGGGGGCGCGCCCCCTTGGCTTGTGGGTCCCTCGGGAACCTCCCTGACTTGATTTCGACGCTAAGCACTCCTATCAATCCAGAAAACTCCAGAAAGAAACCTAGATCGGAAGTTCCGCCACCGCAAGTCTCTGTAGCCACGAAAGATCAATCTTCGCCCTCTCCGGCACCCTGCCGGAGGGGGTCACCATCACCGGAGACCATGGAGGAGGAAGACGAAGGGGCCATCATCACCATGGAGGCCAAGGACCAGAGGGAGAACCTCTCCCCACCTAGGGGGGAGGCCATCGAGGAGGAAGCACAAGGGGGAGACCCTCTCCCCCTCTCTTTCGGTGGCGCCGGAGTGCCATCGGGGGAACCATCGCCGCGGTGATCGTCTTCATCAACATCACCCTCTTCATCACCGTCCTCATATCTTTCCAGTGGTCCACTCTCCCGCATCCCATTGTAATCCCCTACTTGAACATGGTGCTTCATGCCACATATTATGATCCAATGATGTGTTGCCATCCTATGATGTTTTGAGTTGATTTCTTTTGTCTTATGGGTTGATTGATGATCTAGATTGGTTTGAGTTGTATGTTTATTTTGCTGCTGTCCTATGGTGCCTTCCGTGCCGCGCACACGTGAAGGATTCCCACTATAGGGTGTTGCAATATGTTCATGATTTGCCTATGGTGGGTTGCTTGAGTGACAGAAGCATAAACCCGAGTAGGTGGGTTGTTGCGTATGGGATAAAGGGGACTTGATGCTTTAATGCTATGGTTGGGTTTTACCTTAATGATCTTTAGTAGTTGCGGATGCTTGCTAGAGTTTCAATCATAAGTGCATATGATCCAAGTAGAGAAAGTATGTTAGCTTATGCCTCTCCCTCATATAAAATTGCAATAATGATTACCGATCTTGTTAACAATTGCCTAGGACAATTCCGCACACCGACCCATCATTATTCCACACTCGCTATTTGTAATATATTGTAATATATTCTAAATTTATGATAACAGCGCCTATTTTTATATTTTAGTTCTCCGATATCATGCAAAGCTATTCTCTTCATACCCACAACGTAGTTTTATTTCTCGTTTCTAGTTGGAAGCAAACGTTCGGTGTACGTAGAGTCGTATCAGTGGCAGATAAGACTTGAGAGAATATTGATCTTACCTTTAGCTCCTTGTGGGTTCGACACTCCATACTTATCACTTCCACCTTTGGAAATTGCTACGATGATTCCTTGCACTTGGGGATTACCACTCCAACATCCCAGTTGTCGGTGTCAAAATCGCAAACCTCTGGTAGGGGGACCGAGCTGTGAGATCGGATTGATGGGTAACAACAGACAGGGGACACAAAGCTTTTACCCCGGTTCGGGCCCTCTATAAGGACGTAAAACCCTATGTCCTACTCCTGCTTCTATTATGGGTGTATCAAAATACAGAGTTGATCTACCTCGAGATCGCAAGTTCTGGTCTAAACCTTAAGGGTTATGATGATGAATGGCTATCTACTAGCCTAGCCTCGGCTTATATAATATACCGGAGGCCTAGGATAATAGGAGTCCTAGTCGGCTATGTCTGTGGATAGGAGTCCATGTCTTGCTTACCAAGTCTTGTGGAATCTTCCTCATATATGGCATGGGCTGCCCAAAGCGGCCCATTAGGGAATTGCCATGGGGGTCCTCGGCCCGACCCACCTGGTCGGATGACTAGGTGGTGAGTACCCCCTAGTCCAGGACAACGTGAGTAGCCCCTTGAACTGGTCTTCAAGTTAGGGACGCTCCTTGGTTCTTCCGAACTGTTTTTTAATCTTCAGTCGTCAGTGATACGTCTCCAACGTATCGATAATTTATGAAGTATTCATGCCATATTTGCCTATGTTTACAATAGTTTTATATGGTTTTGATGCACTTTATATGATTTATTTAGAACTAACCTGAACTAATGTTGTTTTCAACAGAATTGCCGTTGTGTTGTTTTTGTGCAGAAAATAAAAGTTCTCGGAATCGTCCGAAACTTTTTTATATTTTTTTATGGAGACAATAAGAAATACCGAAGTGAAGAACCACCGGAGGGGATCCACCTATGGGCTACAAGCCAATAGGGCGCGCCCACCCCCTGGGCGCGCCATGTTAGCTTGTGGGGCCCACGTGGCTCCGGTTGACGTGATTCCAATGCTGAAAATTCCTACAAATCCAAAAACTCCCGAAAGTTAACCTAGAACTTCCGCTCCACCATTGCAACACTCTATATCGAAGAAAAACCCATCTGGAGCCTTTCCGGTACCCTGCCGGAGGGCGAAATCATCACCGGTGCCCATCTTCATCATCCCGGCGGAGGCCGTGACAAGGAGGGAGTAGTTCACCCTCGGGGATGAGGGTATGTACCAGTAGCTATGTGTTTAATCTCTCTCTCTCGTGTTCTTGAGATGGCACGATCTTGATGTATCGCGGGCTTTGTTAATATAGTTGGGTCATATGGTGTTCTTCCCTTACTATCTTGTTGTGATGAATTGAATCTTTCCCTTTGAGATCTCGTTATGTTGGATTGAATGCTTTGGGTTTAAGAACACTTGATGTATGTCTTGCATGTGGATACCCGTGGCGACAATGGGGTATTCTGTTGATTCACTTGATATGTGTTATGGCATCAACTTGCGGATTCCGGTGACCTTGGGGATCTATGCACATGGGTTGATTGCACATTTTCTTACTACTTACTCCGATAGAAATCTTGGGGTACTCTTTGAAGTTCTTTGTGTTGGATTGAATATGAATCTGAAATTGTTTGATGGATGTCGAATAATTAACCCACGGATACTTGAGGTGACATTTGAGTATCTAGGTGACATTAGGGTTGATTGATATGTGTCGTAGGTGTTATTTTACTATGAACTCTAGGGCTATTTGTGACACTCATAGGAATATCTCAAAAGATTGATCAAAAAGATTAACTTTGAGGTGGTTCTACTACCTACACCAATTTCAACTTATGTTCTCCGCTACTTATGAACTTTGGAGTGATTCTTTGTTGCACGTTGAGGGATGATCATATGACTCTATTATGTTAGCATTGTTGAGAGATTGTACTAGTGAAAGTATGAACCCTAGGCCTCGTTTCGAAACATTTATACAACATTTTGCTCGTTGTCTGCCACTTGCTACCTTGCTGTTTTTATATTTTCATACTACAAAAACCTATATCTACTATGCATATTGCACTTGTATCACCATCTCTTCGTCGAACTAGTACACCTATACAATTTGCCATTGTATTGGGTGTGTTTGGGACACAAAAGATTTCTTGTATTTGATTGCAGGGTTGTTTGAGAGAGGCCATCTTCATCCTACACCTCCCACGGATTGATAGACCTTAGGTCATCCACTTGAGGGAAAATTGCTACTGTCCTACAAACCTCTACGGAGTCTACAAGAATAAAGTTGTGTAGTAGACATCAGTCGGTCTTGAAAGTTGGTTCAACAAATCTTCTCATCTCTGATCTTGAGGATTGCCGAGATCTATCCGAAGAGTTCACGCGTCAAGTATCCGAGAAGTTTACATGTCAGGCATCCGAGAAGCCCCTTTAAACTCTAGGCCTTTATCAATGCCTTGTTATTCTTACGCCACACCTCGGGTTTGAAGTTTTTCCCGTGCGGCGGTGTCCTCTTGAAGCCGAGTTCCAACACGAGACTGTACCCGAGGTGTCTCTTTGCAGCCGACCTCCAACGCCGGTCTGCATCCGGCTTTTCATACATTACCTCGGTTCAAAAAAGTTGAAGGAGTTCAGCTGAGCTTAATGCTGGAAATGCCCTCTATGGAGCCGGCCACTTGGATGCGAGATTTACGCTAGACCGCTTCTGAATTGGTGCACCACCTCGGCCGTGGGCTGATTTTTTGCGGAATTTATTTCCGATTAGTACAATTTGTGCCGAGATGTATAGCTAGTAGCCCTCAAGGTGCATGCTGTCCTAAAATACGGGATGCACCTGAAGTATAAAACAAATTCGCTAATCCCAGTAGCCCCTGAGACTCAGGTCGATTCGCAAAATCAGCCTGAGAATCGATTCCTTGCTCAGCAACATGCTTTTAGGAATAGAAACGCGGTGTGCATTAGCCCCCGAGACTCAGGGCCGACCAACCTGAGAATCATAATCTCCTCGAAAACTATTTTGCACTTTTAAAATTGTCTACATTGAATCGTCAATGCAGTAGCCCTCGAGCCACTGGTCGGATGAGAACATGAGATCAGGGAATCGATGTACCTCTTTAATGCCTTTTAATTGAGAAACGTGAAGCTGATATGTCTCCAACATATCTACTTTTCCAAACACTTTGGCTCTTGTTTTGGACTCTAATTTGCATGATTTGAATGAACTAACCCAGACTGACGCTATTCTAAGCAGAACTACCATGGTGTTGTTTTTTGTGCAGAAATCAAAGTTCTCAGAATTGGACGAAACTTTCTGGATTTTTTTATTGAATATATAAAAAATACTGGAGCGAAGATCTACCAGAGGGGGCACCAGTTGCCCACAAGGCAACAGGGCGCGCCCACCCCTCCTGGGTGCGCCTTCTTACCTTGTGGGGCCCATGTGGCTCCGGTGACCCTAATTCCAAGCTTATATATTCACATTCTCTGAGAGAGAGAAAATAAGAGAGAAGTTTTCATCGCGTTCTATGAGACGGAGCCGCTGCCACCTCCTGTTCTTCCTCGGGAGGGCTAATCTGGAGTCCATTTAGGGCTCCGGAGAGGGGAATTCATCGCCATCGTCATCACCAACCCTTCTCCATCAACCATTCCATGATGCTCACCACCGGGAGTGAGTAATTACTTTGTAAGCCTCCTGGAGGGTGATGGGATTGGATGAGATTTATCATGTAATCGTGTTATTTTGATAGAGCTTGATCCCTAGTATCCACTATGTTCTGATAATAATGTTCCTATGACTTTTCTATTTGAAAACGTGTTTGCTTAGTTGTCTAGTTTACTTGCTATTTTACTTGCTTGCTTGAAGTTGGTATCATGTCTGAGTTTATCATTGAGAAAAGTGAGGATGGTAAAACCCCTAAAGAGGAAACTTCCCCAAATCGAGATGTAAAAATTTTTGTTCCGAGGAAGGGGAATATCATAGGGAAAAGCAGTATCCAAGAATTCTTTAATTGTACGGGTACTTTGGTTTGGAATGACACACCTATTCTTAAAAGAACCAATAGCTATGCCAATACTATTTCCGCGCTTGTTCATAAACTTGAAAGAAGATTTATGCGCACTCATCCTACTTTGAAAAGGCTTTTCTATGAATTACCAGTTATAAATAACCCTAGGGTTAAAAAAATATCCACTCTTATCCTCATGAATGAATTTGATTATATATTGCGAGAGGCTCAAGAGATCTTTGATTTCTATAATTTGAGTCATGAAAATCCGGTGATAGATGAAATTTTATACAATGAGGACTATATGATGAGGTATGTGTTTCATGATAACCATACTTTTGATGAAAATACCAAGAAGGAAGTTCCTCCTATACATATTATCCAACAAGTTTTCAATGCTATTAATAAACAATATTCTTGGATGGTGAGAGAGAATGAAGAAGGGTTTCAGGAAAGTAGCATTGAGAATGCTAAGATTTTACTAGATGATGTGTTTCCTATTGTCTTTGAAAAACTTCCACATGAACACATATCCCAAGATGCAAAAATCAAAGATGACAACACTTGATACTATGCATTATGCCTAGCTAGGGGCATAAAACGATAGTGCTTGTTGGGAGGCAACCCAATAGTTATCTTTAATTTTTTTTATTACTTTATGTTTTGGTGTGTTTAAACGATTATTGCTACTGTAATGTTTGTGGTTTTATGTTTTAATTAGTGTTTGTGCCAAGTAAAGCCTTTGGGATTGATTTGGAAGATAGTAGAATTGATACGGTGCAAAAACAGAAACTTTTGCGTCTAGTGCAGAATTTCTATGATTTTACTGGAATGTATTTTTGATCTGAAGCTTTTACACTTTATTGATATACAAATTTCCCACGTTTTCCTAAATTTTCAGAATTTTTGCAGTTACATAAGTATGGTTTTTGTGCAGATCATTACAGACTATTTTGTTTCAAACAGATTCTGTTTTTGCTTGCATAGTTTGCTTGTTTTGATGATGTTATTGATTGTATCGGGGGGTATAATCCATGGAGAAGTTAGAATACATTAACTTATGCAATAATAAAATATGAATCAATTTATAACAGTACCTAAAGTTTTTGATTTACCTATCATACTAACGGAGCTCACGAGTTTTCTGTTGAGTTTTGTGTGTTGAAGTTTTAAAGTTTTGGGTGCGATCACGATGGATGAAGGAATACGGAGTGGCAAGATCCTAAGCTTGACGATGCCCAAGGCACCCCAAGGTACAATTCTCGGAAGACTCAATCATCTAATCTTGGGGATGCCCCGGAAGGCATCCCCACTTTGTCTCCATTCCATCGGTATGTCACTTGGAGCTATATTTTTATTCATCACATGATATGTGTTTTGCTTGGAGCATCGTGTATTATAATTTGCTTTGTTTTTAGTTTGGCACAATCATTGTTTGCTTAACACACCTATTTGAGAGAGACACATGTTCATCATGATTTGTTAGAATACTCTATGTGCTTCACTTATATCTTTTGAGCTAGGCAGTTGCTCTAGTGCTTCACTTATATCTTTTAGAGCACGGTGGCATGTAGATTTTATAGAAATAATTGAACTCTCGTGCTTCACATAAACTTGTCTGAGAGTCTAATAAATAGTAAAGGTAATTTGCATGGGTTATAAGACTAGTCCAAAAAGGATAGGTATTCACTGGGTGTATAATCAAAACCTTCATGTAGCTCACCATATAAGAGAGATTATGGGTTAATGATATTGATGTAGTAATATGAAAGGGCGTGAGTACATGATTGTTGGTTATTAGAAATATCGGTAGTTAAAGCGTGTTACTTGTTGCTCATCTAAATATTGGTTATGGCATGATGATGATGTGTGAGCATTCTTATTCCTCGTTGAAATCCTAGTGTTGTTTCGGGTCGGAGGCGCGTGATGGTTAACTCCTCCCAACCTCCTCCCTAATGGTATGCGGTAGTACTTTGCTTTGAGAGACCTAATAAAGCTTTGCAATAAGTATATGAGTTCTTTGTGACTAATGTGAATCCATGGATGTACGTACACTAAACTTTTCGTATATTGCTAGCCTCTTCGGTACCGTGCATTGCCCATTCTCACCTCGAGGATCGGTGCAGCTTTCGCCGGTGCATCCAAACCCCGTGATATGATACGCTCTATCACACATAAGATCCTCACATCTTCCTCAAAACAGCCACAATACCTACCTATTATGGCATTTCCATAGCCATTTCGAGATATATTGCCATGCAACTTCCACTGTTACATCACACGACTTGTGTGTTCATCATTATATTGCTTTTCATGATCATGTAGCTGACATAGTATTTGTGGCACAACCACCGTTCATCATTGTTTACATGTTATGCTAGATCATTGCACATCCCGGTACACTGCCAGAGGCATTCATATAGAATCATTTCTTTTTCATCATCGAGTTGTTATATCGAGTTGTGAGTAAATAAAAGTGTGATGATCATCATTATTAGAGCATTGTTCCGGTGAGGAAAGGCTGATGGAGTAATGATTCCCCCACAAGTCGGGATGAGCTCCGGATGAAAATAAAAAAAATGGGGGAGGCCAAATGAGCCCACCAAGAAAAAATTTAAAAGGAAAAAAAAGAAAAGAAAGAAAGAAAAAGAAAAAAAGAAAAAGAAAAAAAGAAAAAGAAAAAGAAAAAAGAAAAAAGAAAAATAAAAATAAAAAAATGAGAGAAAAAGAGAGAAGGGACTTTGCTACTATCCTTTACCATACTTGTGCCTCAAAGTGACACCATGTTCTTCATATAGAGAGTCTCCTGAGTTGTCATTTTCATATGCTAGTGGGAATTTTTTCCTTATAGAACTTGGCTTGTATATTCCTATGACGGGCTTCGTCAAATGCCCGAGGTCTTCATGAGCAAGCAAGTTGGATGTACACCCACTTAGCTTCCATTGAGCTTTCATACACTTATAGCTCTAGTGCATTCGTTGCATGGCAATCCCTACTCCTTGGTCATTGCATCGATATCTATTGATGGGCATCTCCATAGACCATTGATATGCCTAGTTGATGCGAGACTTTCTTTCCACTTTGACTCCTTTTGATCTGTACCACCATATTCTATTCCACCCATATGCTATATCCATGGTACACGCTCATGTATTGAGTGAGGTTGAAAATGCTGAAGCGCGTTAGAAGTACGATCCAATTGCCTGACTTGACACTGTGCTTCTCATGATTTGTACTTATGTGGTGAAGACGGAGTCATGCCATGCTAATATGATAAAATGAGTGGGGAGTAATGTTCTTTAAGGATCGTATATTTTGAAAGTTAATGATTATGTTGCTCATGTTTATGGATATTACTATATTGATATTACAATTCCACCTAAGCAATCATCGAAGGACGCTTGAGGAGGCGAGGACGGTGAACACGAATCCGTTGTCCAGAAAAAACTGATGTCAATCCGCAAATGAGCCATCGATCCTTTGCGATCACACAACGGGCTCTTAATGAAAGCACCAATGTCGGTGTCAAAACCAACAGACCTTGGGTAGGGAGGCCTGAGCTATGAGATCAGATCGATGGGTAACAAGAGACATGGGACACAAAGCTTTTACCTAGGTTCGTGCCCTCTCTAAGGAGGTAAAACCCTATGTCATGCTCTTGCTTATATTATGGGTGTATCAAACTACAGAGTTGATCTGCCTCGAGATCGTAAGTTGTGGTCTAAACCCTAAGGGTGATGATGATGAAACTAGCCTAGCCTCGGCTTATATAATATATCGAAGGCCTATGATAATAGGAGTCCTAGTCGGCTACATCGATGGAGAGGAGTCATTGTCTTGATCACCAAGTCTTGTGGAATCTTCCTCATATATGCCATGGGCTGACCGAAGTGGACCATTAGGGAATCGCCATGGGGGTCCTTGGCCTGACCCACCTTGTCGGCTAACGAGGTGGTGAGTACCCCCTAGTCCAGGACACCGTCACCAGTCATGCCATAACCGACACTTTAATGAACATGAGATCGCAAACCTTAACATCAATATTCCTACTAAACCATGATCATCCACTAGTGCACCCACATATTACTATCTTAATGTTGCAAACCTATTGCAAGGAATCAAGCATACATATTCAGTGATTTACAAGTTTTATGTAGGATTTTATGACTAACCATGTGAATGACCAATTCATGTTAACTCTCTAAATAGGTATAAGTGAAGCATGAGAGTTTAATTCTTTCTACAAAAGACCACGGTGTAATAAATATAAGTGAAGCAAAAGAGCATTCTACAAATAATGGCATTTCCAATGTAGAGAAGAGAGCATCCAAACTTCAAAAGATATAAGTGGAGCACACGAAGCATTATATAAAGTCATGCTCAAAGGATATAAGTGGAGTGCAAAGAGCATTATATAAACCAACCAAGTACTATCCCATACCAGCATGATGCATTGCTAAAAATAGAAATAAAAGGCACACGACACTCCAAGAATTTACGCATATCATGTGAACAAAACAAAAACCGAGACATATCGATAATTGTCGAGGAAGAAAGATGGATGCCTTCCAGGGCATCCCCAAGATTAGACACTTGAGTCTCCTTGAATATTTACTTGGGATTACTTGGGAATACCCAAGCTTGAACCCTCACCTCTCCTTATTCTTCTCATATTGATACCTCCTCGATCTTCGAACACTTTATCCACACAAAATTTAACGAAACTTTTATTAGAAGGGTTAGTACAAGTAACATCAAATCCTGATGACCCACAAGTATAGGGGATCAATCGCAGTCCTTTCGATAAGTAAGAGTGTCGAACCCAATGAGGAGCAGAAGGAAATGACAAGCAGTTTTCAGCAAGGTAATTTCTGCAAGCACTGAAATTGTAGGTAATAGATAGTTTGATAGCAAGATAATTTGTAACGAGCTAGTAATGGTAACGGTAAACAAGGTGCAGCAAGGTAGCCCAATCCTTTTGAGGCAAAGGACAGGCCAGAACAATCACTAGTAATAGGCAAAGTGTTCTTGAGGGTACACGGGAATTTCGTCTAGTCACTTTTATCATGTTGGTTTGATTCGTGTTCGCTACTTTGATAATTTGATATGTGGGTGGACCGGTGCTAAGGTGCTGTTCTTACTTGAACTAACAACCTACTTATGATTAACCCCCTCGCAAGCATCCGCAACTACGAGAAAAGTATTAAGACAAAGTCTAACCATAGCATTAAACATGTGGATCCAAATCAACCCCTTACGAAGTAGCGCATAAACTAGGGTTTAAGCTTCTGTCACTCTAGCAACCCATCATCTAATAACTACTCCACAATGCATTCCCTTAGGCCCATGAATGGTGAAGTGTCATGTAGTCAACGTTCACATGACACCACTAAGGGAATCACAACATACATATCATCAAAATATCGAACACATATCAAATTCACATGATTACTCGCAACATGACTTCTCCCGTGACCTCAAGAACAAAGGTAACTACTCACAAATAATAATCATGCTCAAGATCAGAGGAGTAATGAATAGCATAATGGATCTGAACATATAATCTTCCACCAAATAAACCATATAGTAATCAACTACACAAGGTAATCAACACTACTAGTCACCCACAGGTACCAATCTGAGGTTCCGGTACAAAGATTGAACACAAGAGATGAACTAGGGTTTGAGAGGAGATGGTGCTGTTGAAGATATTGATGAAGATTGGCCTCCCAAAGATGAGAGGGGTGTTGGTGATGACGATAGCTTCGATTCCCCCCCTCTGGGAGGGAAGTTCCCCCGGAGGAATCGCTCCACCGAAGGGCAAAAGTGCTCCTGCCCAAGTTCCGCCTCGAGGCGGCGGCGCTTCATCCCGAAAGTCCTCCTCCTAATTTTTTTTAGGTTTTTTGGGAATATATACCAGGAGATGGGCTCCGGAAGTGGGCCTGGGTGAGCACCACCCACCAGGCCGCGCCAGGGGGTGCCTGGCGCGCCCTGGTGGGTGCTCCTCACCAGGTGGTCCCCCCTTCGGTAGATTCTTGCTCCATTGTTTTTTATTAATTTCAAAAATAATCTACATAAAGTTTCATCTTCATTGGAGTTGTGCAGAATAGGTATCTCTGACGTGCTTTTCTTGGGTCCAGAATTCCAGCTGCCGGTATTCTCCCTCTTTGTGTAAACCTTGCATATTATGAGAGAAAAGGCATTAGAATCACTCCCCAAAGCATTATTATTCAACAAAAAAAGTAAATAACAGTAGGAAATCATGATGCAAAATGGGCGTATCAACTCCCCCAAGCTTAGACCTCGCTTGTCCTCAAGCGAAAGCCGATATTGAAAAGCATGTCCACATGGTTTGAGAGAGAGGTGTCGATAAAAACAAAATACGGACATAGAAGCATCATGCTTAATAACATAACAGCAACAAACTCTAACATAAGAACTTATTTCAATATATTTTTATCATAAAGCTTCTCATGAACAAGTAACAATTCATCACAACATGGAAGTATGAAGCATAAACCTTATTGGAAACCAACAAACTGTGTTCTCAATCAACTTTGCAACTACAATTCATCATATTTTCAGGAAGGGTCTCATGTAGGAGCCTTTTGGCAAGTTCACGACATACCCATGAACAAAAAGTTTCAACCGGACACATAGGAAGATAGGGGCTTATAGTTTTGCCTCCCAACGTATTCACGTAAAGGGTGATGTCAACAATAATAACTCATGCCCACCCATATCCAACTGGGTATATGTGCCTTGATCTTTCCTCACCACATGATGCTTGCAAAGGAAAAAGTAAAAAGGAATAGAGAAGAATACTTTGACTCTTGCATAAAAGTAAGTGCATAAAGTAAAAGATAGGCCCTTCGCAGAGGGAAGCAGAGGTTGTCATGCGCTTATTGGTTTGTATGCCCAATCCCTTAATGTAAAAGAACGTCACGCTATATTGCCCCCTATGATAGCAACCTTTATTATGCAGTCCATCGTTTTTATTACTTTGCCATCATAAGTTCGTATAACGCACAATTTTCTCTTACACTAATTGATCAAAACACTTTTAGAAGCAATTTTTATTGCCTTATTGCACCGATGACAACTTACTTGAAGGATCTTTCTCGATCCATAGGTAGGTGTGGTGGACACTCAAGGAAAGAGTTTGGGTTTGGGTTTTTGGATGCACAAGTAGTATCTCTACTTAGTGCGGAATTTTTGGCTAGCAAAGATTTTGAGCAAGCACCACATGTTGAAGGATCTATGACAATATAACTTCTATGTGGATATGAACAAACATAAACCATTACGTTGTCTTCCTTGTCAAACATCAACAATTTTGACATATAATATTTGATGGGGGCTCACAATCATAAAAGATGTCCAAGATAGTGTATTTGCATGTGAATCTTCTCTTCCCTAATTAATTCTTTCATGAATTGCATCATTGACCAATGCTATGTTTGTCAATCTCCAATAAATTTTACTACTTATACTTTTTCTTATATGATGTCATTACTCACCATAAGATTAGCATATGATTCTTTTCATTTATTTGTCTTTCTTTTATTTGATTGCAACAAGAAAGTAGAGAAGCAAAAACTCAAACTAAACTTTATTATATAACTTTCACACGATTACATAGATAGGTAGGCCACAAAACTAACACACGAAAATAGATCACGCTAAACTTTTATTCGACTAAGGCAAAGGGAAACTAAAGATAGAACTAAAATAGGTAAAGGTGAATAAAAGTGGTGGTGATACGATATCGGGGCACCTCCCCCAAGCTTGGCTCAAGCCAAGGGGAGTGCCCATGCCCGTGTACTCAAGTCTCCTTTGGTGGTGGTGGTGAAGAAGGTGGAGGTGTAGAAGAAACCTTCTTCTTCAACTTATATTTAAGCATAAAGTTTTCCTCCCTTAGATCATCATTCTCCAATTCAAGCTTTAATATCCTTTGGCATAAGGCCTCCTTGCTTTCCTGTAGAAAACGAGACGGGATAAATTGGACCTTAGGTTTGTATCTTTTAGGGAGGCTTGACTTCTTGAATTCCACATGCATGTCTCCGGGTTGAGGCAATGGATCATCCTCTTCCTCAGAGCTATCATCTTTTGTTTCCTGCATGGTAGAGTCTTCTTCCTCCTCCGAGGTCCATAGATAGGGGTAAATCTCCCTAAATATCTTCGGGTCTGGAACATAGGGATCAACATGGCTCTCCCCATCTGAATCTTGAGACGACATATTTTCAGATCTGTTAGGAAAACAGCACGAAACAAGAACATGGGATTTTTCTGCGATACGGTCGTCAAAACAGTCGGGGGGTATATATAGAGAATTTTTATTCTTGGGAAACAAGTATTTGGAAGGAAAACGGAGTCGGGAAGGCATCCGAGGTGGGCAGCACCCACCAGGGCACGCGCCTGGCGCGCCCTGGTGTATCGTGCTCACCTCGATCACCTTCCGGTTTATTTTTTTATTCCTAAAATTCTAAAATATTCTAAAACTGATAGAAAATATTTTTGCGGATTTTTCAGAGTCCGTTTACTTACCGTATCACGTACCTCCGATTTTTAAGTATTCCGGAGTGTTCCGGAAGGTTTCTCTTAAGTGTTCCTCCAGTGTCATGGTTTGGATAACATTGCTTTCAACGTTATTAATGCTTAAGTACCTAAGATATAATGCTTAATTCTTTGGCCATTGACCACCTTCGGGTTAGTACCTTCAGCGTTATTAATCTTGATAGCTCCAGAACGATAAACCTCTTCAATAATATATGGTCCTTCCCATTTGGAGAGAAGCTTTCTTGCAAAGAATCTTAAACGAGAGTTGAATAAAAGAACATAATCTCCTATTTTGAATTCCCGCTTTTGGATTCTTTCGTCATGCCATCTTTTTACTTTTTCTTTGAATAGCTTGGCATTTTCATACGCTTGGGTTCTCCATTCATCTAGTGAGCTAATATCAAATAGCCTCTTCTCACCGGCAAGTTTGAAATCATAGTTGAGTTCTTTAATTGCCCAAAATGCTTTATGTTCTAGTTCTAGTGGCAAATGACAAGCTTTCCCATACACCATTTTAGATGGAGACATACCCATAGGATTTTTATAAGCTGTTCTATAGGCCCAAAGTGCATCATCTAATTTCTTAGACCAATTCTTACGAGACCTATTGACAGTTTTTTGTAATATTAATTTTATTTCTCTGTTGCTAAGTTCTACTTGACCACTAGATTGAGGATGATAGGGTGATGCAATTCTATGGTTAACATCATACTTAGCAAGCATCTTACGGAAAGCACCATGAATGAAGTGTGAACCACCATCGGTCATTAAATATCTAGGGACTCCAAACCTCGGAAAGATGACCTCTTTAAGCATTTTAATGGAAGTGTGGTGATCAGCACTACTAGTTGGAATAGCTTCTACCCACTTAGTGACATAATCAACCGCAACTAAAATATGAGTGTACCCGTTAGAGGAAGGAAAAGGCCCCATGTAATCAAAACCCTACACGTCAAATGGTTCAACAACAAGTGAATACTTCATAGGCATTTCTTGACGCTTACCGATATTACCAATTCTTTGACATTCATCACAAGACAAGACAAACTTACGAGTATCTTTGAAAAGAGTAGGTCAATAAAATCCGGATTACAATACCTTATGAGCAGTTCTATCTCCCGCATGATGTCCTCCATAAGCTTCGGAATGACATTTCCGTAGGATCTGTTCCTGTTCATGCTCAGGTACACAACGCCTAATAATACCATCTACTCCTTCTTTATAAAGATGTGGGTCATCCCAAAAGTAATGTCTCAAGTCGTAGAAGAATTTGTCCTTTTGTTGGTATGTGAAACTAGGTGGTATATATTTAGCAACAATGTAATTAGCATAGTCAGCATACCAAGGTGTGTTGTGTGAGACACTTATTGCAGCTAACTATTCGTCAGGGAAGCTATCATCAATAGGTAGTGGGTCATCAAGAATATTTTCTAACCTAGACAAGTTATCAGCTACGGGGTTCTCAGCTCCTTTCCTATCAACGATATGTAAGTCAAATTCTTGAAGCAAGAGAACCCACCTAATGAGTCTAGGTTTGGCATTTCTTTTCCATGAGATATTTTATAGCAGCATGATCGGTGTGAACAATAACTTTGGAGTCAACAATATAGGATCTAAATTTATCACAAGCAAACACAACTGCTAAAAATTCTTTTTCAATAGTGGCATAATTCCGTTGGGCACTATCTAGAGTTTTACTAGCATAATGAATAACATTCAATTTCTTATCAACTCTTTGTCCTAGGACAGCACCAACAGCATAATCACTAGCATCACACATAATCTCAAAAGGCAAGTTCCAATCAGGTGGTTGAACGATAGGTGCAGAGGTTAAGGCTTTCTTGAGTGTTTCAAAGGCTTCCACACAATCATCATCAAAAACAAAGGGAATATCCTTTTGCAAAAGATTAGTAAGAGGCCTAGAAATTTTAGAGAAGTCTTTAATGAACCTCCTATAAAAACCAGCATGACCAAGGAAACTTCGAATACCTTTAATATCTTTAGGACATGGCATTTTCTCAATTGCATCAACTTTAGCTTTATCCACCTCAATACCTCGCTCAGCTATTTTATGCCCCAAGACAATACCTTCATTAACCATAAAGTGGCACTTCTCCCAATTCAAGACAAGATTAGTTTGTTCACATCTCTACAAAACTCGATCAAGGTTGCTTAAGCAATCATCAAAAGAAGTTCCGTAAACAGAAAAATCATCCATGAAAACCTCCACAGTCTTTTCACAAAAATCAGAGAATATAGCAGTCATACATGTTTGAAAGGTAGCAGGTGCATTGCATAAACCAAAAGGCATACGTCTATAAGCATAGGTTCCAAAAGGGAAAGTAAAGGTGGTTTTCTCTTGATCGGATTGTGACACAGGTATTTGAGAGAAACCAGAATATCCATCTAAGAAGCAAAAGTGTGTGTGCTTAGATAGTCTCTCTAGCATTTGATCAATGAAAGGCAAAGGATAATGATCTTTTCTAGTAGCTTTATTTAATTTTCTAAAATCAATTACCATTCTATAGCCAGTGGCAACTCTTTGTGGAATGAGTTCATTCTTATCATTAGGAACAACGGTAATACCTCCTTTCTTAGGGACACAATGAACGGGACTTACCCATCTACTATCAGCTATGGGATAGATTATACCTGCTTCCAGAAGCTTTAATATTTCAGTTCTTACCACTTCTTTCATCTTAGGATTCAATCACCGTTGGTGATCAACAACGGGTTTAGCATCTGGTTCCATATTGGTCTTGTGCTGACATAGAGTGGGACTAACGCCCTTAAGATCATCAAGAGTATATCCAATATCAGACCGGTGCTTCCTTAGAACTTTCAATAATCTTTCTTCTTCATGTTCTGAAAGGTTAGCACTAATAATAACAGGATATATCCTTTTCTCATCAAGATAAGCATACTTCAAAGTGTCACGCAATTGTTTCAATTCAAACACGGGATCACCTTTAGGTGGAGGAGGACGTCCAAGAGTTTTAATAGGCAAATTGCGTTTCAAGAGAGGTTGTTGTTCGAAGAAAATTTGATCTATTTTATTTCTTTCACGCAGGTGCATATCATTTTCATGGTCGAGCAAATATTGTTCTAAGGGATCAGTAGGAGGCACAGCAATAGAAGCAAGACCAATTATTTCATCTTCACTAGGTAACGCTTTATCATGAGGTTGTCTACTAAACTTGGAAAAATTAAACTCATGAGACACATTACCAAAACTGACACCGGCAGTTTGTTTTTCACAATCTATCATAGCATTGACGGTTCTCAAGAAAGGTCTACCAAAGATAATGGGACAAAAGTCATCTTGTGGGGAACCAAGAACTAGAAAATCAGTAGGGTATTTTACTTTCCCACACAAGACTTCAACATCTCTAACAATCCCAAGTGGTGTGATAGTATCTCTATTAGCAAGTTTAATAGTGACATCAATATCTTCCATTTCAGCAGGTGTTATTTCATTCATAATTTCTTGGTATAAGGTAAAAGGGATAGCACTCACACTAGCACCTAAATCACATAAACCATGGTAGCAATGATCTCCTATTTTAACTGAGACAACGGGCAAGCCTTCTATAGGTCTATGTTTATCTTTCTTATCAGGCTTAGCAATTCTAGCAGCTTCATCACAAAGGTAAATGACATGCCCATCAATACTTTCTTCTAAGAGATCTTTCACCATAGCAACACTAGGTTCTACTTTAATTTGCTCAGGGGGTTTAGGTGCTCTTATATTACTCTTACGAACCACGATTGATACCTTAGCATGTTCCTTTATCCTAACAGGGAAAGGTGGCTTTTCAATATAAGCAGTAGGCACAACTGGATCAACATTGTAAAAGATGGTTTCTTCTTTAGCTATGACCGGTTATTTAATTTCTTCTTTAACAGGGGGATAATATTTAAACCACTTCTCCTTAGGTAGGTCAACGTGAGTAGCAAATGCTTCGCAAAAAGAGGCTACTATCTCAGAGTCAAGTCCATATTTAGTGCTAAACTTGTGAAAAGTATCGGTATTCATAAAAGATTTAACACAATCAAATTCAAGCTTTATACCTGACTCATTAACTTCGTCGAGTTCCCAATCTTCAGAGTTGTGTTTAATTCTTTCCAAGAGATCCCACTTGAAATCGATACTCTTCTTCATATAAGAACCAACACAAGAAGCATCGAGCATGGATTGATCATTATGAGAAAGCCAAGCATAAAAATTCTGAATATAAACTTCCCTCGGAATGTCATGATTGGGGAATGAATATAACATTGACTTAAGCTTCCCCCAAGCTAGAACGATACTTTTTCCTTCACGAGGCCAAAAATTATATATATAATTTTGATCACGATGAACTAGATGCATAGGATAAAACTTTTGATGGAATTTCAATTGCAAATGATTCCAGTTCCACGATCCAAGATCATCACATAGCCTATACCATCTCAATGCTTTTCCCTCCAAAGATAAAAGGAAAACCTTCTTCTTAACTTCATCTCCGGGTAAACCTGCAAGCTTAAATAATCCACATATTTCGTTCACATATAAGACATGCATATCAGGATGTTCAGTTCCATCTCCTGCATAAGGTTTAGCAAGCAAGTGTTCTACCATACCCGAAGGAATTTCATAAGCAACATTTTCAGTAGGTGATGTAGGTTGAGGGGTAACTAATTTTGGTTCCGGTCGAGGTGAAGATACCCCGAACAAACCCCTCAAAGGATTGTTCTCCATAGTAGCAAGTAGCAATAAATTTCAGCACGTAGTATAAGTTTTTCCTTACCGATTTCCACTTACCAAGAGCGCTTCACTCCCCGGCAACGGCGCCAGAAAAGAGTCGTGATGACCCACAAGTATAGGGGATCAATCGTAGTCCTTTCTATAAGTAAGAGTGTCGAACCCAACGAGGAGCAGAAGGAAATGACAAGCGGTTTTCAGTAAGGTAATTCCTGCAAGCACTGAAATTGTAGGTAATAGATAGTTTGATAGCAAGATAATTTGTAACGAGCTAGTAACGGTAACGGTAAACAAGGTGAAGCAAGGTAGCCCAATCCTTTTGAGTCAAAGGACAGGCCAGAACAATCGCTAGTAATAGGCAAAGTGTTCTTGAGGGTACACGGGAATTTCGTCTAGTCACTTTTACCATGTTGGTTTGATTCGTGTTCTCTACTTTGATAATTTGATATGTGGGTGGACCGGTGCTAAGGTGATGTTCTTACTTGAACTAACAACCTACTTATGATTAACCCCCTCACAAGCATCCGCAACTACGAGAAAAGTATTAAGACAAAGTCTAACCATAGCATTAAACATGTGGATCCAAATCAGCCCCTTACGAAGTAGCGCATAAACTAGGGTTTAAGCTTCTGTCACTCTAGCAACCCATCATCTAATAACTACTCCACAATGCATTCCCTTAGGCCCATGAATGGTGAAGTGTCATGTAGTCGACATTCACATGACACCACTAAGGGAATCACAACATACATATCATCAAAATATCGAACACATATCAAATTCACATGATTACTCGTAACATGACTTCTCCCGTGACCTCAAGAACAAAGGTAACTACTCACAAATAATAATCATGCTCAAGATCAGAGGAGTAATGAATAGCATAATGGATCTGAACATATAATCTTCCACCAAATAAACCATATAGTAATCAACTACACAAGGTAATCAACACTACTAGTCACCCACAGGTACCAATCTGAGGTTCCAGTACAAAGATTGAACACAAGAGATGAACTAGGGTTTGAGAGGAGATGGTGGTGTTGAAGATGTTGATGAAGATTGGCCTCCCAAAGATGAGAGGGGTGTTGGTGATGACGATAGCTTCGATTCCCCCCCCCCCCCTCCGGGAGGGAAGTTCCCCCGGCAGAATCGCTCCGCCGGAGGGCAAAAGTGCTCCTGCCCAAGTTTCGCCTCGAGGCGGCGGCGCTTCGTCCCGAAAGTCCTCCTCCTATTTTTTTTAGGTTTTTTGGGAATATATACCTGGAGATGGGCTCCGGAAGTGGGCCTGGGTGAGCACCACCCACTAGGTCATGCCAGGGGGTGCCTGGCGCGCTCTGGTGGGTGCTCCTCACCAGGTTGCCCCCCTCCGGTAGATTCTTGCTCCAATATTTTTTATTAATTCCAAAAATAATCTACGTAAAGTTTCAGCTTCATTTGAGTTGTGCATAATAGGTATCTCTGATGTGCTTTTCTTGGGTCCAGAATTCCAGCTGCCGGTATTCTCCCTCTTTGTGTAAACCTTGCATATTATGAGAGAAAAGGCATTATAATCACTCCCCAAAGCATTATTATTCAACAAAACAAAGTAAATAACAGTAGGAAATCATGATGCAAAATGGACGTATCAAATCCCATCATGTCTTTCCATAACATTATTGTATAATTATGATCCAACATTACCCAATGTATGCTATCACAATTCTATGTCTCCCAAATCAATGGGGCTCAACAAGATTTCAAACATAAGTATATAAAGAAACTATAACACCAATCTATGAAAAAACAGGATAGTCTGTAAAGATGCAGATGAAACATATACTTATGTGGCACATAAAATTCTAGAAAATTAGGAAGTAATAAAAAAATTCACAAAAGTACCATGTAAAAATTTCAGAATTTTTTCATGCTATAGTTAAATATGAAAATTCAAACACTACAGCCAAAGTTTGTGTTTTTGCACATCACACATCAAAGAAGCAATTCAAACATCCTAAAGGTAAATCTTGGCACATTATTTTTATAATACAATGGATTTGTACAAGGGGATAATTATTTTGCGAGAAACTTCCATGAAAAATTGTACATTGTTGCCATGAGCATGAACACACCTGTTCAAGGTTGACCCTCACTTCTCCAATGCATAACTTTCCAATCGCTTCTGTTTTTGAAAAAGTTTTAGGTTCCCCCCTATATTTTTTTTGTTTTTAAACTTTTTAAAAGAACACAACAAAATAAAATGACTCTCTAAAACTTTTGGGTTGTCTCCTTGGCAGCGCTTTCTTTAAATCCATTAAGCTAGGAGTATAGTGCTCAAGTAATTGATCCACCCGGATCCCAAGGTATATCAAAGCCATTTTAATGATTTGTAATTTATTAATGAGCACAAAGCAATATATAGCATGCAACAGCAAGTCTATCTCTCTTCCTATTCATTGACATGTCATAAAAGAACAATTCATGCACATTAAGTAAAGTCCAATGCATAGTATAAACCGTTTCTTGCAATTTTATCGTATTGGAAACATAGAGAAGTGAACATTTGGTTCCTCTCTCATAATAATTGCAAGTAGGATCAGCAAGCACATGCATATTATATCCATCAAAATCATCATGTGTAATTGTAAAACGCAACCCATCAATATATTCCTTAATAAGTGTAAACTTCTCCGATATAGTGTAGTTGTGAGAATTCAAAAAGATAATAGGGCTATCATGTGTGAGTGCAATAGCAAATATTTCATGTTTAACATATGGAACTATAGAAATTTCATCTTCATAATCATAATTCATATTGGCATCATGTCCACAAGCATAGCAAGCATCAAGTTCATCAAATAGGGTTATTTCAAACAAATCCAAGGGATCATAGCAATTATCATACCATTCATCCTTCCGTAAGCACGAAGGGAGATTAAACAATGTATGACTTAAAGGGTTACTCTCATTAGAAGGTGGGAATGGGTAGCTAATCCGCTCTTCCTCCTTTTGTTCTTCGCTATCCTCCTCATCTTTTTTATCTAATGATCTTATAGTTTCAGCGATTTCTTCTTCCATAGATTTCTGCAAAATATTAGTCTCTTCTTGGGTAGGGGATACTTTCTCAATAAATTTATCAATAGAGGCATTGTATTCATAATTCTCATGGCAATATTTAAGTATAGCATAATTTTCAGATCTGTAAAGAGCATCATCACTATCTTCACACTTTTCAAACAAAGATTCAATTTCATAAGCACCCTTAAAAGCAACAAATTCTTCTATTTGTTCCACATCATTGTAATCATATTTACCATTAGCACAAGAAGCCAAGGTTTTATTATCATTAAATTTACATTAAAAGGGAAGGTGTGGAGCCTTCATCCTAGAGCAACAAGTATAATCCGATCTTAAGCGTAAATTCAAAGCATACCAACGCAACATTTTAATTTGATCCCAAAAGTGTTTCCCTTTTTCAGTCAAGCGATGATCCCTAAAGTATTCCCAGTGATCCAAAGTATCTACCATTATCAAGTTGAATGGGGATTTATCAGGATTATCAAAGTAGTATCTAATGTTTTCCACATAACCAGCATCGAGGGTTTTAGGAGGTTCCCCATCTCCATGCATATCAAGTACAACTAATTATTTTGGTATTTCACGTCCCATATCCATAATTAAAGATATATAAAAATTTAGAACTGAAAATAAAAACTACTTAGTGATATAGCAAACAAGCACACACGAGAATATCAACCCCACGCTATTGCTCCCCAGCAACAACGACAGAAAAAGGTCTTGATAACCCCCAAGTATAGGGGATGGTTTGTAGCTTTTTTTCTAAAAGTAAGAGTGTCGATCCCAACGAGGAGCTAAAGGTAGAACTAATATTCTCTCAAGTTATATCGACCACCGATACAACTCTACGCGCAAAAATGTTCACTATACCTAGTACAAGAAATAAACTACTTTGTAGGAATAAAACTATAAGTACTTTGGAGGTGTAACAAGATAGTTTTGCAGGATAATAAAGAACGTGGAAATAAAAGTTAGGTGTTGCTTTAATAAAAGAACAATTAATTTAATATATCGAGTGTGGAAAAGTGGTGGTGGGATTTGCGAGATTGTCCTAGGCAATCGATAACTTGATCGGTAATCATTATTGCAATTTTATATGAGGGAGAGGCATGAGCTAACATGTTTTCCGTACTTGGATCATATGAACTTATGATTGGAACTATAGAAAGCATCCTCAACTACTAAAGATCATTAAGGTGAAACCCAACTATAGCATTAAGTAATAAGTCCCCTTTACTCGCATACACAACAACCCCCTTACTCTGGTATAAGCTGATGTCACCCTCGCTACCCACTATAAGCGAATCATGAAGGTATTGCAACACCCTACAGCGGGAATCCCCCACGTGTGCATGGCATGGAAGGCACCATAGGACAGCACCAAACTAAAACATGCAACTCAAACCAATCAAGATCATCAACCAACCCATAGGACAAAAGAGATTTACTCAAACATCACAGGATGGCAACACATCATTGGATAATAATATGAAAGACAAAGCACCATGTTCAAGTAGGGGGTACAACGGGTTACGGGAGAGTGGACCGCTGTAAAGAGATGAGGGAAGGTGATGGTGGTTTTAAGGAAGATGGTGGAGTTGTTGGTGTAGATCGCCGCCATGCTAGTTCCCCCGACAGCACTCCGGCACCACCGGGAGAGAGGAGGAGAGAGCCCCCCTCCTTCTTCTTCTTCCTTGGCCTCCCCCTAGATGGGAGGAGAGTTTACCCTCTGGTCCTTGGCCTCCATGGCTCCCGGAGGGGAGGAACCCCTACGAGATTGGATCTCTCTCTCTGTTTATCTTCTGTTTTTGTTCTGTTTCGCGTTCCTGTTTTCTGACGTTTTGTCGTTTCTTAAATTACTGGAGATCCGTAACTCCGATTGGGATGAAATTTTGAGGGTATTTTTATCCATATATTAGCTTCCTTGCAGCCGAAGGACACCTCAACCGACCTCCGAGGTGCCCACGAGCCAGGGGCACGCCCTATCCCCTCATGGTGTGCAAAACCGAACCGAACCGAAAATTTGGTTTTTTCAGGTTTTGGTTTCAGTTTCAGGTTCCAAATATAAAAACCGTTTGATCTTTGGTTTTTTGGGTTAGAAACCCGATCAATTTTCGGTTAAACCAAAATAACCGGAGTTGGCTTCTTCGTCCAAGATATGAATTGAAATCTGATCCACCCATCGTTTTATAGCACTCCGCCCACGGCGCTGCAACACCTCTAACGATGTGGTACTAAACCGCAGTGCACCTGGGCACCTGGCGGCTGGCGCATGCATTGCTGGTTTGTTTGGGCCTCAAATGGTCCGGCCCATCGAGAACACTACCATATAACTATGTAGGTAAAGTCTATTTGGGCCTCAAATTTTCAGCCCCAGATGATTTTGAATATTTTTTGAGTGGGTACTTGGGAACTAACATCTCCACATGACACGAGAGCTCATTCGGTTGTCTAAAAAAAGAGCTCATTCGGGATAGATACTTTGTATGTGCGCACGTCTACTATAATAAAGAAAACAAATCAATCGATCCTTGACAGGAACAACAAAGCAACAAGCTCCTTGCTTTTATTCTTTAGAAAACAAATTTTACTAATGGCAAGTCGTTTCTTTTAGAGTTTTAGTGGACAGGTGTAAGCCGTACGTACATATGCCTAGGACCAATTCATGTCTGCAATTTAATGATCTAATCTACGTACGCAGCTCTCACAAGAATAATGTAACTTATATACACATACCAAATCATGTGACAAAAAATATATTTTTTTCAAAGTTCACGTCAACTTTGGTTAATTTGGTTATTACCGAAACCCAACTAAAATAAAATGGCTATTACCGAAACCAAACTGTATCTATGCATAAAACCGTATAAACCGAAGTATAAAAAGCATATAAACCAAAAACCGTATAAACCGAACCGAATCAAACCGAAAAACCCGAGTGCACACCCTGACCTACCCCCCAGGGCGTGCCCTGGTGGCTCGTGGGCCACTCAGACATTGTCTGGCGTTGATTCATTTTCCCAAAAATTACATATATTTCAAAATAAATCTCCGTAAATTTTTATCGCGTTTCTGCTTTGTTTCGTATGGATTTTCTACGAAACAAAAAACATGTAACAAACAGGACCTGGCACTGGGACATCAATATGTTAGTCCAAGAAAATCATATAAATTGTTACCAAAGTATATAAAAGTTGTAAAATAATGGCACGAAACATTCAAAAATTATAGATACAACGGAGATATATCACAAAGCCGACCATAAAAGTTTTGCAAAATTATTTCCCTTGAAAGCTCATGGTTAGGGCATGTCTGCATCATAGATTTAAGCCTTCCCCAAGCTTGAGCAATACTCTCTCCTTCACGAGGCCAAAAATTATATATATAATTCCGATCACGATGACCAAATGCATAGGATAAAATTTCTGATGGAATTCCAGCTTCAGTTGATTCCAGTCCCCTGTACCGGCATCATCCGATAGCCTATACCAAATCAATGCCTTTACCTCCAAAGATAAAGGGAAAACCTTCTTATTAACTCCATCTTCGGATAAACCTGGAAGCTTAAATAATCCACAAATTTTATCTATATAGATCAAGTGCATATTAGGATGTATTGTTTCATCCCCTGCATAAGGATTAGCGAGCAGTTTCTCTAACATACCCGAAGGAATTTCATAGTAAATATTTTCAGTAGGTTCACTAGGTTGAGGAGCGCCTCTTGACACTTCCGGGCGAGGTGAAGATACCCCGAACAAGCCCCTCAAAGTATTATATTCCATAGTAACAAGTGAAAATAAATTTCAGCACATAACAAAAGTGTTTCCTTACCAAGTTCCACTTACCAAAGACGCTTCACTCCCCGGCAACGACGCCGGAAAAGAGTCTTGATGACCCACAATTATAGGGGATAAATAAGAGTGTCAAACCCAACAAGGAGCAAAAGGAAATGACTAGTGGTTTTTAGTATGAAAGTTTCTGCAAGCACTGAAAGTAGCGGTGATAGATAGTTTTATAGCAAGGTAATTCATAGCGTACTCTTTATATGAAGCAAATCGCTCTCGAGGATACATGGGATTTTCGTCTAGTCATAGTTCATCATGTTTAGTTGATTCGCTTTTGTTACTTTGGTAATTTGATATGTGGGTGGACCGGTGATAGGGTGTTGTTCTTACTTGAACAAACAACCCACTTATGATTACCCCCTCTCGCAAGCATCCACAACTAAGAAAGAAGAATTAAGATAAATCTAACCATAGCATTAAACATGTGGATCCAAATCAGCCCCTTACGAAACAACTCATAAACTACGGTTTAAGCTTCCATCACTCTCGCAACCCATCATCTACTTATCATTCCCCAATGCTTTCCTTTAGGCCCAAATATGGTAAAGTGTCATGTAGTCGACGTTCACACGACACCACTAAAGAAAGAGCAACATACACGTCATCAAAATATCGAACGAATACCAACATCACATGATTATTTATGACAAGACTTTGTTCGCACACGAACGCGTCACGCGTACCCGCGGCGCCGAGGGAGATGCTCCGCAGCTCGCACCGTGGGAGGCCTGCCGGAAGCGCGATACGCAAGACAATCCGGCAGGCGCTTTTGTAGACCCGACGCACCGCTTCTCCGGGATGGAACCCGTCAGGAGTCACGGATGGACGATGGGCTGCCCTAGGTCGGTTCGCCCGCCCCTAGAGCCTCGAGGATCGCTGCCCTTCAACACGAAGAACGAACGAAGAACGAGAGAGAAAGAACAAGGGAGAGATGTAAAAGCTAGGGTAAAAAGTAGTAGATTGATTTGTTCGATTGTGTGTTGTTTTAATCGGCCATCACCTCTTCTATTTAAGAGGGGGTTGGACTTCCCGTACAGGACACGGACCCAGATTTCCTTCCAAAGGGTCAAAAAAACGCAGCCAAACTCGGACTTTTTCGATCTACCCGAGTGTGTGCGGCTATAGGCAAGCGGTAGTACCGTTCTGGGCACGATAGTACCGTTCTGGGCGGTAGTACCGCTCTAGTACCGCTCTAGTACCTCTTAGGGTCTCGGGATGCCAGAAACTTTTTCGTAAGCGGTAGTAGACGCGGTAGTAGGAGCGGTAGTACCGCTCAAGCGGTAGTACCGCTTATTGGAGCGGTAGTACCGTTCTCTGCTGTATCAGCAATCTTGTAACGGCCGTAACTTTTGCATACGAACTCGGATTGAGACGATTTTTATATCAAAATCGACCGATTCGACGAGACAAAGACAATCCGTGTAGAAACTTTTCTCATATAAGGCCGTATTGGGGGCGTAATCAGCCGAATAGTGTTCTGCATACACTTCAAACACAACTTCGGCCTTAGAGATGAGATCGGATGGCTATGGCTCAAATATCAAAGTTTCTCCTTTCGATGATACGGAACTTTCTCACTTTGAGCACTTTTCCATTTGAGGCCTTCTTAATTATGTTTTTGACCATGCCAAAATCTGATGTCAACACATGCCCCCCTGTTTTTCGGCAAAACTTGTGTGCCGAAAAATAATTTGCATAGAGATTGCTCTAAGGACGATGTCAACACTCCATCGGCCATTTATATGTGCTTAGGACGATAATCATATATCGGCCATGTTTGCTCTTAGGGCGATAATCATATATCGGCCATGTTTGTGCTTAGGATGATAAGTATACATCTTGAAGTCGATTGCCACCATCCCGAACCGGCATAGATTCAAAATCCTCCATCTCATCTTCATCTCCCAATGTGTATATTGGACTTAAAATTTCCTCAATCAAAGGGGATGTTTCAGGTGGCGTGGACGATGTAATAAGGGCTGCATCATCCTTTTTTGGTGGCGTAGGTGCTGTTGTAGCTAGTGTAGAGGCATCTGCGTTCCCTTTTTGTTTAGGCCTCCACACTTGTTTTGTGGGCGCCACGGGCCGAATTTTATTGAACAATTCGTCCTTTTGCTCTTCTACTTCATGTGCCGCCTTCTCGCGGCTCCTCATGCGTTGTAATCTCCTTTTTTGTGTCTTGGACAGACCGGGAGGACACCACTTAGGTTGAATATACTTGGGATCCCTAGATTCTGCTTCGCTTGGAGAATTTTTTGTTGGCCGATTAGCACCATGGCTTGAACGGCCTTGTGTAGGATAATAAAGCTTTTTGTGAGCAGGCCTTCTAGGTGTTGTCCACCCCATATGAAAAGCATAAGGAGCCATTGGGGGCTGCCCCCATCCTCCATTGAAGTCTCCCATGTAATATGGCGCATAGGGGGGTGGTAGCATCCATGGTGCCAGTGCCCATGACCCATATGGCCTTGCATAGTGTCGCGACTCTTGCTTCGGAGGTGATCTTGAACGCTTTGAATATGATGGCCGATTAGAGCTAGAACCGGCCGCTTGACTTGCATATTTGGATAGCAACATATCAAAAGTTGGCTTGATTCGCTTGCACTTAGCTTCACTCTTTTTACACTTGCCAACTTCTGAATTCTTGGGCTTGATAAATTCAACATGAGTATCCTCTTGTACTTGCGGTTGCCCCCCGAGTGCAGGATTTTTTATGGTGATCTTGATTACCTCTCCACCATCGGATTGCTTCTCAAGCACGACCTGCCTCCCCAAGATCTTGTCGCCATCTTTGTTCTTCCTGGGCTCACCAATGACAATATTATCTTTATTAGCTGATTCGGCTATGTTAGGCCGAATTAACATTTTCTTCCCCTCCAAAGTCATGGTATTCATTGGGAAGGGCTGTCTATCAACTTGCATCTCAGAAAAACTCAATCGTCCGTCATTAATGGCCGATTGTATCTGTTTCCGAAAAACATTGCAATCATTAGTAGCATGAGAAAATGAATTATGATATTTGCAACAAGCACGCCGTTTCAGCTCCTCAAACGGCGGTATGGTGTGTGATATTCTAATCATCTTTTCTTGCAAGAGAGCATCAAATATTCTATCACACTTGGATATATCAAAAGTAAATTTCATCTCCTCATCACGATTCTTACGAATCGGCTTAAGAGCATTGCATGCATAGGGTTTGGCCTTTGAGGACCAAACAAATTCAGTGGTACAGACATCAACCTCATCGTCCGAATATTCATCATTATAATCAAGCATATGCATTCTAGGACGATCAGTTGTTGACCTATGAATCTGTTTACTTCGGCTTTCTTGAGCCAAAGCTTTCTGCAAGACTTGGTTAATATTTAAAAACTCATAACTTTCTAGCCTCTCCTTAATGTGAGTTTTCAAACCATTAAGGACAAGATCCGCCAAGTCTCTTTCGGTTATCACTAAGCTATAGCATCGGTTTTTTATATCTCTAAATCTTTTGACATAATCGGTGACCGATTCATCATGCTTTTGCCTAACCAATGTAAGATGCGATAACTTAAGCTCATTGTCGCCACTATAAAAATGATCATGAAACTTTTGCTCTAGTTGCGACCATAAGAGAATTGAGCCAGGTGGCAAAGCAGCAAACCATGAAAATGCGGTGCCAGTTAAAGATAAGGGAAATAACCGCACTATTAATTCTTCTATGGAACTTGCTTCACCCAACTGTGCTAGATACTGACTCACATGCTCCCAAGTTGTTTTTGTGCCCTCTCCACTAAATTTGACAAAATTTGGAACCTTATAACCTGGAGGGTACAAAACTGTGTCGAAGTGTTCAGGATAAGGCTTTTGATACACACGACTCTTTACTTTCGGCTCGTTTCCGAAAGTTTCTTGAAACAACTTATGCAAATCCTCCCTTAATTTGGCTAAAATTGGATCCGAGGTAGATGAAGATGCTTGTGGCAATGACATAGGAGCAACTTGGGAACTAGCTAGTGATGCAACTTGTGGAGTAGGCGCCGAAACATAATTCGGCGGAAGACCAAACATGCTTGTATTCATAGGTGATGTGACAAAGTAATTCGGCGTAGACGCCGAATTGGGCACACTCATAATAGGATTAGGGTATGCAGGTGCGGCCACAAGTTGATTGGTTTGGCTAGGATAAAAATTCATCGGCAAATTGTAATGTTGTTGCATGGGAGGTGCCGATGAAATAGGTAAAGTTGGATTAGGTTTTTCTGGGTTAATGGATACACCAACATTACCACTAGATGACGGCGGCATATTTTTCTGAGCATTGGTATTTGCCACGAAAGAATTGTACGCCATCACATTACCCTTACTAACAAGACTTTCAATCACAGCCAGTTGCACAGGAGAAAAAACTTTGCTCACAGTGATTTCATCTTGTTCATCAACGGGAGGAGGTAACCTGATTTCTCCAATCGGAGTGATGTTGCCTTGGCGGTCCTTCTTGAAACTTCAAAGAAACGCCTCCAAATCCTCCTCCTCACGCTTCTTCTTGAGCGCCTCAAAAGCCTCTTCACGCTGTTTCTTGAGCGCTTCGTAGGCCTGGCGATGTTCCTCCGATAGCTCATCAAGACCGGGCTTAATGATGTTATCGGCGCTAACTTCTGAGGGCTGGGGAAGATTTGACATGGTTGATGATGATTCTTGATCTTTCGTCCCCAGCGGAGTCGCCAAAAAGTGTGTTCGCACACAAACGCGTCACGCGTACCCGCGGCGCCGAGGGAGATGCTCCGCAGCTCGCACCGTGGGAGGCCTGCCGGAAGCGCGATACGCAAGACAATCCGGCAGGCGCTTTTGTAGACCCGACGCACCGCTTCTCCGGGATGGAACCCGTCGGGAGTCACGGATGGACGATGGGCTGCCCTTGGTCGGTTCGCCTGCCCCTAGAGCCTCGAGGATCGCTGCCCTTCAACACGAAGAACGAACGAAGAACGAGAGAGAAAGAACAAGGGAGAGATGTAAAAGCTAGGGTAAAAAGTAGTAGATTGATTTGTTCGATTGTGTGTTGTTTTAATCGGCCATCACCTCTTCTATTTAAGAGGGGGTTGGACTTCCCGTACAGGACACGGACCCAGATTTCCTTCCAAAGGGTCAAAAAACGCAGCCAAACTCGGACTTTTTCGATCTGCCCGAGTCTATGCGGCTATAGGCAAGCGGTAGTACCGTTCTGGGCACGGTAGTACCGTTCTGGGAGGTAGTACCGCTCTAGTACCGCTCTAGTACCGCTTAGGGTCTCGGGATGCCAGAAACTTTTTCGTAAGCGGTAGTAGACGCGGTAGTAGGAGCGGTAGTACCGCTTATTGGAGCGGTAGTACCGTTCTCTGCTGTATCAGCAATCTTGTAACGGCCGTAACTTTTGCATACGAACTCGGATTGAGACGATTTTTATATCAAAATCGACCGATTCGACGAGACAAAGACAATCCGTGTAGAAACGTTTCTCATATAAGGCCGTCTTGGGGGCGTAATCATCCGAATAGTGTTCTGCATACACTTCAAACACAACTTCGGCCTTAGAGATGAGATCGGATGGCTACGGCTCAAATATCAAAGTTTCTCCTTTCGATGATACGGAACTTTCTCACTTTGAGCACTTTTCCATTTGAGGCCTTCTTAATTATGTTTTTGACCATGCCAAAATCTGGTGTCAACAGACTTCTCTCATGTCCTCAAGAGCGAAAGTAACTACTCACAAAGCATCATCATGTTCATGACCAGAGGTGTAATGAATATGCTTAAGGATTTGAACATATAAACTTCCACCAATTAAACCAACTAGCATCAACTAGATGATGTAATCAACACTACTTGCAACCCACATGTACCAATCTGAGGTTTGGAGACAAAGATTGAATACGAGATGAACTAGCGTTTTAGATGAGATGGTGTGTGTTGGGGATATAACCCCACGATGAGACCCGTCCAGGAGGGGCCGGGTCATGAAGTTGGCGGCTTATCAGTGAGGCCTTAAACAGGCAAGAAGAATAAGACAAGGCCGGGAAGTGACTTGCCAGACGGGCCTGGCGGAGGCCCAAAGCCAGAAGGCAACGTGTGACCCGGAGGCGTAAGCCGCCGGGAGACGGCTTGCCGTACAAGGCAAGGTTATTTAGAGATAAGGTCGGTTATTAGATGTAACCCGGCCCGGACTCTTGTAAGCCCAGGGCCTCGACCTGTGTATATAAAGGCGGGTTCCCTGGGCGGCTTAAGACACGAAACCTTTGATCGAGTGCTAGGTCAAGCAAATTCCGCTCCCTTGTAATCGATACCCAATCAATACAACTCAAAGCAGGACGTAGGCTATTACCTCCTTCGAGAGGGGCCGAACCTGGGTAAACCTGTGTCTTTCATCCCGATCAACCCCTTTGAGTTAACCGCCATAGCGATGGCTTCACCCCTAAGTCCTTGCACTAGGACATCTGCTGTGATAAAACCACGACAGTTGGCGCCCACCGTGGGGCTGGCGCATGGTGGTGTTTTGTTCTTGGAGGAAACCATTCAGGGATTGAGAAGCTCGCGATTGATTGGATGAATAAGAGACGGCGCGGAACAAGGACACGAAATAACCTGACACGAGACAACCTTGAGCAGAGCCGACAGTATGAGATTAGATCGAGTTCAAGAAAATTAGGGTTGCGGACTATTCCGTCGCGGTCGTCCCCAAAAGTTGCCAAAGCCGACGGGATTTTTTATCGCACACGGCCGCGTCCAAGATTAAAAGGAATTTTGGAAGCTATGGATTAATTACCGATTTTCGCGAGATGCCGCTGGCCCTAGCAGACATATGCAGCGTTACGCGTGTGCCTGATCTGTCTCTATTTTTACTCCAAACCGGAGCTCGTGGGATTGCAAGTCTCGAGGAAGCCACGTTCCATTGCAACTCTTGACCAGCCGCCGATTCCTTGCATGGAGACCGAAGTCCAACCATCAAGTACTACTTTAGTACGTACTCACTATGCCACGTAAGGGCTACCAGGAAGAGGATCAATTAAATGCTAGCTATCTGCCATGTTACGTGGTTTTACTATGAAAAAAAAGAGGAAAGGAAAAGGGCCACGGCCCAAACAAGGATTGTCAACGGACTCGATGTCACCGACCCCGCCGGCGTGGCCCAGCTTCACCACGCCTCGCCTCCACGCCGCTTCGCCTCGCTCTGAGTCGAGCTCGATTCGTTAACTCCGCCTCTGTTGTGGCCTCGCCTTTGCCGGCTCCACCTCATCTTGCTCGCTGCGCCACGCCCGCGTCGCTCCGCAGTTGTGGCCTCGCCTCGCCGGCTCCGGCTCTGCCATGGCCTCACCTCGCCTGCACGTCTCCACCGCGGCCGTGCCTCGCCTCCGCGCGCAGCCCTCCGGTCCTGCCTGCGCTGCCTCCGCGCCTCAGTCAAATTCTCTGTTGATCACCCAAAGAAGCATGGATGAGGAGGGCAGTCAACACTTCACTTTGCCCGCCTGCGCATGGAGAAACGCCACAACTATGTGCGCAAGACAGCTGAGCTCGCTACACAATTCTTCATCAACCCAGGACGCCACATCCATGCCCTGTACGCACGGGGACCGAGGCATATTGATGCTTTGTGTGAAACATCAAGTCATACGATAATTACTAGCCAGACAAGGGTTTGTCGGAAGATATTGGAAACTAGTAGTACAACCGTAAGGAAGGCTTGTGTGGTACTACAAGTAGTACTTTTACATTAAAATCCTGCCACATGGTGACACCGATCTCAAGTTGGAATCAACATGTTCGGTGGCATCAGGAAAGCTTGTCGCATTGCAAGACCAATTGCAATCCGTTGGACCGGGAAAAAGAAATAGTAAGAGAAGAAAACGAGGGGGCTTCAAGACCAGCAAGTTGCTCCACGTAAAGACCAAGAAAAAAAATCAGATGCCCTCACGTACATAGCGTCGTGCGCCTGCTGTTGCATACTCCGCGATCTGCCAAGTTACAGCTGTTGGGGCAAGTCCCAAGACCTGGAGCAAAAGTTTGTTCTTTTCTCCCAAATTGGTACGTCCGTACCGGAGGCGATCAGGTTCTTTATTCCGTCTACAATCCTAAAGCGACGGCACACCGGTCCTTCAGACCCGACGGACAATGGACACGGATCATCTGACGCCCAAAAATATGCTATCAGTTCCATCTGTTGTATCAGCACATATCAATTTCTTTGAGATCAGTCAATCTGGTCCGCGATATTTTTTATGCAGGACATTGTTTACCGCAAAGGAGATCGTCGTACCGCGGATGCAGAGCTCGTGCTAGCTTTATCCTGCGGCAGCACCCGTCCGTGACGTGCTGTTCGACGGATAGGCACGCATGTTGTTGCCCCTGCGGTCCAGTCTACAATGACACCCGGAGCCTGCACCAGCGTCCGCCTGCACGGGCTGCCCGGCGAATGCACACACAGCCCGTCGTTCTACAGTCCAGCTTGCCTTAATATGACAAACAAAGAAAAAAGAGATGGATCATCTGGCCCGTCCATGATGCGTCGTCCAATGGACGCGCGGTCCATCATCACTATGATCCAGCAAGGAGGCGTGCAAAATTCATCCATTAGAATTTTTGGAAGTGGATCGATCTGCATGTCTGAGCTCGGTTTGCTACGTCCGCATTCATCCGAGAAAAAATACCAGGTGCTATCCGCCTTATTTATTTTACCAATACACTTTAAATTCCTTCGAGAACAATTACTTTACCCTATAATATCTTTGCGCAGGACAATTGTTTATTACAAAAGTGGCGTGGCGTTAAACCGCAAATACGGAGCTTGCGCCAATATTATAATACTCCAGCGTCCGTTCACGTGGCAGTGTCTGATGGACGCTCGTGCAGGCCGCTGCCCGAGTGGTCCAGTCTACATCAACACGCTGCGGCTGATTTGCCAGCTTACTTACAATGTCGCGGTCCGGTCTACATCAACATGCCGGTGCCGCGCCTGCTCGCTTGAGCCGCCCAACGGATGCGCGTGAGCCGCTGCCACCGCGGTCCGGTCTACAATAACACGTCGGCGTCGTGACTGCTCGCTTGAGCCGCCCAATGGACGCTCGTGAGCCGCCGCCACCGCGGTCCGGTCTACAATAACACGCCGGCGTCGTGACTGCTCGCTTGAGCCGCCCAACGGACGCTCGTGAGTGGTTGCACTGCGGTCCGATCTACAATAACACGCCGGTGCTGTGCGTGCTCGCTCGAGCCCCCCCCCCCCCCCCCCCGATCCGGTGTACTCCAACCATGATGGAGCGAAAAAGGGAAATATATATCTATCATCAAACTCCACTGGATAGGCGCTCTGGCTTGCCATCCCCCTGTCCGGTCTGCTTCAGAACACTGAAGAACTAAGAGTCAGACACGGAGGAACCATCCCTGGAGAAGCTACAATTTGAGCCATCCATTATTGAGCCGGCAATTCAAAGGTCAGCAGCAAAGAAGAAGGCCCTGGAGGAGCCAGGAGAGCCGGACCAAGAGAGAGTAACAAACAAACGGGTCCAGAGGCGTATGAACTCAATTTGGGCAAAAATGGTGTTGTTATGCCAAGGATATATGATGAGCATCGAGAAGATCATCAACTCGCCGACCTCTGGCCTCAATAAATTTCATCTTTCAACTGACAACTCTACAACGGCTTATGCAATAGCCAAGTATGAAGAATCTCAAGCCAACTCCTCGAGTCGCCTTAAGACTCGGGGGCTACACAGATATGGCTCGGCATATTTGATCTGTTTCAACAAATACAATAACCCCGGGTCTTCGCAAGGAAGACAAACCCGGTCCCGGGGGCTGCTGCCTTATTGGCGGAAGATTTAAAGTCGCCCAAGAGGACGAGCCGCCATGATGCGACCGTTCAAACATGGGTGCCCTACCTTATTGGTGGAAGATTTAAAGTCGCCCAAGAGGACGAGCCGCCATGATGCGACCGTTCAAACATGGGTGCCCTGCTTTATTGGCGAAAAATTAAAAGTTGCCCAAGAGGACAAGCCGTCATGATGCGCTGTTCAAACATGGGTGCCCTGATTTATTGGATCATCATATTATGATCAATGGTCGAGCTTTTCCATGATCATAGGTCACTTGGGGGCTTCCAACTCAATGAGTTTAGCTTTCATACCCTCTTGACCGGCTTCCATGCCATATATGGGTTAAACCTGCCTGTTTGCAACTTGCTACTCTGCCAGGTGACCCGCCGTACTCTTGACAGTCAATCTTTCAATAAGACTCTGAACTTGTCAAAGTAAAAACGGCGGCTTATGTCACGAGAGAGCCGGCTTACAGAGAGCTAGGATAAACTCACCTGTGTGTTGTAGTCTCTCCGCTATGTGGTCCGTTTGTACTCTTAACGATCAATCTTTTTTAAGACCCTGAACTAGTTAAGGTTAAAACGACGGATTTATGTCACGTGAGAGCCGGCTTACGGGATTAAAGGCGTTCATGCCAAGCTTCTTGGAAGCAAAAACCTTGAGTTTTTAAAAATAAGAACAAGAGTTGATCTCTTTTGGTTGTGCCTTCAAAGCCAACTTACAAATATTTGAGATATACATGTATATATTCTCTGTTAGTTGTTTTTATCATATACATACATCATCCTGCATTGCATCATGCATCATACATGCATATCAAGCCAGTCATCAAACCAGGTTACATCATAACCTCTGCAAGAACAAATAGATCTTTGATAGCCAAAATGGCTGGATCTTCATCATGGTTTATCATAACCAGTATTAAATGATTGGGGTTTTTCAAACCAGCTCGGAAGAATTGACTATTCCTGAAGAGCAGTCCTATCACATATAATGTCGGGTCATTTAATTGACCGGCTCTTGGATTTTTTCAACTTGTGCTCTGTAGTGAACTACAGCACTTATGGATTTCTCAAACATATATTTGCCGGGTTGCACCGCAACCACGAGCAGGGATTTTCATTTCAAGGACAAAGGCATTATTCCAGGATGTTCGACAAAATACTGGGTTACAACCACGGTCAAGGAGTCATTCAACAAATTATGATAAGTTATATTATTCTCACACAGTCCCAAGTCGCTGCAGGCATACGACCCGGCACTTGGGGGCTACATCATGTGATGTTTTTCTTTTCAAAAGAGAAGTGCATATGAGTCCCGAGTCGCTGCGGGCAAACGATCCGGCACTTGGGGGCTACACTGCTCACATCAAAATTGCTAAAGTCCAAAGTCGCTGCAGGCATGCGACCCGGCACTTGGGGGCTACAGTATTCAGCTGTTCAAACAGATTATAAGGTCTAAATTGAAGACCCGGCCCATCACATACTGATGAGCCGGCCCTTGGGGGCTACACATGTGAAATACAAGACACTCAGTTTATATCTGGCAACTCAGATGACAACCCAGATTACTCAACTTGCAACACCAAGTTCAAAGTCCCAGGTTGTTGCAGGCAAGACAACCCGGCACTTGGGGGCTACACTGGCTGAAGTTTTATAAAGTATAAAGACAATTGCAAGTCCCAGGCTGCTGCAGGCAAGACAACCCGGTACTTGGGGGCTACACAATCAAAAAATTTATTGAAAAGCACCAAGTCATCCTGCGCCGGGTCTTCTGACTCCTGGATCTGAAGGTTGTCCACATCCCAGTTGCAATTGATTAAAGCTTCAAGTTTGGCTTCGTCATGCAAGATTGGAGACGGGTCAACATCAGGGGCAAACATGTGCTTACGGCGTTGAGGAGTCAGATCTTTCGACTCAAAAGTGGGCGCCCGGATTCGCACATTGTTGTCATCATAAGCCACATGATATGTGCTACTTCTTGAGCATGCGTTGGTTTCCCTTGAAGAGGAAAGGGTGATGCAACAAAGTAGATAAGTATTTCCCTCAGTTGTTGAGAACCAAGGTATCAATCCAGTAGGAGATACAAGCAAGTCACCAATCAATGTACCTACACAAATAATCAAACACTTGCACCCAACGCTATAAAGGGGTTATCAATCCCTTCATGGTTATTTGCAAGGATGAGATCTGATAGAGATAGGTATGATAGATTGCTAGAACGGAAAGTAAAACAAAGGTAAAAATAATGCAGCGAGATATTTTTGGTATTTTTGGTTTTAGATCTGAAAGTATAATATGGAAAATAGACCCGGGGGGCATAGGTTTCACTAGAGGCTTCTCTCATGAAGGAAAATAATACGGTGGGTGAACAAATTACTGTCGAGCAATTGATAGAAAAGCGAATAATTATGACGATATCCAAGGCAATGATTATGCATATAGGCATCACGTCCGTGTCAAGTAGACTGAAACGATTCTGCATCTACTACTATTACTCCACACATCAACAGACTCCTGCCTGCATCTAGAGTATTAAGTTCATGAAGAACAGAGTAACGCATTAGGTAAGATGACATGATGTAGAGGGATAAACTCAAGCAATATGATGAAAACCCCATCTTTTTATCCTCGATGGCAACAATAAAATACGTGCCTCGCTTCCCCTACTTTGTCACTAGGTGAGGACACCGCAAGATTGAACCCAAAACTAAGCACTTCTCCCATTGCAAGAATTACCAATCTAGTTGGCCAAACCAAACCAATAACTCGAAGAGACTTGCAAAGATATGAAATCATGCATATAAGAATTCAGAGAAGATTCAAATAATATTCATAGATAAGCTGATCATAAACCCACAATTCATCGGATCTCGACAAACACACCGCAAAAGGAGTATTACATCGGATAGATCTCCATGAAGATCATGAAGAACATGGTATTGAAGAACAAAGAGAGAGAAGAAGCCATCTAGCTAATAGCTATGGACCCGAAGGTCTGTGGTAAACTACTCACGCATCATCGGAGGGGCAATGGAGTTGATGTAGATGCCCTCCGTGATCGAATCCCCCTCCGGCAGATTACCGGAAAAGGCTCCAAGATAGGATCTCACGGGAACAGAGGCTTCCGGCGGCGGAAAAGTATTTTTGTGGCTCTTTTTAGTATCCAGGGAATATTTGGGAATTTATAGGCCGAAGAATAGGGTTAGGAGGGCTGCCGTGGGGCCACAAGCCAGGGGGGCGCCCCCCCCCTAGGGCGCGCCCCTGTGGCTTGTCGCCACACGGCGGCTCTCCTGCCTTCATCTCCAAGTTTGTTGGGTTCCTTCTGGTCCAAGAAAAATCATTCCGAAGATTTTATTCCATTTGGACTCCGTTTAATATTCCTTATCTGCAATACTCAAAAACAAGGAAAAAACAGAAACTGGCACTAGGCTCTAGATTAATAGGTTAGTCCCAAAAATAATATAAAATAGCATATTAATGCATATAAAACATCCAAAACAGATAATATAATAGCATGGAACAATCAAAAATTATAGATACGTTGGAGACGTATCAAGCATCCCCAAGCTTAATTCCTGCTCGTCCTCGAGTAGGTAAATGATAAAAACAGAATTTTTGATGTGGAATGCTACCTAACATATTTATCCATGTAATATTCTTTATTGTGGCATGAATATTCAGATCCATAAGATTCAAAACAAAAGTCTAATATTGACATAAAAACAGTAATACTTCAAGCATACCAACAAGGCAATCGTGTCCTTTCGAAATAACATGGCCTTAGAAAGTTATCCCTACAAAATCATATGGTCTAGCTATGCTCCATCTTCCCCACACAAACTATCTAAATCATGCACAACCCCGATGACAAGCCAAGCAATTGTTTCACACTTTTTATGTTCTCAAACCTTTTCAACTCTCACGCAATACATGAGCGTGAGCCATGGATATAGCACTGTAGGTGGAATAGAATATGGTGGAGGTTACAAGGAAAAAGGAGAAGATAGTCTCACATCAACTAGGCGTATCAACGGGCTATGGAGATGCCCATCAATAGATATCAATGTGAGTGAGTAGGGATTGCCATGCAACGGATGCACTAGAGCTATAAGTGTATGAAAACTCAAAAAGAAAACTAAGTGGTTGTGCATATGATGAAAAATTCCACTAGTTATATGAAAGTGACAAAATAGGAGACTCTCTATCATGAAGATCATGGTGCTACTTTGAAGCACAACTGTGGAAAAAGATAGTAGCATTGTCCCTTCTCTCTTTCTCTCATCATTTTTTTGGTGGGCTTCTTTGGCCTCTTTTTTTTATTTGGGCTTCGCTGGCCTCTTTTATTATTTGTAAAGTCCGGAGACTCATCCCAACTTATGAGGGATTCATAGCTTCCATCATCCTTTTCTCTCACGGGATAAATGCTCTAATAATGAAAATCATCACACTTTTATTTACTTACAACTCAAAAGAAAAATTACAACTCGATACCTAGAACAAAATATGACTCTATATGCAATATGAAAGTGATGGTGCGTGTCATGAAAAACGGAACGGTGGAAGTTGCATGGCAATATATCTTGGAATGGCTATGGAAATGCCATAATAGGTAGGTATGGTGGCTGTTTTGAGGAAAATATATGGTGGCTGTTTTGAGGAAGGTGGGTTTGAAGCACCAGCGAAAGTTGCGCGGTACTAGAGAGGCTAGCAAAGGTGGAAGGGTGAGAGTGCGTATAATCCATGGACTCGACATTAGTCATAAAGAACTCACATACTTATTGCAAAAGTCTATTAGTTATAGAAACAAAGCATTAGACGCATGCTTCTAGGGGAGAGGTTGGTAGGAGTTAACCATCGCGCGCTCCCGACCCTCACACAAAAGTTGACAATCATTAAACAAATCATGCTCCGACTTCGTTACATAACGGTTCACCATACGTGCATGCTACGGGAATCACAAACTTCAACACAAGTATTTCTTCCAATTCACAATTACTCACTAGCATGACTCTCATATTACCATCTTCATATCTCAAAACTATATGCAAGTAATCAAACTTCTCATTGTATTCAATGCACTTAATATGAAAGTTTTTATTATATCCCTCTTGGATGCCCATTATATTAGGACTAAATTCATAACCTAAACCAATTACCATGCTGTTTTAAAGACTCTCAAAATAATATAAGTGAGGTACGAGAGTTCAATAATTTCTATAAAATAAAACACCACCGTGCTCTAAAAAGATATAAGTGAAGTACTAGAGCAACATTGCCTAGCTCAAAAGATATAAGTGAAGCACATAGAGTATTCTAATAAATTCACGATTCAGCGTGTCTCTCTCAAAAGATGTGTGCAGCAAGGATGATTGTGGCAAACTAAAAAGCAAAGACTCATATCATACAAGACGCTCCAAGCAAAACACATATCATGTGGTGAATAAAAATATAGCCTCAAGTAAATTTACCGATGGATTGAAGACGAAAGAGGGGATGCCTTCCGGGGCATCCCCAAGCTTAGGCTTTTTGGTATCCTTGAATATGGCTTGGGGTGCCTTGGGCATCCCCAAGCTTAGGCTCTTGCCACTCCTTATTCCATAGTCCATCAAATCTTTACCCAAAACTTGAAAACTTCACAACACAAAACTCAACAGAAAACTCATGAGATCCGTTAGTATAAGAAAAATAAATCACCACTTTAGGTACTGTTGTGAACTCATTCTTTATTTATATTGGTGTAATATCTACTGTATTCCAACTTCTCCATGGTTCATACCCCCCGATACAACCCATAGATACATCAAAATAAGCAAACAACACATAGAAAACAGAATCTGTCTAAAACAGAACAGTCTGTAGCAATCTATAGACTTCGAATACTTCTGTAACTCCAAAAATTCTGAAAAATTAGGACAATCAGGGAAATTTGTATATCAATCTTGTGTAAAAATTTCAGATCAAAATCACGTTCCAGTGAATTTACAAAATTCCTGGACTGAGAGAAAAAGTTTCTGTTTTTCGGCAAAATCAAATCACAAACACCGTAGACCATCCCAAAGGTCTTACTTGGCTCAAACACTAATTTAAACAAGAAAACACAATTACTACATAGGTAATAATGTGCAAAACACTCAAAAACAGAAACAGAAACAAAAACATAAAAATAAAATTGGGTTGCCTCCCAACGAGCGCTATTGTTTAACGCCATAGATCTACGTATTGTCATCTTTGGTATGCAATCCATAAGTAGCTCTCATAATAGATTCATAAGGTAACTTTATTTTATTTCTAGGGAAGTGCTCCATGCCTTTCCTTAATGTAAATTGGAATCTAATATTTCCTTCCTTCATATCAATAATTGCACCAATCGTTCTAAGGAAAGGTCTACCAAGAATAATAGGACATGTAGGATTGCAATCTATATCAAGAACAATGAAATCTACGGGCACATAATTCCTATTTGCAACAATAAGAACATCATTAATCCTTCCCATAGGTTTCTTAATGGTGGAATCCGCTAGATGCAAATTTAAAGAGCAATCATCAAATTCACAGAAACCTAGCACATCACATAAAGTTTTTGGAATCGTGGAAACGCTAGCACCCAAATCACACAAAGCATGGCACTCATAATCTTTAATTTTAATCTTAATAGTAGGTTACCACTCATCATAAAGCTTCCTAGGTATAGAAACTTCCAACACAAGTTTTTCTTCAAAAGATTTCATCATAGCATCCACAATATGTTTAGTAAAAGCTTTATTTTGATTATAAGCATGAGGAGAATTCAACATGGATTGCAACAAGAAAACACAATCAATCAAAGAACAACTATCATAATTAAAGTCCTTGAAATCCAAAAGAGTGGGTTCATTGCTATTTAAAGTTTTGACCTCTTCAATCCCACTTTCATCAATCTTAGCATCAAGATCTATAAACTCCGAATCATTGGGACGCCTTTTAACTAAAGTTGACTTATCTCCAGTCCCATCTTTATCAAGATTTATATTAGAAAACAAAGATTCAATAGGAGTCACATCAATCACTTTAAGATCTTCATCATTATTATCACGAGAACACACTTTTTCAAGCCATTCACGCTTAGCACGTATTCTAGCGGTTCTTTCCTTACACTCATCAATGGAAATTCTCATAGCCTTTAAAGACTCATTAATATCATGCTTGGGAGGAATAGATATAATTTTCAAAGAATCAATCTCAAGAGAAATTCTATCAACGTTCCTAGCCAAATCATCAATCTTGAGCATTTTTTCTTCAATCATAGCATTGAAACCCTTTTGCGAACTAATAAATTCTTTAATATTACTCTAAAGATCAGAGGGCATCTTATTATAATTTCCATAAGAATTGTTGTAGGAATTACCATAATTATTAGAGGAATTACTAGGAAACGGCCTAGAATAGAAATTACCTCTATACGCGTTATTACCAAAATTGTTCCTACCAACAAAATTCACATCCATAGATTCATTATTATTTCCAATCAAAGAAGACAAAGGCATATCGTTAGGATCAATAGGAGCATTCTTACTAGCAAACAATTTCATCAATTCATCCATCTTTTCATTCAAAGTATTTATTTCTTCAATAGCATGCACTTTTTTACTAGTAGGAGATCTTTCGGTATGCCATTGAGAGTAATTTGCCATAATATTATCTAGGAGTTTAGTCGTTTCTCCTAATGTGATTTCCATAAAAGTACCACCCGCGGCGGAATCTAAGAGATTCCTAGATGCAAAATTCAATCCCGCATAGAAAATTTGTATAATCATCCATAAACTCAAGCCATGCGCGGGACAATTTCTAATCATTAGTTTCATCCTCTCCCAAGATTGTGCAACATGCTCATCATCAAGTTGCTTAAAATTCATTATATCATTCCTAAGGGAGATGATCTTAGCGGGTGGAAAGTACTTGGAAATAAAAGCATCTTTACACTTATTCCATGAATCAATACTATTTTTAGGCAAAGATGAAAACCAAGTTTTAGCACGATCTCGTAGTGAGAACGGAAATAGCTTCAATTTAACAATATCATTATCCACATCTTTCTTTTTTTGCATATCACATAACTCAACGAAAGTATTTAGATGGGATGCGGCATCTTCACTAGGAAGGCCGGAAAATTGTTCTTTCATAACCAGATTGAGCAAAGCGGCATTAATTTCATAAGATTCCGCACTAGTGGCGGGAGCAATCAGAGTACTAATAAAATCATTATTATTAGTATTGGAAAAGTCACACAACTTGGTATTCTCTTGAGTCATCGTGACAAAGCAAGCAATCTAGCACTCAAGCAAAAAAGCAAACGAAAAAACGAACGGAAGAAAGGCGAATAAAAAGGCAAATCTTTTTGGTATTTTCTGAAAATCGTTTTAGAAGTGGGGGAGAGGAAATAGAGAGGCAAATGGCAAATAAAGTAAATGCAAGAGATGAGTTTGTGATGGGTACTTGGTAGGCTTGATGTAGATCTCCCCGGCAACGGCGCCAGAAATCCTTCTTGCTACTTCTTGAGCATGCGTTGGTTTCCCTTGAAGAGGAAAGGGTGATGCAGCAAAGTAGATAAGTATTTCCCTCAGTTGTTGAGAACCAAGGTATCAATCCAGTAGGAGATACAAGCAAGTAACCAATCGATGTACCTACACAAATAATCAAACACTTGCACCCAACGCTATAAAGGGGTTGTCAATCCCTTCACGGTTATTTGCAAGGATGAGATCTGATAGAGATAGGTATGATAGATTGCTAGAACGGAAAGTAAAACAAAAGTAAAAATAATGCAGCGAGATATTTTTGGTATTTTTGGTTTTAGATCTGAAAGTATAATATGGAAAATAGACCCGGGGGCATAGGTTTCACTAGAGGCTTCTCTCATGAAGGAAAATAATACGGTGGGTGAACAAATTACTGTCGAGCAATTGATAGAAAAGCGAATAATTATGACGATATCCAAGGCAATGATTATGCATATAGGCATCACGTCCGTGTCAAGTAGACCAAAACGATTCTGCATCTACTACTATTACTCCACACATCGACCGACTCCTGCCTGCATCTAGAGTATTAAGTTCATGAAGAACAGAGTAACGCATTAGGTAAGATGACATGATGTAGAGGGATAAACTCAAGCAATATGATGAAAACCCCATCTTTTTATCCTCGATGGCAACAATACAATACGTGCCTCGCTACCCCTACTTTGTCACTGGGTGAGGACACCGCAAGATTGAACCCAAAACTAAGCACTTCTCCCATTGCAAGAATTACCAATCTAGTTGGCCAAACCAAACCAATAACTCGAAGAGACTTGCAAAGATATGAAATCATGCATATAAGAATTCAGAGAAGATTCAAATAATATTCGTAGATAAGCTGATCATAAACCCACAATTCATCGGATCTCGACAAACACACCGCAAAAGGAGTATTACATCGGATAGATCTCCATGAAGATCATGAAGAACATGGTATTGAAGAACAAAGAGAGAGAAGAAGCCATCTAGCTACTAGCTATGGACCCGAAGGTCTGTGATAAACTACTCACGCATCATCGGAGGGGCAATGGAGTTGATGTAGATGCCCTCCGTGATCGAATCCCCCTCCGGCAGACTACCGGAAAAGGCTCCAAGATAGGATCTCACGGGAACAGAGGCTTCCGGCGGCGGAAAAGTATTTTTGTGGCTCTTTTTAGTATCCAGGGAATATTTGGGAATTTATAGGCCAAAGAATAGGGTTAGGAGAGCTGCCGTGGGGCCACAAGCCAGGGGGGCGCCCCCCCCCCCAGGGCGCGCCCCTGTGGCTTGTCGCCACACGGCGGCTCTCCTGCCTTCATCTCCAAGTTTGTTGAGTTCCTTCTGGTCCAAGAAAAATCATTCCGAAGATTTTATTCCGTTTGGACTCCGTTTAATATTCCTTATCTGCAATACTCAAAAACATGGAAAAAACAGAAACTGGCACTAGGCTCTAGATTAATAGGTTAGTCCCAAAAATAATATAAAATAGCATATTAATGCATATAAAACATCCAAAACAGATAATATAATAGCATGGAACAATCAAAAATTATAGATACATTGGAGACGTATCAATATGTCTTCAGATCAGCTTCGGCGGCCAGCTGACTAGCCAATGCTCGTGATGCTTTAATGCAACGAGCATGGTCTTCTTGGGTAAACTCTGACCCGTCATCCGTCAGCTGGGGAAAGGCGCCACTCATCTCTTCTGGGTTAAGCTCGTGTGCGTAAGCCAGTGCCCGGCTTAAAGCAAACATTGCGCCTTTACGGGCGGCTGATTTATTAAATTCTTCAAATTATTGTGGGATAGTGGAGAGGCACTTCAGCACATCTTTGATAAGTTTTGGCGTGCCCTTCTCGCCCATAAAAGCCCTAATGGTGAAAAGGCTCCCAGCGTACAACTGCTCAGTGAAAGCATATAAAGCCTTCAGCTTCAGCAAACTGTCATCCGGAAGCTGGCGAGTTCGTTGGCCTACAAACAAGATAAATTTTGTAAGTCGCCGGGCGAGTCTTTATACGACTGTTTGGCAAGAATGATCATAACATAATCAGTAAACACTTACCAAAGATGGCTTCCGTCATCCGAGCTACATGGCGCTTGAGACTGGTCAGCTCTTCGGTAACGGGCTTTAGTCGGCCCTCGGCGTCTTCTGCACGTTTGGTCAAGGCGGCTTGGTTAGCTTCAGCAGATTGTTTGTATGCCTCAAAATCCGCTTTGATCTTTTCCAATTCTGTTGACGAGAGCCGCCACTTTGCATCAGCTTCAGTTCGGGCATCTTGTTGCAAGGCTAGATTTTTCTTAAGGTCGGTCAAATTAGACTCGGCCACATTTAAAGCCTCCTGCACAATACAATTGTCAACAGCAAGTTTATCAATTTTAAGCCGCCAGCCCGGTTTATAATAGCACTTGGGGACGATGAAGAAGGTTGTTACAAGTCTCAAGCAGATTGCAAGCAATATACTTGACACTTGGGGGCTAATGAGTATCAGTTCTTTCAAAGTCTACAATACAAACAAGACTCGGATCATCTTCGCGAAGAGAACCCGACTCTTGGGGGCTACACATTTGCTCCTCAAGTTTATATGATTAGATCTACAACAAGTTCCGGCTCATTATTCGCATAATGGCCCGGCCCTTGGGGGCTACACTTGGCATTTTCTTTACCATGCAGCAAGTGCCGGCTCATTATTCGCATAATGGCCTGACCCCTGGGAGCTACACGCTGATCTATTGAAATATACATACTACTGAAGACCCGGCTTATCTTCAAGAAAATAAGCCGGCTCTTGGGGGCTATGTAAGGATATATGGAAGGCAAGAACAGTTGAGTACCTCATATTTTTTCTTCATCATGCCAACTAAGTTGGCGTCCATGTCCCGGCTTGCGGCGAGGCGGCTTAGATAGCCAGAGTGCATCTCATCATCGGTAAGCTTCTCCAGATTCAGAAGATCAAGCTTGACCCTCTCCTTCTCAGGCGAAGGCGCTTCATCCTTACTAATGTGCTTGGACAACGCGTTGGAAGGGGCGGGAGCTGTGTAAGCTGTTTCGGTGATGGTAACCTCTTCTTCACGAGGAGTCACATTTTCAGCTGTTGGCAAAGGGTTGGGCGGCTTAGGATCAGCCTCTGGATTAGCTTCAGGAATCACAATGTCAACATCCGCCGGCTCAGTAGGCTAGGGAGTCTCATCGTAAGCACCTTGATCGGTTTCAGAGGGCTCTACTTGAGTTTCAGGAGTGTCAAGCTTCGTGTTCTCCGGCTCTGGGACGTCCGGACAGGAAGATGACCCGCTTAACTTCCTCTTCTTAGCTTGGGCTTTGTGAACAAGGATTTCATTATAAATTATATGCAAGGGAAAAATATTAGTAAGCAATATGGGAGGCAAAAGAAGCTTACCCTGGGTTGATAACAAGGGGAGGCAACTTTGAGGCGGTTGAGTCGCCTGAAGAAGGAGGTGTTTCCTGGAAAGTTAAAATTGAGCAATATGAGCAAGTTACAGCATGAGACTAATGTGCAGAAGAGATAAAAACATAAGTAGGAAATACCTCGTTACGACGTCTCCGAGGAGCTGGAGTGTCAGGTAAGCCGGCAACCAGGTCTTCAGAGCCGCCGCTCCGGGTCTGACGTCTAGCGTCATGTTGCTGCTTCTTCAAAAGAAAGTCGGGATCCAAGTGAGCAAGAGGATGTGAAAACTTTACTTTCCGGATGACCCGCCGGATTTTCTTAGTTGGCAAAGGTTCCGAGTCGGAGGAGATGATAGTTACCTCTGAGGCACCGGCTTAGCTGGCCTCCGCTTCACCCTGACAGAAGTCAGCGTCAATGAGTTGCATGAAAAGAAGGCCAAGGGAATCAAGTTCTACCTCTGAGTCGTCTAGCTCGAGCAGATCCTGAGCCGACGGTTTCTTTTTACGAGCCGGAGCCCGGGCCTTAGTTGCTTTGCTTTTCTTCTTCTTAGAGGTGGAGGCTGTGGTTATTCTCCTTTTCCAGAAGGGTGAGTCGGCATGTATATGTTTACAAAAAGATTAAATGAGGCATATGAAATGCAGTATTTAAAGGAAGAAGAGCGATGGTTGAAATAAAAGGTTCACCTCAGGAGCCGGGTTAAGAGCGCAAAAGGGATTTCATCCCGTCTTGTTGTGGACTTCTTGAGGTTCTCCCAACAATGATTTGATGATCGGGTTGAGGTCCTTATCCGTTAGGGGTGTCTAATTTAAGCGTTGAGGGTCATTCACCTCACCAGTGTATTGACACATTAAGCCACTACGGCGGCTCAGCGGTAGAATTCTCCAAGAAACCCAGCAGCGGGTCAAATCAACGCCAGTTAACCCGTTGGCTAACAGGGCCCTTATCTTTGAAAACGTTGGAGCATATTGGGCACGCTCAGCGTCAGTTAGCCGGTCTGGAAGTTCACTAGTGGTGCAACGCCGGTAGGGGCGATAACCCGGCAATGGGTTTTCATCAGCCGGAGAAGTGTCTCTACAATAGAGCCAGGTCTTGTCCCAGTCTTTGGGGTGACAGGGCAGAATGGCTGAAGGGAAGGATACATCTCTCCGCCTCTGGATGGAGATGCCTCCAAGCTCAAGACTTGGCCCGTCTGTAATTTCAGGTTGGCGGTTGATATAGAAGAAATCTCTGAAGAGGTCAGCGGTGGGCTCTTCTTGCAGATAGGCTTCACTGAATATTTGGAACTGGCACAGGTTGGTGACTGAGTTGGGGCCAATATCCTGAGGATGAAGCTTGTAAAAGTGCAGGGCGTCCCGGAAGAACTTTGATCCGGGCGGTGAGAAGCCACGGAGAAGATGGTCTGTGAAGACAATAACTTCCCCATCCTTGGGTTCGGGAGTGACTTCGTTGCCAGGAACTGCCAATGGATAACATCCTGAGCCGGCAAAACTCCCATGACTACAAAATCATTGAGCATTTCCTCGGTAACCCCAGAGCCTACCCAATCGTAAGAAGCGGGGGCTTTAGCCATGACGGCGGGTTAAAATGTTGTGGAAAGGCATGGAGACACAGCGGGTTAGGAACGCTGCATGACCAAAACCGCTATGACTTTAAAACGACGACGCTACTTGGTGGGTCATTACTAAATTATGAGCCGCCGCCAACTACAGGAATGAGGCGGACTACATCGCTACAAAGGAGAGCCGGCAGCATGATGGCGGGTCAAATAGACTGTGAATGTTGAAAATATTGCTAAGTGTGGACAAACAGTTTTCACCGACTACAGCTGCCATTGCAAGATCTACGTACGGAGATAAAAGGAAAACATTTGCGAAACCTAAAAACAGCCATGGAAGAACAGGCAGAGGAAACATGGATTCCAATAAGAAGATCTACGTGCGGTTTGGCCAGTGTTTTGAAGCCTACAGGTGTTTCTTCTACCGATTAATGGGGAGTGCTCCGATGAACGGCGGCGGACTCGAAGAGCACCGATGAACTAATGCGGATCTACGAGGGAAGAAGAATAGAACCTGGAAGATGCAGGAGATGCGGGCGAGCGCTGGCGAGCTCTGGACAAAGTTAGGGTGATGCAGCGGCCTGGTTGAAGACGACGGTGTGGTCCGGACGGTGCGGCGAAACCTCGGGTGCGCAAGCTTCTGGAGGAAGAAGAAGAGAGAAGCGGCGGCGGGGGAAAAGTGAAAAGGATAGGGACCCCCCCCCCCCCCCCCCCCGCGCGCGCCTATTTATAAGGGGGATGGAACAGCAACAGTCCAGCGCGGGAATCGAGGAGACAAAATGATGATGGACCAAGAAAACGCCTCGATTCTCGGGTTGACTAGTTAATGCGGAGATCCGTTGTGATGTCATTAAGATCTTTTTGATTTATCAGAGATGACGTCATCCATTTTTACATGGCGGGTCATGAAGGTTTATTTCAGGTCAGGAGGTTATGAGGAACATAAGACTCGCCAACCAGAAGACTTGAATATTGACATGAACAGGTTCAAATCAATCTGGGGCCTAATGTTGGGGATATAACCCCACGATGAGACCCGTCCAGGAGGGGCCGGGTCATGAAGTTGGCGGCTTATCAGTGAGGCCTTAAACAGGCAAGAAGAATAAGACAAGGCCGGGAAGTGACTTGCCAGACGGGCCTGGCGGAGGCCCAGAGCCGGAAGGCAACGTGTGACCCGGAGGCGTAAGCCGCCGGGAGATGGCTTGCCATACAAGGCAAGGTTATTTAGAGATAAGGTCGGTTATTAGATGTAACCCGGCCCGGACTCTTGTAAGCCCAGGGCCTCGACCTGTGTATATAAAGGCGGGTTCCCTGGGCGGCTTAAGACACGAAACCTTTGATCGAGTGCTAGGTCAAGCGAATTCCGCTCCCTTGTAATCGATACCCAATCAATACAACTCAAAGCTGGACGTAGGCTATTACCTCCTTCAAGAGGGGCCGAACCTGGGTAAACCTGTGTCTTTTGTCCCGATCAACCCCTTCGAGTTAACCGCCGTAGCGATGGCTTCACCCCTAAGTCCTTGCACTAGGACATCTGCCGTGATAAAACCACGACAGTGTGGGTGAAGATGTTGATGAAGATTGATCCTCCCACGATGGAGGAAGCGTTGGTGATGACGATGGCTTCGATTTCCCCCTCCCGGAGGGAAGTTTTCCCCGGCGAAACCGCTTCGCCGGAGAGCAAAAGTGCTCCTGCCCAGGTTTCGCCTCGAGACGGTGGCGCTTCGTCCTAAAAGTTTTCTTATGATTTTTCCTAGGGCAAATGACATCATATAGGATAAGATGGGTGTCGGAGCCCTCCTAGGTGACCCATGAGCTAGGGTGGCGCGTCCTGGGGGTAGGGCCTGCACCTGGCTCATGGCCATCTGGTGGGTCACATCTTGTTGATTCTTTTGCCAATAATTATTATATATTCCAAAATAATTCTCCATAAATTTTCAGCTCTGGAGTTCCAGAGAATATCCACCTCTTTGGTGGTCTTTTCCGGTCCAGAATTCCAGCTGTCGGCAATCTCCCTCTTTGTATGAAACTTGCAAAATAAGAGAGAAAAGGCATTAGGATTGCATCATTAAGTGTAATAATGATTCAAACATAATAAATGTCAATGGAAAAACATGATGCAAAATGGACGTGTCACATATGAACTTCGAATTCGATGATCTTCGACTCATTTTAAATCTATGGAAAAGTCCAAGGTCCTCACACAGGCAACCACCCAAGATCAACAATAAATAATGATGCAAATCATGCAAAGGTTTGAGCTCTCTACATGCGACATATTCAAGCTACTCGCCTGAAAGTCCCTCTTGATAGTACATCTATCAAACCTATAATCCGGTCTCCCACCCAGCACCACGAGACCAGCAAAACTAGGAAACCTGGCTAAGGTATACATTTGCCTTGCACATTCCACTTAAGCTTGTTGATGACTTTAATGCATGCCTCAAGTTGGAATCCTTTTCTTGACCACAAAAAATTGGTGAAGATATTCGAATTGCTTCTCATGTTGCAATGAGGGAAGCCTTCTCTTAAGCAAATCTTCACATGTACATAACCACAATGTGGACTGCAAGCTTTAAAGAATATAACCTCTGGCTTCCCATCTTGCACTTGGACTCCCCAAACTCGATGACCATCACCACTTGATGTCATCCTCACATATCCTACTCGATATCTTTCTTTTTATTCAAGCCCATGAGAAACACCTAATGCACATAGACATAGCAAATACATAACATGTGTTAGTGCGCAAAACGCAATTCACAATTACTTACGTTCCACTAGATCACTAGATCCCACGTTGTACATTGTTTGCGCTTGTGTGTTGACCATCTAGATACATTCTTTGAGCTTCATCTTGGTCAACCAACATCTTTACTTCAAGCTATATATTGGTTTTAGACTAGATCACCAAAGACTCTTCATTTTACTTCATTGCTTCTAGACTAGATCACCAAAGACTCTTACATGACCACATCAAGTTTCACTATGAACATCATATTAGTCATCATTTGCTCTTCTAAATGCCCCATCACAAACTCTTGAGAGGCGCAATGAATTCTTCACTCTAGAAAGACATGAAAACCAAAACCCAACACATGAGCTCATCATGATCTTCTCTAGATACTATAGCTTGAATTCTTCTCTTTAATTATCACTAGTGCAGCCGCGTGCTATACAAACGGTTTTTAACCCCTTTCCGTGATGTAGTCTTAAACCTTCGCCTTGCATGTGTGGGCGATAGGGGGGCCTATCGCACATGACAGGGAAAAGCCATCGGCGATGCCAGCACCTAGTCACACACGATGAGCAAAAATATATCATTTGCGATTGGAAGGGCCATCACAAACAGACATATTGGGGAAGACGTGTGAGATGAGCTTAGCATCCCACACAGGGAATCCCAAGGGTACGTCTCCGTTCGCATTGCAGATCACACACAATTTTCTGCATAACATTGTTTGTGATAGGGCTGGTCATTACACACGATGGTTATAATTCTGTCATTTTCGTTATTCAAAACATCACTCACGGTGTCTAGAAGAAACTGTTTGGCATTGGGCTTCCGATCACACACACTTGCTATGTGAAAACGTTTGAGATTGGGTGTCCTAACATACACAGTTGTCGACCAAAATTCGTGTGATTGCTCGCCCATCCAACACGCCAACTTTCTAGAAAACGTGTGGGTTTGTTGAGGTCATCGCCCACGGTGTAGTCTTAGAAACCGTCTGCAATGGGAATCCCAATAATCAGCCTGATTGCTCTATTATTTATAATCCATTTAGTAATCAAATTAACATTTCATATCAAGCACATAATATATTTCTTATTCGTAGTATGGCAACCAGGATTTTATAATTGAATTACATCAGGGTACAACATCATATAGGCACATACTGCCTAGCTACCCAATTGCACAACAGGACAAAGTTTCAAATGCAACATCTTAAACCTTTGGAAATTAATTATCATCATAGACGGTAAATAGACAGATGAGTCTCATCTAGAAAATTGTTAAATCGGAAGGCGAATATTGAGCCTTCAATGATGTTGAAGGTCCTCGCAACTTTAGGCCAGTGCATGTGGATGATTGCCCGCCCATCCTTCATCCTCTTGAGGAAGACTTCAAGATTATACCATGGGTGCTGTATGAATACCTTCCTTGCCTCTTGATTATAAAGGTGGTTTGAGACGTAATCATCGATGAACTGCCTTGAGAAGGACAGAAAACAAACATACGCATAAATATCTTTTCTAAAATTTGAAATGGCGCAAAGGGAAAAGGACAAGGTGAAAGAGATGGTACCATCCTATAATTGACTGATGTCTTCTTCATTGTGCAGACAAACATCTTGTTGTTTTTCGTGGCTAGTTTCTTTATCTTAACAATCTTTCTGAGTTTCTTGATTTGACTGATATTCAAGGACACCTCATTTCCCCACATGCAAAAAGGGTCGAAAGTGGGTCTAAACCTCTTATAGCAAGACCTACATGTGCAAGAACAAATTATTGAAAACATTAATATTACAATGGTTCCTGCAATTGCACAATAATGTGCTATTATCCAAACGACCATGGATGTGCAAACCTCGATGGTAAACTTCAGTGTCCCCCATTGTTTCCCCCTGCAACATATTTAAGACAAATATTGATCAGGTTATAAGTGATATTTGGCATACTATCTGTGAAATATGTTAATGGAAAATAAACACATTGCGGATCCAACGGATTAATTCGAGCCACATGGAAAAACCAGTTATCTAAACCAAGCATGCTAAGAACTAGGAAATATATCAATTCTATATGTTTAACATGTATTTAGTACATCTAAATTCGATTTATTCATCACATGCATAACAATACAAAATTGTACCAACAACAATCGAACATCACATTGCAGAATTGAACTAAATAGTTAAATGGTCGCCACAACAAATGAACGAAACAGTTAACTAAGCACCACATTGCACAATAGAACATACTAGAAGGTGAGGTTGCAGTAGAATTACATTGGACATTTCACTAGAATTTCTAAATGAAAGGCAGTAGCGGCACATGCAACAGGTAAACGAAACATGATTAACCGGCGTAGCTAGGTGAACATAGGTCCTTAGTGATAAAGCTAAGAAAAACAAGCTATTCTTAATCGTCGGAGATATCGATGATGATGGGCTCCTTCAACTTGGAAGAGGGCGAGGCCTCCACACCGTTTGTTGGGGATATAACCCCACGATGAGACCCGTCCAGGAGGGGCCGGGTTATGAAGTTGGCGGCTTAGCAGTGAGGCCTTAAACAGGCAAGAAGAATAAGACAAGGCCGGGAAGTGACTTGCCAGACGGGCCTGGCGGAGGCCTAGAGTCGGAAGGCAACGTGTGACCCGGAGGCGTAAGCCGCCGGGAGACGACTTGCCGTACAAGGCAAGGTTATTTAGAGATAAGGTCGGTTATTAGATGTAACCCGGCCCGGACTCTTGTAAGCCCAGGGCCTCGACCTGTGTATATAAAGGCGGGTTCCCTGGGCGACTTAAGACACGAAACCTTTGATCGAATGCTAGGTCAAGCGAATTCCGCTCCCTTGTAATCGATACCCAATCAATACAACTCAAAGCAGGACGTAGGCTATTACCTCCTTCGAGAGGGGCTGAACCTAGGTAAACATGTGTCTTTCGTCCTGATCAACCCCTTCGAGTTAACCGCTGTAGCGATGGCTTCACCCCTAAGTCCTTGCACTAGGACATCTGCCATGATAAAACCACGACAGTTGGCGCCCACCGTGGGGCAGATGCGCAGTGGTTTGGAGTACTCGAAGGGCTCTCTCCCAGGGATCGAGGGATACGCCGTTGGCAGGATGACTAAGAGTCGTCGCGGCAAGCTCTACATCGACGACGCTGGCTGGGGCCCCGAGGCTGACTCAATCGAGTACGGGTACCGGGTCCCCTTCGGCAGAATTCACGTTTTCATCGGCAGGATCGGCGGATCTAAGCCCGGGCCGGACATCTGCACCAACCTCGTCGAGTCGGCCCGGCGCGCGCAACCCGCCCGGATCAAGCCGGCCCGGAAGCACGTCTTCATCGGCTTCACCCAAGGCGCGGAGCTTGAGGAAGGCTCTGTGTCACGAGAAGAAACCCTGATATGCTCAGAGGATGGATCCTCGAGCGGAGAGGCGGAATCAATCTACCAGCTTCATAACGGCGGGCTTGGGGGCTACTTCGATGGTGACAGTATTCCGGAGCCCTATGAGCCGCCGAGCCAAGCCGCCGTTTTCATGGCTGGATCGGCGTCGGCTTCTGGCAGCACGGCGGTCGGGACAGAGGTGGCCGGCGCGGCAGGGCCCGGGTCAGCCAGGCTCCCGGCTCAAGTTTTGCTGGATCTGATGAACGAGCTGACAACTCTGATGGGAACCCAGATCATAACGGAAAACCAAGCAAACCGTAACGCAGAGATCGCAAGGCTGAAGGACCAGATGACCAGGGCCCAGGAGGAGATCAACGCATTGCAGGCTCAGATGGATGCTGAGTCGGAGCGTCTCAGGGCTGAAGCTTTTCGCCTTAGTCTGGATCAACAAGCCTCAGAGGCAGTTTTTCGGATGAGGCATCAGACCCACCTGCCTGATTAGTATGAGCCCAGAAATCTTTTTAACACGTCGGGGGCAGGACCGAACGCACCTCTGACCGTGACCCGAACAGCGGAGGTGCCTGGGAATAGGGCGGCGACTCAGCATCGGCAGCCAGACCCGCCCCGCAGGAATCAGACCCCGCCGCGGCGTTTTTTGACACCACCTGGTCATTACTCTAACCCGGTGGAGAACATGATAGCAACGGCTGCCAGGCTCAATGCGCTCCCCCTCGCTGAAGGGACGCCTTTCACGGAAGAAGCACGTAATGCCATTGGATATCTGCAGACGGCGGTGGCGCAACAGGAGAAGTATATGTACAGCCGGAGTCGTGTGCATTCAACCCCCATTCCAAGCCGCAGTTATAGCCGGCGTTTGGAGTCGCTGGCGGTCTCCAGCAGCGAGCGACGTAGAAACCCGCCCCGTGATGACCCGCCCGTTGTCGATGCCCAGGCGATTGTGGATAATGCTAGAGCTCAGCGGGAGGCGACGGCCGCAGCGGCTTACCAAGAGCCGCCCCCGATGACCCCCTCAGCTTCGGTGGGAGTCGGAGTCACTTCCAGGGCTGTTGGAGTACCGTGTTTAGTACCGGCTCTACGGAACGAGTGCCTACCGAAGGATTTTAAGGGTCCACGCAAAGTGCCTAATTATACAGTTGATCTACCCCCAGAAGCCTGGATCGAGAGTTACGAGCTAGCCATGGAGATGTTGGATGTCAGTGACGCAGTCTGTGCTAAGTACTTCATCATGATGTTAGAAGGACCGGCTCGCACATGGTTAAAGGGTTTGCCACCCAATACCATTAATTCTTGGGCCGAGTTGAAAGCAAGGTTCATCAAGAATTTTCAAGGGACGTGCAAGCAGCCTATGACGATCATTGATTTGGATCATTGTGTGCAGCGTGAGGTAGTCGGCCCATCATTGGGTCCGGCGGGTCTCAACCATTATCCACTCATCTGACAATATCACGGCGGCTCAGGCGGTTCTGATTCTGGAGAAAAACTGACATTTTTTGCCCCTTAAGCAGAAGCTTGGGCGGCTCAAGCGCTCTTGCTAGGACATAGGTGAGCTCATGGCGGCTCTCACTAAATATGCAGATTCTGATAGCACGAAGGATCCTGGTTCTGATGATGAGAAGTCTGTTAAGCGTAAGAAGAATGGCAACGGCAAGGGTCAGCAGCAGAACGGGGCAGGAAATAACAATCCAGACAATGGTGGTAAACGGAAGCATCCAGACGGCGGGTCAGATCTGGTAGCCAATACCAACACTGGGAACAACCGTGGCAAGGGCAACGATAAACCACCTTTCGGCAAAGGCAAGCCTTTCAACATGGAAGCAATGCTTAACGACCCCTGCCCGAAGCATAGTCTTCCCAACAAGCCATCCACTCGTGCTTGGAAGGATTGCTATATCATGCGGGAGTTCCGGAACTACAGCCTTAACCAGCATCACGGTAACGGCAATAGACCGCCCGGCGGGTCAGGATCCGATTCTCATGGGTCAGGTTTCGGTGCAGGCGGCTCAAGCTCTGGTTATCAAGGTCAAGGTAACCATGGAGATCATAATCAGCAGTCTGGCAATGGTGGTGAGCAGCAAAATAATCAATCAGGGTATCAGAGCAACCCAAAGCAGCTTAATGGAGGCTAGTATCACGTCTTTACAACAAGTCTTGATAAGCGTGATCAGAAGGTGCGCAAGAGGGCGGTTTACGTAGCCATGCCGGCTCTTCCGCAATATTTAAAGTGGTCTGAGCACACGATATCATGGAGCAGGGAGGATCACCTGCCGCGAGTTGATAACCCGGGGCACTTGGCCCTTGTGGTAGCCCCTCAGGTAGGAGGCTACATGTTCACCAAGGTGCTAATGGATGGTGGTAGCAGCATCAACATCTTGTATTATGACACTTTCCGTCGGATGAACCTGGTTGACAAGGATCTCAAGCCATCATCCATAGTTTTTCACGGGGTGGTACCCGGCAAATCGGCTTACCCAGTTGGAAAAATTGCCCATGAGGTAGCTTTTGGTGATGAGTTCAACTACAGGGTGGAGACCTTATGGTTTGAGGTGGTTAAAATCAAGAGCCCATATCATGCTCTGTTTGGACGGCCGGCTTATGCCAAATTCATGGCCCGGCCTTGTTATGTGTACTTACAGCTCAAGATGCCAGGTCTGAAGGGGACGATTACGGTGCATGGTGATCGGAAAATTGCTCTTGAGTGCGAGGAGGGTGATGCTGCGTATGCAGAGTCAAGTTGTGCTGAGGCGGAGCTCAAATTCTATAAAGATAATGTTGACCCGGCAGATATGACCCCGTTGAAGAAACCTAGCACAGAGTCTGACCCGCCCCTAAAATTTGTGGCAGAGGATACCAAGTTGGTGGACTTTGTTCCTGGCGACTCATCGCAGCAATTCACTATCGGGGCCAATATGGATCCCAAATAGGAAAGCGCGCTCATCGAATTCATCCGTGAGAATCGGGACATCTTTGCATGGAAGCCTTCTGACATGCCGGGTGTACCGGGAGAATTCGCTGAGCACCACCTTAATGTGGATCCTAAGTTCAAGCCAGTCAAGCAATTCCTCCGTCGTTTCAATGAAGAGTAGCGTAAAGCTATTGGGGAAGAGGTAGCCCGGCTCTTAGCAGCAGGATTTATCGTAGAGGTTTTTCACCCGGAGTGGTTGGCTAACCCCGTGCTCGTACTTAAGAAGAACGGCACGTGGCGCATGTGTGTAGATTACACAGATCTCAACAAGGCGTGTCCGGTTGAGCCATTTGCTCTTTCCCGTATCGACCAGATCATTGATGCAACGGCGGGTTGTGAGAGTTTATGTTTCCTGGACGCTTATTTGGGTTACCATCAGATCAAGATGGCAATCAAAGACCAAGAGAAGACGTCTTTCATCACGCCTTTTGGAGCTTTCTGTTACGTGTCCATGCCTTTTGTACTCAAAAGTGCACAGGCGACTTATCAACGCTGTGTGCAGAATTGTCTTCATAGTCAAATTGGAAGCAATGTTCATGCTTATGTGGATGATATTGTGGTCAAGTCAAGGAAGAAGGAGACTCTGCTTGACGATTTGAAGGAAACTTTTGATAACCTGTGGGTTTACAAGATGATGCTTAATCCGGCTAAGTGTGTTTTTGGTGTACCTGCAGGCAAGCCTCTGGGATTTTTGGTTTCAGAACGGGGCATTGAAGCTAATTAACCCGGATAAAATAAAGGCCATCACCTCGTTATCTAAGCCGGCGTGCATTAATGACGTCCAGCGCTTGGCGGGTCGTATTGCCGCTTTAAGCCGGTTCATAAGCCGCCTGGGCGAGAAAGCTATTCCTTTGTATCAGATGATGAAGAAGACAGATGATTTTGTCTGGAGTGATGCTGCCAATGATGCGTTTGAGGCGCTCAAAAAACAGTTGGTTGAGCCGCCTGTCTTGGCTGCTCCCGTGAAAAAAGAGCCTTTGCTCTTGTACGTGGCGGCTAATAATAAAGCGGTCAGTGCTGCAGTCGTTGTGGAGCGCAAGGAGGCAGGCAAAGAGTATCCAGTCCAGCGGCCGGTTTACTATGTCAGTGAGGTTTTGACAGAGTCCAAGCAAAGATACTCGCATTGGCAAAAGCTGGTGTTTGGAGTGTTCATGGCAAATCGCAAATTGAAGCATTATTTCCTTGGACATCCAATCACGGTGGTCAGCTCTGCTCCTTTGGGAGATATTATTCAGAATAGAGAAGCCACCGACAGGATTGCTAAGTGGACAATTGAGCTTGGACCTCTTAATTTGAGGTATGTACCTCGAACAGGTGTCCAGTCTCAAGCCCTGGTGGACTTTATCAATGACTAGACGGAGTGTCAAGCACCTGAGGAGAAGCCGGACAACACATATTGGACAATTCATTTTGACGGATCCAGACAATTGGAAGGCTCGGGGGCTGGAGTTGTTTTAACTTCCCCTAGAGGTGACAAATTTTGTTATGTATTAAGGCTAATGTTTCCTTGTACTAACAATGCAGCTGATTATGAAGCCTTGCTTCATAGGCTCCGTGTGGCCAAGGAGATGAATTTGAGCCGGGTCAGATGTCTTGGCGACTCAGACCTTGTGTCCCAGCAAGACTCGGGCACGTGGGATTCTAAGGACCCTCGTATGGCGGCTTATCGCCAGGCGGTTGACGTCATTGCTGGTCACTTTAAGGGCTATCAGGTGGATCATATTGATCGTTGGAAGAATGAGGCGGCTCATGCATTGTCACGTTTGGGGTCTCAACGTAAGCCGGTGCAGCCTAATGTGTTTCTGGATGTCCTGCATCACCCGTCCATCAAATTGCCTTCTGAGGAGGATCTTGCCGTACCTGACCCGGAAGGACACTTGGTGGCGGCTCTTCGTGCTATTCCTGATTGGACGTTGCCTTATCTGGCGTATCTGACTCGCGGCGAATTACCCGAGGACGAGACTTTGGCACGGAAAATCATAAGGCGATCTAAGTCCATGACTATTGTCAATGGCGAGTTGCACAGATGTAGCGTGACTGGTGTTTTTCAACGATGCGTTTCTCCTGAGGAGGGCCATGAAATCTTGCAAGAGATACATGCCGGCGATTGTGGTCATCACGCCGGGTCAAAATCCTTGGTGGCCAAAGCCTTTCGGCACGGCTTTTACTGGTTGACCGCTCATGCAGATGCAGAGTATTTGGTCAGTAGATGTGATGGGTGTCACAAATTTGGACGACGTGCCCATGTGCCGGCTCAAGAATTGCGGATGATTCCAATCACCTGGCCGTTCGCGGTCTGGGGTCTTGATATGGTTGGCCCGTTTAAGAGGTCTAAAGATAAGAAGACCCACCTCTTGATGGCGGTTGATAAATTTACTAAGTGGGTTGAGGCAGAGCCGGTCAGTAAGTGCGACGCGGCAACAGCGGTTCAGTTCGTCAAAAAGCTGATTTTTTGGTTTGGTTACCCTCACAGTATCATTATCACTACAAGAAATATGTCAACTTGCGACCATCAATATTGGTCACTGAATAGTCATTATTTTTCATTTGCGACCTTTTTGTGATCAAAAACAGTTGGTCAAAAGCTGGCCGTCTTTAATGAAACTTAACGACCAAAATGAAAGGTCGTTGGTTCTACGACCAATTGTTTTGGTCACTCGCAGTCTGCCCAGGCCACGTCAGATCCAACGTGGCAATCTGACGTGGCAAAATGGTCGTAGATCAGAATCAGCCCGGTCCGGTCTAGCCGTCTCTATGGGCCGAGCCCAATAATTCAGCCCATTTAATAATATTGTTCCTGATACTTTTTGTCAGCTACGTGGGCCAAGCCCAATAATTTGGCTTTTTATTTTATGGGTCGTGGCCTTTTTGCGAACCATTACATTAAGCCTATTTTTGTTTTTTTCAGAAATGTACAATGTTCGAGTCCATTATTGATTGGGTCGTAGCCTTTTTAGAGTCCAAATATTATTTGGTCCAGTAGAACATTTGCTCTTTTTCATTCACAGATTTCAATTTACACATTTGAACAACAAACAATCAATAATTCACTCGATTAAATGATTAAATCCAGAATCATTCAATTAAATACTCACAACAGCACATACAGGTCTGCACGGCCAACAGGTGTACATACAATCAAAAAAATATACACAAGCACCAAAACATGGTGGCAACGTCAACTAAAATTTTAGTGTGCATCTCCATGCTTCTTCTGATCTTCTGTCACAACAGCAGCAGTCTCGACGACATTAGATCCTAATATACATAAAATATTAGTGAAATACATTGGACATAAATAATATTCATTCAAGAGACAAAAATTTATACATATACACACATCCCCAAATGCCCCAGTCCAGTATACACTAAGAATGGCATAGCAAAACTTCCAACAACCTGAATACAACAGTTTAACCTGATGATGGTCTACCATAGTAACCTGCAGGTACCAGCAGTGCAGGTAATGCAATGAACGTCACTGTAACACATTCACCTGAAGAAAATTCCTATTATGTTACCACGGTCATCCATTCAACTGACAGCATCTAACAATACTAGTAAGTGCACAGACTAACATCACAAGGCAGGAGAGAATAAAGGGAACGGGACCTGATGATGATAGTGCCGACGATGATTTGATTCGCTCGGCGTCGCTGATGAGGTGGATGATCTACACACATTTAATTTGTCATCCAAAGTAACAACTGCATGATCAAAAAAATTACATCAAAACTTCTTCCAGGCAATCAAACAATAAATATCAGTGTGGATGATATAGAAGAGTAGAGATCTGGGTCCCTAGGAAGCACAACAAATGCTAAAAATCAGAACTGGATAATTAATAAGTCTGTCCTTCAGTACGAGCATATATGAGTAGATATTTTTTTGGTACAACAGAGAAAATCCATATGAGGAAAAGGGTTGTGTGACGATTAGCTTACAAACTTGACAATCTCTCACCACATTGTAAACCAGATATTAGTATCAGGAAGAAATTATAATCATCAGTTTATTCTTAAAGCACGAGTACATTAAAAAACCAAACAAAAAACCTAAGCAATAAGATATGAAAGCAAACACCCACAATTCAATGAATTTCAAGCCATGGGGGCACTGATCTGTATAACCATGCATGACCAAATAAAGCAAACCGCACAAATAATGGCATTTAACAAGTGCACCAATAATTGCATTCAAGGAAAACATGAGTTGCATAGCAGAGTGCAGGAGAATGACATCATAATTTCTCAGCACTATAGCATAGTCAAATCGAATCACACTGAAAATACAGTAGTGGCAGCTACACCTAAAGTAGAGCAGTTATAGAAGCAACACATATGGCCATGAGAGGAGGAAGAAGCGACAGATCGAGGAAATTTTCACACCTGCAGCAGCAGCGGGCTTGAGGAGGGTCGATGGTAGGAGCAGCTCGGGGATATGGTCTGGGAAGACAAGCAGCAACAGCAGGTCCGTCACGTCCACAGCCTGCCTACCATCAGGCTCCCCCGTGAAGACGCTGGAGGAGGTGGTGGAGCAGCTTGGCGAAAGGATGGAGTATGATTAACTCACATCAGCAGTAAAACGATAAATAGGCAATTATACAGCAGGAAAACTACAATTCCAAGAATTTTCCTTATACATGATTATCTATAATTGTTACTTATTTATCTGCAAGGAACCATAACATATTTCTACACAAAAAGAACATGTATCCAAACCAATCACGAAACAAATAATGAGTTGGTTCATCTTATACCAGAAAAAAAAAACACCAACAAGGTATTCCTTGGTTTTCAAGCACACCAATTCATATCATAGAAAGCTGATGCCGAGACTTTTCATCTAAGCTTATGAATGTGCAATCTACTTCTCTTCTGTGTTCTATTCCTGAGAAGTTGGTTTAAGTTTTTCAACAGATTATAATCTTACCCCTAACTGAAAATACAGAATTATGTATGATAATACTAGGTAACTGTAAGTTCTGGTAGCTGTCAAAATGTAAGGCAAGCTATTCTGATGCAACTATCTGATCCACATTTGGACCGCACAAACATCATGTTTGTTACAATTGAAATATTTGTGTAGTTGTAAATGAACATGCGTAACATCTGTAGTACTCCGTATGTCAATTCTAAACATAATTTTCAGCTCAGGACAGGTCATCAGAGCAAACAATAAATTCCTTTTAAAGCAGACGCAATTCATCATAATCGCATAGACAGAGCAACCAATAAGGCCAATGCCCCACAGACAATGACAAATCCATCACTATTCCAGATTTACGTAGAGTACCTCTCTCGTCCTGCAGCGTCCCAGATCTGGGCCTTGATGGTGCTCGGGCGGCGCGGCACCGGCGGTGAGCATGCGAGGGTACAGCACGAGGGCGGAGGAGGGCGGACATCATGGCGGTGTAGACGACGGCATCCCTGCGCAGCTGCGGAGTAGAATGCGAGCTGGGAGCAGGCGAGGACGGAGTTGGAGGTGGCGAGGCCCCGGCGGCACGCCTGCACGTGTATCTAGTAGCCCAGGCGGGCGTCGCGGCACCTGCAACGACCGGAGACAAGAAATGAGCAATCTAGATATAGTACAATTCTCTACATTAACCAGATATTCGCTCCTAGACAGATCCATGAAAACAACAAAGCTTTTCAAGGTCCCTTGAGGAAGTTATATCCGTGATCACAGGTGGAACGAATGGGGTGCAGGACTAATGTCACATCCGTGATCCCATGGTTAGTTTTGCATGTCAAACGAATGGGGGGCAGGACTAATGTCACATCCGTGATCCCATGGTTAGTTCCTTTTGTCTTAATTGCATTTGATGATGCTTACAGAGAGAAAAAACCCAGTGCTGCATGGTTTGTCAGATGGTATTTGTAGGCCTACAAGATGCTCAATTTAAATTCAGAAGTGGTTACTGGAGTACATATACGGGCAATGACCATAGCGGAGTGGTGTGTGCTGATATCCTTGGCTCCTTCCCGCATGGCAGGGTAACATGGATAAACAGTGCCAGCACGTGTTATACCAGCGAAGAGTATTTGTCTATTTGATCATTTCGATGCGGACATCTAGACAATTAACAATCAGTGGACCACTAGTCTGTTTCGTCTTCGATCAGAAAGAGCAGAAATAATTTGAGAGACGCATGCTGATAGATACTGTTTCAGATAGACAGTTCCTGTTAGGAATTGATGGATACTGCCAATAATAGTATCACGCAAGCGTCCAAGTATAGTCATTGTTTGCTAGTACTTTTTTGTTCATGCACATTTTCCCAATAATGTAGGGGGAATGAGTGTTCAGTAAAGAATTGTACAGTCCCAGTACAACTCACACTGGCTAAGCCTATACAGCAAGCTACTTTTGTGCGTGTAAGTGATATACACTACTCACAAGAAAAAGGAAAACATCTGCTAGATCCAGATCGAGAGAGGAACTGCAAAAGAGATGGTGCTAGAAGAGTACTTGCCTCAACAATGGTAATGGCAATGGCAGCTCCCAACAACCATCCTCTTTCCTGTGCTCCCTCTCCTGATCTCCATCTTCTTACTTGTTGGAGCCGCAAGGCCAAGGCGCACAAGCACCAGGTACCACCTCCCATCGCGCCCGTCCGGGCTGCCCATCCTCGACAACCTGCATCAGATGGGCGCAGATCTATTTCGCACCACAGAAAAAACGAATTAAGAGAGAGAAATCACATCCGGATATCATTCGTCTCAGATCACGATCACACCACCATGGCATGACAAATGGATACAGCAGAGGGGCAATCCGGTGGTTATGCATGCACCTTGGTCCTTGACGAACTTGGCGAGCGTGTTGCAGTCGGAGCAGAGGGCGCGGCCGGTGAACCCCAGCCCCTCGCACTCCCTCGCCCCGAGCCGCTCCGCGCCGCGGCCACGACCGGGTGGGCGGCGAGGACGCGGCGGAAGACGGTGAGCGCGGCGGCGTGGCGACCTGCACGCGCGTGTTCAGCTACGGCCACGGCCCACGACGCCGCCGCTCGGATCTGGCATGGAGTCGATGCGAGACGGTGGTGGTGGCGCGACAGCGGCAGCCGCGGCAGCATTCTTCTTTCTGGCTGCCATTCCATTGGATCCCATCCACGAAATCCATGCATCTCAATCTTCCAATTCCGTTGGATCTCGCCGGACAGGAGGAAGGAGTGGAGCGAGGGGATCGGGAGCCGGAGGTGGCGGCGGTAAGGGTGGAGCTGAGCGCTAGGAACGGTCATGCCCGCCGTTCACAATTGACCAAATGGTTGACTGTCAAAAGCTTTCATCCATCTCTCGTGAAAAAGACAAATTTTCGCCGATTCAGTAGGAAGTGGGTCAAATTTGAACTGCTGTTTCCTCGTAGTTTGCTCTTTATTTTTTCCAAAAATCATTTTTAGGTACATAAGCATTTATTTAATCAGAGAAATACCAAAAGTTTTTGAAGATTTAACCTCTAGCTAGGAACGGTCATGCCCGTCATTTTAACCGCATTTTGAAATGGGCATTAAAAATTCTAAAAAAATCCAAAAATTGGAAAAACCTTCGCATTGTGTCCTTATATGTGACCAAGTTAGCAGGAAAAATAAGAAACTTGTAATACGGCAATTATTTTAAAAAAGTGTTCTCAGAAATGAGCTATCATGTGGTAAGATTCATGGCTTTCAAGCCAAATTATTAATCGTATGGCCACATTCATGGTATAGTTTTTTCAAATGATCTCATATTGTGCACAAGGGTGAATCTTGGAATAACAAACAATGTTGCCTAAGGAAGTTTTCATTTTCTTTGGACGGAAAATTCATTTTCCATTTTTCGAGTGCCCAAAATGAGTTTTTTTATGAAGGACCTACCATATATTTGCTGCAAAATTGGACCGAATCAATTTTATAAAATATTAGGCCATATTTAATTTACAATTGACCAAATGGTTGAGTGTTAAATTTTTTGAGCCACCTCTCGTGAAAAAGACAAGTTTCCGCCGATTCAATAGGAAGTGGGTCAAGTTTGAACTGCAGCTACCTTATAGTTTGCTCATGACTTTTTCCAAAAGTAATTTTTAGGTACATAAGTATCTATTTAATCAGAGATACATGGTTTGGTGGCGATACATTGAGGTTTGGACAGTGGCCGATGGCCCCAACTCCAGAGCGCGCAAACTGGCATGCCAGCCGCGTGGTCACCGCGTGACCTTGGCGTTGCCACGCGTTCTGGGCGGCCTAGGTATGTCTGATGGGTTGGGCGCTCCCCCGGTAGGTGTTAGGAAGAAGAATACAACAGAAGACTCTCACGAGGAGATAGAACTAAGCTGAAACATGATTTAGAAGCCAAGTGTTTGATTAGCTGTGGGGAAAATGCACATGGCCAATGGGCCTAATTTTGGCTGAGGCTGATAATCTACTAAGGATACTGTCTTGGCAAATTTTCAGCTCAAATGGAGGAGCCTAGGTGGCACTTGCTTTGCAAAGTACCACACTGGACAGAAATATGAATGTTGAAGATGGGCTCAAATGAATGAATGGATTGAGCTGAAATTTGGTGGAGGATGGTCATCTGGGAATAGGAAGGCATTGTAAGAATTTGATACAATTTGGACATGCCAAAGTGGTACTTCCTTCACAATGCTCTTCTCTAGACAGAAACTTGGGAAAATTATTGAGAGAAATTGGCTATATGAAATGAGCTCAAATTTGGTGGAGGCAAGTTATATAGGTAGAAACATGCCCTGGTAAAGTTTCAGAAATAATTAAGTAATATAAAATATAGTTGGTTCACAAACTGAAAATATGACCAGAATAAAAGATTGGATGATGCGCTCACATGGATTGCTGGATAAATCTCAAATTTTGTGCAGAGTGATTATTTGAGTATCTGAAAGATTTGAAAAAATCTCAGATCATTTAGATAATCCTAGCCAGTACTTTCTTCACAAAGCTTCTCTCTGGATAGAAACTTTGGAAATTTGCTGATAAAGATTTACTAGGCAAATGGAGCTGAATATTGCCATGTGGTAATGATTTGAATATGTAAGAGAGCCCAAAAGTTTGAAGGAAATAGGAGGGGTCTAAATAGCACTTGCTTTGCAATGTGCCAATCTGGACAAAAAAAATAGAAATTGATGCTGGGCTCGCATAGATGATTGAATTGAGCTGCAATTTGGAGAAGGATGATAATTTGGGCATATGAAGGCACTCTCAAAATTTCATACCATTTGGATAAATAAAAATGGTACTTCCTTCACAATGCTCCCCACTGAATAGAAAATTAGGAAAAATATTGAGGGAAATTGGATAAATTAAATGTGCTAAAATTTGGTGGAGGGAGGTTCTTTGGGCAGGGTCATGTCCTGGTAAATTTTTAGTAATTATAAAGCAATATAAAATATAGTTGCTTCACAGACTGAAAATATTACCAGAAACAAAGATTGGATTGTGAGCTCACATGAATTGTTTATATATGTTTAACATTTTTCAAATACATGATTAACATCTTTTCCTATATTCCCAACAAAAAAACATCTTTTCATACATACGTTTTGATGTCTATATTTGGTTTTACACATTGTACATTTTTTGTATACATATAAAAAGGGGGTGGCCTTAAGTACCAATGCATCCACGTTCACAACCTCATGACCATTTATATTGGTCGTAATCAGGTAGAAATAAGGTCGTCGACCACTGTTGTCTGCTTTATGACCATTTGGTGTAAGGCAATTTCAGGGTTTGAGCCCTTCCTAGCGAAATGGCCGTGGATTTACGACCAATTCAGCTGGGGTCACTAAGAGAAGGTCACAAGTTGACATATTTCTTGTAGTGTATTGACAATGGTACGAATCTGTCCAAGGGGGCTATGAAAGAGTTATGCGACAGTGAACACATCCGCCTTGATGTCTCCTCCGTGGCTCATCCACAGTCTAATGGTCAAGCAGAGCGAGCTAACCAGGAAATTCTGAGAGGGATAAAGCACCGGCTTATGGTTCCTTTGGAACGAATGCCAGGTTGTTGGGTGGAGGAATTACCTTCTGTTCTTTGGAGCATCAGAACCACCCCCAACAGATCAACAGGCTACACGCTTTTCTTCATGGTTTATGGCGCGGAAGCTGTTCTCCCCAGTGATATCCGTCATGACTCGCCCAGAGTGGCGGCTTACGTTGAAATTGATAATGAGACGGCGCGTCAGAACGCACTGGACGCCTTGGATGAAGAACGGGATCTTCCAGCCGCACATTCGGCAATTTATCAACAAGATCTGCGTCGCTATCATAGCCGCAGAGTGAAGACTCGGACGTTCCAAGAAGGCGACTTAGTGCTACGTTTGATTCAAGATCAAACAGATATGCATAAGTTATCTCCCCCTTGGGAAGGACCTTTTGTGATCAGCAGAAATCTCAACAATGGTTCCTATTATCTCATTGACGTACGGGACAGTGACAAGTCACGCACTTCTGGGGAGGAGACTGCCAGGCCATGGAACATTGCTCATCTTCGGCCTTACTACACTTGAGCCATCGGCTCTCATCAATGTACATACTTCTGTCATTGTATATACCACTTTTACAATATAATAAAGCCGGTGTCCCCATAATTTGGGGCCTCTACCATTTTCATGCAACAGTTGATGGTGCAAAGAGTTGATTATTCATAAGGTCACTTGGGGGCTTCCAACCCACTGGGTTTAGCTTTCATACCCTCTTGACCGGCTTAAAAGCCATATTTGAGTTAAACCTCCCTGTTTGCAACTTGCTACTCCGCCAGGTGACCCGCCGAACGTTTGACAGTCAATCTTTTTTAAGACCCTGAACTTGTCAAAGTTAAAACGGCGGTTTATGTCACGAGAGAGCCGGCTTACAGAGAGCTAGGATAAACTCACCTATTTGTTGTAGTCTCTCCGCTATGTGGCCCGTTTGTACTCTTAACAGTCAATCTTTTTTAAGACCCTGAACTGGTTAACGTTAAAACGACGGATTTATGTCACGTGAGAGCCGGTTTATGGGATTTTGGGCACTCATGCCAAGCTTCTTTGAAGCAAAAAACTTGAGTTTTCTCAAAAATATATATAAAGGGTTGATCTCTTTTGGGTTGTGCCTTCAAAGCCGCCTAAACAATAACAAAAGATATACATATGTTTTCTGCTTGATATTTTGCAGGAATTTGTGTCATGACAAGATTCTAAGTCTTCGGATGATAATTTCGCCCGGCTTAGTATTGCTCATTGATCCAAAGCTTTGGCTATTATGACCCGCCAACAGGCATCAAAAGATATGATTGCATCAAACATGCAGATAAAATTTGTAGCGTTAAAGCTGCCAAGATATGAGTCGTTCAAAGCTCCAAGCATGCGTGAAGGCACGGTACAGGCAATCAGTTTTAACTACGGCTATTACAAGGCTCGGTAAAGCCCAAAATTGGTGGACTCAAGTTTTTCACAAAAATTATAACCCGGCAGGTCAGCATGCCCGGGTTACCTTCATCTGAGGCCAGCTCCTCGCCTAACTCATTGACGGGTCATCCTGCGCCGGGTCTTCTGACTCCTGGATCTGAAGGTTGTCCACATCCCAGTTGCAATTTGATTAAAGCTTCAAATTCGGCTTCGTCATGCAAGATTGGAGACGGGTCAACATCAGGGGCAAAGATGTGCTTACGGCGTTGAGGAGTCAGATCTTTCGACTCAAAAGTGGGCGCCCGGATTCGCACATTGTTGTCATCATAAGCCACCTGATATGCCTTCAGATCAGCTTCGGCGGCCAGCCGACTAGCCAATGCTCGCGATGCTTTCAAGCAACGAGCATAGTCTTCTTGGGTAAACTCTGACCCATCATCCTTCAGCTAGGGAAAGCCGCCACTCATCTCTTCTGGGTTAAGCTCGGGTGCGTAAGCCAATGCCCGGCTTAAAGCAGACATTGCGCCTTTACGGGCGGCTGATTTCTTAAATTCTTCAAATTGTTGGGGGATGGTGTAGAGGCACTTCAGCACATCTTTGATAAGTTTTGGCGTGCCCTTCTCGCCCATAAAAGCCCTAATGGTGAAAAGGCTCCCAGCGTACAGCTGCTCAGTGAAAGCATATAAAGCCTTCTACTTCAGCAAACTGTCATCCGGAAGCTGGCGAGTTCGTTGGCCTACAAACAAGATCAATTTTCTAAGTCGCCAAGCGAGTCTTTATACGACTGTTTGGCAAGAATGATCATAACATAATCAGTAAACACTTACCAAAGACGGCTTCCGCCATCCGAGCTACATGGCGCTTGAGACTGGTCAGCTCTTCGGTAACGGGCTTAAGTCGGCCCTCGGCGTCTTCTGCACGTTTGGTCAAGGCGGCTTGGTTAGCTTCAGCAGATTGTTTGTACGCCTCAAAATCCGCTTTGATCTTTTCCAATTCTGTTGATGAGAGCCACCACTTTGCATGAGCTTCAGTTCGGGCGTCTTGTTGCAAGGCCAGATTTTTCTTAAGGTCGGTCAAATTAGAGTCGGCCACATTTAAAGCCTCCTGCACAATACAATTGTCAACAGCAAGTTTATCAATTTTAAGCCGCCAGTCCGGTTTATAATAGCACTTGGGGACGATGAAGAAGGTTGTTAGAAGTCTCAAGCAGATTGCAAGCAATATACTTGACACTTGGGGGCTAATGAGTATCAGTTCTTTCAAAGTCTACAATACAAACAAGACCCGGATCATCTTCGCGAAGATAACCCGACTCTTGGGGGCTACACATTTGCTCCTCAAGTTTATATGATTAGATCTACAACAAGTTCTGGCTCATTATTCGCATAATGACCCGGCCCTTGGGGGCTACACTTGGCATTTTCTTTACCATGCAGTAAGTGCCGCCTCATTATTCGCATAATGGCCCGACCCTTGGGGGCTACACGCTGATCTATTGAAATATACATACTACTGAAGACCCGGCTTATCTTCAAGAAAATAAGCCGGCTCTTGGGGGCTATGTAAGGATATATGGAAGGCAAGAACAGTTGAGTACCTCATATTTTTTCTTCATCATGCCAACTAAGTTGGCCTCCATGTCCCAGCTTGCAGCAAGGCGGCTTAGATAGCCAGAGTGCAGCTCATCAGCGGTAAGCTTCTCCAGATTGGGTAGATCAAGCTTGACCCTCTCCTTCTCAGGCGAAGGCGCTTCATCCTTACTAATGTGCTTGGTCAACACATTGGAAGGGGCAGGAGCTATGTAAGTTGTTCCGGTGATGGTAACCTCTTCTTCACGGGGAGTCACATTTTCAGCTGTTGGCAAAGGGCTGGGCGGCTTAGGATCAGCCTCTGGATTAGCTTCAGGAATCACAATGTCAACATCCGCCGGCTCAGTAGGCTGGGGAGTCTCATCGTGGGTGCGTTGATCAGTTTCAGAGGGCTCGACTTGAGATTCAGGAGTGTCAAGCTTCGTGTTCTCTGGCTCTGGGACGTCCGGACGGGAAGATGACCCGCTTAACTTCCTCTTCTTAGCTTGGGCTCTATGAACAAGGATTTCATTATAAGTTATATGCAAGGGCAAAATATTAGCAAGCAATATGGGAGGCAAAAGAAGCTTACCCTGGGTTGATAACAAGGGGAGGCAACTTTGAGGCGGTTGAGTCGCCCGAAGAAGGAGGTGTTTCCTGAAAAGTTAAAATTGAGAATTATGAGCAAGTTACAGCACGAGACTAATGTGCAGAAGAGATAAAAACATAAGTAGGAAATACCTCGTTACGACGTTTCCGAGGAGCTGGAGTGTCAGGTAAGCCGGCAACCAAGTCTTCAGAGCCGCCGCTTCGGGTCTGACGTCTAGCGTCATGTTGCTGCTTCTTCAAAAGAAAGTCGGGATCCAAGTGAGCAAGAGGATGTGAAAACTTTACTTTCCGGATGACCGGCCAGATTTTCTCAGTTGGCAAAGGTTCCGAGTCGGAGGAGATGATAGTTACCTCTGCGGCACCAACTTGGCTGACCTCTGCTTCACCCTGAGAGAAGTCAGCGTCAATAAGTTGCATGAAAAGAAGGCCAAGGGAATCAAGTTCTACCTCTGAGTCGTCTAGCTCGAGCAGGTCCTGAGCCGACGGTTTCTTTTTACGAGCCGGAGCCCGGGCCTTAGTTGCTTTGCTTTTCTTCTTCTTTGAGGTGGAGGCTGTGGTTATTCTCCTTTTCCAGAAGGGAGAGTCGGCATGTATATGTTTACAAAAATATTAAATGAGGCATATGAAATGCAGTATTTAAAGGACGAAGAGCGAAGGTTGAAATAAAAAAGGTTCACCTCAGGAGCCGGGTTAAGAGCGCAAAAGGGATTTAATCCCGTCTTGTTGCAGACTTCTTGAGGTTCTCCCAACAATGATTTGATGATCAGGTTGAGGTCCTTGTCCGTTAGGGGTGTCTGATTGAAGCGTTGAGGTTTATTCACCTCACCAGTGTACTAACACATTAAGCCACTACGGCGGCTCAACGGTAGAATTCTCCAAGAAACCTAGCAGCGGGTCAAATCAACGCCAGTTAACCCGTTGGCTAACAGAGCCCTTATCTTTGAAAACGTTGGAGCATATTGGGCACGCTCAGCGGCAGTTAGCCGGTCTGGAAGTTCACTGGTGGTGCAAAGCCGGTAGGGGCGATAACCCGGCAGTGGGTTTTCATCAGCCGGAGAAGTGTCTCTACAATAGAACCAGGTCTTGTTCCACTCTTTGGGGTGACTGGGCAGAATGGCTGAAGGGAAGGATACATCTCTCCGCCTCTGGATGGAGACGCCTCCAAGCTCAAGACTTGGCCCGTCAGCAATTTCAGTTTGGCGGTTGATATAGAAGAAATCCCTGAAGAGGACAACGGTGGGCTCTTCTTGCAGATAGGCTTCACTGAATATTTGGAACTGGCACAGGTTGGTGACTGAGTTGGGGCCAATATCCTGAGGATGAAGCTTGTAAAAGTGCAGGGCGTCCCAGAAGAACTTTGATCTGGGCGGTGAGAAGCCACGGAGAAGATGGTCTGTGAAGACAATAACTTCCCCATCCTTGGGTTCGGGAGTGACTTCGTTGCCAGGAACCCGCCAATGGATAACATCCTGAGCCGGCAAAACTCCCATGACTACAAAATCGTTGAGCATTTCCTCGGTAACCCCAGAGCCTACCCAATCGCAAGAAGCGGGGGCTTTAGCCATGACGACGGGTTAAAATGCTGTGGAAAGGCATGGAGACACGGCGGGTTAGGAATGTTGCATGACCAAAACCGCTATGACTTTAAAACGACGACGCTACTTGGCGGGTCATTACTAAATTAGGAGCCGTCGCCAACTACAGGAATGAGGCGGATTACATCGCTACAAAGGAGAGCCCACAGCATGATGGCGGGTCAAATAAACAGTGAATGTTGAAAATATTGCTAAGTGTGGACAAACAGTTTTCACCGACTACAGCTGCCATTGCAAGATCTACGTACGGAGATAAAAGGAAAACATTTGCTAAACCTAAAAACAGCCATGGCAGAACAGGCAGAGGAAACATGGATTCCAATAAGAAGAGTAATCTACGCCGTCTATGAAATACATATAAAGAGGGGCACCGCGCGGTTTGGCCAGTGTTCTGAAGCCTACAGGTGTTTCTTCTACCAATTAATGGGGAGTGCTCCGATGAACGGCGGCGGACTCGAAGAGCACCGATGAACTAATGCGGATCTACGAGGGAAGAAGAATAGAACCTGGAAGATGCAGGAGATGCGGGTGAGCTCTGGACAAAGTCAGGGTGATGCAGCGGCCTAGTTGAAGATGACGGTGTGGTCCGGACGGGGCGGCGAAACCTCGGGTGCGCAAGCGTCTGGAGGAAGAAGAAGAGAGAAGTGGCGGCGGGGGAAAAGTGAAAAGGATGGGGACCCCCCCCCCCCCGTGTCTATTTATAAAGTGAAAAGAATATTCTCGAGTATTAGCAGCTGAGTTGTCAATTCAACCACACCTGAAAGACTTAGTATCTGCAGCAAAGTATTCAGTAGCAAAGTAGTATGGAAGTAACGGTAACGATGGCAAAGTGACAGTAGCAGTGTTGTAGTGATTGTAACAGTAGCAACGGAAAAGTAACTTAGCAAAGATCAATATGCGAAAAGCTCGTAGGCAATGGATCAGTGATGGATAATTATGTCGGATGGCATTCATCATGCAACGGTTATAACATAGGGTGACACAGAACTAGCTCCAATTCATCAATGTAATGTAGGCATGTATTCCATATATAGTCATACGTGCTTATGGAAAAGAACTTGCATGACATCTTTTGTCCTACCCTCCCGTGGCAGCGGGGTCCTAATGGAAACTAAGAGATATTAAGGCCTCCTTTTAATAGAGAACCGGACCAAAGCATTAACACTTAGTGAATACATGAACTCCTCAAATTACGGTAATCACCGGAAAGAATCCCAGTTATTGTCACCCTGGGGGATGCGGATCATAACTCGTAATAGGTGTCTACAACTTGCAAGATAGGATCAAGAACACATATATATTCATGAAAACATAATAGGTTCAGATCTGAAATCATGGCACTCGGGCCCTAGTGACAAGCATTAAGCATAGCAAAGTCATAGCAACATCAATCTCAGAACATAGTGGATACTAGGGATCAAACCCTAACCAAACTAACTCGATTACATGGTAAATCTCATCCAACCCATCACCGTCCAGCAAGCCTACGATGGAATTACTCACGAACGGCGGAGAGCATCATGAAATTGGTGATGAAGGATGGTTGGTGATGACGACGGCGTCGATTTCCCCTCTCCGGAGCCCAAATCAGACTCCAGATCTGCCCTCCCGAGGAAGAACAGGAGGTGGCAGCGGCTCGGTATCGTAAAACGCGATGAACTCTTCTCCCTGATTTTTTTTCTCCCCGAATAGGGTTATATGGAGTTGGAGATGAGGTCGGAGGAGCCACAGGGGCCCCACAAGACAGGGGGGCGCGCCCCCCTGGCTTGTGGCCAGGTGGTGGCCCCTCTCCGGTTGATTCTTTCGCCAGTATTTTTTATTAATTCCAAAAATATTCTTCGTAAATTTTCAGGTCAATCCGAGAACTTTTATTTCTGCACAAAAATAACACCAAGGCAATTCTGCTGAAAACAACGTCAGTCCGGGTTAGTTCCATTCAAATCATGCAAATTAGAGTCCAAAACAAGGGCAAAAGAGTTTGGAAAAGTGGATACGTTGGAGACGTATCAACTCCCCCAAGCTTAAACCTTTGCTTGTCCTCAAGCAATTCAGTTGATAAACTGAAAGTGATATAGAAAAACTTTTACAAACTCTGTTTGATCTTGCTGTTGTAAATATGTCTAACCGATGTTCAGGTTTTCAGCAAAGATTATAGACTAACCACATTCACAATAACATTTAGGTCTCACATTTACTCATATCAATGGCATAATCAACTAGCGAGCAATAATAATAAGTCTCGGATGACAACAATTTTATCAAAACAATCCTGATATAATATGACATAATGGTATCTTGCTAGCCCTTTCTGAGACCGCAAAACATAAATGCAAAGCACCTCTGAAGAACGAGGACTGACTAGACATTGTAATTCATGGTAAAAGAGATCCAGTCATACTCATACTCAATATCGATTAATAACAAAGCATACAAATGACGGAGGTGCTCTCTAACTGGTGCTCTTTATAAGAGGGGGATGACTCAACAAGAAATAAAGTAGATAGGCCCTTCGCAGAGGGAAGCATTGATTTGCAGAGGTGCCAGAGCTCGAGCTTCTAAAAACAAGCGGTTCCCAAACAGAATAGTAAAGTTTTTACTCCCCCTCCACCAATCAATCACACTCCACGGCGGGCCGAATCCACGGGTACCGTCCATACAAACACATTCCTGGGGGAGTTTTGTTTCATTATATTTTGATTTGAACTTTGAGCATGGAACCGGGCATCCCGAATACCAGCCACTTTCTCGTGAATGATAGTGAATCAACACATATCGTGAGAATAACCCACCTAGCATGGAAGATACTGACGGCCCCCAGTCGCTCCATGAGCGATTCGGGCATACAAAACGGAATATTTATTTGAAGGTTTAGAGTATGGCACATGCAAATTTACTTGGAACGGCAGGTAAATACCACATATAGGTAGGTATGGTGGACTCATATGGAACAACTTTGGGTTTATGGGGATGGATGCACAAGCAGTATTCCCGCTTAGTACAAGTGAAGGATAGCAAAAGACTGGGAAGCGACCAACTAGAGAGCGACAACAGTCATAAACATGCTTTGAGATTAACCAACATTGAATGCAAGCATGAGTAGGATATAAATCACCATGAACATAAACATCGAGGAGGCTATGTTGGTTTTGTTTCAACTACATGCGTGAACATGTGCCAAGTCAAGCCACTCGAATCATTCAGAGGAGGATACCATTCTATCATACTACATCACAACCATTTTAATATGCATGTTGGCACGCAAGACAAACCATTATACACTCTTAGCTAATTAAGCATGGCATGAATAACTATAATATCTAATTGTCATTGCAAACATGTTCAACCCATAACGAGCTGAATACTGAACGATGAGCTAATCATATTTACAAAAACAAAATAGGTCGAGTTCATACCAGTTTTTCTCCACCTCAGTCACTTCATCATATATCGTCATTATTGCCTTTCACTTGCACGACCGAACGGTGTGAATAATAATAAGAGTGCATGTGCATTGGACTAAGCTGGAATCTGCAAGCAATAACTCAAAGGAGAAGACAAGGTAATATGGGCTCTCTGATAGATAAACAATAATGCATATGAGAGCCACTCAACATGTCATCGTGGTCTTCTCCTAACGACCCAAAGAAGAAAGAAAAACTATTTACATGGGAAAGCTCCCAACAAGCAAAAGAAGAACGAGAAATCTTTTTGGGTTTTCTTTTAATACTACAACTAAACAAACTAGAAGGTAAAGCTAGAACTAATTCTTTTGGATTTTCTCAAGGTTAATTAAACACACAAGAAGAAAGCAAAAAGAAGAAATAAACTACCATGGATGGTACAATGAAAAAGTATGAACACCGACAACCGGAATGAATGTGTGAACATGAATGTAATGTCGGTGAGAAATACGTACTCCCCCAAGCTTAGGCTTTTGGCCTAAGTTGGTCTAGGGCCATGGCTGGAAATAACCCTCTCCTGGATACTCCGGAGGATACCAAGGGTTCCACTGGTTGGCGAGCTCCTGTGGCTCCCACTGAAAAATTGGAGCCTGATACGGGTCAAGGGCTGGTGCAGGCTCAGGTGCTGGGGGTTGAGATAGGCCCCAATATCTGTAAATGTCCTCGGGCATAATAGTGTACCTGCCTGAATGGATATCGAACAAAGAAGAAGCAGGCAAAGCAATAATATCACAAGTACCCTGACTAAATACTAAGTTGTAAAGCAGCCTCTTATCATTATCTTTCTTAATAAAATCATGTGCTACCATACTATCATAATCTAAATATCTTGTAGGAAGCAACATTTTCTCCTTCTCGTCAAGCCTAATAGGTATCTCAAAGTGTTTAGCTAGACGGGATGCATAGATACCTCCGAATATAGGGCCCTTAGAACGGTTTAAGTTCAACCGTTGGGCCACTATAGCGCCCAGACTAAAAGTTCTATCAGCAAGTAAAGCGTGGCGCAGAATAGCGAGGTCGGGAGCACTGAGGCTTCCACTCTCGCCGCGACCAACTAAACATCTCCCCGCAAATAATGAATAATAGCGTAGAACAGGAAAATGTACACTAGCTGCTCTGGCCTTTGACACCCCTCTCTCTTCCCCTACAGTGATTGCGGCAATAAAATCCTCCATGTCTCTAGGGCGTGGTTCACTGATGCCGCCCTCAAAAGGTATTTTGCAAACATTGCAAAAATCGTAAAGTGACATTTCCTTAGGCACATCATATAAATGAAATTCTACCATGGGAGGATTTTTCCTAGGATAAAAGTGAAAATTTTGCACGAAAGTATTAGTAAGTAGGAGATACTGGTCACACTTGTCGTTGAGGAAATCGGTGATGCCTGCATTTTCTGCCAGATAATAGAAATCTTCATAAATTCCGGTCGCCTTAAAAAATGCTTCACTTGGCCATTCACATGGTCGAACCTCCGCAGTGCGAGCAATATTGTATCTAGGCTTCTCATTTTCATTTTCTTTAAAACCCCGGCTTGAAGAGCCTCTTAACAATCTCCTTATCATTTCTTTCTCTGAAAAATAAATCTGAAATTTTAGTGACTACAAATAAAAGTGAACAAAACTCAACAAAACTTATAGCAACTACTCCCACAAGTGCCTAGAGGCTATATCATGCATCAAAACTACTTGGGACCATACAAATTTGACATGCAAGCTCAAGAACAAGGTCACCACAGCAGCAAAAATTTGCAATATATAAAGCACTAGAACAAAAACTAATTGGACCATTGGAGGAGTCACATACCGATGAACAATCCCCTAAAACAGTTTTGCAAATGGAGCTTTGAGCAAGGAGATCGAAAATGGCAGCAAGATGAGCTAGAACACGGGTTTGAGCAATGGTGGGATTTTTTCTGGAGGAAGACGAAGTGGATGGGGGCTGGAATAAGTGAGGGGGCCCCACGTGGGACCCACAAGCCAGGGGGGCGCGCCCTGTAGGCTTGTGGCCCATCGGTGCAGCCCCCTGATGTATACTTAGTGCCAAAAATTCTTAAATATTCCAGAAAAAATCATACTAAATTTTCAGGGAATTCTGGGAACTTTTATTTTCAGGTCATTTTTCTATTGCACGGATAAATCAGAAAACAGAGAAATCATGGCATTTTTACTAAATCGAAACTAAAGAACAGGGAATAAAAGTTAGGTACAGAAGGTTGTGCTTTCTAAATTCATCAATCTCATGCTCATCAAAAAGAATCCATCAATAAGGTTGATCAAGTCTTATTGACAAACTTTTTCCGAAGGACATGGAACCGGAGAATTTTTGAATAACACTAGGTTACCTCAATGGGGATATGCATGTCCCCAACAATAAGTATATCATATTTCTTTTTGGCAGTAGGAAGAGGGAATTCAAAGTCTCCAATAATAATCGTTGAAATTTTTTCAATGGAGTTGATACTATGAACTTGAGGTTGTTTCTTCGGGAAGTGTACCGTATGCTTATTACCATTAACATGAAAAGTGACATTGCCCTTGTTGCAATCAATAACACCCCCTGCAGTATTCAAAAAGGGTCTACCAAGGATGATCGACATACTATCGTCCTCGGGAATATCAAGAATAACAAAGTCCGTTAAGATAGTAACGTTTGCAACCACAACAGGCACATCCTCGCAAATACCGATGGGTAAAGCAGTTGATTTATCAGCCATTTGCAAGGAGATTTCAGTAGGTGTCAACTTATTCAAATCAAGTCTACGATATAAAGAGAAAGGCATAACACTAACACCAGCTCCAAGGTCTCATAAAGCAGTTTTAACATAATTTCCTTTAATAGAGCATGGTATAGTAGGTACTCCGGGATCTCCTAGTTTCTTGGGTATTCCACCCTTAAAAGTATAATTAGCAAGCATGGTGGAAATCTCAGCTTCCGGTATCTTTCTTTTATTTGTCACAATATCTTTCATATACTTAGCATAAGGAGACATTTTCAGAATATCAGTCAAGCGCATACGCAAAAAGACAGGTCTAAGCATTTCAACAAAGCGCTCAAAGTCCTCATCATCCTTTTTCTTGGATGGTTTAGGAAGAAAGGGCATGGGTTTCTGAACCCATGGTTCTCTTTCTCTACCATGCTTCCTAGCAACAAAGTCTCTTTTATCATATCTCTTATTCTTAGGATGTGGGTTATCAAGATCTACAGCAGGTTCAATCTCCACATCATTATCATTACTAGGTTGAGCATCAACATGAACATCATCATTAATATCATCACTAGGCTCATGTTCATTACCAGATTGTGTCTCAGCATCAGAAATAGAAATGTCATTTGGGTTTTCACGTGAGTCAATAACAGGTTCACTAGCAGCATGCAAAGTCCTATCGTCATTCTTTTTCCTTCTATTACTAGAATGACTAGGTGCATCAGTATTAACTCTCTGAGAATCTTGCTCAATCCTCTTAGGATGGCCCTCAGGATACAAAGGTTCCTGAGTCATTCTACCACCTCTAGTCACAACTCTAACAGAATGATCATTGTTCTTACTAATCATCTCATTAAGCAAATCATTATGTGCCTTAACTACTTGTTCTACTTGATTAGTTACCATGGAAGCATGTTTACTAATAAGCTTAAGATCATTAACAGTTCTACTCATATAATCACCCAAGCGATCAAGCATGTAAGCATTATGTTTCAATTGTCTACTAACATAAGCATTGAAATTTTCTTGCTTAACAATAAAATTATCAAATTCATCCAAGCATTGGCTAGCAGACTTATTATAAGGAATATCACCTTCATCGAATCTACGGAGAGAATTTACCTCTACTACCCGTGTCGGGTTATCAAGACCATGTATTTCTTCAATAGGTGGTAGATTCTTAAAATCTTCAGCTTTAATACCCTATTCTTTCATAGATTTCTTTGCCTCTTGCATATCTTCAGGACTGAGAAATAGAATACCTCTTTTCTTTGGAGTTGGCTTTGGAGGTGGTTCGGGAATAGTCCAGTCATTATCATTGCTCAATATATTATTCAATAGTAGTTCAGCTTGTTCAACAGTTCGTTCCCTGAAAACACAACCAGCACAACTATCTAGGTGGTCCCTAGAAGCATCGGTTAGTCCATTATAAAAGATATCAAGTATTTCGTTTTTCTTGAGAGGATGATCAGGCAAAGCATTAAGTAACTGGAGAAGCCTCCCCCAAGCTTGTGGGAGACTCTCTTCTTCAATTTGCACAAAGTTAAATATTTCCTGCAAGGCAGCTTGTTTCTTATGGGCAGGAAAATATTTTTCAGAGAAGTAATATATCATATCCTAGGGACTACGCACACAACCAGGAGCAAGAGAATTAAACCATATCTTAGCATCACCCTTTAATGAGAAAGGAAACAACTTAAGAATATAGTAATAACGAATTTTTTCCTCATGAGTGAATAGGGTGGCTATATCATTCAACTTAGTAAGATGTGCCACAACAGTTTCAGATTCATAACCATGGAAAGGATCAGATTCTACCAAAGTAATTAACTCAGGATCGACAGAGAATTCATAATCCTTATCAGTAACAAAGATAGGTGAAGTAGCAAACTTGGGATCATATTTCATTCTAGCATTCAAAGATTTTTCTTTCCACTTGCATTGTAACTTCTTAAGATTATCTCTATCCTTACAAGCAAGAAAGTCCCTAGCTACCTCTCCTTCCATAACATAACCCTTAGGTATATCAGGCAATTCATATCTAGGAGAGCTAGGTCTAGCAGGTGTATCATAGTGTTCAGTTTCAATAATTTCATCAGATTCAGAGATATCATCAGTTTCAGCATTCACTCTAGCAATTTGTTCATCAGGAAATTCACCAAGTGGCACAGTAGTATCAAGCAAAGTATCATCATAAGCATCATTCATAGCACAAGTAGCATCATCAATTACTTGTGACATATCAGAATTACTAGCAGGTGGTGGTGTCGCAAATTTACTCATAACAGAAGGTGAATCAAGTGCAGAGCTAGATGGCAGTTCCTTACCTGTCCTCGTAGTTGAGGGGTAAATCTTGGTTTTAGCGTCTTTCAGATTCTTTATAGTGATCAACAGATATAAATCCCAAGTGACTCAGAGAATAGAGCTATGCTCCCCGGCAACGGCGCCAGAAAAAGGTCTTGATAACCCACAAGTATAGGGGATCGCAACAGTTTTCGAGGGTAGAGTATTCAACCCAAATTTATTGATTCGACACAAGGGGAGCCAAAGAATATTCTCGAGTATTAGCAGCTGAGTTATCAATTCAACCACACCTGAAAGACTTAGTATCTGCAGCAAAGTATTCAGTAGCAAAGTAGTATGGAAGTAACGGTAACGATGGCAAAGTGACAGTAGCAGTGTTGTAGTGATTGTAACAGTAGAAACGGAAAAGTAACTTAGCAAAGATCAATATGCGAAAAGCTCGTAGGCAATGGATCAGTGATGGATAATTATGTCGGATGGCATTCATCATGCAACGGTTATAACATAGGGTGACACAGAACTAGCTCCAATTCATCAATGTAATGTAGGCATGTATTCCATATATAGTCATACGTGCTTATGGAAAAGAACTTGCATGACATCTTTTGTCCTACCCTCCCGTGGCAGCGGGGTCCTAATGGAAACTAAGGGATATTAAGGCCTTTTTTTAATAGAGAACCGGACCAAAGCATTAACACTTAGTGAATACATGAACTCCTCAAACTACGGTAATCACCGGAAAGAATCTCAGTTATTGTCACCCTGGGGGATGCGGATCATAACTCATAATAGGTGTCTACAACTTGCAAGATAGGATCAAGAACACATATATATTCATGAAAACATAATAGGTTTAGATCTGAAATCATGGCACTCGGGCCCTAGTGACAAGCATTAAGCATAGCAAAGTCATAGCAACATCAATCTCAGAACATAGTGGATACTAGGGATCAAACCCTAACCAAACTAACTCGATTACATGGTAAATCTCATCCAACCCATCACCGTCCAGCAAGCCTACGATGGAATTACTCACGAACGGCGGAGAGCATCATGAAATTGGTGATGAAGGATGGTTGGTGATGACGACGGCGTCGATTTCCCCTCTCCGGAGCCCAAATCAGACTCCAGATCTGCCCTCCCGAGGAAGAACAGGAGGTGGCAGCGGCTCCGTATCGTAAAACGCGATGAACTCTTCTCCCTGATTTTTTTCTCCCCGAATAGGGTTATATGGAGTTGGAGATGAGGTCGGAGGAGCCACAGGGGCCCCACAAGACAGGGAGGCGCGCCCTAGGGGGTGGGGGGCGCGCCCCCTGGCTTGTGGCCAGGTGGTGGCCCCTCTCCGGTTGATTCTTTCGCCAGTATTTTTTATTAATTCCAAAAATATTCTCCGTAAATTTTCAGGTCAATCCGAGAACTTTTATTTCTGCACAAAAATAACACCAAGGCAATTCTGCTGAAAACAGCGTTAGTCCGGGTTAGTTCCATTCAAATCATGCAAATTAGAGTCCAAAACAAGGGCAAAAGAGTTTGGAAAAGTGGATACGTTGGAGACGTATCAGTGCACCCCTCGTAGTGCTGAGTGGCCTGATCCTGCCCCGGCACCAACATGTCGGCTCTGGAGTTGAAGTAAGCACGGGAACGCTGAGAAAACACATCGAAGTCTTCGTCGAACGCACCGGCGGTGCCCTCGAGAAAAGACCACGAGCTGTCGTTTATAGCAGTCAACCACATGGCGGTGTCAGCGCGCGAGGTGTCGATGGTGGCCTCGACGGCGAGGTGATCCTCCAAGATCTGGGGGTCGGCATGCATGGAAACCATCGCTGCCTCATTTGCACGTGCAGCCGCGATTTGCTTCTCCGCTGCTAAATGCTCTTTGAGATCCTGGCTATACTGCATGCACCATGGATTTTGGCGGCGATTATTTGGAAGATGGGGTAGTGATTTGGGTGGAAGGTGTCGCGCCAGCGGTCGGGCCATGTGGGATGGAGGAGGAGGGGTGAGGGGGTATTGGGGAGGTGTCGATTACCTGACTAGATGGACGAGGCTGAGCAGCAGGAAGGAGCGTCACCGTCGAGGAGGCGGCGCTGCAAGCAAGCAGTGAAGGTTTGAACTAGGGAAGGTAGAGGAAAAGGGGGAAATGTATCTTTTGATTAGTACCGGGGGCGAGGGAGGTAGATATTTCTGTGGTAGCCCAAAATTTTCATTCGGTGCAGTGGAAAATTGGCGCAGAAAGTACCATCGGACATAGTCCCTTATTCAGAACCGTGTGCGATATGAAAACATCACAAACGAAGCCTGTGTTATACCCCGTGTGTAATGAACTTGAACATGCAAAAAATTTCAGAATAGTTCTCAATATCAACACATCACAAACGAAGCATGTGCTATACCCCGTGTGTGATGAACTTGGATGTGTAAATGTTTGTCTCCAAGCTTCCGACGTAAGATTGGGTACTACATATCACACGGTTCGTGCCAAAAAATTGTGTGTGATGAACTTCAATTTCATTTTCAATTGGAAGATGGAATGGGGATATGGTGCCAAATTTTTGGTCCGAATTTCCCTGGTTACAATGGTCATCCATGTCGTTGCATAATTTAACATCAATTGCTAATTTGGGTACTACACAAAAGAGCCTACACCACAACCCGCACTTACTTAATCGAGCAATTAAACTGAGCTGGTTGACCTAAACATTACTCTAACAAAAGACCAGCGCTCTAAACAAATACTAATGTTCCGCCTGACGCTCGTCGATCTCCGCCGCATCCTCCATGACCAGCTCGCGCTCGACGACCTCCAGGGGAAGGGGCTCCATGGCATCCATCACCACATACTCCGCAAGCATCTCGCAGTCCGCGTTTGCCATCTCTTTGGAAAAGGGCGCCACGAGTCTGATGTGGGCGGCCGCGGTCCTGGCATTGACGGCCTCAATCTCGGCAAGGGAGGCTGCCGACGAATGGATGGCTACCCAAGCGCTCTCGGCGATTGCCAACTCTTCGGACATAGGTTGCCGACCGTTGTCGGAGAAGGCCGCTGCTATTTGTGCGGTGACCGACACGAGATGGGTGTGGGCGGCCTCGGCATAGGCATGGGCAGCCGCCATCAGGGCTACGACGGCCGTCGAGGAACGGACAGCTGCTGTGTCGTTCTCGCCATTTGCTATCCCGGTCGCGGATGTTGCTGCCGCCATCTCAGATGCAGCAGCTGCCCTTTCAGCGGCTGCAGCCACCCTGTCGGAGATTGCGGCCGCGCTCAAGGATGTTGTGAGCGCGTTCATGACTGATGCAGTCCTGCTTGGGCCAGAGCGGGTCGCCGAAGTTGCCCTCACGACGCGGATCCACGTCCCCATCTTTCACCGGCGACGCTTGAACAGTACAATGGTCTTGGGGAATAAGTGCGACTGTGTGGTTGACGCGTCGGCGGTGGACTGAAGCTTCCGGCCTAAGCCATATATGAGGATTGGCCCAAGATATTTTTATACCACATCACACACGTTTCTTGATCAAGAACTGTTTGCGATGTATTTGATTTTCATATTGCTGTGAAACGAAAAATGAAGTTACATCGACAGTTGAAGGTGTTTGGACGGCAATAACATTTATCTGCAGTGAACGTGCAAGTATAGGAGTGTCTATTAAATATGGAATTATTCAGGGTTGTTTAGGCCCTTTTAAACATTTAAAGAGTTTTTTAGATATTTCATGTGCATAGTTCAAATTTGAACTGCAGTTAAGCACATACTAGAGTGCACCTGAATGGGTTGAAAATCATCTAAGTGTCACTGGATACATGTTTTGGTCCCATGCAAGAAATGGAAATGAAACGAATTCCAAACCTCTCGGTATTTTGGCTCGGTCGTAGACTTTGAGAAGCCGTATTTTCAAATTCCAGTAAATCCAAATATCGTCAGAAATTCATGAAACTTTGCATGGTGTCATGTCATGGCTCATGTGTGTTGTGGTAAAAAAAAATGCCCAGTTCGGGACAAGTTTTGGCACAAACCTCTTACAAACCAAAGATTCACACAAGAAGTCATGTGGTTCCGATAGGGAAAGTTCACATTTTATGTGCGAAACAACATCTGATGTCTCTTCTCGCCTTGAATTTATTTCTAGAGTCTCCATAGAGCAACATGAATGTGTCGTGCTAAACAATGGAATATTACAGAGTTTGTTTGGCCTTTTTAGTACATTAATTGATTTTTCTAGGCATTTAATGTGCATAATTCAAATTTGAACTACAATCACACGGTCCAGCGCATGAAAATAGGTCGAAAAATCATACACGTTTCCCTGGCTGCATGTTTAGGTCACACGCAAGAAATGGGAATGAATTTCAAACATATCATCGTCTTGGCTCGACCGCAAACATTGGGAAACTTAGTTTTTAATTTCATGTAAATGCAAACCTCGACAGAAATTCATGAAATTTGGGCATGGTGTCATCAATTGCCCTGTTGTGTGTGTTGTGGTAAAAAAATTGCCCAATTTTGGACAAGTTCTGGCACAAAGCTTCTTACAAACCGGAGATTCTCACAAGAAAGTCGTGTGTTCCGATAGGGAAAGTTCACCTTTTATGTGCGAAACAACATTCACTATCTCTTCTCGCCTTGAATTTATTTCTAGAGTCACCATAGAGCAACATGACAGTCATGCTAAACTATGGATTTTTTTCCAGGGTACGTGAGGCCTATTTAATACATTAATTGAGTTTTCTAGCCGTTTAATGTGCATAATTCAAATTTGAACTACAATCACAAGGTCCAACGCATGAAAAAATAGGTTGAAAAAATCATATGCCTTTCCATGGATGCATGTTTAGGTCCCACGCAAGAAATTGGAATGGATTTCTAACATCTCATTGTCTGTTGGCTCGGCCGCAAGCATTGAGATACTTGGTTTTCAAATCCCCGTAAATCCAAAAGTCGTCAGAAATTCATGAAACTTGGAATGGTGTCGTGACAAGGGCACACATATGCTGTGGTAAAAAATTGTCCAAATTGGACATGTTCTTGCACAATCCCCTTACAAATTGGAGCTCCTCACAAGAAGCTTTGTGGTTTTGATAGGGAACATTATATATGCATGTCACATATGCGGGCGAAAAGACATCCGATGCCTCTTCTCTCCTTGATTTTTTTATAGAAGCACACGGACATGTACGTGCGAAGTGCAAAAATATGAATAAATTAAGGGATCATCTGGCTTTTAGATACATTAATTGAGTTTTCAGTGCATTATTTAATGTGCATAATTCAAATTTGATCTACAATCACAAGGTTCGGGGCAGCAAAATGGGTTGAAAAATCATATATGTGTCCCTGGATACATGTGTTAGGTCACATGCAAGAAGTGAGAATGAATTTCAAACATCTCAGCATGTTGGCTCGACCACAAACATCAAGAAACTTGGTTTTCAAATTCTCGTAAATCCAAAACTACGTCAGAAATTCATGAAACATGGAATGGTGTCATGACAAGGCACACATATGCCATGGTAAAAAATAATACCAACTTGGACATGTTTTGTCACAAGCCTCTTACAAACCGGAGCTTCTCACACAATAAGCTATGTGGTTCTAATAGGGAACATATGCATGCCACATCTGCGGGTGAAATGACGTTCGATGCCTCTTCTCTCCTTGATTTTTTTCTAGAAACAACATAAAGCAATAGGTGTGTACTGCAAAAATATGAAATTATTGAAGGTTCGTATGGCTTTTTATAAATAATTGAGTTTTATGTGCATTTAATGTACATAATTCAAATATGAACTATAGTCACAAGGTTTATGTTGGGTAGGGCCTCGTCATATAAAGCACAAATATGTTGTGGTATTTTTTAGTGTCCACTTTGAGAGAAAGAGCAAGCATTATTAATAGCCAACAAAGGCATTTTGGAACAAAAATATGTCTCGTTACCATCGCAAACGGACGTATTATTTATAATTCGTGGACATTCTACAGACCATTTACATGCTGCCACGTGTCGCTCTCTGTATTGGCAAGGAGGTAGCATGCGGACAGGTGTTTGAGTAGACAGGTGGCGTGCGAGCAGTGTCCTGCGCATGCTCATCGGGGAGGCGTGTCCTTTACCAGTCATCAAAGACGTTTCAGACTGAATACCCATATGCAGACCAAGGGCACCGGTTCCTTCCCTACTAAGCCAAGCGAAAATCTGGCGTGAAGGAATTTTTTCATTGTGCCATCGCAAACGGTTGTGAATGATGACTCGTGTGCCCTTCCCAATGCTAATCATTGTATAGGTGCTAACTGCTAAGGTTGCCTTGTATGCAAAAAAACCTGATGTGGGAAGGTAATTAAGAGGAGAGATATGAGTTTGGTGACCACATGAAGAAACAATGACAAGCGCGTGAACCTTGACAAAACACTTAAATGAAGGAAACTCACCAATGCATGCAAGATTTTAGTTGCTAAATCATTTAATGAAGGGACCATAGCAACAATGCATTGTGGACTTGAGTTGCTAAGACTTTTAATACACTAAGCACCCCATCTAAGCATCGATCGATGCACTGGCAGCAGCAATCAGGTAAAATTCGAATCTGTCATATTGGGTAAATTTTCATTTGTCAAATTGGAAACACTGACATTTGCCAAATTTTGCAGGAACAAAATCACTGTTACGGTGCAATTTTGCAACTGAAATTCAGTAAACATAGATTTCATTCATAGATTAAGCATTGGTCTTTGTACAAAATAGTTCAACTCGACAGCTGAATCGAACAAACTTTTCCCTATTTTTTGCCAACCACGTACTGAAATATCTAGTTCAACTATATATACTAGCTAATTAAAGTAGGTGGGTGATAACCCACAAGTATAGGGGATCGCAACAGTTTTCGAGGGTAGAGTATTCAACCCAAATTTATAGATTCGACACAAGGGGAGCCAAAGAATACTTGAGAGTATTAGCAGTTGAGTTGTCAATTCAACCACACCTGGAGAATAAATATCTGCAGCAAAGTGATCAGTAGCACAGTAATATGATAGTTTGATAGCAGTAGTGACAGTGACAGTAGCGGTAACAGTAGTAGCAATAGTTTTGTAGCAGTTGGAACAGCAGCAGCAACAATAGCAACTTAGCAAGAACAATAAGTGGAAAGCTCGTAGGCACTGGATCGGTAACTCGTTGGATGATATTCGTCATGTAACAGTCATAACCTAGGGCGATACAGAACTAGCTCCATTTCATCAATGTAATGTAAGCATGTATTCCGTAAATAGTCATACATGCTTAGGGAAAAGAACTTGCATGACATCTTTTGTCCTACCCTCCCGTGGCAGCGGGGTCCATAAGGAAACTAAGGGATATTAAGGCCTCCTTTAAATAGAGAACCGGAACAAAGCATTAACACATGGTGAATACATGAACTCCTCAAACTACGGTCATCACCGCGAAGTATCTCAAATATTGTCACTATGGGGTTGACGGATCATAACACGTAATAGGTGCATATGACTAGGCAAGATCGGATCAAGAACATAGATATAGATATGATAACATAAACGGTTCAGATCTGAAATCATGGCACTCGGGCCCTAGTGACAAGCATTAGGCATAGCAAAGTCATAGCAACATCAATCTCAAAACATAGTGGATACTAGGGATCAAGCCCTAACAAAACTAACTCGATTACATGATGAATCTCATCCAACTCCTCACCAACCAGCAAGCCTACAAAGGAATTACTCACTCCCTGTGGGGAGCATCATGGAATTGGTGATGGAGAAAGGTTGGTGATGATGAAGACCGAAGATTCCCCTCTCCGGAGCCCCAAACGGGCTCCTGATCTGGCCTCCCGATGAAGAACAGGAGGTTGCGGCGGCTCCATATGGTAAAATGCGATGAAACTTTCTCTCTGATTTTTTTCTTCGAAAATAGGAATTTATAGTGGCGGAACTAGGGCAAGTGGTGCCACGACGTGGGCACAACCCACCAAGGCGCGTCCAGGGGGCCTGGCGCGCCCTGGTGGGTGATGCTCACCCTGGCCCCCCTCTTCGGTGGATTTTGGCTCCAATAATTCTCACATATTCTGAAATAATTCTCCAAAAAAATTTGTTCCATTCCGAGAACTTTTATTTCTGCACAAAAACAACACCATGGTAGTTCTGCTGAAAACAGCGTCAGTCTGGGTTAGTTCCATTCAAATCATGCAAATTAGAGTCCAAAACAAGGGCAAAAGGGTGAGGAAAAGTAGATACATTGGAGACGTATCAACTCCCCCAAGCTTAAACCTTTGCTTGTCCTCAAGCAATTCAGTTGACAAACTGAAAGTGATAAAGAAAAACTTTTATGAACTCTTTTGTTCTTGTTTACATATATATGCTTAAGTAGCACCCAGGTTTTCAGCAAAGATTATGACTAACCATGTCAACAATAACTCTTAGAAATTATATTAACTCATAACAATAACATAAGCAACTAGTGAGCAATAATAAGATATCTCAAGCGCCAACACTTTGTCAAAATAATCATGATACAATATGACAATAGTGGTATCTCGCTAGCCCTTTCTGAGACCGCAAAACATAAATGCAGAGCACCTCCAAAGTTCAAGCAATGACTAAACATTGTAATTCATGGTAGAAAAGATCCAGTCATGCTGCACCCAACATCAACTATACACAATGCATGAGGATGACAATAGTGCTCTCAGGTCTGGCGCTTATTTGAGAAGGTGATGACTCAACATAAAAGTAAATAGATAGTCCCTTCGCAGAGGGAAGCATGGATTTGCAGCGGTGCCAGAGCTCAAAGTTTAAAACAGAGGTAGATATAATTTCGGGAGGTACACCCTTCCTGTCAACGTCACGACCAAGAGTTATCAATATCTTCCATGCTAAACAAATTAGCAGCGGTTCCCAAGCGGTAAAAGTAAAGGTTTACTCCCCCTCCACCAACAATCACACTCCACGGCGAGCCGCATCCATGGGTACCGTCCAAACCAACAACATTCCTGGGGGAGTTTTGTTTAATTATTTTTTATTTTTGATTTCGGGACTGGGAATCCCTATTACCGCCCCTCTCGTGTAAGGACAAGTGAATAAACACTCATCATGAGAATAACCCGCTTAGCATGGAAGATACTGACCGCCCCCTGTCGCTCCATGAGCGGTCCAGGCACACAAAACAGATGTTCATTTGAATTTTTAGAGGTGGCACATGCAAATTTACTTGGAACGGCAGGGTAATACCGCATATAGGTAGGTATAGTGGACTCATCTGGCATAACTTGGTTTAAGGGTTTTGATGCACAAGCAGTATTTCCGCTTAGTACAGGCGAAGGCTAGCAATTAGATTGAGAAGCGGACAGCTAGAGAGCGAAAACGGTCATGAACATGCATTACATATAATCAACATTGAATACTAGCATGAGTAGGATGTGGACACCATGAACATAAATATCATGAAGGCTATGTTGGTTTTGATTCAACTACATGCGTGAACATGTGCCAAGTCAAGCCACTTGAAACATTCAGAGGAGGATACCATATCATCATACCACATCACAACCATTTTAATGCATGTTGACACCCAAGATAAATCATTATCCACTCCTAGCTACTTAAGCATGGCATGAACAACTATAATCTCTAATGGTCATTGCAAACATGTTTGATCATAATGAGCTGAATCAAGGGATACTAGGCTAAACATATTTACAAAAACAAAAACAAGTTGAGTTCATACCCGCCTTTCTCTGCCACAGCCAATTCATCATATGTCGTCATTATTGCCTTTCACTTGCATGACCGAATGATAAGAAGATAATAATAGTGCAAGAGTGCCGTGGACTAAGCTGGAATCTGTAACATTTTATTCAAGAGGAGGAGACAAAGTAATATGGAATCTTTGTTAGATTAACAACAATGTAGATGAGAGCCACTCAACAATTTCATTGTGGTCTTCTCCTAGGTACGACTCAAGTAAAAAGAAAAGAATTTCAGAGAAACACACTGAAATATTTTTGGAGTTTTTGGTTTTTCTTGAAGAAAGCAAATTAAAGAGGAAAAACAAAAACAAGAAAAACTATTTACACGGGAAAGCTCCCAACAAGTAAAAGAAGAAGCGAGAAATATTTTTAGGGCTTTCTTTTGATGCTACAATCAAACTAAGCTAGAAAGAAAATCTAAAAAGAAGTAGGAAATATTTTTGGGTTTTCTCAAAGTTTTTCAAACACACAAGAAGAAAGCGAGAAAACAAATCAAGCATGGATATTACAATGAAAGAGTATGAACACCGACAACTGGAATGAAATGAGTGAACATGAATGTAATGTCGGTGGAAATACGTACCCCCCAAGCTTAGGCTTTTGGCCTAGCTTGGTAATCACCATCCGTAGTAGCCGTCCGGCCCCAAGTCGTAGTGAGGCGGAGGCGGCACCTGAGCATCCCACCCCTGGGGCTCCTCCTCAACTGCTGCTTGGTTGTTCTGGTAAGCTATAATGTCATCTGGCATGATCCTGTATCCGTTCCTGGCAATAGGATCAAATAAAGCAGGTGCAGGCAATGGAATAACATCACGTGTTTCCTTGCTAAATACTAAGTTATAATGAATATCACGGGGAGAGTCAGTTATATCAAGGAATTGGTGAGCCTGCAGTGACTTATGATCAAGGTAAACTCGGGATAAGAGATAATCATGTGGGCGAAATGGAATTCTAAAGTGTCTCGCTAAGCGAGTAGCATAAATACCACCATGTATCTTTTTCTTAGTTTTGTTAAGATGTAAGCGTCGAGCAATAATAGCCCCCATACTAAAGGTGTGATCATCATAAAGTGCACGACGTAAAATAGCAAGATCAGGGGCACTGAGTGCGCCAACCTTCTCTCTAGCGGTTAAACACTTAGTAATGACCAAAGCGAAATAATGTACTGAGGGAAACTACAAGCTGGTAGCAGTGGCACTCGACACACCTCTATCCTCACCCACGATTAACGCAAGGAGAAAATACTCAAACTCAGATGGCCTAGGTTCTCTCAAGTCCCCATCAGAAGGAATCAAGCATATGTTACAGAAGTCAGTTAGCGACATTGTGTAAGTTTCAGCATAAAGATTAAGCTGCACTTCAGGAGGGTTGTTTCTTCCTAGATAATTAAAGCTTTGCACAAAGGAATTTGTAAGGATGTGATATTGGTCACACTTAGTTGCGAGGAACTCGGTTAACCCAGCGTTTGCAACAAACTGAGCGAACTCTTGATGGAACCCGGCCTCCTCCATGAAGGCATCATGTGGCCATTCACACGGCCGCACCTCCACCTTTCTTGGGGTGTGAAGGTCATTGTCCGATGATTCCCCAATGACTCCCTTGGCATTTTTCTTGGAGGAGAACTTCCTAAAGATTTGCATTTTATTCCAAGTAGCAATCCCTCCAAAAAGTTTCAGAAACGGAGCTTCGAGCAAAGAGATCAAAATCCGCGGGTTTGAGAGCAAGAACACAAAAATGGTGGCCGTGGTGCTTTTTTCTGGAGGTAGGTGATGATGTGGGCTAAATAGATAAGTGAGGGGCCCACGTGGGGGCCACAACCCAACAGGGCGCGCCTGGGGGTGCTCGCGCACCCTGGTGTCTTGTGGGCACCAGGTGCACCCCCCCTCTGGTGTTATTTGCACCAAAAATTCATAAATAATTGGAGAAAAAACGTGTTAAATTTTCAGGGCATTCTGAGAATTTTTATTTTTGGGTCATTTTTTTATTGCACGGAGAAAACAGAAAACAGGATAAACATGGCATTTTATTTTACTTGAGTAACTAAAACAGAAAATAAAAAGTGGGATCAGAGAGTTGTGCTTACTAGATTCATCGACTTCATACCGCTCAAAAATGATCCATTAAAAAGGTTGATCAAGTCTTATTAACAACCACTTCCGATTAGCATGAAACCGAAGAACTTTTGTAAAACACTAAGTTACCTCAATGGGGATGTGCATATCCCCAACAATAAGTATATCATATTTCTTTTTGGCGGTAGGTAGAGGTAATTGAAAACTTCCAATAGTGATGGTAGGAGATTCTTCAATAACATTTATACCATTCACTTGGAATTGTTTCTTCGGAAAGTGCACCGTATGCTCATTGCCATTGATATGAAAAGTGACTTTGCTTTTATTTCAATCAATAACAACCCCTGCAGTATTCAAAAAGGGTCTACCAAGGATAATCGACATGTTGTCGTCCTCGGGCATCTCAAGAATAACAAAGTCCGTTAAGATAGTAACATTTGCAATAACAACGGGCACATCCTCACAAATACCGGTAGGTATGGCTGTTGATTTGTCAGCCATTTGCAATGATATCTCAGTAGGTGTGAGTTTATTCAAATCAAGTCTTTTATATAAAGAGAAAGGCATAACACTAACACCGGCTCCCAAATCACACAAAGCAGTTTTGACATAGTTTCTTTTAATGGAGCAAGGTATAGTCGGTATTCCAGGATCTCCAAGTTTTTTAGGTACTCCATCCTTAAAAGAATAATTAGCAAGCATGGTGGAGATTTCAGCTTCCGGTATGTTTCTTTTATTTGTGATGATGTCTTTCATATACTTTGCATAAGGGGCCATCTTCAAAATATCAGTTAAGCGAGTACGCATAAAGACTGGCCTAATCATTTTAGCAAAGCGCTCAAATTCTTCATCATCCTTTTTCTTAGATGGCTTAGGTGGAAATGGCATAGGTTTCTGAACCCATGGCTCTCTTTCTTTACCATGTTTCCTAGCCACAAAGTCTCTTTTATCATACCGTTTATTTTTAGGTTGTGGGTCATCAAGATCAGGAGCAGGTTCTATTTCTACATCATTATCTGGTTCTTTATCATTACTAGGTTGAGCATCATCGTGATCATCATCATTATCATTTTCATTATCACTAGGTGAATGTTCACTACCAGATTGAGTTTCAGCATCGGAAATAGAGACATCATTATTATCAGGAGGTTTTTGTGTCTCAGGTTCACTAGAGGTATGCCAAGTCCTATCATTTTTCTTTTTCTTTTTCTTCTTAGAAGGACTAGGTGCATCAATATTAATTCTTTGAGAGTCTTATTCAATTCTTCTAGGATGACCCTCAAGATAAAGTGGTTCTTGGGTCATTCTACCTCCTCTTGTTACTACTCTAGCAGCAAAATCATGCATATTATTATTCATTTCATCAAGCAATTCTTTTTGAGACTTAGCAACTTGTTCTAACTAAGTTTGAACCATAGAAGCATGCTTTCCTACACCTCTAACATCATTACTGATTCTAAATAGCAAGTCACTCAAGTGAGCAATCATATCGGAATTGTATTTCAATTGTTTCAGAACATGAGCATTGAAATGATCTTGCTTCATAATATAGTTGTCAAACTCATATAAGCATTGAGTAGGATGTTCATTGTGAGGAATGTCACTTTCATTAAACTTTAATAAAGAATTTACCTCTACCACCTATGGAGGTGGTGGTGTGTCAAGGCCATATATTTCTTCAATAGGTGGCAAATTCTTAACATCCTCAGCTTTAATACCTTTTCCTTCATAGATTTCTTTGCCTCTTGCATATCTTCAGGACTGAGAAATAAGATACCCCTCTTCTTCGGAGTGGGTTTAGGCGGTGGTTCAGGGAGAGTCCAATCATCATAATTCTTCAATATGTTGTTCAATAATTCCTCAGCTTGTTCAACAGTTCGTTCCCTGAAAACACAACCAGCACAACTATCTAGGAAGTCCCTAGAAGCATCGGTTAGTCCATTATAAAAGATATCAAGTATTTCATTTTTCTTGAGAGGATGATTAGGCAAAGCATTAAGCAACTGGAGAAGCCTCCCCAAGCTTGTGGGAGACTCTCTTCTTCAATTTGGACAAAATTAAATATTTCCTGTAAGGCAGCTTCTTTCTTATGAGCAGGAAAATATTTTTCAGAGAAGTAGTAGATCATATCCTGGGGACTACGCACACAACCAGGAGTAAGAGTATTGTACCATGTCTTAGCATCACCTTTTAATGAGAACGGAAATAACTTAAGGATATAAAAGTAGCTAATCTTCTCATCATGAGCAAAGAGGGTGGCTATATCATTCAGCTTAGTAAGGTGTGCCACTACAGTTTCAGTTTCATAGCTATGGAAAGGATCAGATTCAACCAAAGTAATTGACTCTGGGTCGACAGAGAATTCGTGATCCTTATCGGTAACAAAGATAGGTGAAGTAGCAAACTTAGGATCACATTTCATTCTAGCATTCAAAGTCTTTTCCTTATACTTGTGTAGCAATTTCTTAAGATCGTTTCTATCCTTGCAAGAAAGAATTTCTCTAGTTATCTCCTCGTCCATAACATAACCTTCAGGTATCTTAGGCATTTCAGACTTGGGAGAGCTAGAACTAATAGGAGTTTCATAATTATCATCAGTTTCATAAGCTTCATCAATTTCAGCTATTTCATCAGTTTCAGCAGTTTCATTCTCTTTAGCTCTAGCAATTTGTTCATCAAGAAATTCTCCTAGTGCACATTATCATCAAGCATGGTACTAGCATCATCAATAGCATAATTCATATCAGAGGTAGCATCATCAATAACTTGCAACATATCAGGCTTACTAGCATGTGGTGGTATTGCAAGCTTACTCATAACAGAAGGTGAATCAAGTGCAGAGTGTGATGGCAGTTCCTTACCTCCATTCGTAGTAGAGGAAAAAATCTTGGTCTTAGTGTCCTTTAGATTCTTCATAGTGATAAATTAATATAAATCCCAAGTGACTCAACAAATATTGCTATGTTCCCCGGCAACGGCGCCAGAAAAAGGTCTTGATAACCCACAAGTATAGGGGATCGCAACAATTTTCGAGGGTAGAGTATTCAACCCAAATTTATAGATTCGACACAAGGGGAGCCAAAGAATACTTGAGAGTATTAGCAGTTGAGTTGTCAATTCAACCACACCTGGAGATTAAATATCTACAGCAAAGTGATCAGTAGCACAGTAATATGATAGTTTGATAGCAGTAGTGATAGTAACAGTAGCAGTAACAGTAGTAGCAATAGTTTTGTAGCAGTTGGAACAGCAGCAGCAGCAATAATAACTTAGCAAGAACAATAAGTGGAAAGCTCATAGGCACTGGATCGATAACTCGTTGGATGATATTCGTCATGTAACAGTCATAACCTAGGGCGATACGGAACTAGCTCCAGTTCATCAATGTAATGTAGGCATGTATTCCGTAAATAGTCATACGTGCTTATGGAAAAGAACTTGCATGACATCTTTTGTCCTACCCTCCCATGGCAGCGGGGTCCATAAGGAAACTAAGGGATATTAAGGCCTCCTTTTAATAGAAAACCGGAACAAAGCACTAACACATGGTGAATACATGAACTCCTCAAACTACGGTCATCACCGCGAAGTATCCCAAATATTGTCACTATGGGTGTCGGTGTCAAAACCGGCGGATCTCGGGTAGGGGGTCCCGAGCTGTGAGACTAGAATCGATGGTAACAGGAGACGAAGGGGACAATGTTTTACCCAGCTTCGGGCCCTCCTATGGAGGTAATACCCTACGTCCTGCTTGATTATATTGATGGGATAAGGGTTACAGAGTTGATCTACCTCGAGATCGTATGACTAAAACCCTAGATGAGTTCTGTTGGCCTACAACCTAAAACCCTTCGGCTTATATAGATGCCGAGGGTACCTAGGGTTTACACATGGTCGGTTACACGTCGAAGGGATAAACATGCCTATCTACTGTCGACAACTTGGAGGACACGTCTTGGCTCCTTGAAACTTCCACCTTGGTGACGGGGCCCCTGATCACCCAAAGTTCATCCAGTGGCCCACATAGTCCGGCCTATGAGAAACAGGTTGGCTATCCGAGGACCCCTCAAACCAAGACTCCCTCAGTAGCCCCCGGACTAGCCTCCAACGCCGAGGTATATCTGGATCATCTTGTACATCGAAGTCTTCGGCTTGCGAGGCGAGTCCCTCCATCCCTTCTTGTTCGGCAACCATCCTGTCATCGGTGAAATCCCAAACGTCACGGGATTGCTGGGTCCATAGTAATAGCGTTTCTTGATCCTCGCGCGTCGTGGGGAGACGAGCAGTTCAGTAGCTTTTTACAAAACTACCCCTCCATTAAAAGAGGCACCACCCATTTAAACAAACTGAATCGTGGTCCAAGCCACATCTTCTTCTCCCCCATCGGAAAAAGCCTTCAGTGAAAGATCTCCACCAAAAATGGCGAGCGCCCCCAGTTCCTCCTCGCATCCTTATGGATCCCGTCCCGGGGACTGGACAAGCTGCTCCGTGTCCCTCCTTCGACTACGGGACCTCGAGACCCAAGGGTACCTTCCCTCCTCGGATCTGGCAGCCGTCCGTGCCGGTCTGTCTTCATTCAACGGCGAGGCCCTCGCGGAGAACTTCCCCAATCCTCGAAAAGGGGAGCGTATATGTCTCGTGCCCTTTCTCCTGCGGGGTCTCGGGTTTCCCATTCATCCGTTCCTGAGAGGGTTACTGGTGTTTTATGGAATCCAGCTCCGCCACCTCACCCTAGGGTCTATTCTGCACATCTCGGGCTTCGTCGCCCTTTGCGAGATGTTCCTGGGCTGCGAGGCACACTTCGATTTGTGGAGGAAGTACTTCTGCCTCGTTCCTTGCACTCGAGAAAAGACAATTTTCGAGGTCGGCGGAGCCGAAGTATGCCGCATAGCGGGGACGGGATATCCCGTGGGGACGCCGAAGGAGTCCGAAGTATGGACTTCGGAATGGTTTTATATCGAAGACGTCCCTCTATTCGATCCAGTTCGGAGGGGTCTGCCCGAATACTCCGACGCCCCTCTGAAGAAAAGGTACAACTGGCGCCCAAAGAGCCTATCCGAAGAGGACAGCGTTGAGCTGCAGCGCTTAGCAGCCCGTGTGAGGGTACTAGCCCATCATAAGTTGACCATGATAGACGTCATGGCCGCCGCCATCACCCGGTGCGTCCAACCTCTTCAACAGAGAATACACCCCTTGTGGTGTTACAACGGGACAAGCAACACTACTCGCTCCCGAAGACTGGGCCCTGCCGATCAAACAGCATTAGTCGTCGCACTTGCCGACCTATACAAAGGGGGGCAAGAAGATTTTATTCAGCGGTCGACAAAGGAGGGATACTCAAGCCACAACCCCATCGAATGGGTAAGCCTTTTTACCCTGTGACCACAGTTCGGTTTCTCAATTTGTCCCTTTTTTTACCGAAGCCTTTAACTCTATGTGAACAGGAATGGAGGAGCTTTATCGAGACAGTCAACTGTCTGGCCCCTCAGCCCGAGGACTATTCCCGTGATGATGATCCGGGCTTCCATGATGACCCGGATCTGTCAATCGAGCTTGAAGACGGGGTTTTCTACCAGGAGGGCCTTGACGGCTCCAAGGTGGCTATCATAGCCGATTACCCTGGATCCTTCCCTTCCCCTGCGACAAGCAAGAAGAAGAAAAACTCGTCCCGCAAAAGGCAAGTATCCTCCACAGACCCAAACGCGCCGGCACCTACTCCCAAGCGCCGTAGATCCGCGCGACATACATCGGCAGCGGCGGTAGTGCCTGGGTCGGAAAGCAACAGGAATCCGACACATGAACCGGTCGCGGGGGCGAGCCCGCCTACGAGTTCATCCCAAAGGTATTTCGCTCGACCGTTTGATTTAGTATTATGATTGATAAAGCCTCACAAGAGACCTCTTTGTCAAAATATTCAGGCAAAGAGTTCGGCCGTCTCCCGCCGAGGACGTCGCCAGGATGTCCGGCGGTGCTCAAGATTCCAGGCCTTCCGCTCATGCTGAACCTGCTACGGGGGTCCCCACCGCCAATCCAGCCCCAGCTGATTCTGGTGACGCCATATCCGTCACCAAATCCGAGGTTGGGAGCGCTATGCATCATCGGCGGCGACAAGAGGCCTTGCGTCATCCAGCCTTCTCCGAACAAGAGTTCGGTGCTTTGCGTGCGGCGGACGCGCACCTCGGAGCTGCCCGAGCAGGGTTCGGGGAGGCCATGAAATTAATATCGTCTAGCCTGCAGGTGAGTAGTCGGTTATTTTAAGTCCGAACACTCATGTAAACCTAGTAGCCCCTGAGCCTTAAATTGGTCGGCACGACCAAATTAAGGATCTCTGTATTGATTTACTGCTAATGCAGGCCTCGAAGCAACAGAGCGAGCAACTGTCCAAGGAACTAGAAACCAGCCGAGCACAGGTCGAATCTGTAAAGGCCGAACTGGAGCAAGTGAAGAGCTTTACTCGGGAGGCACATGGTGAGTATATCTGTTCTGCTGATCTTAGTATATTCCCATGCTTACGCGAGGGTACTATATAGAAGCTGAATCAATAGGGCAATTACAAAGAGATTTGGATGTAGCCCGAGAATCTCAGCGATATGCCGAGTCCCATCAGGAGGCTGGCTGTCGTGTTTTGCAACGACACCTTGAAGAGAAGAACCGCCTTAAGGAGGAGAACAGACAGCAGGCCGAAGAAATTGAGAGATTAAAGACTCAATTGGCCGAGGCCCAAGGGGAAAACCAGAAATTACAGAGGGGCATGTTCGGTAAGTGTGATTCTAATATTAGAAGGTATTTCCTATGGCTGAAATATAACACGCATGCCGTGACTCATGTACAGGTCTCCTGACTGGGCAACCCGAAGAAGAGATCGGGTCCTACCAGGGAAGCCTTTTAAAAGAGTTGTCCGCCCTTCATGAGCGGGCTCGGAAGGCCATGAAGAGCATGGTGAAAGCATTGTGGCCCGCCGAGCAACCTCCGGAGGGGATGACCGAACTAGTCGATCGCTTCAAGGGAGCCCGAAGTAGGTTCGAGCTGTGGAAGACATCGGCTTGTCGGGAAGGAGCACGTGAGGCGTGGGCGATGATCAAGACCCGATATACCGGACTTAACCCTGAGCGTATGGCTCAGGTGGGGCCAATAGGTACAGATGGACAAGAAGTGCCGCTCCACCTGGTATACGATCAGGTGATGCCTGCCGCCCGTCTCTCACAAGAAGATTGCTCCCTGGACACCATAATCGACAATCTCGATCGGCAGCCAGATGTATGATTATGTGTAGCTATGTACTAATAATCGAGGAATTGCTCCGTCTGTGTTGTAAACTTTGTCTTAACCGGCCATCGGATTCTGCCTCCCGCGCTAATAGCTTGGGAGTGTTCCTTATAAATTATCACCCTAGGGGAGTGAATTATGTTCGGGGAACCAGGCAATCCGGCCATGTGGTACGAACAGACAGAAAGCACACAGGGAGATATGTTATATTACCGCTTAGCGTAAGAAACATCTTCCGAAGAAAATAGTACCTCTATCGATACCTTTCTTCAGGGTGCTACGTAAATCGTAGGTGGAAGGCTGTATACTGTTAGTATGCGACTAAGGGCTTTTCGTACGAGAAGAAGCCCGAGTAATGGTTATGACGACCATAGTACTATTAGTTGATTCCGTCGTAGCCGATCAATTGTCTGCTCAAGATAGCTAGCTTTTGGCTTCACCCGTCTGAGGTATGTATCCGGATGACCCGGTCGTAACAATCGCAGAGGTGCTCCCTTTACCCTCTAGCCGAACAATCGGGAACGTAGAGGGTAACCACAGGAGCGAGGCAACCCAGCTTGGCAAAGTCTTAGTTCGAATTGATGCATATGATGGCTTAAAAACGACAAGGGAAACATGCAAACACAAATAAGTGTGCATAAGTGCTTATAATATAAAAACATTGGCTTCAGAAAAGAAGCCCCCAGGTACTGTGTTCGGATGTAACACTTAAGGGTGTAGGCCGAAAGATTTTTATTACAAGATCGGTTGAGCCGAACATAGAGTTGGGAAGAAAAAGAATTCAAACCTGCCAAAAATCAAGGTGGGAGGGAGAAGAAATAACAAAGAAAAGAAAGAAAATAGGAGGGTAAAGAGTATGACGACACCGGTCTAGCCGTAGAAGCGCCGGAGACGAGCTGCGTTCCAGGGGTTTGGTTCAAGGCGGTTGTCCGGCGGGTTCCGAAGACGGTAAGCCCCTCCTGTGAGTACTTCATCAATTATGAAGGGGCCTTCCCATTTGGGCTTGAGTTTATGCTTCTGCTTCTCCGGGAGCCGTAGGACGAGTTCGCCCACGTTGTATGCTTGTGCCCTGACCTCCCTGCTCTGGTAACATTGGGCCTGCTGTTGATAAAAGGTAGAACGGGCCTGAACTATGTCGCGCTCCTCCTCCAAGGCGTCCAAGTCATCTTGCCGATCTAACTCGGCCTCCTTTTCTTCGTACATGCGCACCCTTGGTGCGTCGTGAATAATATCACAAGGAAGGACCGCTTCTGCCCCATAGACCATGAAAAACGGTGTGTACCCCGTTGATCTATTCGGGATGGTGCGCATGCCCCATAGAACGGAGTTGAGCTCCTCAACCTAGTGACAGTCGGACTCTTGAAGAGACCGGACCAAACGTGGCTTAATGCCGCTCATAATGAGGCCGTTTGCTCGTTCGACTTGTCCATTAGTCTGCGGGTGATAAACCGATGCGTAATCGAGCTTGATGCCCATCTTTGCGCACCAGTCTTCGACCTCTTGGGCCATGAAATTGGATCCATTGCCAGTTATTATACTGTGTGGAACACCGTAACGGTGTACCACGCCGGATATAAAGTCAATGTCTGGCCCGGACTTGGCTAATTTGACAGGTTTTGCCTCTATCCATTTGGTGAACTTGTCCACCATGACCAGTAAGTATTTGTTCTTCTTGGTCCCCCCCTTTAAGTGGTCCGACCATATCCAGCCCCCAGACCGCGAAGGGCCAGGTGATCGGAATAGTCCGAAGAACTGTTGGGGGCATGTGACTCTGATTTGCAAAAAGTTGACACCCCACGCAATATTTGACAAGTGACTGGGCGTCCGCCCGAGCTGTGGGCCAGAAAAACCCAGCCCGGAAGGCCTTGCTTACTAAGGCTCTTGCTGCGGCGTGATGACCGCCCATCCCTGCGTGGACTTTGGCTAAGAGTTGCCGCCCTTCTTCCTCAGATATGCACCGCTGTAGTATTCTGGTGGTGCTCTTCTTGTATAACTCACCTTCGTGTACCTTGTAGGCTTTGGAGCCCCAAACTATGCGCCGCGCCTCCGTCTGATCGTCGGGGAGTTCTTTGCGAAGGAGGTAGGCGAGGAAGGGCTCGGTCCTTGGCGCGATTACTGCCATGACCTCGTGAGCCGAGGGCGTTTCATCCATTACGGAGCCACCGATGATTTGATCGTTTGGTTCGTTTACAGGGGGAACAACCTTGTCTGCACTGGTTAGATCGACGCCCTTTTGATCGTCCTGCCAAACCACGGATGGCTTAAAGAGCCATTCCAGGAAAGTGTTTGGTGGGACAGGGTCGCGTTTGGCTCCCATGCGAGCCAGTATGTCGGCAGCTTGGTTGTCATCTCTAGCGACGTGGTGAAATTCCAGCCCCTCGAACCGTGCGGATATCTTGAGGACAGCGTTTCTGTATGCCGCCATCTTTGGATTCTTGGCATCGAACTCGCCGTTGATTTGAGAGATGGCCGGGTTGGAGTCTCCCCGTACCTCCAGCCGTTGTATGCCCATTGAGGCTGCCATCCGAAGACTGTGCAAGAGGGCTTCGTATTTAGCTGCATTGTTGGAGTCAGCATACATGATCTACAACACGTATCGAACGTTGTCGCCTGTGGGGGATGTGAGAACAACTCCAGCCCCCAGTCCGGCCAAAGTTTTGGATCCATCGAAGTACATCGTCCAATGGGAGTATGTACTATATTCCCTGGGGAGCTCGGCCTCTGTCCATTCGGCGAGGAAATCTGCCAAGACCTGAGATTTAATAGCTCGTCGAGGTTTGTAGGTAATTTCAAAAGGAAGGAGCTCAATGGCCCATTTGGCTATGCGGCCGGTGGCGTCCCTGTTGTAGATAATATCGTTCAGGGGTACTTTGGATGCCACCGTGACCGAACACTCTTGGAAGTAGTGTCTTAGTTTCCTCGATGCCATAAATATTGTATAGGCTATCTTCTGGTAGTGCGGGTATCTGGACTTGCATTGCGTTAGTACTTATGACACGTAATAGACCGGTTTCTGTATTCGGAATTTGTGTCCCTCCTCCTCTTGTTCGACGACGAGCACTGCGCTAACGACTTGGTTGGTGGCCGATATGTATAACAACATGGGCTCACCCGCGCCTGGTGCTGTGAGTATGGGATTGCTTGCATGGAGTGTCTTGATTTCTTCTAACGCAACCTTTACTTCATCGGTCCATTCGAAATTCTTGGTTCGTTTCAGCAATTTATAGAGCGGTAAAGCCTTTTCACCGAGGCGGGAAATAAAGCGACTTAACGCCGCCACACAACCCGCCAACCTTTGGACATGCTTTAGCTCTGTGGGAACTGCAAGTTCTGATAAGGCACGGATCTTGGCCGGATTCGCTTCTATTCCTCTATGGGAAACGATGAATCCGAGCAGTTTACCAGCGGGAACTCAGAATACACACTTCTCCGGATTGAGTCGTATATCGTATTCGTGTAGGCTGGCAAAGGTTTGCCTTGGATCGTCGATCAAATGGCTGACGTGTTTGGTTTTAATGACCACATCGTCAACGTATGCCTCGACTGTTTTGCCAACCTGTTTTTCGAGACAGGTCTGGATCATGCGCTGGTATGTAGCCCCAGCGTTCTTTAGCCCGAAAGGCATTGTGTTGAAGCAAAATGGCCCGTATGGGGTGATGAATGCGGTTGCAGCTTGGTCGGACTCCTTCATTTTGATCTGATGGTATCCGGAGTAAGCATCGAGGAAACACAGTGAATCATGTCCGGCTGTGGCGTCGATGATCTGGTCTATCCGTGGTAGGGGGAAAGGGTCCTTGGGGCAGGCCTTGTTAAGGTCTTTGAAGTCGACGCACGGCCGCCAGGATTTGTCATTCTTTGGTACCATCACCAGATTTGCCAACCATTCGGGATGCTTAATGTCCCGAATGAATCCGGCCTCTAGCAGTTTGGCTAATTCTTCACCCATAGCTTGTCGTTTGGGCTCGGAAAAGCGGCGCAGAGTCTGCTTAACGGGCTTAAAGCCTTCGATGATATTCAGACTGTGTTCTGCTAGCCGCCACGGGATTCCGGGCATATTAGAAGGGTGCCAGGCGAAGATATCCCAATTCTCTCGTAAGAATGTCCGCAGCGCTTCGTCCATTACGGGATCGGGCTGAGCTTCGATGGACGCTGTCTTGTTGGGGTCCGTCGGGTGCACCTGAAATTTAACGATTTCCTTTGCCGGTCTAAAGGACGTGGGTTTGGGCCTCTTGCTGAGGATCACATCGTCCTTGTCTACCGTTGACCGAAGTGTGGTCAGTTCTTCTGCAGCAAAGGTCTCAGCTAGAGCCTCGAGGGCAAGTGCTACTGTTTTGTTTTCGGCCCGAAGGGCTATATTTGGATCTCTGGAGGTTGTGATCACCCCGTTTGGTCCTAGCATCTTAAGTTTCATATACCCGTAATGTGGTATAGCCTGGAATTTTGTGAAGGCGTCACGTCCCAAAAGGGCGGGGTAGCCGCTGGGGAAGGGCACGATATGGAAGAGGAGTTCTTCGGATCGGTAGTTTTCAGGCGTGCCGAACACTACGTCCAGGACGATACGTCCTGAACAGCGCGCCTCTTTCCCCTGGATGATTCCCCGGAAAGTTGTGTTGCTATGCTCGATGCGAGATCGGTCGAACTGCATTTTTTCTAGGGTATCTTCGTAGATCAGGTTTAAGCCACTGCCGCCGTCCATTAGCACCTTGTGTAACCTGAAACCATCGATGATGGGGTTCAGGACTAAGGCGGCCGGTGAATGACCGGGAAGAATGGCTGGTCGGTCAGTATCCGCGAAGGTAATGGGCGTGTCTGCCCATGCACTTGTTGCTGCCACATGATATACCTGTTCGAGTTCTTTAAGAGCTCTTTTCTGCTGTTCCTTGAAGGGAACGTTTCGTAGATCGTCAGGACTTCGGCAGCATATTCAGGTGGCGATGTGGAGCGCCTGTTCGGCGGTGCTGCCTCAAGAATGGCTGCACCGCTTTTTGCGACCTGCCTGACGACCCAGCAAGCTCTAAGGCTGTGAGTCGGAGCTGTGTTCAGCAATACGGAGTGTATGGGGCAAGGCTTATCCAGTAGTCCATCAAGGATGGTATTTACCCTTGGAAGGGGCCTGTTTCTCTTTTCGGCGGGTTCGAGTCTGGCTGGTCGCTTTGGAGGTATCCTCTTTTTCCGATCTCCTCTAGGGTATTCGGTAGAGGTTGGTTCCGTAAACAGCCGTTCGGCTTGCCAAGCGCTTTCCATGGCACAATACTTCTGTACCAAAACTGACAGCTCGGTGAAGTCACGAATGTGCCACCGCGCTAGGGCATTGAGAATCCCTTTGTCATGGCAGTTACGAATGAAGGTTGCCATTATCTCTTGATCACTGAGGCCCCGTGCTTTGTTTCGAGCGAGGAGGAGTCTGGCCCAGTAATGATGAACCGACTCTCCTGATAAATGTATAATGTCCGGTAAGTCCAAAGACTTGGGTTCTGCTGCGAGGCTTGAGTGATCGACTTGGGAGGTGGGTGGGAAAAGATTTGACTCCACGCCACGGTGGGAGTTCGGAATCACATACTCCAAACAGTATAATGGATCAGGGACCAATGCCCGACTGTTTCCGGAGTGAATGCCAGGGTTCGGGCTGCAGGCGAGGTCTTGATGATCGGAGACTGTGATATAAACCGTTTTTAATTCCGGTCGCTGGGGGGACGAGCCCCCGGCCGGACACTCGACGGTGGTGACAAGGTGGGTGACCGCGGGGATGTGAATTTCCCTATCGTCGGGTTTAAGCCCGAGCCGATCATAGACCGGGATCTGGTCATCGGCCATACGCATGGTCTCCATCCGATCAAATAACTCGTTGAGAAACGAGGCAATGGTAGGATGCGTGTCGCTGAAGCGAGTGGGGTCGGTATGTGGCGTCGCAGTTCCGGAGTCACGCGAGAGAGGACCCGGATTCTGTTCAACCATGGTAAATCCGGTCACAACGACCGAATTGGGTTCCACGTCATCATCAGAGGCATGGCCTGATGTCTTCGGCGTCGAGGCGTTGGGATCTGTGGGCTCCTCCGTGGGAGTCAAGGGTTCCATCAAGACGAGTGCTCCCCGTGAATCAGTGACGAACTCTAGGGTTCCAAACCTGATTCCTTGATCGGGAGAAGAGTTTCCGATCTGGCATGGGCGGCCGATCGGGTAAGCGTGCGACGAGATGTCGCCGCTCGCGAGGATCTGATCCGGGGTGAGATCCCCCTGGGTGCAGATCTCGCTGCTTATGACAAGACGAGCCATCGATTCCTTCTGGTGATCACAGCGGAACTCTCAATGAAAGCACCAATGTCGGTGTCAAAACCGGCGGATCTCGGGTAGGGGGTCCCGAGCTGTGAGACTAGAATCGATGGTAACAGGAGACGAATGGGACAGTGTTTTACCCAGGTTCGGGCCCTCCTATGGAGGTAATACCCTACGTCCTGCTTGATTATATTGATGGTATAAGGGTTACAGAGTTGATCTACCTCGAGATCGTATGACTAAAACCCTAGATGAGTTCTATTGGCCTACAACCTAAAACCCTTCAGCTTATATAGACGCCGAGGGTACCTAGGGTTTACACATGGTCGGTTACACGTCGAAGGGATAAACATGCCTATCTACTGTCGACAACTTGGAGGACACACCTTGGCTCCTTGAAACTTCCACCTTGGTGACGGGGCCCCTGATCACCCAAAGCTCATCCAGTGGCCCACATAGTCCGGCCTATGAGAAACAGGTCGGCTATCCGAGGACCCCTCAAACCAGGACTCCCTCAATGGGGTTGACGGATCATAACACGTAATAGGTGCATATGACTAGGCAAGATCAGATCAAGAACATAGATATAGAGATAATAACATAAATGGTTCAGATCTGAAATCATGGCACTCGGGCCCTAGTGCCAAGCATTAGGCATAGCAAAGTCATAGCAACATCAATCTCAGAACATACTGGATACTAGGGATCAAGCCCTAACAAAACTAACTCGATTACATGATGAATCGCATCCAACTCCTCACCGACCAGCAAGCCTACGAAGGAATTACTCACTCCCGGTGGGGAGCATCATCGAATCGGAGATGGAGGAAGGTTGGTGATGACGAAGACCGAAGATTCCCCTCTCCAGAGCCCCAAACGGGCTCCAGATCTGGCCTTCCAATGAAGAACAGGAGGTGGCGGCGGCTCCGTATCGTAAAACGCGATGAAACTTTCTCTTTGATTTTTTTCTCCGAAAATAGGAATTTATAGTGGCGGAACTTTCGCAAGTGGGGCCACGAGGTGGGCACAACCCACCAAGGCGCGCCCTGGTGGGTGATGCTCACCCTGGCCCCCCTCTTCGGTGGATTTTGGCTCCAATAATTCTCATATATTCTGAAATAATTCTCCAAAAAGTTTCGTTCCATTCCGAGAACTTTTATTTCTGCACAAAAACAACAGCATGGTAGTTCTGCTGAAAACAGCGTTAGTCCGGGTTAGTTCCATTCAAATCATGCAAATTGGAGTCCAAAACAAGGGCAAAAGGGTGAGGAAAAGTAGATACGTTGGAGACGTATCAGTGGGACAGTTCAACCATATCTATAGTTAGCCGAACTAAACCAAATAGCCCCTAAATACTACTCCGAAGGGGCTTCGTGCTACTACCAGCAGCCTTCTCCTCTGTCGAGCGCGTTCAGTAAGAGGCAGAGGAGGAGTAGCCTACCGACGAGCTGGAGGAGTTGAATTCGTCGGCTGCCTCTACTGCCCTCCGCCGCTCCTGACGCGCCTCCTCGAAGCGGCGGGACTCGATGTGGATCTCCTCATTCTGCGTCACAGTTGCGGCATCTGCTGCGGCCACGGCGGCGCTCCTCCTCCTCGTGTAGGAAGTTGATGTAGTGCGCTAGTCCGCTGACGCAAAAGCCGAGCGGCTCGGCTTAGACGGTGGCCTCCTCCTCCTGCCTTCGGGCCGCGGTGGCGGAGCGGGTGATGGCCTCGGCGGCTGACCGTGGGGTGGCTGCCAAGGCAGACGCTGGTGTGGTGGCGTCCAAGGACGCCGCTGGTGGGGTGGCGAAAACGGTGGCCGGCGATGGGGTGGGGGCCATGGCGGTCGCCGACAGCAGCTACCTTCGGGCAAAGGTGGAGGAGCGTGTGGTGAGTGCCGTGCACACAACCAACAAGGACGCCACAAGCACTACACGCTTCCGGGTACTGCGCCACCGACGTGGTGCAGCCTCCCAGCTGGAGCTGCCCTCTGGCGGAGTGGCGAAGCGACGACAATGGATAGGTGCCATTGCCGATTGGGGGAGAAGAAAACTTGGGAAGCTACGGGCAGGGAGGGGATGAATGCGATGTGGTGACGCCGACCGTGAGGGTTTATAAAGCAGGCGGCCAAGGCGAGCCGGGTGGGAAGCTTGAGCGCGTTCCTGCGCGGTTGCGCGGGAATGGTGTAACACCCGGGTTTCAGAGCTACAGTGATGGTCGTAATTAAGCTATAGTGATAGCAAAGATTAAGCTAATACTTTTGCTAAGCCATGTGTGATCACTTTTGGAATCAAATGCAAATTCAATTTCCGTTGCAATTCAAAATTCATTTCAAAGTGGGTTTTAAAAGTTTTGCAAACCTGTGAATAAAAATAATGAATAGCTTTCAAATATTCATTTGGTTTTTCTAAAATTGCAAACCACATTTTTGCAAGTGTTTTGGTGCCTCAAATTAAATAAATCAGAGGCCAAATCTTTAATTAAATGCCCATTTGTTTTGACAGTTTTCAAATAAATGCATAAGGCCTCCACACTTTTTATGGCACTACCTAATATTGCATTGCAATTATTGGGCATGTTCTCTTCTATTTGTAAAGGAATTTTATAATTTAAATACATAAATAAAAAACAGAAAACTTTTAAAAGAAAAAGAACTAAAAACAAAAGAAAAATAACCAACTGGGCCACCGGCCCAACCAACCCCACAGCCAGCCCACCCGTGGCTACACCCCCCACTCCTGCAACCCTAGCCCATCCGCCCCACTCGCTCATTCCCCCAGCCTGGCTCCCTCTCCCCCCCCCCCCCCCGCTGGATCTGGATCGGGGCAACCGCCCCGCACCGGCGCTCCCCATGCCGTCTTCGCTGGCCGCCGCACCGGCGCTCCACCGCCGCCCGTCGCCGTCGCCACTACGCCGCCCCGCCGCCCTACCTCGAGCCCGTTGCCCTCCCCTTCGCACCGACTGTGAGCCCCGCCGGGCTCCTCCCATCCCCCTCTCTCCCCCCTCTGGCCGGACCCGCTAGCTGCCGCCGCCCCGTCGCCCGCCGCCCCACTCCGGCTCGCTTGCGCAGCCCCGCGCCCCTGTCGCCCCTCGCCGCGCCCGCAACCGTGCCATGGTCGCGCCCGTCTCCTCCCTGCTCCCCGCGCATGCCCCCGTGCGCGCCGCCGCTAACCGTCGCATGAGCCTCCCCGCCACCATTACCCTGCCGTGGCCTCGCCCCCGCGCCGCCCCTGGCCGCCGGCGCCTTGCGCCGTGCGCGCTCGAGCCCCGGCGAGGCCCTGCGGCGCCCCTTGGCCGATTTGGTTTAGTGGGGTATAACCCCCCCCCCCCCCCCGTGACAATGACAATGGGGGCCCACGCCCTAATCGTTTTTATAAGAAAAAGAAATAAAAATAATAATAAATAAAATAAAATATATAATTACTTAATTAATTAATTAATCTGTTAATTAACTTAATTAAACTAATTAGTTAATTAATCTTTCTGTTAAGTTAAGCAGAGAATGACATGCGAGCCCAGCCCACATTAGGACTAATTAATATTGTTTAATTAAACCTGTTAATTAAAATAATTAATATGTCACTTACAGGTGGGTCCCACCCCCCAAATTAATCTGATTAATGTTAATTAAAACTTTAATTAACCTGTGACAATGATAGTGGGGCCCACTGGTCAGTTTGACCAGTCAACCCCACTGTTGACTGCTGATGTCAGCATGACATCATGCTGATGTCATAATTGAATAGTTGAATTAAATTTAATCTATTTAATTTTTGAAAATTAATAAAACTTTAAAAATTAATATAAAATAATCTGTAAGTGAGATGAAAATAATTTATACATGAAAGTTGATCAGAAAAATCCCAGGAGTTCGAATACGCTGTCCGTTCGTCTATCACGTGCTCCTATCATAACGAACATGGAACTTTTCCATCCATTTCATCTGTCCGGTAGTAGCCCCCAGACCCGGGAAATATCGCCAGATATTATTCCGATCCGTCTGTGACGTGTAGTACTGCATTAGTGCATGCCTAGCTCTGTTTATTGCCATGTCATGCATCGTGTTGCATCTGTGCTTTATATTTATTGTTTCTCCCCCCCCTCTTCTTACCGGTAGACCCCGAGACCGACGCTGGTGCCGGGTACGACTACGCCACTGAAGACCAGGCCTTTGCAGCAGATCAGCAAGCCAAGCAACCCCTCCCCCCTTGATCATTCCAATATCGCCCATCTCTTTCCCTCTCATGCTTGCACTAGTTTTTGCTACTGTTGTAGATAACTCCTACTCTGATGCATAGCCTGTTTTTATTAAACTGCTACTGTACCCGCTATCATATCACTTGCTTAGTATAGGTTGATTAGTGATCCCCCGTGACCCCCATTAGTCCCAGTTGCCCCTGCTTCTTCATCGACGGCTTGAAGACTCAAAGACTCGGTCAAACGACCGATCAGCCATGCCCGTCACCTTCACCGCACACCCCCCTTAGTTGTACAACTCTGCAGAGCTACTATCGAGTACCGAGGGTGACACCTCGTAAAGTACTCATGATGCTAACTCTATAGTGTAGCTAGTCGGTCATGGTTATCGAGGGTGATTCCTCCTTCACCACTCCCGACGACGACTCTGTCGTGCAACCCCTCAAGCGTAGACCATCGAGGCTGAATCCTCTCTGGTCACCTTGAGGGTTACATCAGGTGGGATCCTTCGAGGTTAATTCCTCGGGTTTCCCCCTTGGTGTTATATACACACTGTTACTTTTTACTTACCTGTTGATACATGATGAGGTCTGGATGACCGGAGGGTGTTGGTGTAATATGACGGGGCGTGGCCGGGCATTGTTGGCCCTTGCCACAAGACCTCGAGACGGGGCGACGGGACCACATATCGTGTATTGCGCTCGTCACCGCAATTAACAAAATGCTAATGGTTTGGGTATTTGATCTGAGTTGGTCATTTGACCTTTTTTGCACTAACCTTCATGTGGGAGAAGTTATGGGTACTCGGCGTTGTTGTATCAGCCGAAGCTCTTCGGACATCAACAATGGAGTGGCGTGCGCCCGAGTGGTCCGCGACGACACTGATCTTGTATTAGAGTGTGCTAGGACTGACCTCGGCCGCCCTCGCATCGTGCAGGAGTGCAAAGGGTGAGTGGGCCCATGACCCCTACGCGCTTAGGATTTAGACCGGTGGGCTGGCCTCTCTGTTGAGCCTAGGTAGGGCGACAACGTGTTGATGTCCCGAGGCCGGGCATGACCTAGGAAATTGTGTCCGGCCAGAGGTTATCAAGCGTGTTGGAAAATGTGGTGCACCCCTGCAGGGATGAAATTAACTATTCGAATAGCCGTGTCCATGGTAACAGGATGACTTGGAGTTGTATCCCGATCTAATATAAATAAAAGTGGTGACTTGAAATAAAATGTTGGCTCCGAGATTGCTTTCTTGCAGGGAGTCGAGGAAGGATCTCTGGGCGTGGTTACTTAATAAAATTGCTACAATAATATTGTTACATATGAGTTACCAATCTACACTCTTCTAATGCTGCAAGATGTTGAAGATGCTAGTCTTCAATAGGACTAGGTCTTCCCCCTATTCTTGCTTTTCTACAGTCAGTCCAGATATAACCCCCCATTCCCTTTGATATTGATGCATACTTAGCATAGTTCTGATGTCGGTCTTGCGAGTACTTTGGATGAGTACTCATCGCTGCTTTGCTTTCTCTTTTCCCCAAGATACGATTACTACGTTCAGACGATGGAGCCCAGGAGATGGAGTACACCGGAGACGACTACTACACCACCGCTGGAGCTTACTACTACGTGGAGGCTGCCCCCGACCAGCAGTAGGATAGGAGGTTCCCAGGCAGGAGGCCTTGCCTCTTTCGATCCGTTGTTATGTTTGTGCTAGCCTTCTTAAGGCAAAACTTGTTTAACTTATGTCCGTGCTCAGATATTATTTGCTTCCACTGACTCGTGCTTGTCGAGCTTTGTATTCAAGCCCTCGAGGCCCCTGGCTTGTAATATTTAGCCGTATGACTTTTATTTGTGTCTAGAGTTGTGTTGTGATATCGATCAGTGAGTCCTAATCTTGGTCGTATGCATTTGCGTGTATGTTTAGCGTACGGTCAAATTGGGGGCGTCACAAGTTGGTATCAGAGCCGACTGCATGTAGGTAGCCCCCCTTCCAACTCCTTGGTCAAAGTTGAGTCCAGTACTTGAAAAACTTTACTAATATTGTTGTGTGGCTTACGGGCGCACATCTCAATCGGGTGGTATTAGGATCTTTTATTCCTCATCTATACTCTGGGTTCTGATCTCTCTTCTCTTTCGGGTTAAAGATTTTACTAACTCTAACATTAGGTTCGCGTGATCACATCCACCGAAGATTTGTTTTGTCGACAATTGTTTCCTTTGAAGTTATGATACACACACTGTCATTTGACATCTTGAATCTTCTTGTTACAGATGCGTCCTTCCAGGCAGCTCGTCTGTTTGACTATGGCTATCGATACCCCTGGGTTCCCGGCCATTTAGGTCGAACTCTTGACCAGGCTGGGATATCGCTGGTACCCCGAGTACACTGTTTACGAGGACTACCGCGAGTACAACCAGGAGCAGTACCAAGCTGAGGTTGTTAGCTGGGATCGGCAGAACCTCTCCATCAGGGAGCTGCATACCTACTGCGGTGTTGGTTTGACTGTTGAGATGGCAGTCCATGATGCTGCCTACACTGCTATCACTCGCCTCCGCAGAGAGCAGCCCCGCTTGGAGGAGACTGGATTCAGATACTTTCCGTATGTCCCCACTGGGGATGAGACTGGATCCGACACCGCTGCCTTCACCCATTTCGTGCAGCAATGCAATGACCGATCCTACACTGCGGTCTGTGCTCCCTACATGAGTCGTCGCTACGACCCACAGTTTCTGATTCAGTACACCGAGGCACTGGATCATACTGTCCAAGCTCTGACTTTTGAGCTGTATGCCACCCGTACTCGTCTTCATGATGCTATGGTGCAGTTGATGCCGACAGTCGGAGCAGGGATGTATCTGGAGTACATCCTTTACCCGCGCAGGACAGAGCTACCACCAGGTCTTGAGTGGCCTGCTGTTGGAGGTCGTACTCCTGCACGTGGACCTGCGCTCCCCGCTGGGCACCAGTTATAGCATGAGAGTGTTCATGGGATGCAGAATCCCATTCCCAGGTTTAACATACGTAATCATCGGCAGTTACCTGGCTTTAGTGGTTGTCCCCGACGTTGATGTAGCGTATCGCTATGCCTCGTTGTTGTATCCATCTATCGCGTGTCTGCGTGCCGCCTAGTTGTCTAAGTTATTTTCATGCCGGACCTATCGTCTATATTGTAACAGACTTATGGTTTGTAATAGACCTATGTATGGATCTGTATGTTGAATTTGAACTACTATGTCGTACCTATTGCACTTCCTTCTTTGTGCAATTTACTTCATGAATGATTCATTGTCTTTGCAATTGTCCAATGCTAAACTACCACTGTTAAAATTTTGACAGAATGGTTAGGCCAGCTGGTCGTGGTCGTGGTGCGCCTGACCCACCACCGCCACCTGAATACATGGCTGGAATGATGCAGCAGTTTGAGCTGAACCGCCAATTTATGCAAGGGGTTATTAACCAGTTCCCGAGGCCGAATATGAATCAGCAGCCAGCCCCAATGACCCTGCAGGACTTTATGCGCCTCAACCCTGCTATCTACCGCAGCTCAACTCAGCCGCTTGACGCCGATGACTGGCTCCATGACATCACTTATGAGCTGGAGTCTTCAGGCGCCCCGATGGCTAGCTATGTCACTTTTGCCTCGTACTTTCTGAAGGGTCCCGCTGCTCAATGGTGGGACAGTCATAGGCGCTCACAGCCTGTTGGAACGATCATCACCTGGCTGGAGTTCCAAGCTGCATTCCGTGCTCGCCATATTCCTCAGGGAATGATGGACAAGAAGAAGCGTGAGTTCCGCAATCTCGTCCAGGGCAACAAGACTGTGGATGCTTATCAGCGGGAGTTTCTAGACTTGTCCCGCTATGCCGAAGAAGACGTTGCAACTGATGCTCGTAGGCAGAAGAAATTCCGCGAAGGCCTTCACCCTGATATCAAACTGGTGCTCCTTGTTCAGGACTTTGATAACTTCGCCATCTTGGTGAACAAGTCCATTCAAGTGGAAACGGGTCTGCAGGACTACAAGGACAACAGCAAGCGCAACCGTGACATGGGCTCATCTTCGGGCTCGGGAAGTCAGAAGCGCAAGATCTGGATTCCTCACAACATGTACCATGCACCTGCTCCTGCTCCAAGGCCGTCCTATGCTGCACCTCGTCTGCCTCCACCCCCACCTAGGCAGCCAAGGCTCCCAGCTCCGCCACCATGAGCTCTTGTTCCCCCTTCTCGTCCTGAGGATGGGTTGTGCTTCAAGTGTGGTCATCCAGAACACCGTGCCAGAGAATGCAGGCAGAATCAGAATCAACTTGCACTGCCTTCCAACCAGCCCCGCAACAACAATGTCAGGCCTGCTCAGGGTCGTGCTCAAGCTAACAACGCTGAGCTGAATGAAGCTCAAGACCAGCCTGCTACTGTGATGGGTACTCTTCTCGTCAACTCAACTCCAGCTTCTGTATTGTTTGATACAGGAGCATCACATTCTTTTATGTCTAAAGATTTTGCATACATGCATGGCCTTAAGTACGAGGAGATGAACATTCCAATAGTGGTAAACACCCCCACGGGCCAATGCCAAACCTCCATGGTTAGCCACGATGTCCCCATTGAAATAGAAGGACTGGAATTCCATGATTCCCCCATTATATTGAAGTCTTCCAAGATCGACCTTATTCTGGGAATGGATTGGTTGAAAGTGCATACCGCTTTTATCATTTGTGCCACCAAAATCGTCCACCTCCTACATCCTTCTAATGAGATAGTAAGCTACCATGCTCATCTTGTTCGGGATGATGAAGCCCGACTATATGCCATGAATGCATTAAATGAGTCACCTCTGGAGGGGATTGAAAACATTCCAATTGTCCGGGATTTCCAAGATGTCTTTCCAGAAGAACTTCCAGGGATTCCCCCTGCTAGAGCTGTCGAGTTTGTCATCGACTTGGTACCCGGTATCACTCCTATAGCCAAGCGACCTTATAAGATGCCTCCTCATGAGCTCCTTGAGCTTAAGCAAGAAATCGACAATTCGCTTCGCATGGGTTTCATACGCCCAAGTTCCTCTGCTTGGGGAGCGCCTTCTCTGTTTGTCAAGAAGAAGGATGGTACGAACCGTTCGGTCCAAGACTACCGTCCCATCAACCAGGCAACCATTCAGAATAAATATCCGCTTCCTCGGATCAATGATTTATATGATCAACTTGCTGGTTCCTCAATATTCTCTAAACTTGACTTGAGGTTGGGTTACCATCAGATTCGTGTTCGTGAAGAAGATAACCCTAAGACTGCATTTGTTACTCACTATGGTTCATACGAATACACCGTCATGTCTTTCGGTTTAACAAATGCTCTGGCAACCTTCTCTCGGTTAATGAATTATATCTTCATGGACTACCTCGATAAATTCGTCGTAGTTTATCTGGATGATATTCTGGTATTCTCCAAGAACAAAGAAGAGCATGTCGAACATCTTCGTCTGGTGCTGGAAAAACTTCGAGAGCATCAGCTATATGCCAAGTATTCCAAGTGTGAGTTCTGGTTGGACGAAGTGACCTATCTTGGTCATGTGATCTCCAAAGATGGTATTGCCGTCAACCCAGAACGAGTTCAGGCTATTCTTGACTGGACTCCCCCAAAGAATGTCAAGCAAGTCAAAAGTTTTCTCGGACTCGCCAGCTATTGCCGTCGTTTTGTCGAGAACTTCTCCAAGATTGCCAAGCCATTGACCAATCTGCTTCACAAAGGTGTTAAGTTTGAGTGGACAGACAAATGTCAGAAAAGTTTCCAAGCACTCAAGGACAAGCTAACATCTGCCCCAGTGCTTGCTCCTCCGAATTCTCAGAAGGACTTCGTCATTTATTGTGATGCATCCCGTCAAGGATTAGGCTGTGTCCTAATGCAAGAACGCGGAGTGATTGCGTATGCTTTGCGACAGTTGCGTCCCCATGAAGAGAATTATCCAGTGCATGACCTTGAACTTATTGCGGTGATCTATGCCCTGTTGTTATGGTGACATTACCTCCTTGGTAATCGTTGTGAGATTTACACTGACCACCAAAGCCTGAAGTACCTGTTTACTCAGCCAGACCTAAATCTCCGTCAGAGGCGATGGATGGAAATAGTTACTGACTATGACTTCGGAATATCTTATACCCCTGGCAAGGCTAATGTTATGGAAGATGCCTTGAGTCAAAAGGCTTATTGCAATATTCATATGGTTCAAAAGGCTAACCCCCGTCTCCATGAAGAGCTCCGCAAGTTGAATCTTCACATTGTTCCACATGGTTCTCTTAATAACCTTGTCATCGAACCGACTCTTCTAAGAGCTATTAAGTCCATGATACGTCTCCAACGTATCGATAATTTTTGCTTGTTCCATGCTGTTATATTATCATTCTTGGATGTTTTACAATCACTTTATAGCAAGTTTATATCATTTTTTGGACTAAACTATTGACATAGTGCCAAAGTGCCAGTTGCTGTTTTTGCTTGTTTTTTACTTCGCAGAATATCAGTACAAAACGAAGTCCAATCGCGACGAAACTTTTTGGAGATTTTTTTTTTGACCAGAAGACACCCAGGGGGCCCCCGGCGCGCCCTGATGGGTTGTGCCCTCCACGGGGCCCCCCTCCACCGCCTCTGATGCCTATAAATACCCAAATATTCAGAAAACCCTAGGGGAGTCGACGAAAAGCACATCCAGCCGCCGCAAGTTCCAGAGCCTCAAGATCCAATCTAACACCATCACGGAGGGGTTCATCTTCTTCATAGGTGCCTCTCCGATGATGCGTGAGTAGTCCACCATAGACCTACGGGTCCATAGGTAGTAGCTAGATGGCTTCCTTGCTCTATTTTGATTCTCAATACAATGGTCTCTTGGAGATCTATTTGATGTAAACTTTTGCGGTGTGTTTGTTGGAATCCGATGAATTTTGAGTTCATGATCAGTTTCTATCCATGAATATTATTTTAGTCTTCTTTGATCTCTTATATGCATGATTACTTATAGCCTCGTATTTCTTCTTCGAATATTTGGTTTAGTTAGGCCGACTAGATCGATTTTTCTTGCCATAGGAAGAGTTGCTTTGTGATGGGTTCGATCTTGCGGTGTCCTTTCCAAGTGACAGAAGGGGCAGCAAGGCACGCATGTATCGTTGCCATTAAGGATAACAAGATGGGGTCTATTCCTACATGAATAGATCTTGTCTACATCACGTCATCGTTCTTATTGCATTGCTCCGTTTTTCCATGAACTTAATACACTAGATGCATGCTGGATAGTGGTCGATGTGTGGAGTAATAGTGGTAGATGCAGGCAGGAGTCGGTCTACTTATCTTGGACGTGATGCCTATATAATGATCATCGCCTTGGATATCGTCATGATTATTTGATCTTCTATCAATTGCCCAACAGTAATTTGTTCACCCACCATGTGCTATACTCATGAGAGAAGCCACTAGTGAAACCTACGCCCCCCGGGTCTACTTTTCCAACATATTGCTTTCCGATCTATCTTTTTGCCTCTTTGTTTTCAGATCTACTATACCAAAAATCCAAAAATATATTGCTGCACTTTTTATTTGCCCTTTTTATTTTGTGTTCTTGAGAGATCTATCTCTCCTATCTATCATTACCTAATATATCTTTTTACCGTAGAGAGATTGACAACCTCTCTTACGCGTCGGGTTGCAAGTATTTGTTATTTGTGTGCAGGTGCTGCTTATTAGGTGGTGGTGATCTCCCTATTGGTTCGATACCTTGGTTTCATAACTGAGGGAAATACTTACCGTCACTGTGCTGCATCATCCCTTCCTCTTTGGGGAAATACCGATGCAGTCTCAAGCCATGTCAAAGGAATTTCTGGCGCCGTTGCCGGGGAGGAAGCGGTCTCTTCTACGTGCCAATCTCTGGCACCGAGGAGACACCACCATCATCTACCAGGTTCCTAATCACAAATATCATCTCCTTGCAATTACATTATTTGCCATTTGCCTCGTGTTTTCCTCTCCCCCACTTCACCAATTTGCCGTTTTATTCGCCCTCTTTTTCCTTTGCCTTTTTCTCGCCAGATCTCTTGTTTGCTTGTCACCATGAGTGATTTTTGTATGGCAGAAACAGATGATGACAGGACTCCCAAAATTGGACATTCTGGTAATCTGGATGCTAAAACTTTTGTTTTGGGGCAAGGGAATGTTATAGGAAAAGAAACTATCCAAGAATTTTTCAATTGCGTTGGAAATTTGCCTCTTGATGATGCTCCTATACTGAAAAGAACTAAAACTTATGCGGAAGCTATTTTAGCGCTAGTTCCGAAACTTGAAAATAGGTTTATTTGTACCCATCCTACCTTGCAAAGATTGTTTTATGAGCTACCCGTCATTAAGAATCCCAAGGCTAAGAAGTTAGCTACCCTTGTTCTCATGCATGAATTTGATCACATAGTACGGGAAGCTAGGGAGATTTTTGGTTTCTATGGTATGAGCCGTGAAAAACTGGTAATACGGGAGATCCTCTACAATAGTGATTACATGATGAGATATTTGCTTCGAAATAATCAAATTTTCGATGAGAATCTCAAAAAGGAAGTCCCCGTTTTAGACATGATCCAACAAGTTTTCAATGATGTAAACCAACAATATTCTTGGATTGTGGCCGGGAATCAAAGGGGGTACATAGAGGGACAACTTGATAATTCTAAGGTTATTATGGATGAAGTTTTCCAAGATTTATTTGCAAAACCTCTTGACAAAAACACCTCTACGAAAACCAAAGATGACAATACTTGAAACTATGTGTTATGCCTAGCTAGGGGCGTAAAACGATAGCGCTTGTTGGGAGGCAACCCAATGAATAAATTTATTTTTGCTTTTTACTTTCTGTTTTTGAGTGATGACACAATTATGCCTCTGTTATGATTGTGTTTTTATGTTTTATTTAGTGTTTGTGCCAAGTAGAGCCTTTAGGATGATTCATAAGATGAGTAGAAGCGATGCTGAATCTGAAACAGAAACTTTGCGTCCAGTGTTCGAATTTTCATTTTTTACTGGAACGCGATATTGAGATGAAATTTTAACACAGTGTTGCTATACAAATTCTTTACATTGTACTAATTTTTCAGAATTTTTAGAGTTGCAGAAGTATGGTTAGAGTACAGATTACTACAGACTGTTCTGTTTAAGACAGATTATGTTTTCGTTGCATTGTGTGCTTGTTTTGATGAATCTATGGGTTATATTGAAGGGTATGAGCCATGGTAAAGTTAAAATAAGTAGGTATAATGAAATAATAAAATATGAATGGGTTTGCAAAAGCACCTAAATTAGTGATTTGCTTTATTATACTAACGGATCTCACAAAGATTTTGTTGAGTTTTGTGTGATTGAAGTTTTCAAGTTTTGGGTGATATCACGATGGATGAAGGAATAAGGAGTGAAAAGAGCCTAAGCTTGGGGATGATACAGCACCCCCAAGATATATCCAAAGAGAAACAAGCATCTAAGCTTGGGGATGCCACCAAGTGTCATCCCCTCTTTCTTCTAACGACCATCGGTATTTTACTTGCAGCTATATTTTTATTCGTCACATATCATGAGTTTTGCTTGGAGCGCCTTGTATCATTTGAGTCTTTGCTCGCTTTACTTGTTAGTTTGTCACTTGTATCCTTGCTGGACACACCTATTTGGGAGAGCCAAAATTATGCTATGATTTATTAGAATTGCTCTTTATGCTTCACTTAAACCTTTTTGAGCTATAGAATTGCTCTAGTGCTTCACTTATATCTTTTTGAGCACGGTGTGCTTGGAAATTTTTATAGAAATACTCTCATGCTTCACTTAGATTAATTTGAGAGTTAGTAAATTTTGAAGAAATCCTCTCATGTTTCACTTATACCTTTTTGAGAGATGAAAACTCTATGCTCATGTGCTTCACTTAAATTTGTTTGAGCTTGTGAAAAGCAATGGCAATATATGAAACTAGTCCCAAAGTGATAGATATCCAAGGAGGATATAATAAAAACGTTCATGAAGATCATTGGACAAATTAAACCTGATTCCTTGTAATAGTTTTGAGACATGATGATAGTAAAATGTGAGTCATGTTGGTGAGTAATTATGCTTTAGTAGGAATATTGGTGTTAAGGTTTGTGATTCCCTATGCAAATACGAAAGTCAATAGTTATGCAATGAAATTACATCCTACTTATGGTGTATTATTTGGTGTTAGTTATGCTCAATACTCGCTTATGTGAATATTCATTTCTTGGTTGGTTGCTTCTCAATCTATTTGAAAGCCTTCATTTGTACTAAGTAGAAATACTACTTGTGCATCCAAAATCTTAAACCAAGTTTTGCCTTATGAGTCCACCATACCTACTTATATGCGGTATTTCCATGCCGTTCCAAGCAAATTTATATGTGCCATCTCTAATTTTCAAAATAAACTTCTCTTTTGTGTGCTCATACCGCTCATGAAACGGTGGGGAGTGTCCAATATTTTTCCATGCTAGATGTGTTATTCTCAAGATGAGTGTTTATTCACTTGTCATTGCACGAGAGTGCGGCGGTAATAGGGATGCCCATTCCCGAAATGAAAAAGAAAAAATATTTACTTTACGTTGTCAAATAATAAATTCCTTGGAAAGTGTTGGTATGGAAGGCAACCGTGGATATGGCCCGCCATGGAATGTGAAAGAATGGTGGAAAAAGGAATAAACTTTATTTTTTTTGTTTGGGAACCGCCTATGATATGTCTAGCATGGAAAGTATTGTGAGCTACTTTGTCGTTTTCGTTGACAGGAAAGGCATGCCACCCAAAATATTTTTTCTCTCTCAATTTAAGACTTTGAGCTCTGGCACCTCTACAAATCCCTACTTCCCTCTGCGAAGGGCCTATCTATTTACTTTATGCTTTTTTTTATTTTTACTTTGAGTCTCCATCTTCTCTTATAAAGCACCAACTAGGGGGCACTATGATCGTACTTGAGCATTGGGTGTAGCTAATATTTGAGTGTGTTTCATGAATGGATCAATGATTGAGCATGATGGGCTCGGGATAACTTTCTTTAGTGTTGATATTTTGAAAGACATGGTTGCTTGTTGGCATGCTTGAGTATTGAAGTCATTATCTTAAAACTAGACTATTGCTTTGAATCATCTAAAAGTCCAAATGTCCATGCTACAAAAGAAAAGAATATGAGATGAACATGTTAGGCAGCATTCCACATCAAAAATTCTGTTTTTATCATTTACCTACTCGAGGACGAGTAGGAATTAAGCTTGGGGATGCTGATACGTCTCCAATGTATCGATAATTTTTGCTTGTTCCATGTTGTTATATTATCATTCTTGGATGTTTTACAATCACTTTATAGCAATTTTATATCATTTTTTGGGACTAACCTATTGACATAGTGCCAAAGTGCCAGTTGCTGTTTTTGCTTGTTTTTTACTTCACAGAATATCGGTACCAAACGGAGTCCAATCGCGACGAAACTTTTTGGAGATTTTTTTGGACCAAAAGATACCCAGTGGGCCAAAGAAGTGCCAGAGAGGTGGGATGTGGAGGCCACAACCCACCAGGGCGCGTCAGGGGGCCCCCGGCGCGCCCTGATGGGTTGTGCCCTCCACGGGCCCCCCTCCACCGCCTCTGATTCCTATAAATACCCAAATATTCAAAAAACCCTAGGGGAGTCGACGAAAAGCACATCCAGCTGCCGCAAGTTCCAGAGCCTCAAGATCCAATCTAACACCATCACGGAGGGGTTCATCTTTTTCATAGGTGCCTCTCCGATGATGCGTGAGTAGTCCACCATAGACCTACGGGTCTGTCGTGGTTTTGTCACGGCAGATGTCCTAGTGAAAGGACTTAGGTTCGAGGCCATCGCTAAGGCGGTGAACTCGAAGGGGTTGATCGGAATCGAGAGACAGGGGTTACCCAGGTTCGGCCCCTCGGAAAGAGGTAAAAGCCTACGTCATGCTTTGTGTTGTATTGATTGGACATCGATTACAAGGGAGCGAGTTCGCTTGACCTAGCTATCGATGAGTTGTTTTGTGGCCTAAGCCGCCCAGGTAACTCGCCTTTATATACACAGGTCGAGGCCCTGGGCTTACAAGAGTCTGGGCCGGGTCGTATATGATAACCGACCTTGCCTCTAACTACTCCTGCCTTGTCGGGCAAGCCGCCCCCGGCGGCTTACGCCACCGGGCATACATTGTCTTCTCCCTCTGGGCCTCCAGGCCCACTGAGCAAGCTTCTTCCAAACCTTTATCGCTAAGCCGCCAACCTCATGACCCGGCCCCACCTGGGCGGGTCTCACCACGGGGTTATATCCCCAACATTAGGCCCCAGATTGATTTGAACCGGTTCATGTCAATCTTCAAATCTTCTGGTTGGCGAATCTTGCATTCTCTGATAAGTCTTCATAACCCGCCAAAAATGGGCGTCGTCATCTCTGATCAATCTTCATGACCCGCCGTGACATCATCTGTAAAATCAAAAAGATTCCCCTGACGTCACAACGAATATTTTTCATTAAAATGACCAGCCCAAGAATCGAGGCACTTTCTTGGTCAATCGTCATCGTGTCTCCTAGATTCCCGCACCAGACTGTTGTTATCCCATCACATCCTCATAAATAGGCGCGGGGGGGGCCATTACTTTCACTTTCCCCCGCTGCCGTCTTCTTCTTCCTCCTCGCGACACCCGCACCGCCGAAGCTCGCCGCGCCATCCAGACCTCGCCGTCGTCTCCAACATTGGCCACTGCATCAACCTGAATACGTCCAAAGCTCTCCCACGTTCGCCCGCATCATCAAGGTTCCATCACCGCCCTTGTCTAGATCTGTATTAACGTTACAAATTTCCCACGAGTTCATCGGGTTTCTTCGTGTTCATCACCGCCCATCGGTGCAGTATTCGTAGATTAGAGAAAGAACACTTCTTTAGGTTTTATAACATCGCCCCAATCGTGCGGTCATCCGCTCCATAGGCCTGCCATGCTCATTGTATATCGCTAGCTCGCTGTAGTCCGTGTAGAAGTTGCATGTTCTTCCACTGGCTTTTTAGGTTTAGGAATATTTTTCTTTTATCTCGCCTGCAGATCTTGATTCAGTAGATGTAGCTGTTGGAATCTGTTTCTCCAGACTTAGTAATTTTTCCAACACTCATTGGCAAGCTTGACCCGCCGTTGTACTGCCGGCTCACATGGTCATACCGCGGCCTGCTTCGGCGGCTCATAATTTTATACTGACCCGCCAAACACTGTCACCATTTTTAGAATCAAAACTGCCTCTGCCATAATACGTTTTTAACCCGCCATATATTCATGCCCTTCCGCAGTCTTTTAAGCTGCCGCCATGTCTAAAGTCCCATCTACTTGCAACTGGGTGAGGTCTGGGGTAACTGAAGAATCACTCAAAGAGTTTATCACCATGGGAGTTCTGCCGGCTCAGGATGTTATCCACTGGCGGGTTCCGGGTAATGAAAACATTCCTAAGCCCGAGTGAGGGAGTCCTGGTTTAAGGGGTCCTCGGATAGCCGACCTATTTCTCATGGGCCGGACTATGTGGGCCACTGGATGAGCATTGGGTGATCAGGGGCCCCGTCGCCAAGGCGGAAGTTTCAAGGAGCTATGGCGTGTCCTCCAAGATGTCGACAGTAGATAGGCATGTTTTTTCCCTTTGATGTGCAACCGACTATGTGTGAGCCCTAGGTACCCTCGGCGTCTATATAAGCCGGAGGGTTTTAGGTTGTAGGCCAAGAGAACTCATCTAGGGTTTTAGTCATACGATCTCGAGGTAGATCAACTCTGTAACCCTTATACCATCAATATAATCAAGCAGGACGTAGGGTATTACCTCCATAGGAGGGCCCGAACCTGGGTAAACATCGTCTCCCACTTCTCCTGTTACCATCGATTCTAGTCTCACACCTCGGGAACCCCTACCCGAGATCCGCCGGTTTTGACACCGACATTGGTGCTTTCATTGATAGTTCCGCTGTGATCGCCAGAAGGAATCGATGGCTCGCCTTGTCACAAGCAGCGAGATCTGCACCCAGGGGGCTCTTGCCCCGGATCAGATCCTCGCGAACGGTGACATCTCGTCGCACGCTTACCCGATCGGCCACCGATGCCAGATCGGAAACTTTTCCCCCGATCAAGGAATCAGGTTCGGCACCCTAGAGTTCGTCGCTGATTCACGGGGAGAACTCGTCTTGAAGGAACCCTTGACTCCTACAGAGGAGCCCGCAGATCCCGACGCCTCGACGCCGAAGACACCGGGCCCCGCCTCCGATGATGAGGTTGTTATCCCCGGGCCGTCTGGACCGCCCAATCTGGTCGTTGTGACTGGATCTATCATGGTTGAACAGAATCCGGGACCGCTCTCGCGCGGCTCCGGAACTGCGACGCCGCATACCGACCCCACTCGCTTCAGCGACACGCATCCTACCATCGCCTCGTTTCTCAACGAGTTATTTGATCGGATGGAGACCATGCGTATGGCCGATGACCAGATCCCGGTCTATGACCGGCTCGGGCTTAAACCCGATGATAGGGAGATTCACATCCCCACGGTCACCCACCTTGTCGCCACCGTCGAGTGTCCGGCCGGGGGCTCGTCCCCCCAATGACCAGAATTAAAAATGGTTTATACCCCAGTCTCCGATCACCGAGACCTCGCCTGTAGCCCAGACTCTGGAGTTCACTCCGAAAACAGGTCGTCATCGGTCCCTGATCTATCGCACAGTTCGGAGTCCGTGATTCCAAACCCCCATCGTGGCGTGAGATCAAAAAAATTCCCACCCACCTCCCAAACCGTTCACTCAAGCATCGCAGCAGAGCCCAAGTCTTCGGACTTGCGGGACATTAAGCAGTTATCAGGAGAGTTGGTTCATCACTACTGGGCTAGACTCCTCCTCGCCAGAAACAAAGTACGGGGCCTCAGTGATCAAGAGATAATGGCAACCTTCATTCGTAACTGCCATGACAAAGGGATTCTCAATGCCCTGGCGTGGCGGCACATTCGTGACTTCACCGAGCTGTCAGTTTTGGTACAGAAGTATTGTGCCATGGAAAGCGCTTGGCAAGCCGAACGGCTGTTTTCGGAACCAACCTTTACCGAATACCCTAGAGGAGATCAGAAAAAGAGGATACCTCCAAAGTGGCCAGCCAGACTCGAACCCGCCGAAAAGAGAAACAGGCCCCTTTCAGGGGTCAGTACCGTCCTGGATGGACTACTAGATAAACCTTGCCCTATACACTCCATATTGCTGAACATAGCTCCGACTCACAGCCTTAGAGCTTGCTGGGTTGTCAGGCAGGTCGCAAAAAGCGGTGAAGCCATTCTTGAGGCACCACCGCCGAACAGGCGCTCCACATCGCCACCAGAATATAACGCCGAAGTCCTGACGATCTACGAAACGTTCCCTTCAAGGAACAGGAGGAAAAGAGCTCTTAAAGAACTCGAGCAGGTATATCATGTGGCAGCAACAAGCGCATGGGCAGACATACCCATTACCTTCGAAGATACTGACCGACCAGCCATTCTTCCTGGTCATTCACCGGCCGCCCTAGTCCTGAACCCCATCATCAATGGATTCAGGTTACACAAGGTGCTAATGGACGGTGACAGTGGTTTAAACCTAATCTACGAAGATACCCTAGAAAAAATGTAGTTCGATCGATCTCGCATCGAGCATAGCAGCACAACTTTTCGGGGAATCATCCCGGGGAAAGAGGCGCGCTGTTCAGGACGTATCGTCCTGGACGTAGTGTTCGGCATGCCCGAAAACTACCGATCCGAAGAACTCCTCTTCCATATCGTGCCCTTCCCCAGTGGCTACCACGCCCTGTTGGGACGTGACGCCTTCACAAAATTCCAGGCTATACCACATTACGGGTATATGAAATTTAAGATGCCAGGACCAAACGGAGTAATCACAATCGCCAGTGATCCGAATATAGCCCTTCGGGCCGAAAACAAAACAGTAGCACTTGCCCTCAAGGCCCTAGCTGAGACCTTTGCTGCGGAAGAGCTGACCGCACTACGGTCAACAGTAGACAAGGACGATGTGATCCTCAGCAAGAGGCCCAAACCCACGTCCTTTAAACCGGCAAAGGAAATCGTTAAATTTCAGGTGCACCCGACGGACCCCAACAAGACAGCGTCCATCGGAGCTTAGCTCGATCCCGTAGTGGACGAAGCGCTGCGAGCATTCTTACGAGAAAACTGGGACATCTTCGCCTGGCATCCTTCTGATATGCCCAGCATCCCACGGCGGCTGGCAGAACATAGTCTGAACATCATCGCAGGCTTTAAGCCCGTCAAGCAAACTCTGCGCCGCTTTTCCGAGCCCAAACGACAAGCTATGGGTGAAGAATTAGCTAAATTGCTAGAGGCCGGATTCATTCGGGACATTAAGCATCCCGAATGGTTGGCAAACCTGGTTATGGTACCAAAGAAAGATAAATCCTGGCGGCTGTGCGTCGACTTTAAAGACCTCAACAAGGCCTGCCCTAAGGACCCTTTCCCCCTACCACGCATAGACCAGATTATTGACGCCACAGCCGGACACGACTCGCTATGTTTCCTCGATGCTTATTCCGGATACCATCAGATTAAAATGAAGGAATCCGATCAAGCGGCAACTGCATTCATCACCCCTTACGGGCCATTCTGCTTCAACACGATGCCCTTCGGGCTAAAAAACACTGGGGCTACATACCAGCGCATGATCCAGACTTGTCTCTCAAAACAAGTCAGTAAAACAGTCGAAGCATACGTGGACGACGTGGTAATCAAAACCAAACACATCAGCCATTTGATCGACGACCTAAGGCAAACCTTTGCCAGCCTACGCGAGTACGATATACGACTCAATCCGGAGAAGTGTGTATTCGGAGTTCCCGCTGGTAAACTGCTCGGATTCATCGTTTCCCATAGAGGAATAGAAGCGAATCCGGCCAAGATCCGTGCCTTATCAGAACTTGCAGTTCCCACAGAGCTAAAGCATGTCCAAAGGTTGGCTGGTTGCGTGGCGGCGTTAAGTCGCTTTATCTCCCGCCTCGGTGTAAAGGCTTTACCGCTCTACAAATTGCTGAAACGGACCAAGAATTTCCAATGGACCAAGGAAGCAAAGGCCACGTTAGAAGAAATTAAGACACTGCTGGCAAGTAATCCCATACTCACAGCACCAGGCGCGGGTGAGCCCATGTTATTATACATATCGGCCACCAATCAAGTTGTCAGTGCAGTACTCGTCGTCGAACGAGAGGAGGAGGGACACAAATTCCGGATACAGAAGCCGGTATATTACGTGTCAGAAGTACTAACGCAATGCAAGTCCAGATACCCGCACTACCAGAAGATAGCCTATACAGTATTCATGGCATCACGGAAACTAAGACACTACTTCCAAGAGTGTTCGGTCACGGTGGCATCCAAAGTACCCCTGAACGACATAATCAACAACAGGGACGCCACTGGCCGCATAGCTAAATGGGCCATTGAGCTCCTTCCTTTTGAAATTATCTACAAACCACGACGAGCTATTAAGTCTCAGGTGCTGGCAGATTTTCTCGCCGAATGGACAGAGGCCGAGCTCCCTAGGGAATATAGTACATACTCCCATTGGACGATGTACTTCGATGGATCCAAAACTTTGGCCGGACTGGGGGCTGGAGTTGTTCTCACATCCCCCACAGGCGACAACGTTCGATACGTGTTGCAGATCATGTATGCCGACTCCAACAATGCAGCCGAATACGAAGCCCCCCTGCACGGTCTTCGGATGGCAGCATCAATGGGCATACGCCGGCTGGAGGTGCGGGGAGACTCCAACCTGGCCATCTCCCAAATCAACGGCGAATTTGACGCCAAAAACCCGAAGATGGCGGCATACAGAAATGATGTCCTCAAGATATCCGAACGATTCGAGGGGCTAGAATTTCACCACGTCGCTAGAGACGACAACCAAGCTGCCGACATACTGGCTCGCATGGGGGCCAGACGCGACCCTGTCCCACAAAACACTTTCCTGGAGCGGCTCTTTAAGCCATCCGTGGTTTGGCAGGACGATCAAAAGGGCACCGATCTAACCAGTGCAGACGAGGTTGTTCCCCCTATAAATGAACCAGACGATCAAATCATCAGCGGCTCCGTAATGGACGAAACGCCCTCGGCTCACGAGGTCATGGCAGTAATCGCGCCATGGACCGAGCCCTTCCTCGCCTACCTTCTTCGCAAAGAACTCCCCGACGATCAGACGGAGGCGCGGCGCATAGTTCGGCGCTCCAAAGCCTACAAGGTACACGAGGGTGAGTTATACAAGAAGAGCACCACCGGAATATTACAGCGGTGCATATCTGAGGAAGAAGGGCGGCAGCTTTTAGCCGAAGTCCACGCAGGGATGGGTGGTCATCACGCCGCAGCAAGAGCCTTAGTAAGCAAGGCCTTCCGGGCTGGGTTTTTCTGGCCCACAGCTCGGGCGGACGCCCAGTCACTTGTCAAATATTGCGTGGGGTGTCAACTTTTTGCAAATCAAAGTCACATGCCCCCAATAGCTCTTCGGACTATTCCGATTACCTGGCCCTTCGTGGTCTGGGGGCTGGATATGGTCGGACCCCTTAAAGGGGGGACCAAGAAGAATAAATACCTACTGGTCATGGTTGACAAGTTCACCAAATGGATAGAGGCAAAGCCTGTCAAATCAGCCAAGTCCGGACCAGTAATCGATTTTATATCCGGCGTGGTACACCGTTACGGTGTCCCGCATAGTATAATAACTAACAAGGGATCCAATTTCACGGCCCAAGAGGTCAAAGACTGGTGCGCGAAGATGGGCATCAAGCTCGATTACGCATCGGTTTATCATCCGCAGACCAATGGACAAGTCGAACGAGCAAACCGCCTCATTATGAGCGGCATTAAGCCACATTTGGTCCGGTCTCTTCAAGAGTCCGACTGTCATTGGGTTGAGGAGCTCGACTCCGTTCTATGGGGCCTGCGCACCACCGTTTTTCATGGTCTATGGGGCAGAAGCGGTCCTTCCTTGTGATATTATTCACGACGCACCTAGGGTGCGCATGTACGAAGAAAAGGAGGCCGAGTTAGATCAGCAAGACAACTTGGACACCTTGGAAGAGGAGTGCGACATAGCTCGGGCCCGTTCTACCTTTTATCAACAGCAGGCCCGACGTTACCAGAGCAGGGAGGTCAGGGCACAAGCATACAACATGGGCGAACTCGTCCTACGGCTCCCGGAGAAGCAGAAGCATAAACTCAAGCCCAAATGGGAAGGCCCCTTCATCATTGACGAAGTACTCGCAGGAGGGGCTTACCGTCTTCGGAACCCGCCGGACAACCGCCTTGAACCAAACCCATGGAACGCAGCTCGTCTTTGGCGCTTCTACGGCTAAACCGGTGTCGTCATACTCTTTACCCTCCTTTTTACTTTCTTTTCTTTGTTGTTTCTTTTTCCTCCCACTTTGTTTTTGGCAGGTTTGAAATTCTTTCCTTTTCTCCCCAACTCTATGTTCGGCTCAACCGATCTTGTGTTAAAGATTTTCGGCATACACCCTTAAGTGTTAAATCCGAACACAGCACCTGGGGGCTTCTTTTCCGAAGCGAATGTTTTCATATTATAAAGAACTTATTCACATTTATTGTGTATGCACGTTTCCCTTGTCGTTTTTAAGCCATCATATGCATCAATTCAAACTAAGACTTTGCCAAGCTGGGTTGCCTCGCTCCTGTGGTTACCCTCTATGTTCCCGATTGTTCGGCTAGAGGGTAAAGGGAGCACCTCTGCGATTGTTACGACCGGGTCATCCGGATACGTACCTCATACGGGTGAAGCCAAAAGCTAGCTATCTTGAGCAGACAATTGATTGGCTACGACGGAATCAACTAATAATACTATGGCCGTCATGACCATTACTCGGGCTTCTTCTCTTACGAAAAGCCCTTAGTCGCATACTAACAGTATACGGCCTTCTACCTACGATTTACGTAGCACCCTGAAGAAAGGTATCGATAGAGGTACTATTTTCTTCGGAAGATGTTTCTTACGCTAAGCAGTAATATAACATATCTCCCTGTGTGCTTTCTGTCTGTTCGCACCACATGGCCGGATTGCCTGGTTCCCCGAACATAATTCACTCCCCTAGGGTGATAATTTACAAGGAACACTCCCAAGCTCTTAGCGCGGGAGGCCGAAGCCGATGGCCGGTTAAGACAAAGTTTACAACACGGACGGAGCAATCCCTCGATCATACATCTGGCTGCCGATCAAGATTGTCGATTATAGTGTCCAGGGAGCAATCTTCTTGTGAGAGACGGGCGGCAGGCATCACCTGATCGTATACCAGGTGGAGCGGCACTTCTTGTCCATCTGACCCTACTGGCCCAACCTGAGCCATACGCTCGGGGTTAAGTCCGGTATAGCGGGTCTTGATCATCGCCCACGCCTCTCGTGCTCCCTCTCGACAAGCCAATGTCTTCCACAGCTCGAACCTACTTCGGGCTCCCTTGAAGCAATCGACTAGTTTGGTCATCCCCTCTGGAGGTTGCTCGGCGGGCCACAATGCTTTCGCCATGCTCTTCATGGCCTTCCGATCCTGCTCATGAAGGGCGGACAGCTCTTTCAGAAGGCTTCCCTGGTAGGATCCGATCTCTTCTTCGGGTCGCCCAGACAGGAGACCTGTACATGAGTCACGGCGTGCGTGTTATGCTTCAGTCATAGGAAATACCTTCTGATGCTAGAATCACACTAACCGAATATGCCCCTCTGTAATTTCTGGTTTTCTCCTTGGGCTTCGGCCAATTGAGTCTTTAAGCTCTCAATTTCTTCGGCCTGCTGTTTGTTCTCCTCCTTAAGGCGGTTCTTCTCTTCAAGGTGTCGTTGCAAAACACGACAGCCAGCCTCCTGCTGGGACTCGGCATATCACTGAGATTCTCGGGCTACATCCAAATCTCTTTGTAATTGCCCTATTGATTCAGCTGCTACATAGTACCCTCGCGTAAGCATGGGAATATACTAAGATCAGCAGAACAGATATACTCACCATGTGCCTCCCGAGTAAAGCTCTTCACTTGCTCCAACTCGGCCTTTACAAATTCGGCCTGTGTTCGGCTAACCTCCACTTCCTTGGCCAGTTGCTCGTTCTGTTGCTTCGAAGCCTGCATTAGCAGCAAAACAATACGGGGATCCTTAATTCGGTCGTGCTGACAAATTTAAGGCTCGGGGGCTACTGGGTTTACACGAGTGTTCGGACTCTAATAACCAACTACTCACCTGCAGGCTGGACGATATCAATTTCATGGCCTCCCCGAACCCAGCTCGGGCAGCCCCGATGTGCGCGTCCGCCGTGCGCAGAGCACTGAACTCTTGTTCGGAGAAAGCTGGGTGACGCAGGGCTTCTCGTCGCCGCCGATGATGCATAGCGCTTCCAACTTCGGATTTGGTGACGGATATGGCGTCACCGGAATCGGCTGGAGCTGGATTGACCATGGGATTGACCATGGGAAGCCCGGATCATCGTCACGGGAATAGTCCTCGGGCTGAGGGGCCGGACAGTTAACTGTCTCGATAAAGCTCCTCCATTCCTGTTCACATAAAGTTAAAGGCTTCGGTCAAAAAGGGACAAATTGAGAAACCGAACTGTGGTCACAGGGTAGAAAGGCTTACCCATTCGATGGGATTGTGGCTTGAGTATCCCTCCTTTGTCGACCGCCAAATAAAATCTTCTTGCTCCCCTTTGTACAGGTCGGCAACTGCGGCAGCTAATGCTGTTTGATCGGCAGGGCCCAGTCTTCGGGAGCGAGTAGTGTCGCTTGTTCCGTTGTAACACCACAAGGGGTGTATCCTCTGTTGAAGAGGTTGGACGCACCGGGTGATGGCGGTGGCCATGATGTCTATCATGGTCAGCTTATGATGGGCTAGTACCCTCACGCGGGCTGCTAAGCGATGCACCTCAACGCTGTCCTCTTGGGACAGGCTCTTCGGGCGCCAGTTGTACCTTTTCTTCAAAGGGGCGTCGGAGTATTCGGGCAGACCCCTCCAAGCTGGATCGAATAGAGGGACGTCCTCGATATAAAACCATTCCGAAGTCCATACTTCGGACTCCTTCGGTGTCCCCACGGGATATCCCATCCCCGCTATGCGGCATACTTCGGCTCCACCGACCTCAAAAATTGTCTTGTCTCGAGTGTGAGGAACGAGGCAGAAGTACTTCCTCCACAATTCGAAGTGTGCCTCGCAGCCCAGGAACATCTCGCAAAGGGCGACGAAGCCCGAGATGTGTAGAATAGACCCTGGGGTGAGGTGATGGAGCTGGATTCCGATGAATGGGAAACCCGAGACCCCGTAGGAGGAAGGGCACAAAACATACGCGCTCCCCCTTTTGTGGATGGGGGAAATTCTCCGCGAGGGGCTCGCCGTTAAATGAAGACAAACCGGCGCAGACAGCTGCCAGATCCGAGGAGGGAAGGTACCCTTGGGTCTCGAGGTCCCGTAGTCGAAGGAGGGACACTGAGCAGCTTGTCCAGTCCCCGGGACGGGATCCGTAAGGATGCGAGGAGGAACTGGGGGCGCTCGCCATTTTTGGTGGAGACCTTTCGCTGGAGGCTTTTTCCGATCGGGAAGAAGAAGATATGGCTTGGACCACGATTCAGTTTGTTTAAATTGGTGGTGCCTCTTTTGTGGGAGGGGTAGTTTTGTAAAAAGCTACTGAACCGCTCGTCTCCCCACGACGCGCGAAGATCGAGAAACGCTATTACTATGGACCCAGCAATCCCGTGACGTTTGGGATTTCGCCGATGACAGGATGGTTGCCGAACAAGAAGGGATGGAGGGACTCGCCTCGCAAGCCGAAGACTTCGGTGTACAAGATTATCCGGATATACCTTGGCGTTGGAGGCTAGTCCGGGGGCTACTGAGGGAGTCCTGGTTTAAGGGGTCCTCGGATAGCCGACCTATTTCTCATGGGCCGGACTATGTGGGACACTGGATGAGCATTGGGTGATCAGGAGCCCCGTCGCCAAGGCGGAAGTTTCAAGGAGCTATGGCGTGTCCTCCAAGATGTCGACAGTAGATAGGCATGTTTTTTCCCTTTGATGTGCAACCGATTATGTGTGAGCCCTAGGTACCCTCGGCGTCTATATAAGCTGGAGGGTTTTAGGTTGTAGGCCAAGAGAACTCATCTAGGGTTTTAGTCATACGATCTCGAGGTAGATCAACTCTGTAACCCTTATACCATCAATATAATCAAGCAGGACGTATGGTATTACCTCCATAGGAGGGCCCGAACCTGGGTAAACATCGTCTCCCACTTCTCCTGTTACCATCGATTCTAGTCTCACAGCTCGGGACCCCCTACCCGAGATCCGCCGGTTTTGACACCGACACCGAGGATGGGGAAGTTGTTGTATTCACAGACCATCTTCTCCGCGGTTTTTCTCCCCCCGAGTCTAAATTTTTCCGAGACGTTTTACACTCATTCAACTTGCACCCTCAAGACATCGGGCCCAATTCTGTCACCAACTTGTGTCAGTTTCAGACCCTCTGCGAGGCTTATTTGCAAGAAGGGCCGTCCGTTGACCTCTTCAAAGAATATTTCTACATCAACCGCCAAACAGAGATGGCAGATGGATTAAGTCTCGAGCTCGGAGGCGTCACTCTTCAAAGACGGAGGGATGTACTCTTTCCAGCAGCAACTCTGCCGAGTCACCCCAAAGAATGGAACAAGACTTGGTTTTATTGCAAAGACACTTCACCAGAAGGGGAGAACCCCCTGCCGGGTTATCGTCCTTACCGGCTCAGCACTGATACAGAGCTCCCAGACCGAATGTCTGCCGTAGAACGTGCTCAATATGGCCCAACCTTCTCAAAAATAAGGGCCCTGTTAGCCAACGGGTTAACAGGTGTTGATCTGACCCGCTGCTGGGTCTCTTGGAGGATTCTGACGTTGAGCCGCCGCGGCGGCTTAATGTGCCAATATACTGGCAAGGTGTCTGATCCTCAACGCTTCAACCAGACCCCCTTGACAGACCAGGATCTCAATACCATTGTCAAGTCTTTGCTTGGAGAATCCCAAGCCGCCTGTAGCAAGACGGGGTTAAACCCATTCTACGTGCTTAACCCGGCTCCAGATGTAAGTCTTTCCATCTTATCCTTCATCCATTCTTTCAATGTTGTACTTCATGTATTTTACTAACCTTTCTGCCAATGCGCTTTATCATATGCAGGCCAGCTCTTCCTTCTGGAACAAAAAGTTACCCGCTTCCTTCAAGAAGAAGAGCAAAGTCCCCAAGGCGACCAAAGTTAAGGCGCCAGCTCGTAAAAAGAAGCGGTCAACTGAAGAACTATTCGATCTAGATGACTCAGAGGTAGAACTTGACTCCCTTGGTCTTCTCTTTATGCAACTCATTGACAATGATTACTCACAGGAGGAAGCAGAAACAAGCCATGCTGATGTTGCAGAGGTAACCATTATCTCCTCTGACTCGAAACTTTTACCAGTAAAAAGAATACGACGAGCCATACGGAAGGTAAAATGTTCTCGCCCTTTTGCTCACTTGGATCCCAACTCTCTTTTGAAGAAGCAGCAAGAAGACAATAGGCGTCAGACCCAGAGCACTGGCTCTGAAGATCTTTTATCCGGCTACCGAATGACCAGGCTCCTCGGAAACAGTGCACCGAAGTACTTTCTTGCCTTGAATTTATCTCTTCTGTATGCTAATCTTGTGTTGCAACTTGTATTTGACAATGCTAACTTTCCAGGACTCGCCTCCTTCTTCCGGCGACTCAACTGCCTCAAAGCTGCCTCCCCTTATCATCAACCCAGGGTAAGTATTTCCATATCCCACTCCGTGTGTTAATAGTCTATCCTTGCTCATTGACGTGTAACTTCACCTTTGCTCATAGGGCTCAAGCCAAACGGAGGAAGGCAGGCGGTTCAACCGCCACTCCTGATATTCCAGAATTGGCAGACCCGAAGCCTAACACCCCTAAAACTCATATTGAGCCGTCTGAGGCTGACAAAGATTCCCGTGAAAAGACTCCTCAACATAATGAGCCGGCTGCTATGGATATTGAGGCTCCTGAGGCCCATCTAGGAACTGATCCTAAGCCGCCCAGCCCCCCGCCGACAGCTGAAGACGTGGCTCCTCATGAAGAAGTTACTGTTACCGGGGCGGCTTACGAATCTCCAGCTCCCTCTCATGTACTATCAAAACATACCAGTGAAGACGAGGCAGCTCCTTCTAAGGAAGAGAAGACTCAATTTGACCTTCCTAATTTAGAGAAACTTACACCGACGAGTTGCACTCTGGCTATCTGAGCCGTCTCGCTGCAAGCCGGGATATGGAGGCCAGCTTGGTTGGCATGATGAAGAAAAAATACGAGGTACTCCACTTCCCTTGCTTTTCCATATATATACTTATGTAGCCCCCAAGAGCCGGTTCACCTCTCAAAAAGGTCAGCCGGGTCTTCAATCACTTGCCATCTTTCGTAGAATCGTCGTGTAGCCCCCAAGGGTCGGGTCATTATGTAAGTAATGAGCAGGCACTTAATCATAGTTTTAAGAGCCAACTGTAGCCCCCAAGGGCCGGATCATTATGTAAGTAATGAGCCGGTACTTAATCATAGAGTAAGAGCCAACTGTAGCCCCCCAAGGGCCAGATCATTATGCCAGTAATGACCCGGGACTTTTTATAAACCTGGTCCTTAGATTTGTAGAGCAACGTGTAGCCCCCAAGGGTCGGATTATCTTCATGAAGATGATCCGGGTCTCATGTGCCTTGTAATGTAAGAAAGAACTAAGATACATTAGCCCCCAAGTGTCAAGTATATTGCTTGCAATCTGCTTGGGACTTGTAATGACGCTGTCAAACTTCAAAAAAATCGGTATGAGCCTGACAGGCGGCTTAGAACTAACAGTCGTGCCTTGTCATGACTTGTTCTGTGCAGGAATCTTTGAATGCCGCTGAGTCGAACGTGTCAGACCTTAAAAAGAGTCTGGCACTGCAACAAGAAGGCCGAGCGGAAGCCGACGCCAAGTACCAAATCGCCTTGACTGAGCTGGATGTAATCAAGGCTGAGCTTAAAACACTCAAGTAATCTGCTAAAACGAGCCAAGCCGCCCTGACCAAACGCGCAGAAGACGCAGAAAACTGGCTTAAAATGGTGACCGAGGAGCTTAGCAATCTGAAAGGCCGTATATCCCGTATGGTTGGAGCCGTCTTTGGTAAGTGTTGTTTAACCATCAATATTCATTGCAAGAAGATTTTCGAAAATTCTTCCAGACGGCTTATAAGATTTAACTTGCTCGCAGGTGAACGAAGTCGCCAACTTTCAGATGACAGTCTGTTGAAGCTGAAGGCTTTATACTCACTGTTTGAACAACTGTATGCCAGCTCTCTTTGTACCATCAAAGCCGTTATGACTGAGCGGGGTATTCCAAAATTTATGAAGGGCGTGCTAGAAGTCCTTTCCACCATCCCAAGGCAGATAGAAGAGCTGAAGAGATCAGCCGCCCGTAAGGGCGCAATGGCTGCTTTGAGCCGGTCACTAGCTTATGCCCCCAAGCTAAACCCGGCCGAGATGATGGATGGTTTTCCTCAGCTGAAAGACGACGGCTCGGAGTTCACTCAAGAGGATTATGCCCGTTGCATGAAGGCATCCCGAGTCTTGGCAAGCCGGCTGGCCGAAGAAGCTGATATGTCATCATATCAGGCGGCTTACTCTGAGGAGAGTAAGTGAGTTCGAGGGCCCACCTTTGAAGTAAAAAAGCTTGATTCCTCAACGCCGTAAGCACCTCTTTGCCCCTGATGTTGACCCATCTCCCATCATGCATGATGAAGCCAAATTTGAGGCCTTAACAAACTGCAACTGGGATGTGGACAACCTTCAGATCCGGGAAACCGAAGACCCGGCGCAGGATGACCCGGCGCAGAGTTAAACAAAGAGTTTACTTCAGATGAGGTTAACCCGGCCCTGTTGACATGCCAGGTTGTACTTTGCTACAAAAACTTGAGTCCGCAAATTTTGGGCTCCTTGATAGCCTTGTAATAGCAGTAGAAAACACTTGATCGCCTGTTCTCGTGCCTTCGTGCACTTGTTAAACTTCTTTCAGTCCATACACCGGCGACTTAGCATAATTGTCTTGACATATAATCGTCTGACTGCCTTGACTCGCCCGGCGGGTTATATTTCATGAGCAATGCCAAGCCGGAGTTACCCGAAAGACTTAGAATCTTATCATGAAAAATACCTGCAAAAACAAGTAGTTTACATATCTCTTGCCCTATACGCCGGCTTTAAAGGCACAGCAGGACAAGATAGTTCTTATTTTTGTGAATTTTTTTGCATTACTTCCGAAGAAGCTAGGCATATAAGCCTGAAAACCTCGTAAGCCGGCTCTCACGTGACATAAATCCGTCGTTTAAACCTTAGCAAGTTCAGGGTCTTTGAAAGATTGACATTGCTAAGAGTACGAACGGGCCACATAGCGGAGAGACTACAGCAGACAAGGCGAGTTTATCCTAGCTCACTGTAAGCCGGCTCTCTCGTGACAAAAGCCGCCGTTTAAACCTTGACAAGTTCAGGGTCTTTGTGCGAGATTGACTATGAAAGTTCAGGGTCTATAAGCAAGATTGACTGTCAAGAGTTCGGCGGGTCACATGGCGGAGTAGCAAGTTGCAAACAGGCAGGTTTAACTCGAACATGGCATATAAAGCCTGGCTAAGAGGGTATGAAAGCTAAACCCAGAGGGTTGGAAGCCCCCAAGTGACCTGATGAAGGATCAACTCCTTTGCACGAAATTCATGGCATATAAAGCCTGGCCAAGAGGGTATGAAAGCTAAACCCAGCGGGTTGGAAGCCCCCAAGTGACCTGATGAAGGATCAACTCCTTTGCACGAAACTCGGTGCAGAAAAAACGACAGAAGCCCCTAATCATGGGGATGCCAACTTTATTATATCATAAAAGATGGTATATACAATGACAGGAATATGTACATTGATGAGAGCCGGACCGGCGGCTTAGGTATAGTATGGCCGAAGGTGAGCAATATTCCACGGCCTTTTAGTCTCTTCACCAGAAGTGCGTGACTTGTCACCCTCCCGTATATCAATGAGATAATATGAGCCATTGTTGAGATTTCTGCTGATCACAAACGGTCCTTCCCAAGGAGGTGATAACTTGTGCATATCTGACTGGTCTTGAATCAACCGGAGTACTAAGTCGCCTTCTTGGAACGTCCGGGTCTTGACCCTGCGGCTATGATAGCGACGCAGGTCTTGCTGGTAAATCGCGGACCGAGCTGCTGCAAGATCCCGTTCTTCGTCTAAGGCATCCAAAGCATCCTGACGCGTCGTCTCATTATCAGCTTCCACGTAAGCCGCTACTCTGGGCGAGTCATGATGAATATCACTGGGCAGAACAGCTTCCGCGCCATAAACCATGAAAAAAGGCGTATAGCCTGTTGATCTGTTGGGGGTGGTTCTTATGCTCCAAAGAACTGAAGGTAACTCCTCCACCCAACAACCCGGCGTGCGCTCCAAAGGAACCATAAGCCGGGGTTTTATCCCTTTCAAAATTTCCTGGTTAGCACGCTCTGCTTGACCATTAGACTGTGGGTGAGCCACAGAAGATACATCAAGGCGGATATGCTCACTATCGCAGAACTCCTTCATAGCCCACTTGGACAGGTTTGTGCCATTGTCAGTGATGATACTATGAGGATAACCAAACCGAAAGATCAGCTTTTTGATGAACTGAACTGCTGTTGCTGCATCACACTTGCTGACCGGCTTAGCTTCAACCCATTTAGTAAACTTGTCAACCGCCACCAAGAGGTGGGTCTTCTTGTCCTTAGACCTCTTAAAAGGTCCCACCATATCAAGCCCCCAGACTGCAAACGGCCAGGTGATTGGAATCATCCGTAACTCTTGAGCCGGCACATGGGCACGTCGCCCAAATTTCTGGCACCCGCCGCATTTACTGACCAGGTACTCTGCATCTTTATGAGCTGTTAACCAGTAGAAACCATGTCGAAAAGCCTTGGCCACCAAAGATTTTGACCCGGCGTGATGACCACAATCGCCGGCATGTATTTCCTGCAGAATTTCACGGCCCTCGTCAGGAGAAACACATCGCTGAAAAACGCCAGTCACGCTGCGCTTGTGTAACTCGCCATTGACAATAGTCATGGATTTGGACCGCCTTATGATCTGCCGTGCCAGAGTCTCGTCTTGAGGTAACTCGCCGCGGGTCAGGAACGCCATATAAGGTAATGTCCAATCAGGGATTGCGCGGAGAGCCGCCACCAATTGTCCTTCCGGGTCAGGTATAACCAGATCCTCCTCCGATGGTAATTTAACCGACGGGTGATGCAACACGTCCAAGAACACATTAGGCGGCACCGGCTTACGCTGAGAACCCAGTCTTGACAACGCATCAGCTGCCTCATTCCTCCGCCGATCGATATGATCCACCTGATAGCCCTTGAAGTGGCCAGCGATAACATCAACTGCCTGGCGATAAGCCGACATGCGAGGGTCTTTAGAGTCCCACGTGCCAGAGACTTGCTGAGCCACCAGGTCTGAGTCGCCAAGACATCTGACTCGGCTCAAATTCATCTCCTTGGCCACACGGAGCCCATGAAGCAAAGCCTCATATTCAGCTGCATTGTTAGTACAAGGAAACATTAACCTCAAAACATAACAGAACTTGTCACCTCGTGGGGAAGTTAGAACAACTCCAGCCCCCGAGCCTTCCAATTGCCTGGAACCATCAAAATGAATCGTCCAATATGTATTGTCTGGCTTCTCTTCCGGCGCTTGACACTCTGTTCAGTCATTGATGAAATCCACCAGGGCTTGAGATTTGACAGCCGTCCGGGGCATATACTTCAGATTAAGAGGCCCAAGCTCAATTGCCCACTTAGCAATCCTGCCAGTAGCTTCTCTGTTTTGAATAATATCTCCCAAAGGAGCAGAACTGACAACTGTGATCGGATGCCCAAGGAAATAATGCTTCAACTTGCGATTGGCCATAAATACACCGAACACCAGCTTTTGCCAATGTGGATATCTCTGCTTGGACTCCGTCAAGACCTCATTGACATAGTAAACCGGCCGTTGAACTGGGTACTCCTTACCCGGCTCCTTGCGCTCCACCACAACTACAGCACTGACAGCTCTGTTATTAGCTGCAACGTACAAGAGCAAAGGCTCCTTTTCCGCCGGAGCAGCCAAGACGGGCGGCTCAACCAACTGCTTCTTGAGTGCCTCAAACGCCTCATTAGCCGCATCACTCCAGACGAAGTCATCTGTCTTCTTCATCATCTGATATAGAGGAATAGCTTTCTCACCCAGGCGGCTTATGAAACGGCTCAGAGCGCCGATACGACCCGCCAAGCGCTGAACGTCATTAATACACGCCGGCTTAGACAAAGAAGTGATGGCCTTTATCTTATCCGGGTTAGCCTCAATGCCACGCTCGGAGACCAGGAACCCCAAGAGCTTGCCTGCAGGTACACCAAAGACACACTTTGTCGGGTTAAGCATCATTTTGTAAACCCGCAGATTATCAAAAGTTTCCTTCAAATCAGCCAACAGAGTCTCCTTCTTCCTGGACTTGACCACAATATCATCCACATAAGCATGAACATTGCGCCCAATTTGACCGTGAAGACAGTTCTGCACACAACGCTGATAAGTCGCTTGAGCGCTCTTGAGCCCGAAAGGCATAGACACATAGCAGAAAACTCCAAAAGGCGTAATGAAAGACGTCTTCTCTTGGTCTTTGACTGCCATCTTGATCTGATGATAACCCGAATAAGCATCCAGGAAACATAAACTCTCACAACCCGCCGTTGCATCAATGATCTGGTCGATATGGGGAAGAGCAAATGGATCAACCGGACACGCCTTGTTGAGATCGGTGTAATCCACACACATGCGCCACGTGCCGTTCTTCTTGAGTACCAACACCGGGTTAGCTAACCACTCCGGGTGAAAAACTTCGACGATAAACCCTGCAGCTAAAAGCCGAGCTACCTCTTCTCCAATAGCCTTACGCCTCTCCTCATTGAAACGACGGAGGAACTGTTTGACTGGCTTAAACTTGGGATCCACATTAAGGTGGTGCTCAGCGAATTCTCTCGGTACACCCGGCATGTTAGAAGGTTTCCATGCAAAGATGTCCCGGTTCTCACGGATGAATTCGATGAGCGCGCTTTCTTATTTGGGATCCATATTGGCCCCGATAGTGAACTTTTGCGATGAGTCGCCAGGAGTGAAATCCACCAGCTTGGTATCTTCTGCCACAAACTTCAGGGGCGGCTCAGATTCCGTGTTGGGCTTCTTCAACGGGGTCATATCTGCCGGGTCAACATTCTCCTTATAAAACTTAAGCTCCGCCTCAGCACAACTTGACTATGCGTACGCCGCATCGCCTTCCTCGCACTCAAGAGCAATCTTCCGATCACCATGCACTGTAATCGTTCCGTTTAATCCGGGCATCTTGAGCTGCAAGTAAACATAACAAGGTCTAGCCATGAACTTGGCGTAAGCCGGCCGCCCAAACAAAGCGTGGTACGGGCTCTTGATTTTGACCACCTCAAACCATAAGGTCTCCACCCTATAGTTAAACTCATCACCAAAAGCTACTTCCAGGGAAATTTTTCCGAATGGGTAAGCCGATTTTCCGGGCACCACACCGTGAAAAACTGTTGAAGATGGTTTAAGATCCTTGTCAAGCAAATTCATCCGGTGGAACGTGTCGTAATACAGGATGTTGATGCTGCTGCTACCATCTACCAAGGCCAACTGCCCCGGGTTATCCACATGCAGCGGGTGATCCTCCCTGCTCCAAGTTATGTCATACTCAGACCACTTCAAGTATTGCGGGAGAGCCGGCATGACCGCACTAACCGCTCGCTTGCGCACCTTTTGATCCCTCTTGTCAAGGCTTGTCGTAAAGACATGATATTGGCCCCCGTTAAGTTGCTTTGGGTTACTCTGATATCCGGACTGGTTATTTTGTTGCTGACCTCCATTGCCAGACTGTTGATTGTGACCTCCATGGTTTCCCTGGCCTTGATAGCCAGAACCTAAGCCGCCTGCCCCAAAGCCAAACCCAGGAGAGCCGGATCCTGAACCGCCGGACGGTCCATTGCCGCCACCCTGATGCTGGTTAATGTTGTAATTCCGGAACTCCCGCATGACCCAACAATCCTTCCAGGCATGAGTGGATGGTTTATCGGGAACGCTATGTTTTGGGCAGGGGGCATTCAACATCGCTTCCATATTGAAAGGCTTAGACTTGCCGAAAGGCGGTTTACCATTGCCCTTACCGCGGTTATTCCCAGCACTAGTGTTGGCCACTAGGTCTGACCCGCCGTCCGGGTGCTTCTGCTTTCCACCGTTGCCATTATTATTATTTCCTCCCCCGTTCTGCTGCTGACTCTTGCCGTTGTTATTCTTCTTTCCCTTGGCTGATTTCTCATCATCAGACCCAGGGTCCTTCGTGCTGTCCGAGTCTGCATACTTGGTGAGAGCCGCCATGAGCTCCCCCATATCCTGGCATGAACGCTTGAGCCGTCCAAGCTTCTGCTTGAGTGGCAAAAAGTGGCAATTCTTCTCCAGAATTAGAACCGCCTGAGCCGCCGTGACATTATCAGAGTGGATAATGGTTGAGACCCGCCGGACCCAATGATGGGCCGACTCATCCTCCCGCTGCACACAATGATCCAAGTCCACAATTGTCATGGGATGCTTGCACGTTCCTTGAAATTTTTTGATGAATTTCGCCTTCAACTCGGCCCAGGAATTAATGGTATTAGGTGGCAAACCCTTCAACCACGTGCGAGCTGGCCCTTCCAGCATCATGATAAAATACTTGGCACAGACTGCATCACTGACATCTAACATCTCCATGGCTAGCTCGTAACTCTCGATCCAAGCTTCCGGAGGCAGATCGGCAGTATAATTTGGCACCTTGCGGGGACCCTTGAAATCCTTCGACAGACGTTTGTTTCGTAAAGCAGGCACTAAGCACGGCACTCCCACAGCCCTGGAGGTTACTCCGGCTCCTACTGAAACAAAAGGTGCTACTGTGGGCTCTTGGTAAGCCGCCGCAGCTGTCGCTGCTGCCGCCTCTCGCTGCGCTCTCGCACGGTCAACCAGCGCCTGGGCATCAACAGCAGGCGGGCCATCCCGCGCCGGGTTCCGACGTCGCTCACTGCTAGAAATCGCCGGCGACTCTATACGCCGACTATAACTGCGGCTTGGGATAGCGGTCGAGTGCACGCGGCTCCGGCTGTAAGCATACTTCTCTTGTTGCGCCACCGCTGTCTGCAAATATCCAATGGCGTTCCGCACTTCTTCCGCAAAAGGCGTTCCATCCGGGATGGGAAGCGTGCCCAGTCTGACTGCCGCTGCCACCATGTTCTTCGCCGGGTTAGAAAAATGACTGGGCGGTGTCGGAAAAGGCTGCGGCGGGGTCTGATTCCTGCGGGGCGGGTCTGGCTGCCTATGCTGAACCGCCGCCCTACTCCCAGGTATTTCCGCCATCCGGGTTATGGTCAGAGGTGCATTCTGTCCTGTCCCTGGCGTGTTAAAAAGATTCCTGACCTCATATTGATCCGGCAGACGGGACTGATGCCTCATCTGATGGACTGCATCTGCGGTCCGTTGCTCCAGGTCAAGGCGAAAAACTTCCGCCCTGAGGCGCTCCGACTCAGCATCCATCTGAGCTTTCATTGCATTGATTTCCTCTTGGACTCCGGCCATCTGGTCCTTCAACCTCGCGATCTCCGTGTTACGGGCTGCTTGGTTTTCGGCCGTGACCTCGGTTCCCATCAGAGTTGTGAGTTCATTCATCAGATCAAACAAAACTTGAGCCGGTGACCTTCCTGATCCAAACCCAGTCGCACCAGCGGCCGTGCTACCAGGAGCTGGTGCCGACCCTGCCATGAAGACGGCGGCTCGGCTCGGCGGCTCATAGTATTCCGGGTCAGGGTAGCCCTCGAAGTAGCCCCTGAGCCCGCCGTTGTGAAGCTGGTAGATTGATTCCGCCTCTCTGCTCGAGGATCCATCCTCTGAGCAGATGAGGGTTTCCTCCCGCGACATGGAACCTTCAAGTTCCGCGCCTTGGGTAAAGCCAACGAAGACGCGCTTCCGGCCCGGGTTAACCCGGGCGGGTTGCGCGCGCCGGGCCGGCTCGACGAGGTCGGTGTAGATGTCCGGCCCGGGCTTAGATCCGCCGATCTTACCAATGAAGACGTGAATTCCGCCGAAGGGGACCCGATGCACGTACTCGATTGAGTCGGCCTCGGGGCCCCAGCCAGCGTCGTCAATGTAGAGCTTGCCGCGATGACTCTTGGTCATCCTGCCGACAGCATATCCCGCGATCCCTGTGAGAGAGCCCTCCGAGAATTCCACACCATCGAGCGTCAGCCCCACGGTGGGTGCCAACTGTCGTGGTTTTGTCACGGCAGATGTCCTAGTGAAAGGACTTAGGTTTGAGGCCATCGCTAAGGCGGTGAACTCGAAGGGGTTGATCGGAATCGAGAGACAAGGGTTACCCAGGTTCGGCCCCTCGGAAAGAGGTAAAAGCCTACGTCCTGCTTTGTGTTGTATTGATTGGATATCGATTACTAGGGAGCGAGTTCGCTTGACCTAGCTATCGATGAGTTGTTTCGTGGCCTAAGCCGCCCAGGTAACTCGCCTTTATATACACAGGTCGAGGCCCTGGGCTTACAAGATTCCGGGCCGGGTCGTATATGATAACCGACCTTGCCTCTAACTACTCCTGCCTTGTCGGGCAAGCCGCCCCCGGCGGCTTACGCCACCGGGTCATACACTGTCTTCTCCCTCTGGGCCTCCAGGCCCACTGAGCAAGCTTCTTCCAAACCTTTATCGCTAAGCCGCTAACCTCATGACTCGGCCCCACCTGGGCGGGTCTCACCACGGGGTTATATCCCCAACAGGGTCCGTAGGCAGTAGCTAGATGGCTTCCTCTCTCTCTCTTTTGATTCTCAATACAATGGTCTCTTAGAGATCTATTTGATGTAAACTTTTGCGGTGTGTTTGTTGGGATCCGATGAATTTTGAGTTCATGATCAGTTTCTATCCATGAATATTATTTGAGTCTTCTTTGATCTCTTATATGCATGATTACTTATAGCCTCGTATTTCTTCTTCGAATCTTTGCTTTAGTTAGGCTGACTAGATCAATTTTTCTTACCATGGGAAGAGGTGCTTTGTGATGGGTTCGATCTTGCGGTGTCCTTTCCCAGTGACAGAAGGGGCAGCAAGGCACGCATGTATCGTTGCCATTAAGGATAACAAGATGGGGTCTATTCCTACATGAATAGATCTTGTCCACATCATGTCACCGTTTTTATTGCATTACTCCGTTTTTCCATGAACTTAATACACTAGATGCATGCTGGATAGCGGTCGATGTGTGGAGTAATAGTGGTAGATGCAGGCAGGAGTCGGACTACTTATCTTGGACGTTATGCCTATATAATGATCATCGCCTTGGATATCGTCATGATTATTTGATCTTCTATCAATTGCCCAATAGTAATTTGTTCACCCACCGTGTGCTATACTCATGAGAGAAGCCACTAGTGAAACCTACGGCCCCCGGGTCTACTTTTCCAACATATTGCTTTCCAATCTATCTTTTTGCCTCTTTGTTTTCAGATCTACTATACCAAAAACCCAAAAAAATATTGCTACACTTTTTATTTGCCCTTTTTATTTTGTGTTCTTGAGAGATCTATCTCTCCTATCTATCGTTACCTAATCTATCTTTTTACCGTAGAGAGATTGACAACCTCTCTTACACGTCGGGTTGCAAGTATTTGTATTTGTGTGCGGGTGCTGCTTATTAGGTGGTGGTGATCCTCCTATTGGTTCGATACCTTGGTTTCATAACTGAGGGAAATACTTACCATCGATGTGCTGCATCATCCCTTCCTCTTTGGGGAAATACCGACGCAGTCTCAAGCCACGTCAGTCCACCCAAGACAAGGATGCTTACATCCTTAGGATGAAAGAGGATATTAATTTAGAGAAATTCAAGGAATTCTCGCTTGGTGAAGATGGGGCTTTGTACTTCAAGTATCGCATTGTGGTGCTCCGATTTGAACTTATGACAGAGAAGGTGATGAAAGAAGCTCACGACACCCCTCTCTCTATTCATCCGGGCAGTACTAAGATGTATCTGGACATCCGTCAAAAATACTGGTGGTTTGGAATGAAGCAAGACATTGCTCGCTATATTGAAGAATGTGACGTTTGTCACCGAGTCAAAGCTGAACATCAGAAACCTGCTGGACTTCTGCAATCACTTCCTATTCCTGAATGGAAATGGGACAAGATTCAGATGGACTTCATCACGGGTTTTCCTAAGTCGCAGAAGGGTAATGATGCTATCTTTGTCGTCATCGACCAATTCTCAAAGGTCGCACATTTTCTGTCATTCAAGGAGACAATTACTGCTAGTCAATTAGCAACCTTGTATACCTCAAGAATTGTTTCACTCCATGGCATTCCAAAGGAAATCAGTTCAGACCGTGGCAGTATTTTCACCTCCAAGTTCTGGGATAGTTTCCAGGAGACAATGGGAACTCATATTACCTGGAGCACTGCTTATCACCCTCAGTCTCAAGATCAAGTTGAACGAGTTAATCAAATCCTTGAAGATGTGCTACGTGCTTGTGTTATATCTTTCGTAAAGAAGTGGGAAGAATCTCTTCCTTATGCTAAATTTTCATATAACAACAGCTATCAAGCCAGCTTGAAGATGGCACCCTTTGAAGTGTTATATGGACGTAAATGCCGAACGCCTCTGAATTGGTCAGAAACTGGGGAACGTGCACTCATTGGTCCGGACATTATCCAACAAGTTGAAGAACAAGTCCGCATTGTTCGGGATAATCTCAAGGCAGCCCAGTCCCGTTAGAAGAGCAATTATGACAAGAAACACTGGGGTTCAATCTATCAAACATGTGATAAGGCTTATCTGTGTGTCACTCCCTTGAGAGGCACTAATTGATTCGTAGTCAAGGGCAAGCTAGCTCCTCGCTACGTTGGTCCCTTCCGCGTTATTGAAAGACGTGGGCATGTGGCTTATAAATTGGAGCTACCACCAAAATTCTCTCATATCCATGATGTCTTACATGTGTCGCAACTTCGTCGTTGCTTCAAGGATCCGCATCGTGAGGTGGATCCCGAATTGATTGAAGTGCACGATGATCTCACTTACAAGGAGCATCTGATCCGTGTTCTTGATGAAACCGAACGTCGGACTCGTCAGAAGGTTACCAAGTTCTTCAAAGTGCAGTGGTCAAATCATTCTGAAGATGAAGCCACTTGGGAACGCGAGGATAACCTTCGGGCATAATATCCCGATCTTCTTCCTTCTACCTCTTAATTCTCGGGACGAGAATTTCTTTTAGTAGGGGAGAGTTGTAACACCCTGGTTTCAGTGCTACAGTGATGATTGTAATTAAGCTACAGTGATGGCAAAGATTAAGCTAATACTTTTGCTAAGCCACGTGTGATCACTTTTGGAATCAAATGCAAATTCAATTTCCGTTGCAATTCAAAATTCATTTCAAAGTGGGTTTTAAAAGTTTTGCAAACCTGTGAATAAAAATCATGAATAGCTTTCAAATATTCATTTGGTTTTTCTAAAATTGAAAACCACATTTTTGCAAGTGTTTTGGTGCCTCAAATTAAATAAATCAGAGGCCAAATCTTTAATTAAATGCCCATTTGTTTTGACAGTTTTCAAATAAATGCATAAGGCCTCCAAACTTTTTATGGCACCACCTAATATTGCATTGCAATTATTGGGCATGTTCTCTTCTATTTGTAAAGGAATTTTATAATTAAAATACATAAATTAAAAAACAGAAAACTTTTAAAAGAAAAAGAACTAAAAAAAGCAAGCAACCACCCCTGGGCCTGTCCCAACTGGGCCACCGGCCCAACCAACCCCACAGCCAGCCCACCCCTGGCTATACACCCCCCACTCCCGCAACCCTAGCCCAGCCGCCCCACTCGCTCACTCCCCCACCCCGGCTCCCTCTCCTCCCCCCCGCTATATCTGGATCGGGGCAACTGCCCCGCACCGACGCTCCCCCGCGCCGTCGCCGCCGACCGCCGCACCGGCTCTCCACCGCCGCCCGTCGCCGCCGACCGCCGCACCGGCTCTCCACCGCCGCCCGTCGCCGTCGCCACTACGCCGCCCCGCCGCCCCTACCTCGAGCCCGTTGCCCTCCCATTCGCACCGCCTGTGAGCCCCGCCGGGCTCCTCCCATCCGCCTCTCTCCCCCCTCCGGCCGGACCCGCTAGCTGCCGCCGCCCTGTCGCCCGTGGCCCCGCTCCGGCCCGCTTGCGCATTCCCGCGCCCATGGCCGCGCCCCGCGCGCGCCCCTGTCGCCCCTCGCCGCGCCCGCTCGCGCGCCCGCAACCGCGCCATGGCCGCGCCCGTCTCCTCCCTGCTCCCCGCGCGCGCCCCGCCCGCGCCCCCGTGCGCGCCGCCGCTGACCGTCGCCTGAGCCTCCCTGCCCCCGTTGCCCCGCCGTGGCCTCGCCCCCGGCGAGGCCCTGCGGCGCCCCCTGGCCGATTCGGTTTAGTGGGGGATAACCACCCCCCCCCCCCCCACTAACCCCCCGTGACACTGGCAATGGGGGCCCACACCCCTAAATGTTTTTATAAGAAAAGGAAATAAAAATAATAATAAATAAAATAAAATATATAATTACTTAATTAATTAATTAATTAATCTGTTAATTAACTTAATTAAACTAATTAGGTTAATTAATCTTTCTGTTAAGTTAAACAGAGAATGACATGTGGGCCCAGCCCACATTAGGACTAATTAATATTGTTTAATTAAACCTGTCAATTAAAATAATTAATATGTCACTTACAGGTGGATCCCACCCCCCTAATTAATCTGATTAATGTTAATTAAAACTTTAATTAACCTGTGACAATGACAGTGGGGCCCACTCGTCAGATTGACCAGTCAACCCCACTGTTGACTGCTTATGTCAGCATGACATCATGCTGATGTCATAATTGAATCATTGGATTAAATTTAATCTATTTAATTTCTGAAAATTATTAAAACTTTAAAAATTAATATAAAATAATCTGTAAGTCAGATGAAAATAATTTATACATGAAAGTTGATCAGAAAAATCCCACGAGTTCGAATACGCTGTCCGTTCGTCTGTCACGTCCTCCTATCATAACGAACATGGAACTTTTCCATCCGTTTCATCTGTCCGGTAGTAGCCCGAGACCCGGGAAATATCGCCAGATATTATTCCGATCCGTCTGTGACGTGTAGTACTGCGTCAGTGCATGCCTAGCTCTGTTTATTGCCATGTCATGCATCGTGTTGCATCTGTGCTTTATATTTATTGTTTCTCCCCCCTCTTCTTACCGGTAGACCCCGAGACTGACGCTGCTGTCGGGTACGACTACGCCACTGATGATCAGGCCTTTGCAACAGATCAGCAAGGCAAGCAACCCCCCCTTGATCATTCCGATATCGCCCATCTCTTTCCCTCTCATGCTTGCACTAGTTTTTGCTACTGTTGTAGATAGCTCCGACTCTGATGCATAGCCTGTTTTTATTAAACTGCTACTGTACCTACTATCATATCACCTGTTGATTAGTGATCCCCCGTGACCCCCCCCCCTTAGTCCCAGTTGCCCCTGCTTCTTCATCGATGGCTCGAAGACTCGGTCAACCGACCACCCAGCCTTGCCCGTCACCTTCACCGCACACCCCCTTTAGTTGTACGATTCTGCAGAGCTACTACACCTCATGAAGTACTCATGATGCTAACTCTGTAGTGTAGCTAGTCAGTCGTGGTTATCGAGGGTGATTCCTCCTTCACCACTCCCGACGACGACTCTGTCGTGCAACCCCTCAAGCGTAGACCATCGAGGGTGAATCCTCTCTGGTCACCTTGACGGTTACATCGGGTGGGATCCTTCGAGGTTAATTCCTCAGGTTTCCCCCTTGGTGTTATATACACACCGTTACTTTTTACTTACGTGTTGATACATGATGAGGTCTGGATGACCGGAGGGTGTTGGTGTAATACGACGGGGTGTGGCCGGGCATTCTTGGCCCTTGCCACAAGACCTCGAGATGGGGCGACGGGACCACATATCGTGTATCGCGCTCGTCACCGCAATTAACAAAATGCTAATGGTTTGGGTATTTGATCTGAGTTGGTCATTTGACCTTTTTCGCACTAACCTTCACGTGGGAGAAGTTATGGGTACTCGGCGTCGTTGTATCAGCCGAAGCTCTTCGGACGTCAGCGATGGAGCGGCGCGCGCCCGAGTGGTCCGCGACGACACTGATCTTGTATTAGAGTGTGCTAGGACTGACCTCGGCCGCCCTCGCATCGTGCAGGAGTGCAAAGGGTGAGTGGGCCCATTACCCCTGCGCGCTTAGGATTTAGACCGGCGGGTTGGCCTTTCTATTGAGCCTAGGTAGGGCGACGACGTGTTGATGTCCCGAGGCCGGGCATGACCCAGGAAAGTGTGTCCGGCCAGAGGTTATCAAGCGTGTTGGAAAATGTGGTGCACCCCTGCAGGGATGAAATTAACTATTCGAATAGCTGTGTCCACGGTAACAGGACGACTTGGAGTTGTATCCCGATCTAATATAAATAAAAGTGGTGACTTGAGATAAAATGTTGGCTCCGAGATTGCTTTCTCGCAGGGAGTCGAGGAAGGATCTCTAGGTGTGGTTACTTAATAAAATTGCTACAATAATATTGTTACATATGAGTTACCAATCTACACTCTTCTAATGCTGCAAGATGTTGAAGATGCTAGTCTTCGATAGGACTAGGCCTTCCCCCTATTCTTGCTTTTCTGCAGTCAGTCCAGATATAACCCCCCCCCATTCCCTTTGATATTGATGCATACTTAGCATAGTTCTGATGTCAGTCTTGCGAGTACTTTGGATGAGTACTCATCGCTGCTTTGCTTTCTCTTTTCCCCTCGATACGATTACTACGTTCAGATGATGGAGCCCAGGAGATGGAGTACACCGGAGACGACTACTATACCACCGCTGGAGCTTACTACTACGTGGAGGCTACCCCTGGCCAGCAGTACGATAGGAGGTTCCCAGGCAGGAGGCCTTGCCTCTTTTGATTCGTTGTTATGTTTGTGCTAGCCTTCTTAAGGCAAAACTTGTTTAACTTGTGTCTGTACTCAGATTATTTGCTTCCGCTGACTCATGCTTGTCGAGCTTTGTATTCGAGCCCTCGAGGCCCCTGGCTTGTAATATGAAGTTGTATGCCTTTTATTTGTGTCTAGAGTTGTGTTGTGATATCGATCAGTGAGTCCCAAATCTTGGTCGTACGCATTTGCGTGTATGTTTAGTGTACGGTCAAATTGGGGGCGGCACAAATGGGAAGCCCAAAAGAAACGTTGCGCGCTCCCGAAGCATTGGGTGTTTGGGGGATTTCGGCGAGCCGGGCGGGAAGCTTGCGCGGGAACCTGCGCGCTCCCGAAGCGTGCACCGGAATCCTCGGGCGGCAACGCGGTGACAAGATGGGACGAAGGTGGGAGAAATGACAAGTACACAAATGGTTAATAATAAAAAAAACGTTTGTGTTTTATTACAAAGCAAACGGTCGTTCTGTACGCATCGTCGCGAATTAATCTATGCATGAGGCGGTTGATGCGGCCGCGGCGTGTTGTGCTCGCGTCCGTGCGCGCCTGCTCTGCCGGCGTCCATGCGCGAACGATCACGTACGTTCGGGGCTCCATATGCATGCGGTTGCGCCGCTCCCGGTACCACCATGCAGTTAATCGCTGCAGAAACTGCCATGCGGATGTGCCGGAATTCCAGGCCGTCCGGCGCAATTTATTCCCACAGCCATTTACCTTCGTCTCTTCCACCTTCCGATCGTGCCACATAACACAAGAAGCACACCCACGATCTCTTCATCGCTTCAACCTTCCCGTGCGGATCCAATGGCGGCTGACGGCGCCTTGCGGCAGTTCACCAAAATTGTCAAAGTGGACACCCACATCAGCAAGACGGACCTATCGGTGGTGTACACCAACGACCCGGTCGTGGTGGTGAACTCCATCAACACGTTGGAGCAGCTGCTTGCTGAGGATGACAAGTACAAAGTGGTCGGCTTCGACCTCGAGTACACCGGTGGTCGTGCCGGGCATGATCAGAAGGTTGTCGTCGCTTAGTTGTGCGTGCGCCATCACGTGCTCGTCTACCACTACTTCCTGGCCACAAGGCCTTGCGAGCGTTTCGCCAGGTTTGTCAACAACACCGACTACAGGTTCGCAACGGTGGACACCACCAACGATCTAAAGGTGCTCAAGGCTTCGGCCTTGTCCTGCCAGAAGCTTGTCAACATCCAAGGTCAGTACAGGGTCTGGGGCAGCGAGAAGAAGAAACAGAAAGACTCCCAGGTTGACCTCGTCGCGGACATCATCCCCTACTACAAAGACATGAAGACTGAGTGCCACAAGGACAAGTCTGCCTGGCACAAGGCCTGGGTGAACGAACTGGATGAAGAACACATCAAGTACGCAGCAAAGGATGCGTACACAAGCTACGAGATGTACACGAGGATCATTGACATGAAGAAGTGCCTCCTTCCTGTAGACGACAAGGGATAGTCACAAGCAGAGCAGTGTCGGCAACCGTCGTCAGAAGAACAATATGATTTGGTGATCGTCTACTTCTTGTAAATTTATATTGAGGAATGCACATGTGTTGTGTAGTCACTTATGTAACTGGATGTTCAAGTTGGTTATGCAACAATATTGTTGGTGTTCTGTAGACAAAGCATATAGATGTTGTGCAAACAGAGCAAATCACATCTCATACAATTATTAGCAGCAACCGTCTGCCCACAACACACACAGGTTGTCAGGATGAATCATTTGGGTTATTATTGGTCTTCCCACACAATTCTGATGAATGAATTGTTTGTCGGGTACCCACAACACACACGGTTGTCAGGATGAATCGTTTGGGTTATTATTGGTCTTCCCACACAGTTCTGATGAATGAACTGTTTGTCGGATATCACACATGCCTTCTTAGGCTAACTCGTTTGTGTTTTGCTGGATCGACGCAGAGAGTTTGTCCGAGTGAACTGTATGCCGCACTACGCACACATATGCAGTTTGTTAACCGTTTCTGTTATATTCCATAATCACAAACAGTTCATAAGAACAAACTGTATGCGACGCATCACACACGCAACTATTTTTTGAATCGTATTTGATGGTTCCTCCATCGCACACAGTTTTTGTCATTGGCGGCGGAGCTTGAACTATACCGTTTGCGATTAATGGATCGCACACAGTTTGGTCGAAGGGTCTCTGATTGATGTGTCGTCTTTGGACCATCCTGCAGTAGTGTATACTCTAAAGAACTTAATCCTTATAAGCCCAAACATGTCAATCTTTGAGATCCTCCAATGAACTCCACCTTGAACATATTTATTTAGATATTGGAATCAGTCTTGATGGCTTCATTAGAAACATCCAAAGACTAACTAGTATCCTCACTAGGTAAGATACCCCGAGAGTCCAATCCTAGGCCCCGTGTGCACGGGGTATCCAAAGAGTTTAACACTCGACCCTGTGTGCACGGGGTCAAGAAGCCCGTGCGTATGGGGTGTCCAGAGAGATTTCCTTGGACCCTGTGGGAACGACCCTGGAGCCCGTTCACACGAGGTAAGCAGAGAGGATACCATGAGAACTTCTTCGAGAGGCTTTTGATGGAACTCTTCCCACATAAATCCAACATGCTTCATGCATCACTATGGAACATTTCTTCATATAAGATACAATGCCCTTGATGCTCCATAGTAATTGTTATTCAATACCAAAGCTTAAGAGCAAATATTTATCTTTATGGCAATCATCCTTAAGGCACCACCTATGTAGTATCCCTTCAAATATCTCAGTGAAAGCATTAGACCACAGAGAATGTCATTAATTACCAAAACCACACTTACGGGCTACATGCCCTTTCATATGGTTTCTCCAACCATTTAGACCGGTGGTGAAAAATGGCAAGTCTGCGCTGCATGGAGTGATCCCTCAGTCGATATTCATTCAATGGCTACTAGATCTCGTTTTTAGTGAAAATGACTATTGCGGGCGAAAGTGTTGTTCTAATCCCGAGCTCATGTGAGCCCAAGCGAACAGTAAAACATTGACGAATGTTTTGATAGTTTGCGAAATTTTATCATAAAATGACGTTCGCGGAAGACCTGGCAAAACACATTTTGGAGCATCGACTTTGTTTTTTGCCACATTTTTCACGAATGTCATGTGTTGATGAAATTTTGCAAGCTATCAAAGTATTTGTCAATGTTTGACACAAACAATTCAGAATTTTTTGATTTTGTTTTGATTTTATTGTTCACCCGAGCTCACATGACCTCGGGATCAACATTTGCATGTGCATCTTTCTATTACTGTTGATTTAGTGCAATTTTCAGGCTCCCACACAGGGCGTGCAATCAAAAACGATCAATATGATTTTCGATGTAAATTTTATTTATGACCGGCCGTTTTATGTCTTGTTGTCTTTCCTTTTATGGATTATTGTTTTTCTTGATAATTATTATAAATAAGATGTCCCTTAAGTGTATTTTCTGGAAGAAAAATATAGTGTTGAATAAAATGTACCGAGACAAAACCGGAGGTTGTTCGATTGTACCAAATGCAGTTCAACTATGCCGTGTGCCTGCTAATACTCTACCCAATCCGGACCGTCCATTTCCCCAATCGACGACGCGTGAAGCTCGCAGCAGGTCGTCGCCGGCCTTGCATCTGAAGGCAGCACGATAGTCACGTGCCATCCCGCGTCTCCCTCCCTAGTCCATCCGCAGCAAGCAAAGCAGGCCGGCACGCACCCGCAAATCCTCACCTCCCCAACCCAACCCCCACTGCCGCCAGGGCGCGAGATCTCCCTCCCTCCCTCCCTCCCCTCAGATCCGCCTCGCCGACACCGCCCGCCGGGCTCGCCGCCGACGCCGCCATGTCGCACAACTACGGGGACACGATCCCGCTCCACCCGTCGTCGGCGCAGTCCGACATGGACGAGATCGAGAGCCTCATGTACGACGCGCCCTCCGCCACCGTCCTCCCCGCGCGGCCGCCCTCCCCACCGCGCGCCTCCATCCCCATCTCCACCTCGCCTCCCCCGCCGTCCTCCAAGCCGCCCCTCCCCGCCTCCTCCGTCCCCATCTTCGTGCCCCAGGGGCCGAACCCCGCCGCCCCGTCCGGGTCCGTCTCCGTCGCCATAGCCTCCGACGGCTTCGGCCCCCCGCCCAACACGCTCACCGAGCCCGTCTGGGACACCGTCAAGCGCGACCTCGCCCGCATCGTCAGCAACCTCAAGCTCGTCGTCTTCCCCAACCCCAACCGCGAGGACCCCGGGAAGGCGCTCAGGGACTGGGACCTCTGGGGCCCCTTCTTCTTCATCGTCTTCCTCGGCCTCACGCTGTCCTGGTCTGCCTCTGTTAAGAAGGTACCTGACATCCCTTCCACAATCAGATCTCGTGGTAGCTTTTGCATTGATTTCTGGGATTTAGCTCTTGCTTAGTTAGTGCTCGACTTCGTGGTATCTCTAATTTTCTATAAGGTAGATCAGATTGTACATTATTGAACTGTATGGCGCGATTCATGTTTAGTACTTGGAGGCAAGCGTCACTGTTATTATTCCCTTGCAAGTTCGATGTTGCCTAAGGGAAGACTGAATCTAGTGTTGTACGACTATATACTAGGTCTGGAGGGATGGGATTAGAACCATCACTCATAGTGCTGTATCCAGTTAATTCCATCCTGTTATTTTCTATGACTAAATCTAGACGAGGTGTGAAACATGTGCTTATTCTGCTGTGGGTTTTTCTGTGCCCATTTTAGTTCATTTTCACACTTTGATAATTACAATCGTCATCAAAAGTGAACTCTGCTATAAGTGTTGAAGTTTCTACCTTATACTGTATTAGCTATTCTGGTATGTCTTGTGTTCGAATTTGAGAATGCACTATGTTCTTGGTTCTAAATCGGTATGCAGGCATCACAATGCTGAAACTTGATGTCCATGTTTACTAGTGGTGACTGATGAGCCGACATAATTTCATATTTATTCTCACAACTTTTAGTCCATTTTGTATAATCTAGAATTATCTAACGGACAATTTGTGGACTTTTCCTGAACTGCAAGGTTTGTAGGTGCCATTTCGACAAACTAGTTGGCAATACTAGTTATTTTATTACAGAATATGGTATAACCGTACTGGATATCTTTGCCTAAACAATCATGTTCTCTTAGAACATGTGGATGTCTATGCAAATTAGAACGTGCAGGGTCACTTTTAAGCTTTAAGATTGGTTCTTACTGTGCAACAATGTGGTGTAGCTTACTGGATTGCTTCTGGAACGTGGAGAGTGTCCGTATTATGGAGTACTGAACTACTGATTAGCGACAAAACAAATTACTAAAACTGCCCCTGCAAAATATGATCTCAATTGCTAATAATCTGGAAGACTGCTACATAATCTACTTTTGAACTTGCAGTAATTTTTTATGGCATTGTACACCTAGAAGAAACCGAAATTTTCTTCAATATTTTCTCCTGAATGAGCAGAAAGGCATGGCATCTAATGTTGTGGGTATGGTTATTACATGATATGAAGAAAGCAAGGTGTTTCAGTTATTTCCTCATATATTTCTCTGTTACATTGAACATTATAGCTACAGACATATGGAATATTCACTTTTGAACCTTTCTGATTTTGATTTCTCTGTGTTGGCATATTAGCATTGTTATGTTATTTTCTTCCAGTGGCCAATATACTTATATGTGTCGCTTATAGTTGTCCTCTCTCTTTGTAGTTTACAAGTCTTCTTTGTTTCCTTCCGTGCAAAGTGCTGATCTATATGTCGTTGTGTTTGTAGTCTGAAGTATTTGCTGTCGCGTTCGCTGTGCTGGCAGCTGGGGCTATAATCTTAACACTAAATGTTCTGCTTCTGGTAAGCGCTGTCTCTCACACACAAAGCACACTTACTTGATCCAAACTATACCTACTGTAGAATTTTTGGAATGATTTCTTGCTGTCTCCCTGCAGGGTGGGCACATCATCTTCTTCCAAAGCCTCAGTCTCCTTGGCTATTGTTTGTTTCCTCTGGATGTTGGAGCCCTAATTTGTTTGCTGAAGGACAATGTCATACTAAAGATCATCGTCGTGACAGTCACACTGGCATGGAGCTCCTGGGCTGCCTACCCATTCATGAGCGCTGCTGTGAACCCAAGGAGAAAGGCTCTGGCCATATATCCCGTATTCCTCATGTACATCTCGGTTGGGTTCCTCATAATTGCCATAGATTAGCCCTTGGGGTGAGCAATGTAGTAACACCTGAAATGTGAAATTTTCCCCGTTGTACCGCCGGAACGTATACAGGCTTGAATATACTTTGTACCCCTATGGAGCCCTTACCGATTGTTTTGTCGAGAACCTGGCCTTCACATGAGCAGGAGGCATAAGGCTGTAAAATTGGTCGAAAATTATATGTTGGTCTACTCTTGTAAAGGACATCTCGTGCTTTGGACCACGTAACTGACTATATATCAAACTTTCCGACTTGTTTTTTTTTTGCGGGGGGACTTACCGACTTGTTCAACGGCTGATACATGATGTCGGAATTAAATGTCAAGAAAAATCCCAAGGAAACTAGATGATTCATCTGGTTGTCCTTGAAAGTACATAATCTGCTTATGGTGATATGCCTTTTCTTCTTGTGAAACCTTTTTTTGCACCCTGGGATCCATTCCTGGGATTTTTTGGTGCCTGGCATAGGGCTCTTCTGTGATTAGAATACTTTTCCAAACTTCCTTTTGTCCTTAGGTAGTGCCAGGCGAGGTTGCAGCCCATCCAGGCGGAGGAAATCGGACGCTTGGACCAGGTTAACTACTCTTTGTTCTTATGCTTTTTAATTTTCACCAGGCTAATCACACAACCAGGCCAGGCATGTATTTCTCTTCCAGGGACAAACCAAACAACTACCAGGCCAGCGTGGAGCGGTGTGTACGCAAACCAAACTGACCCTGAAAGACTTTGTTGTTGTTGTGTTAATTAGGCTGTTTGTGACCGAAAGGTTTTGTTGCTGTTTGCTTTTGTTGCGTACTGGTATTGTATAACTTTTGTCATATCTGTGTTGTGGTCTGGCATTTTCTATTGTAGTCAGTGACGCCTAATCTGGCTGTGTCCTAGCGTTGCACACCAGCCTTATTACCAGGAGCCAAAACGGATTTGATTGCATGCGGTAGCGAGGAAATCATGTGCCGGAGTGGGGCTGTGGTGGTGGGCGGCCGTGCGTACATTTCCTGGCATTTGGGATGTTGCCACGGACTGGCTGAGTGCCATCTGTGTGAGCTTTCGGCTGAAAGGCGAGCGTGGTCACCGCAGCATTTGGGACGAGAGAGACACGCGAGGAGGAAACCCCGGAGGGCGTGGTGCCTTCTTCGGTTCAGCCCGTGGAAGTGGAAGCGGCAGTCTGCATCGGTACACGGCGGACAGCGGACACAGCTTATGGCTTCCCAGCTGGTACGACGCGCGCGTGGACCGTGGGCAAAGATATCAAAGCATCTGCAGCCGCCGGACTTAGGCAAATCCGACGCCTATACACCCACGGGCCTGTCCGCACATTCACACGCCTCAAATACGGAACCTCAAATTCATGTAAATCATGCACATCGAGCATACAATATAAATTGTTCGAATTCAACAGTTTAAAACAAAGCAAAATAAATCATAGTCCAACAATCCGGACATGCTAAAATAAAGGTCCTGATATTACCCACACGTGTGGGCGTTAAGAGGTCTTGCCACACGTCGCGTATGGTATCTAAGAGAAACAGCCCACACGCATACGTGTGCGCAAAACAGGTAACGCCCACACGTCCGGCCTCCTGCCTCGCGGTCCCGTCCACACGCCTACGTGTGGACAAAACAGGTAACGCCCACACGCCCGCACGTCCGGCCTCCTACTTCACGGTCCTGCACGCCCGCGTGACAGTCATCACGCGCCCTTACCCCAAACCTGTCCGGACCCCTCTTCCATGTTTGTTTAACTGCAGTTGCCATGGTTGCTGAACTGCAGTTGCCATGTCTGGACAACTACAATTGCCATGGTTGCTCAACTGCAGTCGCCATGTCTGAACAACTGCAGTTGCCATCTCAGGTCAAGTGCAGTTGACATTTATGGACAACTGCAGCTGTTGCCATGTATGGACAACTGCAGCTGTTGCCATGTATGGCCAACTGCAGCTATCATGACTTATCACTTGCAGTTGTGTGACGCCCCCGATCTCGACCGTACGCTAATCAAACACGCAATGCGTACGACCAAGATTAGGGACTCACTGATTGATATCACAACACAACACTAGACACAAATTAAAGTCATACAGCTTCATATTACAAGCCAGGGGCCTCGAGGGCTCGAATACAAAGCTCGACAAAGCACGGGTCAGCGGAAGCAAATAATATCTGAGTACAGACATAAGTTAAACAAGTTTTTTCTTAAGAAGGCTAGCACAAACATAAGCAGCGGATCGAAAGAGGCGAGGCCTCCTGCCTGGGAACCTCCTAACTACTCCTGAGCGTCGGCACTCTCCACGTAGTAGTAGGCTCCAGCGGTGGTGTAGTAGTCGTCTCCGGCGTACTCCATCTCCTGGGCTCCATCGTCTGAACGCGGAATCGTATCGAGGGGGAAAGAGAAAGCAAAGCAGCGGTGAGTACTCATCCAAAGTACTCGCAAGACTGACATCAGAGCTATGCTAAGTATGCATCAGTATCAAGGGGAGGGGTTATATCTGGTCTGACTGCAGAAATCAAGAATAGGGAGAAGGCCTAGTCCTATCGAAGACTAGCATCTTCAGCATCTTGCAGCATTAGAAGAGAGTAGACTGGTACCTCATATATAGTCATATTATTATAGCAATTTTATTAAGTAACCACGCCCAGAGATTCTTCCTCGACTCCCTGCGAGGAAGCAAACCCGGAGCCAACATTCATTTCAATTAAAGTCACAATTATAGTTGTAGAAGGTCAAGGTACAACTCCAAGTCGTCCTGTTACCGTGGACACGGCTATTCGAATAGATAATTTCTTCCCTGCAGGGGTGCACCACATATACCCCAACACGCCTGAATCACCTCCGGCCGGACACACTTTCCTGGGTCATGCCCGGCCTCGGGATATCAACACGTCGTCGCCACACCTAGGCTCAACGAAGAGGCCAGCCCGCCGGTCTAAATCCTAAGCGCGCAGGTTCGTGGGCCCACTTGCCCTTTCACTCCTGCATGATGCGAAGGCGGCCGGAAGCAGACCTAGCACACTCCAGTCCAAGAGCTGTACCGTCCAGTCCAATCCGGCGCGCGCCGCTCCATTGCTGACGTCCAAAGAGCTTCGGCTGATACAACGACGCTGAGTACCCATAACTTCTCCCACGTGAAGGTTAGTGCGTATTAAGGCCAACGACCTAACTCAGATCAAGTACCCAACCCATTAGCATTTTATTAATGCGGGGAAAGCGCGACCCATGAAGTGCGGTCCGTCGCCCCGCCTCGAGGACCGTGGCAAGGGCCTCTCCTGCCCGTCCATGCCTCATCAACATCAAACCGTGGGTACCCCTCAGGGCCGACCCATCACCAACATGTTTCTGAAACCAGGTCATAGTAACTGTGTGTATAAAACATCAAGACGGATCCTGAGGAATCACCCTCAAAGGGTCCCGCTCGATGAAACCGTCAAGGTGGACTTAGAGGAATCACCCTCGAGGGTCCCACACTTGAGGGGTTGCACGACAGAGTCATCGTCGGGAGTGGCGAAGGAGGAATCACCCTCGATAACCACGACCGACTAGCTACACTACAGAGCTAGCATCATGAGTACTTCACAAGGTGTCACCCTTGGTACTCGATAGTAGCGCTGCAGAGTCGTACAACTAAGGGGGGTGCGGTGATGTGAGGGGCCTGGCTTGTCGGTCGGTTGACCGAGTCTCCGAGTCTTCGGGTCGTCGAGTCGTCGATGAAGAAGCAGGGGCAACTGGGACTAAGGGGTCACTGGGAATTATTGATCAACCTATACTAAGCAGTTGATATGATTGCAGGTATTGTAGCAGTTTATCAAAAGCAAGCTATGCATCAGAATAGGAGCTAGCTAATACAGTAGCAAAATCTAATGCAAGAAGGAGAGGGAAAGAAAATGGGCGATATCGGAATGCTCAAGGGGGGGTTGCTTGCCTTGCTGCTCTGCTGCAAAAGGCTGATCGTCAACGGTGTAGTCGTAACCGGCAGCACCGTCAGTCTCGGGGTCTACCGGTAAGAATGGGGGGAGAAACAATAAATATAAAGCAGACAAATGCATCACGATGCATGACATGGCAATATGCAGGGCTAGGCATGCACTAACGCAGTACTACACGCCGCAGACGGGTCGGAAGAATATCTGACGATATTTTCCGGGTCTCGGGCTACTACCGGACAGGCGTAAACGATGGAAAAGTTCAATGTTTGCTATGCTAGAGGCATGCGACAGACTAACGGACAGCGTAGTCAGATTCGTGGAATTATTCTGATCAACTTTCATGTTCGAAACTTTTTCATCCGAGCTACGGATTATTTTATATTAATTTTTAAAGTTTTATTAATATTCTGGAATAAAACAGATTAAATTTAATTTGAAAATAGCATTATGACATCAGCATGATGTCATGCTGACATCAGCAGTCAACAGTCACAGTTGACTGGTCAACCTGACATGTGGGTCCCACTGTCATAGTCTTATCTAATTAACAGTATTAATTAGGTTTAGGTTAATTAAATTAGCTAATTAATTAACTGTTAACTAATTAATTAACCTAATTAATTAATTTTTAATATTATTTATTATTTATATTCTTTTTATTTATTTCATTATTATTATTTTTAACACATCTTTTTTTTCTTTTCTTTTTTTTTAAACAGGGCGCGGGCCCTAGTGGCCAGTGAGAGAGGGGGTTAAGTGGGGATTAGCCCCACTTAACCAGAGAGAGCCGGCCGGGGCTCAGGCCCGAGGCCATGGCCACGGCGGGGGCTCGCCGGCGGCGATGGAGGGGTGTAGGGCGAGCGGGGCAGCGGGTGGCGCGGGCGGAGCAAGGCGGCCGGAGTGGTGAGCGCGCGGCGGGGCGGCGAGTGCGGCGGGACGTCGGCCCGATCCAGATTTGGATCGGGAGAGGAGAGGGGGGGGAGTGCGGGCGCTGGGGCTAGGGTTTCTGGGTGCGGGGGGGGGGGGGGTTGTAGGGGCGGGGAGGGCCGGCCTGGTGGGCTGGCCGGTTGGGGAGGCCAGGCTGGGCCAGGCCCAGTGGGGGGGGTGTTTGTTTTTATTTTTCTTTTAATTTAGTTTTTGTTTTTATTTATTCTAGCACTATTGGACCTATGCAAAAATATGTGATCATGCCCATAATTCAAAGTGCAATTTTAGACAGCGCCACAAAAGAGATTGGGGGCAATTGAAACTACCCTGGGAATTTATATAATTGAAAGGCATTTAATAATTGTTTTGGCATCTGTTAAAACAGTTTTGAGGCACAAAATCATACGATAAAATGTTGGTTCCAATTTTAGAATAGCTTAGGGAATAATTGCAATCTAAGCATGATTTTTAATTTGAGGTTTTGCAAAACTTTGAATTCCACTTTTCAAATAGTTTTGAATTGCATTGGGATTTCAACGAGAGATTGATTTCAACAGTGTTCACACATAATCCTCAGATTACTGTAGCTTGATTACAGAGTTTACTGTAGTAGTAAATCCAGGGCGTCACAAGTTGCCATGCCTGGTCTACTACAGTTCCCATGATTTGAAAACTGTAGGAGTTGCCACCTACTAACACTAGGCAGTTGCCATGTAACACTAGAAAGACAAGGCAAAATAATATCTTGGAGTTGCCATATGCTTCTAAGCACACTAGGCAGTTGCCATAGAAACACTGCAAAAAGACATGGCAAAATAATATATTCGGGTAAGAGAGAGAGTTGCCATCTACTTACAAGCACATTAGGTAGTTGCCTTGTATCACTGCAAAATACATGACAACTGATAGTTTGGGGTGTGAGAGAGGAGACGGGTGGCGATCGTGCGGGCGTGTGGGCAAACTGATAAATGCCCACACACCAGCCCCTCTGCGTGCGTGAAACATGCGTGTGGGCGAACTGATAAATGCCCACACGCCAGCCTGTCTGCGTGCGTGAAACAGGCGTGTGGGCGAACTGATAAACGCCCACACACCAGCCCCTTCCTACGTGGCATAGAAAATTGACGAAAACTTGTCAAGATTCGTGCAAACACGAATGGACGCCGATCCATGCGTGTGGGCGAGTTGCAAAACGCCTACACGTGTGGGCGTTATCTTTTTCGAAAAATAAAAATCAATGTCCAAACATGATGGATGCATCGCTACCTGACCGGATCATTCGCCGGATGTCATTCATGCCTCCTGCTCCGAGGCCATCCTTGTGTCATGCACTGCCTGCATCCGGGCCGCATGCTCCACCTGCATCCTTGCCACATGCTCCGCTAATGCCGCAACCGTCGTCGCCGCCTCGTACTCCCTATATTTAACCAAGTAATAATCCCATCATTTAATCTAACAATATTAAGTTTTACTTTGTGGAAATCATCAAATAAGGCTTTAAGATCATGTTTAACCAAATCCGGAAATGCTAGTTGAAGTCAGCAGTGAAGCCATCAGGGCCAGAAGATTTATTGTCTACCATATTAAAAACAACATTCTTGATTTCTTCTAAAGAAAACTCAACTGTCAATTTAACACCAGCACCCCTAGGTACAGTCCTGGGGTTTTCTATATTCGAGGAAATAGAAGAACTCTGTGGGTGTCCAAAAATCCCTTTATAAAAGTTAGTAATATAAGTAATCAACTCTTTGTCTCCCTCAATCCTCTGCTCGTCCTGATCCAAATAACTAATTCTGTTTTTCCATGTCTGTCGTTGACTTTGGCATGAAAAACCTAGTATTACTATCTCCTTCCAACAACTCATTAGTTTTTGCCCTTTGTTTTCACTTGGCTTCTTCTTATTTCATCAATTTTTGCCCTTTGTTTTCACTTGGCTTCTTCGTATTTCAAAAGCCTATCAAATTGAGATCTTAATTCAATCTGTTCTTTTATATCATCTGCAGTTAGTCCATGCAGTTCACTATGTTTATCAATTATATCAAGTTTACCGCGTATATCTTTTTTTAGCTCCCTGTGCCAAGCATTCATGTTTCTGTTTCAACCTCTGAGTTTAGATCTATGATTTCTAAACCTTTTCTGCCATTTTTAATATTAGAGTCAGTGATACCAGAATCATTCCAAGTATCATAAACAATTTTATCCAGGCCTTCTCTAAGAAAGCAAGAGTTTTCAAATCTGAAAATAGGATCAGATTTTTGTATATTGCCAGTGTCCAACAACGGGGGTGTGTGGTCAGATATTTCTCACTACAGCAGAAACCTCAGAAAGAGAACTTCTCTTCCCAATCAACACAACGTAAAATCCTATCTATTTTTTCAAAAATTCTCTTCCTAATAAACACAACATAAAATTCTATCTACTTTTTCAAAAGTAGGATTAGGAAGATTGTTACCTCAAAATGTCCACCATGCAGTTCCACCTCCTCAAGCCCGCTTGCTCTAATATAGTAGCATTGAAAAGAAAGCTCCAATGACCTGCTTATTCTTCTTGGAAGCTTTCCTAATCATATTAAAGTCTCCCCCATTAAAATAAGATTTATACTCCACTGAAAGGACCTTAAACCTAAATAATTCAGCTAAAAATCTGGTCTTGCCCTTAGGGTAAGCATCACCATATATCAGCACTAGGTCCAGCTTGGTGTTCACATCTTGTACGGTCATTTTAATGTTGTATTCCCCATCCTCCTGTGTTATCACATCCAAGCCCCCTAGATTTCCAGATTTCCATTTTAATGTATAAATTAACCCTCAGCAAAATCACCCCAGATTTCCATAAAAGCCCCCTAGATTTCCAGATTCCCCTCACAGCAGGAGTATGATGCCAGCGAAAATCTCTCCGAGAACAGATGCTTTGTAGATCATTTCTAGAAAAACCTATTCTCATACTCCCTCCGTTCCTAAATATAAGTCTTTTAAGAGATTTCATTACGGACTACATACGGATGTATATAGACATACTTTAAAATATAGATTCATTCATTTTGTTCCGAATGTAGTCCTTAGTGAAATTTCTAAAAAGACTTATATTTAGGAACGGAGGGAGTAGTTTCTTGTAAAACCTATTCCCTACTAAATCTTTTTTTAGCATCCTCTCCAAATCCTCTCATATATTCTAAAAACGGTTTTGCTAAAACACATCTAGATGTGACATAAATATTGCACATCTAAGTCCTATATCATTGATCTTACATGGAGATTCGTGTGGATATTTTCTTTTTCTTTTTTCCTTTTTATGCTTGATTTAGTTATTTAGATGTGCGATAATTATGTCACATCTAGATGTGCTCTAGACACACCCTTCTAAAAAAACACCTCTCTTGAACTTCAGATACCGGTACATTCTGAACTTGTGATGAACTGGACAAGGCACAAAGAAGAACATGGACAGCAATCCAGACAGAGCGGTCTTTGCCCCCTAGTTAGAAACCCAAATCACCAATTAATCTCATGATCAAAGCAGAGAAAACAACACGCAAAGCGAATCCACAGTTTTAACATCCGATTAAGGCGTTCTACAACTCATGAGTTTGGTTTATTTATTCTTGCACGCCGGTGCGTGCGTGGGGCCAGTCAGGCGACCGAAGGGAGGATCCACACGGGCTCCACCTCCACGGAGTGCCCGCCCGCGATGGCCACCACCGCCGTCTCCCGGTCCCCCAGCGAGTACACGCCGATGGCGTGCGGCACCATCAGCTCCACGTCCCGCCGCGCGAAGTAGACGCAGTTCTCCCGGACCCCCGCCGTCGCCGGCGCCGCCACCGCCACCGACGCCACCGACCCCAGGAACACCGCCCTCCCGGGGAGCTCCGTCACCGACTCCCACTTGCACTCCTCCGGCCGGAACCGGCACACCTCCACCTCCACGTCCGCCGAGTCCCGCACCACGCTGTACAGCTTCTTCACCAGCAGGAGCTCCCCGTCGGACTCCAGCAGGTACCGCACCCGCCGCTCCAGCCACCGGTTCAGGTGGTTGGCATCCTTCTCGCGCAGCTCCGACACGGCCGCCACGCGCGCGCGGAGGTCGACCCGGTACGCCAGGACCGTGCCGTCGTCGCCCAGCGCGCACAGCCGCCCCCGCCAGAACGCCACGTCCCGGAACCCTCCGTGCGGCACCCCCGCGGCGATCGTGATCCAGGCGCCGCCGGACACGTCCGGCTGGAGCAGCGCCACCGTGCCCGCGCGGCCCAGCACGGCGGCCACCCAGCCGAGCGAGGTGGGCGGCGCGGACAGCACGATCTTGGCCACCGGGAACACGGGGGACCGTGGCATGGACACGGATTGTCCGGAGAAGAGGTTGCGGAGCTCGATCGCCCGCTCCTCGTCGAAGGCCATCGCGAGCCAACCGCCGATCTGGCCGCAGCACCGGCCGGAGCTGACGCGGTCGGGGAGGGCGAAAGGGAGGATCTCGCGGCGGTGGAGGCTGAAGAAGGCGAGGCTGCCGCAGGAGCCGGGGCGCCGGAGCAGGAGTCGCGGGGCCCCGAAGGGGAGGTCAGCCCAGATCGAAGCTCGCGCGCACGAGCGCCACGAGGAGCAGACGAGGCGGACGGCGACACGGTCGAGCGGGGCTAGCCTCCGTAGGATGCTCTCCAGGAGCTCCGGTGGGAGATCCGGCCAGGCGGACTGCCCCCCGCCCAGCTGCCGCCGGTGGGGATTGTACGGGGAAGCCATCACATATTCACACCCTCCTCCGCCGGCAGGAGTTTTCCTCCCACTTTTGTCCACATTAAATTTTTGGCATTTTACACCACCTGCGCGAATGTAATGACAGAAAAGACCAACTCTAAATGAAATTGACAGAAAAGACCATCTACCTTGTGGTGGCAAGTGCAGCAAATGACACGTGGCGCTTGTCGCCACAACCTATGATGGCGACACTGATCATCCGTGTGAAACGATGCACAATACACCCGTGAGTGACCATGAACAATGTTTTCATCAAAGTCTATGGCAGCAAGTGCCACGTGTCTCTCGCGTACTTGTCGGACAGGTGGTCTCTTTTGTTAATTCAACTTAAAAATGTTTCTTTCTATCATTATTACATTACAATAGAGTAAGTTATCTAAAATGCCAAAAATTCATACACATTACCCCAATAGAAACACACCACGTCACAGCCTTATACACAACATTATCCACAAGGAATTCATTTTAATTCTAGTTAATGGCAATTTTTTAGAAAAGCCCCTGGATATTAAATCAATCATAACTAATTATCTTTAAGTCCAAATTGAGTAAAACTTTTTGCAAAATGACCCTTATGGAATGCACTTTCACATAGGCCAATAAAAAAAATGGAATTTGAATAATTTAAAATTCAAATTCAAACAAAATGAATTAGATTTCAAATAGGACATAACTTCCAATTCATAAATCCAAATTAATTGACTCTTTTTGCAAATTGAACCTAGTTAATTATAGTTCCATCCTAGCTACTGTAATGTAGTTTTAAAATAATTTAAAATTATAATTTGAATATAGTTTAAACAGTAGTAGAATTCAAATATAAATTAAACCTGATTAGGTCTAACTCTGAATTAAAAATTGTTTACTAAAACAATTATGTCACCACTAGTTCAAAAATATGAAATGAACCTTAGGTTAGTGTGGTGGTCGAGGGCTCACCAGGGACGAGCCTAAGGGCGTCGGGCTCGATTGAGTGGGGCGAATGGTCGAGGGCGTCAAGTGATTTTTACTTTTTATAAGACACGATCACAGGGGCTGGCGCGGTCGAAGAACGCATGAGGTAGAGGTCGTGCACGTGCATGCGTGCGAGACGTGGAAGACGTGGGATCAAGCGGTTGCGGGAGGTGAGGCATGACCTGACGCGCTGGCCTGGGCGGCTGATAACCCACATGTGTAGGGGATCGTTTATAGCCTTTTTCGATAAGAGTGTCGAACCCAACGAGGAGCTAAAGGTAGAATTAATATTCTCTCAAGTTATATCAACCACCGATACAACTCTACACGCAATAATGTTCACTATACCTAGTACAAGAAATAAACTACTTTGCGGGAATAAAACTAGAAGTACTTTGTAGGTGTGATAAGATAGTTTTGCAAGATAATAAAGAACGTGGAAATAAAAGTTAGGTGTTGTTTTAATAAGAGAAAAATAAAGTAAATATAGCGAGTGTGGAAAAGTGGTGGTAGGATTTGCAGAATTGTCCCAAAGCGATTGGCTAAGTCACTAGACCGATATCATGTTTTTTATGTGGGAGAGGCCACTGCTAGCATGGCATCCCTTACTTGGAATTCTATGCACTTATGATTGGAACTATTAGCAAGCATCCGCAACTACTAATGTCCATTAAGGTAACACCCAACCATAGCATTAAGATATATTGGTCGTATGAATCAATTTCTATGTTAGGAAGAAGCTTTTTTCACTCTTGCCCTCCAATGCATAGTCCTATCAACATACAACTAACCCCATGGTGTGATCCACATGCGCTATCATGTGATGGGCACCAAAGGACAAAAACATAACCACAATCAATTTAAACCAATCATAGCAATTCACCAATCATCCATAGGACAACAAAAATCTACTCAAACATCATAGGATGGCAACACATCATTGGAAAATAATATGAAGCATAAAGCACCATGTTCAAGTAGGGGTACAACTGAAAATAGATGAGGGAAGGTGATGGTGGTGGTGATGACGGCGGCGAAGTTGTTGGTGTAGATCGTCGTCATGATGGTTGCCCCGGTGGCGTTCCGGCGCCACCGGGTTAGAGGGGGGGAGAGCCCCCTCCTTGTTCTTCTTCCTTGGTCTCCCCCTAGATGGGAGGAGAGTTTCACCTATGGTCCATGGCCGCCATGGCTCCCGGAGGGCAGGAGCCCCTCCGAGATTGGATCTCTCTCTGTTTCTCTTCTGTTTCGCGTCCTGTTTTCTGGCCCTTCACCGTTTCTTAAATATTCGGAGATCCGTAAGTTCGATTGGGTTGAAATTTTGAGGGGATTTTTATCGGGAAAGTATCTTTCTTGCTGCGAAAGAAGGGCCCCAACCGACTTATGAGGGAGTCCCAAGGAAACCAGGTGCTCCATGTTGCCTTGGGACCACCTTGGGCACCGTCTTGTGTTGATTCTTCTTCCCAGAAATCACATATATTCCAAAATAATTCTCCATAAATTTTTATCGCGTTTGGACTTTGTTTGATATGAATTTTCTGTGAAACAAAAAACACACAAAAAACAGGAACTCACACTGGGCATTGGATCAATATGTTAGTCCTAAAAATAATATAATGTTGCCAAAAGTATATGAAACTTGTAGAATATTGGCATGAGATAATAAAAAATTATAGATACGACGGAGACGTATCTGCATCCCCAAGCTTAATTACTACTCGTCCTCGAGTAGGTAAATGATAAAAAGATAATTTTTGATGTGGAATGCTACCTAACATAATCTTGAACAAATGTCTAATCATGGCATGAATATTAAGATACAAGTGATTCAAGGCAATAGTCTATCATTTGAAAAAAAGACATCCCTACTTAGGTTTACTAGCAAACAATCATGTCCTTTCAAAATAACAATGCTAAAGAACGTTATCCCTACAATATCATATGGCCTGTCATGTTTAGTCTTCCTAGCATGAAGTATAAATCATGAGCACCCCGATGTCAAACCAAGCAATTGACTCATACTTCTAACGCGCTTCAGTATTTGAACTCCCACGCAATACATGAGCGTGAGCCATGGATATAGCATATAGGTGGAATAGAGTATGGTGGTAGATATCAAAGGAGTAAAAAGGTGGGAAAGTCTCACATCAACTAGGCGGATCAACGGGCTATGGAGATGCCCATCAATCGATATCGATACAAGGAGTAGGGATTGACATGCAACAGATGCACTAGAGTTATAAGTATATGAAAGCTCAAATGAAACTAAGTGGGTGTGCATCCAACTTGCTTGCTCATGAAGACCTCAGGCATTTGAGGAAGCCCATCATCGGAATCTACAAGCCAAGTTCTATAATGAAAAATTCCCACTAGTATATAAAAGTGACAAATCAGAAGACTCTCTATATGAAGAATATGGTGCTACTTTGAAGCACAAGTGTGGTAAAGGATAGTAGCAAAGTCCCTTCTCACTTTTTCTCTCATTTTTTAGGTGGGAACTTTTTGACTCCCCCTTTTTTCACTTTTTTCATTTTTTTTTCATTTTTTATGGTGAACTCATTTGGCCTCCCCCATTTTTCTTTATTTTTTTATTTTTCGTCCGGAGTCTCATCCCGACTTGTTGGGAATCATAGTCCCCATCATCCTTTCCTCACTGGGACAATGCTCTAATAATGATTATCATCACACTTCTATTTACTTACAACTCGATATTACAACTAAATGAAGAACAATTATGACTCTATATGAATGCCTCTGGCAGTGTACCAGGATGTGCAATGATCTACTGTAACATGTAGAAAATGATGAATGGTGGCTTTGCCACGAATACTATGTCAGCTATATGATCATGCAAAGCAATATGATGATGAACACACAAGTCATGTGACGGAACGGTGGAAGTTGCATGGCAATATATCTCGGAATGGCTATGGAAATGCCATGATAGGTAGGTATGGTGGTTGTTTTGAGGAAGATATAAGGTGGCTTATGTGTGATATATGGTGGTTTGGATGCACTGGCAAAGTTTGCGCCAACTCTGAGGTGAGAAAGGGCAATGCACGGTACCGAAGAGGCTAGCAAATTGCGGAAAGGTGAGATTGCGTATAATCCATCGACTCACATTAGTCATAAAGAACTAGTATACTTATTGTGAAAGTTTAATTAGCTCTCTCGAAGCAAAGTACTACTCGCATGCCCCTAGGTAGGAGGTTGGTAGGAGTTAACCATCACGTGCCCCCGATTAAAAAACACAAAGGATTTCTATCAAGGATAAATTATGCTCCAACTTCATCGCATAACTGGAGACTATACGTGATGCTTCGGGAATCACAAACATCAACACCAATATTCTTACTAATCCACAAGCATCCACTCATGCACCCACATACTACTATCTTAATGTGGCAAAACTATTGCAAGGAATCAAACATATCATATTTAGTGATCTACAAGGATTACTATCTTAATGACCAATTCCTGTTGACTCTCTAAATAGGTATAAGTGAAGCATGAGAGTTTAATTCTTTCTACAAAAGACCACACTCTAATAAATATAAGTGAAGGAAAAGAGCATTCTATAAATAACGGTTTTCTATACGTAGAGAAATAGGCATCCAAACTTCAAAAGATATAAGTGAAGCACACCAAGCATTCTATAAAGCCATACTCAAAAGATATAAGTGAAGTGCAAAGATCATTCTATAAATCAACCAAGGACTTTCCCATACCAGCATGGTGTATTGCTAAAATAAAAATAAAAGGCACACGACACTCCAAGAATTTACGCATATCATGTGAACAAAACAAAAACCGAGACATACCAATAATTGTCGAGGAAGGACGATGGGATGCCTTCGAGGGCATCCCCAAGCTTAGACGCTTGGGTCTCATTGAATATTTACTTGGGGTGCTTTGGGCATCTCCAAGCTTGAACTCTTGTCGCTCCTTATTCTTCTTACATAGATACCTCCTCGATCTTCGAACACTTCATCCACACAAAACTTAACGGAACTTTTATTAGAAAGGTTAGTACATATAACATTAAATTCCATCATGTCTTGCCATCACATTATTGTATAATTATAATCCAACATTACCTACTATATGCTATCACAATTCTATGGCTCCCAAGTCAATGGGGCTCAATAAGAATTCAAACATAAGCACACAAAGAAACTATAACAACAACCTGTGAAAAACAAGACAGTCTGTAAAGATGCAAATGAAACATATATTTCTGTAACTCAAACAGTTCTAAAAATTAGCACGTAGTAAACAATTTGCATAACATTAGTGTGTAAAAATTTCAGAATTTTTGCATGCTCCATTAAAATATCAAAATTCAAACACTACAGCAAAAGTTTCTGTTTTCGCACAACACATATCAAACAAGCAATTTAAACATCCTAAAGGTAAATCTTAGCACATTATTTTTATAATACAATGGATTTGTACAAGGGGATAATTATTATTTTTGAAAATTTTCTGTGATCAAGATTCACAAAGTTTCCATGGGCATGAACAAAAGTTCAAGGACGTCCCCCACTTCAACGGTGCTCATCTTTCTCACTTTCACCTTTCTTTTTGAAATGTTTTAAGTTCTCCACTTTATTTTATTGTTTTTAATAATTTTAAAAGCACACAACAAAATAAAATGACTCTCTAAAACTTCCGGGTTGTCTCCTCGGCAGCGCTTTCTTTAAAGCCATTACGCTAGGCATATAGTGCTCAAATAATTTATCCACCTGGATCCCAAGGTATATCAAAGCCAATTTTAATTAACAATGATTTGTAATTAAGTAGAGATCACAAAGCAACATATATCATGTAACAACGAAAGTCTAACTCTCTTCCTATGCATTGGCATGTCATAAAAGAACAATTCATGCACACAAAGTAAAGGCCAATGCATAGTAGAAATAGTTTCTTGCAATTTTATCGTATTGGAAACATAGAGAGGTGAAGATTTGGTTCCTCTCTCACAATAATTGCAAGTAGGAGCAGCAAGCACATGCATATTAATATCCAGCAAAATCATCATGTGTAATGGTAAAATGCAATCCATCAATATAATCCTTAATAAGTGCAAACTTCTCCGATATGGTGTAGTTGGGAGAATTCAAAAGGATAAAAGGACTATCATGTGTGGGTGCAATAGAAACAATTTTATCCTTAACATAAGGAACTATAGCAAGTTCATCTCCATAAGCATAATTCATATTGGCATCATGGCCACAAGCATAGCAAGCATCAAGTTCATCAAAAAGGGATATTTCAAACGAATCCAAGGGATCATACCAATCGTCATAGCATTCATCCTTCGGTAAGACCAAAAGGAAATTAAACATTGTATGAGTTGAAGAGTTACTCTCATTAGAAGGTGGGCACGGGTAGCTAATCCGATGTTCCTTCATTTGTTCTTCGCTCTCCTCCTCATCTTTTGCATCTAATGAGCTCACAATTTCAGCAATTTCTTCTTCCATAGGTTCCTGCAAAATATTAGTCTCTTCCAAGGCAGCAGACATTCTCTCAATAAATTCTTTAACATAAGCATTAGAAGCATAGTTTTCATAGCAATATTTAAGTATAGCAAAATTTTCAGATTTGTAAAGAATAGCATCATACTTTTCAATCAAAGAAGCAATTTCATATGCACCCTTAAAAGCAACAAATTCTTCAATTTGTTCAATATCATAAAAACTATAGATATCCTTGGCATAAGAAGATAGCATTTCATTATCATTAAACTCACATTGGTAGGGAAGGTGCTTTTCAGTGTCTTCAGAACAACAAGTAAAATCATTATTTTGCATAAATTCCAAACATAGCAACACAAACAATTAATTTGATGCCATAAAAGTTTCCCTTTTTGAGACAAGCGGTGTCGCACAAAATAAGCATGCTCATCTAATGATTTTCCCTCAACTAAGCTAGTTGGGTTTTCAGCACGAGGACAAAGGGATCGAAGATGATCCAAGTAGAAAGCCTCAATAGTATGGTAGATTTTGGGTGGATCCTCAACCACTGGGTTAGCAAGTACAACTATTTTTTTGGTATTTTATGTTTCCTACCCATAACTAAATATAGAAAACAAGAACTGAAAATAACATTACTTAGAGATAAAGCAAACAAGCACACACGAGAATATCAACCCCACGCTATTGCTCCCCGGCAACGGCGCTAGAAAAAGGTCTTGATAACCCACAAGTGTAGGGATCGTTTGTAGTCATTTTCGATAAGTAAGAGTGTCGAACCCAATGAGGATCTAAAGGTAGAATTAATATTCTCTCAAGTTCTACCAACCACTGATACTTGTGATCTGCGTTGGATTTTCCGTGAAGAGGAACGGGTGATGCATCACATTATAGATAAGTATTTATCTCAGTTGAAAACCAAGGTTTATCGAACCAATAGGAGTAGCATGCAACCCCCATCTTCAGTGACTGCACACAAAGAAGCAAACACTTGCACCCAACGTGGGCAAGAGGGTTGTCAATCCCCCTAGACTCGTTATTTGCAAGCAATGAGGTGTGTAGATGACAGTTGAAAAAAGTAAATTGTAAAATAAAATAAACACAAATAAATGGCAGCAAGGTATTGAAAGCTTTTGTAAATTTATAAATGCATAGACCCGGGGGATGTAGTGTTCTCTAGTGACATCTCTCATGTAGTAGGCATACGGTGGGTAAAGAAATTACTGTTGGGCAATTGATAGAAAAGCGCATAGTTATGTGATATTCACGGCAATGATCGTGTGTATATAGGCATCACGTCCATAAGAAAATAGGCCGACTCCTGCCTGCACCTATTACTATTACTCCACGTCGAGAGCGCTTCTATGCTTGCATCTCTAAGTATTTAGTTCATGACAAACAGAGTAATGCTTGGATAACGATGACATGATGTAGACAAAGGAAACTCAATCAATATGAATTAACCCCATCGTTTTATCCTTAGTGGCAACAATACAAAGACGTGTCTTGTCCCCTTCTGTCACTAGGATATAGATCACCGCTAGATTGAACCCACTACAACGCACCCCTCTCACTAAAGAAATATCAATCTAGTTGGCCAAACTATTTCAGTAGATCGGAGAGATTTACGAAGCTATAATAATCATGCAAATAAGAATCATAATAGAAATCAGAGAAGACTCAAATAATTTTCATGAATAATCTGAACATAAACCCACAATTCATAGGATCCCAACAAATGCACCGCACAAAGTGATTACATCGAATAGATCACCGCGAAGATGCCGTGAACTTTGTATTGAAGATCAAGTGAGAGGGATAGCCATCTAGGTACTTACTACGGACCCGTATGCTGTAGGGAACTACTTACACAACACCATGGGAGCAACAAGGTTGATGTAGAGGCCCTCCGTGATCGACCCCCCTTTGGCAGGGCACCGGAACAGGGCTCCAGATAGGCACACGGCGGAATAGAGACTTGCGGTGGCGGAAAAATGTTTCGGGAGGCTCTCTAGGGTTTGGGGTATTTATTGGAATTTTTAGGCCAGAGAGGGGCGCTGGGAGATGCCCGAGGGGGGCACCACATAATAGGGCGTGGCCACCCCCCCATGGGCGCGCCCTGTTGTGTGGTGGCTCCCTCGTGGAGCCTCCGGCCTCCTCCCAAAGCTTCTAGGTCTTCTTTTGGTCCAGAAAAAATCATAAAAAAGTTTCGGGGCAATTGGACTTCGTTTGGTACTGTAAACCTGAAAAGTCAAAAACATGCAGAAATCATCAACTGACACTGGGCACTGGGTTAATAGGTTAGTGCTCAAAATAATATTAATTGGTAAATAATCACCCAAAAAGAATCCTAGAATGATAATATTATAGCATGGAACGATAAAAAATAATAGATACGTTGGAGACGTATCAAGTATCCCCAAGCTTAATTCCTGCTCGTCCTCGAGTAGGTAAATGATAAAAATAGAATTTTTGATGTGACATGCTACCCAATGATAGCCCACAAGTATATGGGATCACAACAGTTTTTGAGGGTAGAGTATTCAACCCAAATTTATAGATTCGACACAAGGGGAGCCAAAGAATATTTGCGAGTATTACCAGTTGAGTTGTCAATTCAACCACACCTGGAGATTAAATATCTACAGCAGAGTGATCAGTAGCACAGTAGTATGATAGTTTTGATAGCAGTAGTAACAGTAATAGTAACGGTAACAGTGATAGCAATGGTTTTGTAGAAAGTGTAACAGTAACAGTAGCAATAGTAACTTAGCAAGAATAATATGTGGAAAGCTCGTAGGCACTGGATCGGTGGATTTGTTGGATGATATTCATCATATAACAGTCATAACCTAGGGCGACACAGAACTAGCTCCAGTTCATAAATGTAATGTAGGCATGTATTCCGTAAATAGTCATACGTGCTTATGGAAAAGAACTTGCATGACATCTTTTGTCCTACCCTCCCGTGGTCGCGGGGTCCATAAGGAAACTAAGGGATATTAAGGCCTCCTTTTAATAGAGAACTGGAACAAAGCATTAACACATAGTGAATACATGAACTCCTCAAACTACGGTCGTCACCGGATAGTATCTCGACTATTGTCACCCCGGGGTTTACGGATCATAACACATAGCAGGTGCATATGACTAGCAAGATCGGATCAAGAACATAGATATAATGGTGATAACATATGTGGTTCAGATCTAAAATCATGGCACTCGGGCCCTAGTGACAAGCATTAAGCATGGCAAAGTCATAGCAACATCAATCTCAGAACATAGTGGATACTAGGGATCAAGCCCTAACAAAACTAACTCGATTACATGATGAATCTCATCCAACTCCTCACCGACCAGCGAGCCTACGAAGGAATTACTCACTCACGGTGGGGAGCATCATGGAATTGGCGATGAAGGAGGGTTGGTGATGACGAAGACCGAAGATTCCTCTCTCCGGAGCCCCAAACGGGCTCCAGATCTGGCCTCCCGACGAAGAACAAGAGGTGGCGGCGGCTCCGTCTCGTGAAACGTGATAAAACTTCCTCTCCTATTTTTTCTTCGAAAATAGGAATTTATAGTGATGGAATTAGGGTCAGTGGGGCCACGAGGTGAGCACAACCCACTAGGGCGCGCCTGGAGGGGGTGGCGCGCCTTGGTGTATAGTGCCCAGCCAGGGCACCCCTTCCGGTGGTTCTTGGCTCCAGTATTTTTTATTTATTGTAAAATAATTCTCGAAAAGTTTTGTCCAGTTCCGAGAACTTTTATTTCTGCACAAAAAAAAACACCATGGTAGTTCTGCTGAAAATAGCGTCAGTCCAGGTTAGTTTCATTCAAATCATGCAAATTAGAGTCGAAAACAAGAGCAAAAGCGTTAGGAAAAGTAGATACGACGGAGACGTATCAACTCCCCCAAGCTTAACCCATTGCTTATCCTCAAGCAATTCAGTTGACAAACTGAAAGTGATAAAGAAAATCTTTTACGAACTCTTTTGTTCTTGTTTACATATATATGCTTAAGTAGCACCCAGATTTCCAGCAAAGATTATGACTAACCATGTCAGCAATAACTCTTAAAAATTATATTAACTCATATCAATGACATAAGCAACTAGCGAGCAATAATAAAATATCTCAAGCGCCAACACTTTGTCAAAATGGTCATGATATAATATGACAACAGTGGTATCTCGCTAGCCCTTTCTGAGACCGCAAAACATAAATGCAGAGCACCTCCAAAGTTCAAGCAGCGACTAAACATTGTAATTCATGGTAGAAAAGATCTAGTCATGCTGCATCCAACATTAACTATACACAATGCATGAGGATGACAATAGTGCTCTCAGATCTGGCGCTTATTTGAGAAGGTGATGACTCAACATAAAAGTAAATAGGTAGTCCCTTCGCAGAGGGAAGCAGGGATTTGCAGAGGTGCCAGAGCTCAAAGCTTAAATCAAAGATAAATATAATTTTGGGAGGTGCACCCTTCCTGCCAACGTTATGACCAAGAGTTATCAATATCTTCCATGCTAAACACATTAGCGGCGGTTCCTAAACGGTAGGAGTAAAGGTTTACTCCCCCTCCACCAACAAACACACTCCACGGCTAGCTGAATTCACGGGTACCATCCATACCAACAACATTCCTGGGGGAGTTTTGTTTAATTATTTGCAATTTTTGATTTCGGGACTAGGAATCCCTATTACAGCGCCTCTCGTGCAAGGACGAGTGAATAAACACTCATTATGAGAATAACCCGCTTAACATGGAAGATACTGACCACCCCCTGTCGCTCCATGAGCGGTCCAGGCACACAAAACAGATGTTCATTTGAAATTTTATAGGTGACACATGCAAATTTACTTGGAACGGTAGGGTAATACCACATATAGGTAGATATGGTGGACTCATCTGGAATAACTTTGGTTTAAAGATTTTTGACGCACAAGCAGTATTCCCGCTTAGTACGGGCGAAGGCTAGCAAATAGGTTGAGAAGCGGACAGCTAGAGAACGAAAACGGTCATGAACATGCATTATGAATAATAAAATTGAATACTAGCATGAGTAGGATATGGACACCATGAACATAAATATTGTGAAGGCTATGTTGGTTTTGATTCAACTACATGCATGAACATGTGCCAAGTCAAGCCACTTGAAACATTCAGAGGAGGATACCATGTCATCATACTACATCACAACCATTTTAATGCATGTTGACATCCAAGATAAATCATTATCCACTCCTAGCTTCTTAAGCATGGCATGAGCAACTATAATCTCTAATTGTCATTGCAAACATGTTTGATCATAATATGCTGAATCATGGATACTAGGTTAAACATATTTACAAAAACAAAAACAAGTTGAGTTCATACCCGCTTCTCTCTGCCACAGTCACTTCATCAAATATCGTCATTATTGCCTTTCACTTGCACGACCAAATGATATAGAAAATAATAATAGTGCAAGAATGCCGTGGACTAAGCTGGAATCTGCAAACATTTTATTCAAAAGGAGAATACAAAGTAATATAGGATCTTTGTTAGATCAACAATAATGCATATGAAAGCCACTCAAAATTTTCATCGTGGTCTTCTCCTTGGTACGACTCTAATAAAAGGAAAATAATTTCAAAGAAACACACTGAAATATATTTTTAGAGTTTTTGTTTTTTCTTAAAGAAAGCAAATCAAAGAAGGAAAAACAAAGACGAGAAAAACTATTTACACAGGAAAACTCCCAACAAGTAAAAGAAGAAATGATAAATCTTTTTGGGTTTTCTTTTGCTCCTACAATTAATTTAAACTAGAAAGAAAAGCCAAAAAGAAGCAAGAAATATTTTTGGATTTTCTTAAAGTTTTTCAAACATGCAAGAAGAAAGCAAGAAAATAAATCTAGCATGGATAATACAATGAAAAAGTATGGACACCGACAACTGGAATGAAATGTGTGAACATGAATATAATGTCGGTGGAAATACGTACTCCCCCAAGCTTAGGCTTTTGGCCTAGCTTGGTAATCACCATCCGTGGTCTGGATAATAGTATGAGTGATAGCCCACCGAGGCTATTGGTGCAGCCTCCTCAGCCCACATGGCAGCTTCAACCTCCGCATTGTATGCTCGGGCCTCGCTCTCAAGAACATAGTATCTTCTCTCACTATGATAATCAAAGAGAGCAGGAGCAGGCAAGGTAACAGGTACAATGGGATCTTTATTGAACCTCAAGTTGTAAGTATAATTAGTGACTGTGCCTTTAAGGAACTTATGACGTTTCATGGCCTCAAAGTCTAAGTACTAAGTAGGTAAAATGGGATCATTAGGCCAAGGTGATACATTTAGCTTCTTAGCTACACGGGAGGCATAGATCCCTCCATAAAAGTGACCACTAGCAGCGTTGTGTTGCAATCTCCGTGCAACGATTGCTCCAAGATTATAAAGTTTAATTCCTGTTATAGCAGTGTGTATAAGACTCAAAATCAAGGGCACACGGTGTACTGCAATCTTGCTTGCCTATGATGCATTTGCCATTAAAGAGTGCAAAGTAGTGTATTGATGGAAAATGGATGCTTTTTATTCTACTTGTGTCACTCCTCTATCTTCAAAATAGCAAAGATTAATCAGAAATGACTCATACTCAGATGTTGATGGTTCGTCTAGCGAACCCCAATATGGAATTTTGCACGCTTCACAGAACACCTCTAAAGGCATGGTAAATGGATGGTCATAAAGGTTAAATAAAACTCTAGACTCACGAGGAAACTATTTAAATTTCTTTGTGAATGTTTTTGTGAGGTCGAGATGTTGAATGCACTCATCTGCGATGAAGGGGGAAAGTTCTGCGTTGTCGATAAATTGCTCGAATTCCTCCTTGATACCCGCACCTACCATAAATTCGTTACATGGCCTTAAGCATGATTTGGTAGCGGCATCCCGCATCGAGCTTGCACTTGGCTCAACATAAGACCGTCATATTGAGCCACTACTCGATGATGCCTCCGAGGACCTTCTCCTCGAAGAACTCCTTCCAAAGAAATTCATTTTATTCGCGTACAAATTTCTGAAAAAATTTGGTCCCCAAATTTTGTCAACAAAACTTCGTAAGATTGATAGCAACTACTCCTAAGGATGCCTAGAGGCCATATTAAGCATTCAAACTACTTAAAACTCTAAGAATTGAACATGCAAGCCCATCTTCAGCAGCACTAAGAGTAGCTAATTATTCTAAAAATAAACCACTAAGTCAAAAACTAATTGGAGCAATGGAGGAATCACATACCAAGTAGCAATCCCCCAAAACAGTTTTGGAAACGGAGCTTCGAGCAAAGAGATCGAAATCCGCGGGTTTGAGAGATAGAACACGAGAGAGAGAGAGAGAGCTATGGTGATCTTTTTTCTGGAGGTAAGAGATGGAATGGGCTAAAGGGATAAGTGAGGGGACCCACGTGGGGACCACAACCCACCAGGGCGCGCCTGGGGCTACTGGCGCTCCCAGGTGTCTTGTGGACACCAGGTGCACCCCCCTCTGATGTTATTTGCACCAGAAATTCAGAAATATTCAGAAAAAAATCGTGTTAAATTTTCAGGACATTCTGAGAACTTATATTTTTGGGTCATTTTTATTGCACGGAGAAATCAGAAAACAGGATAAACATGGCATTTTATTTTATTTGACTAAGAAAAATAGAAAACAAAAGGTGGGAGCAGAAGGTTGTGCCTACTAGATTCATCAACTTCATACCTCTCAAAAATGATCCATTAATAAGGTTGATCAAGTCTTATTAACAACCACTTTTGATTAGCATGAAACCGAAGAACTTTCGTAAAACACTAAGTTACCTCAATGGGGATATGCATATCCCCAACATTAAGTATGTCATATTTCTTTTTTGCAGTAGGTAGAGGTGGTTGAAAACTTCCAATAGTGAGTGTCGGAGATTCTTCAATAACATTTATACCATTCACTTGGAATTGTTTCTTCGGAAAGTGCACGGTATGCTCATTACCATTGATATGAAAAGTGACTTTGCTTTTATTGCAATCAATAACAGCCCCTGCAGTATTCAAAAAGGGTCTACCAATGATAATCGACATGTTGTCGTCCTCGGGCATCTCAAGAATAACAAAGTCTGTTAAGATAGTAACATTTGCAACAACAACGGGTACATCCTCACAAATACCGATAGGTATGTCAGTTGATTTGTCAGCCATTTGCAAAGATATTTCAGTAGGTGTGAGTTTATTCAAATCAAGTCTTTTATATAAAGAGAAAGGCATAACACTAACACCATATCCCAAATCACACAAAGCAGTTTTGATATAATTTCTCTTAATGGAGCAAGGTATAATTGGTATTCCAGGATCTCCAAGTTTTTTAGGTACTCCATCCTTAAAAGAATAATTAGCAAGCATGGTGGAGATTGCAGCTTCAGGTATTTTTCTTTTATTAGTGATGATGTCTTTCATGTATTTTGCATAAGGGGCCATCTTTAAAATATCAGTTAAGCGGGTATGTAAAAAGACTGGCCTAATCATTTCAGCAAAGCGTTCAAATTCTTCATCATCCTTTTTCTTAGATAGTTTAGGTGGAAAAGGCATGGGTTTCTGAACCCAGGGCTCTCTTTCTTTACCATGTTTTCTTGCCACAAAGTCTCTCTTATCATATCATTTATTTTTAGGTTGTGGGTTATCAAGATCAACAACAGGTTCTATTTCAATATCATTATCTGGTTCTTTATCATTGTTCGGTTGAGTATCTTCATGAACATCATCATTATCATTTCATTATCACTAGGTGAATGTTCATTACCAGATTGAGTTTCAGCATCAGAAATAGAGACATCATTATCCTTAGGAGGTTTTTCTATCTCAGGTTCACTAGAGGTATGCAAAGTCCTATCATTTTTTTCTTTTTAGAAGGACTAGGTGCATCAGTGTTAATTCTCTGAGAGTCTTGTTCAATTCTTTTAGGATGACCTTCAGGATAAAGAGGTTCTTGGGTCATTCTACCTCCTCTAGTCACTACTCTAATAGCATGATCATTCATATTATTATTCATTTCATTAAGCAATTCTCTTTGAGATTTAGCAACTTGTTCTAACTGGGTTTGAACCATAGAGGCATGTTTTCCTATGCCTCTAACATCATTACTGATTCTAAATAACAAGTCACTCAAGTGAGCAATCATATCAGAATTATATTTCAATTATTTCAGAACATTTGCATTGAAGTGATCTTGTTTCCTAATGTAGTTATCAAACTCATATAAGCATTGACTAGGATGTTTATTGTAAGGGATATCACTTTCATCAAACTTTAATAAAGAATTTACCTCTACCACCTATTGAGGTGGTGGTGTGTCAAGGCCATGTATTTCTTCAATAGGTGGTAAATTCTTAACATCCTCAGCTTTAATACCTTTTTTCCTTCATACATTTCTTTGCCTCTTGCATATCTTCAGGAATGAGAAATAAGATACCCCTCTTCTTCGGAGTGGGTTTAGGTGGTGGTTCAGGGAGAGTCCAATCATCATAATTCTTCAATATAGTATTCAATAGTTCCTCAGCTTGTTCAACAGTTCGTTCCCTGAAAACACAACCATCACAACTATCTAGAAAGTCCCTAGAAGCATCAGTTAGTCCATTATAGAAGATATCCAGTATTTCATTTCTTAAGAGGGTGATCAGGCAAAGCAGTAAGCAATTGGAGAAGCCTCCCCCAAGCTTGTGGGAGACTCTCTTCTTCAATTTGCACAAAGTTAAATATTTCCTGTAAGGCAACTTGTTTCTTATGAGCAGGAAAATATTTTTCAAAGAAGTAGTAAATCATATCCTGGGGACTACGCACACAACCAGGAGCAAGAGTATTGTACCATATCTTAGCATCACCCTTTAATGAGAACGGAAATAATTCGAGAATATAGTAGTAGCGAATCTTCTCATCATGAGCAAAAAGGGTGGCTATATCATTCAACTTAGTAAGATGTGCCACTACAGTTTTAGTTTCATAGCCATGAAAAGGATCAGATTCAACCAAAGTAATTAACTCTGGGTTGACAGAGAATTCATAATCGTTATCGGTAAAAAAGATAGGTGAAGTAGCAAACTTAGGATCACATTTCATTCTAGCATTCAAAGTCTTTTCTTTATACTTGCATAATAATTTCTTAAGATCATCTCTATCCTTACAAGCAAGGATTTCTCTAGCTATTTCTTCATCCATAACATAACCCTCGGGTATCTTAGGCATTTCAAATCTAGGAGATCTAGGTCTAATAGGTGTTTCATAGTTCTCAGTTTCAAAGACTTCATCAGTTTCAGTAGTTTTATCAGTTTCAGTAATTTCTTTCTCTTTAGCTCTAGCAATTTGTTCATCAAGAAATTCACCCAGTGGCACATTGTCATCAGGCATGGTACTAACATTATCATAAGCATCATTCATAGCATAAGTAGCATCATCAATAACTTGTGACATATCAGGATTAATAGCATGTGGTGGTGTTGCAAGTTTACTCATGACCGAAGGTGAATCAAGTACAGAGCTAGATGGCAATTCCTTACCTCCCCTCGTTTTAGATGGAAAAATCTTGGTTCCTGTATCATTCAGATTCTTCAAACTGATAAATTGATATAAATCCCAAGCGACTCAACAAATATAGCTATTTTCCCCGGCAACGGCGCCAGAAAAGGGTCTTGATAACCCACAAGTATATGGGATTGCAATAGTTTTCGAGGGTAGAGTATTCAACCCAAATTTATAGATTCGACGCAAGGGGAGCCAAAGAATATTTGCAAGTATTAGCAGTTGAGTTGTCAATTCAACCACACCTAGAGATTAAATATCTGCAGCAGAGTGATCAGTAGCACAGTAGTATGATAGTTTTGATAGCAATTGTAACAGTAACAGTAACGGTAACAGTGATAGCAATGGTTTTGTAGCAAGTGTAACAGTAGCAGTAGCAATCGTAACTTAGCAAGAACAATATGTGGAAAGCTCGTAGGCACTGGATCGGTGGATTCGTTGGATGATATTCATCATATAACAGTCATAACCTAGGGTGACACAGAACTAGCTCCAGTTCATAAATGTAATGTAGGCATGTATTCCGTAAATAGTCATACGTGCTTATGGAAAAGAACTTGCATGAAATCTTTTGTCCTACCCTCCCGCGGCAGCGGGGTCCATAAGGAAACTAAGGGATATTAAGGCCTCCTTTTAATAGAGAACCGGAACAAAGCATTAACACATAGTGAATACATGAACTCCTCAAACTATGGTCATCATCGGAAAGTATCCCGACTATTGTCACCCCGGGGTTTACGGAACATAACACATGGTAGGTGCATATGACTAGCAAGATCGGATCAAGAACATAGATATAATGGTGATAACATAAATGGTTCAAATCTGAAATCATGGCACTCGGGCCCTAGTGACAAGCATTAAGCATGGCAAAGTCATAGCAACATCAATCTCAGAACATAGTGGATACTAGGGATCAAGCCCTAACAAAACTAACTCGATTACATGATGAATCTCATCCAACTCCTCACCGACCAGCGAGCCTACGATTACTCACTCCCGGTGGGGAGCATCATGGAATTGGCGATGAAGGAGGGTTGGTGATGACGAAGACCGAAGATTCCCCTCTCCGGAGCCCCAAACGGGCTCCAAATCTGGCCTCCCGGCGAAGAAATGGAGGTGGCGGCGGCTCCGTCTCGTGAAACGCGATAAAAGTTCCTCTCCTATTTTTTTTCTCCGAAAATAGGAATTTATACTGCTGGAATTAGGGTCAGTGGGGCCACGAGGTGAGCACAACCCACCAGGGCGCGCCTGGAGGTGGTGGCACGCCCTGGTGTATCGTGCCCAGCCAGCGCACTCCCTGTGGTGGTTCTTGGCTCCTGCATTTTTTATTTATTGTAAAATAATTCTCCGGAAAGTTTCGTCCAGTTCCGAGAACTTTTATTTCTGGACAAAAACAACACCATGGTAGTTCTGCTGAAAACAACATCAGTCCGGGTTAGTTTCATTCAAATCATGCAAATTAGAGTCCAAAACAAGAGCAAAAGCGTTAGGAAAAGTAGATACGATGGAGATGTATCACCCAACATGTAATCTATTGCAGGTATGATCATTGAGAAACGATGAATTAATAAACATCAACATAGTAATACTTATAAACATAAGCAACATAATCATCAAGTTTCAAAATATACGATCCTTAAAGAATGTTCACGCCCTATTCATTTTATCATATTAGAATAACATGGCTCCGTCTTCACCACATAAATACAAATGTTAATCACCACGGTGTCAAGTCAGGCAATTGGATCATACTTCTTAACGCGCTTCAACTTTTTATTACTTACGTAATATATGAGCATGAACCATGGATATAGCATAAAGGGGGAATAGACTGTGGTGGTAGGTTTCAAAGGGGTAAAAGTGGAGAAGAAGATCTCGCATCAACTAGGCGTATCAATGGGCTATGGAGATGCCCATCAATAGATATCAATGCGAGGAGTAGGGATTTCCATTCAACGGATGCACTAGAGCTATAAGTTTATGAAAGCTCAAATGAAGCTAAGTGGGTGTGCATCCAACTTGCTTGCTCATGAAGACCTCGGGCATTTGAGGAAGCCCGTCATCGGAATATACAAGCAAAGTTCTATAATGAAAAATTCTCACTAGCATATGAAAGTGATAAAACAAGAGACTATCTGTATGAAAACATGGTGCCACTTTGAGGCACAAGTGTGGAAAAGGAGGTAATAGCACTATCCCTTCTCTCTTTTCTCTCATTTATTTATTTATTTCTTTTTTTCTCTTTTTTTCTTTTCTTTTTCTTCCTTTCTTTCTTTTTTTCTTTCTTTTTTCTTTCTTTTTTATTTCTTTTATTTTTCATCCGGAGTCTCATCCCGACTTGTGGGGGAATCATTGTCTCCATCATCCTTTCCTCACTGAGATGGTGCCCTAATAATGATGATCATCACACTTTTATTAACTTACAACTCAACATGAAAAATATAGTATGACTCTATATGAATGCCTTTGGCAGTGTACCAGGATGTGCAATGATCAAGCATAACATGTATGAAAAATGATGAACGGTGGCTTCGCCATAAATACTATGTCAGCTTATATGATCATGCAAAGCAATATGACAATGAAAGTACTAGTCATATGATGTAACGGTGGAAGTTGCATGGCAATATATCTCGGAATGACTATGGAAATGCCATAATAGGTAGGTATGGTGGCTGTTTTGAGGAAGATATAATAAGGCTTATGTGCAACAGAGCGTATCATGTCACGGGGTTTGGATGCACCGGCGAAAATTGCACCGATCTTCGAAGTGAGAATGGGAATGCATGGTACCTAAGAGGCTAGCAAATATGAGGTGGTGAGAGTGCATACATCCATGGATTCACATTAGTCAAAAAGAACTCACATACTTATTGCAAGATTTTATTAGCTCTCTCGAAGCAAAGTACTACTCGCATGCCCCTAGGGAGGAGGTTGGGAGGAGTTAACCATCGCGCGCCTCCGACTTAAACGGCACTAGGATTTCTACAAGGAATAAGTATGCTCACACATCATCACCATGCTATAAAAAATATTTAGATGAACAACAAGTTAACACCCTCTATTTCACGATACTTTTACTAACCAATGATCATGCACTCACGCCCTTTCATATTACCACATCAATATCATTAACCCACAATTTCTCTTTTATGTGCCACATGTGGTTTTGATTATGCACTCATTGGATACCTATTTTTTTGACTAGTCTTATAACCCATGCAAATTACCATCACTAGTTCTTAACTCTCAAAAAAAATATAAGTGAAGAAAGAGAGTGCAATTATTTCTATAAAATATATACGCCACCGTGATGTAAAAGATATAAGTGAAGTATTAGAGTAACTGCTAAGCTCAAAAGATATAAGTGAAGCACAATGAGTATTCTAACAAATCATGGTGATCTTGTGTATCTCTCAAGTCGGTGTGTCCAGCAAACAACGATTGTGGAAAAGCAAAAACAAACAGCAAACTAAAGCCTATGACACTCCAAGCAAAACTCATATCATGTGATGAATAAAAATATAGCTCCAAGTGACATACCGATGGATTGAGACGAAAGAGGGGATCCTTCCGGGGCATCCCCAAGCTTAGACGCTTGAGTCTTCCTTGAATATTACCTTGGGGTGCCTTGGGCATCCCAAAGCTTAGGCTCTTGCTGCTCCTTATTCCTTCATCCATCGTGATAGCACCCAAAACTTGAAAACTTTAGCACACAAAACTCAATAAAACCTTCGTAAGATCCATTAGTATAGAAAACATATCAAATACTTTAGGTACTGTTATAAATTTATTCTTATTTTATTATTGCATAAGGTACTGTATTCTAACTTCTCAATGGCTTATACCCCCGGATACAATCCATAGCATCATCAAAACAAGCAAACTATGCAAGCAAAAATAGAATCTGTCTAAAATTGAACAGTTTGTAAGGATCCGTGGAGAAGCTATACTTCTGTAACTCCAAAAAATCTTAAAAAATAGAAAAAACTTAAGATTTTTTATAGAAATATTGTGTAAAAAATTCAGATAAAAAAGACGTTCCAGTAAAATCAGAGAAATTCTTCACTGAACGCTAAAATTTCTATTTTTGCACCGTATCAATTATACTCATCTTGTAAGCCATCCCAAAGGCTTTACTTGGCACAAACACTAATTTAGTGTTAACCGCTCTGGTACTAAAGATTTTCGGCCTACACCCTTAAGTGTTAAATCCAAACACTGTACCTGGGGGCTTCTTTTCCGAAGCCAATATTTTTATATTACAAGCACTTATTCACATCTATTGTGTGTGCATGTTTCCCTTGTCGTTTTTAAGCCATCATATGCATCAATTCGAACTAAGACTTTGCCAAGCTGGGTTGCCTCGCTCCTGTGGTTACCCTCTACGTTCCCGATTGTTCGGCTAGAGGGTAAAGGGAGCACCTCTACGATTGTTACGACCGGGTTATCCGGATACGTACCTCAGACGGGTGAAGCCAAAAGCTAGCTATCTTCAGTAGACAATTGATCGGCTACGACGGAATCCACTAATAACACTATGGTCGTCATGACCATTACTCGGGCTTCTTCTCTTACAAAAGCCCTTAGTCGCATACTAACAGTATACGGCCTTCTACCTACGATTTATGTAGCAACCTGAAGAAAGGTATCGATAGAGGTACTATTTTCTTCGGAAGATGTTTCTTACGCTAAGCAGTAATATAACATATCTCCCTGTGTGCTTTCTGTCTGTTCGCACCACATGGCCGGATTGCCTGGTTCCCCGAACATAATTCACTCCCCTAGGGTGATAATTTACAAGGAACACTCCCAAGCTATTAGCGCGGGAGGCCGAAGCCGATGGCCGGTTAAGACAAAGTTTACAACACAGACGGAGCAATTCCTCGATTATTAGTACATAGTTACGTATAATCATACATCTGGCTGCCGATCGAGATTGTCGATTATGGTGTCCAGGGAGCAATCTTCTTGTGAGAGACGGGCGGCAGGCATCACCTGATCATATACCAGGTGGAGCGGCACTTCTTGTCCATCTGACCCTATTGGCCCAACCTGAGCCATACGCTCAGGGTTAAGTCCGGTATAACGGGTCTTGATCATCGCCCACGCCTCTCGTGCTCCCTCCCGACAAGCCGACGTCTTCCACAGCTCGAACCTACTTCGGGCTCCCTTGAAGCGATCGACTAGTTTGGTCATCCCCTCCGGAGGCTGCTCGGCGGGCCACAATGCTTTTACCGTGCTCTTCATGGCCTTCTGAGCCCGCTCATGAAGGGCGGACAACTCCTTTAAGAGGCTTCCCTGGTAGGATCCGATCTCTTCTTTGGGTCGCCCAGTCAGGAGACCTGTACATGAGTCACGGCATGCGTATTATGCTTCATTCATAAAAAATACCTTCTGATGTTAGAATCACACTTACCGAACATGCCTCTCTGTAATTTCTGGTTCTCTCCTTGGGCCTGGGCCAATTGAGTCTTTAAGCTCTCAATTTCTTCGGCCTGCTGTTTGTTCTCCTCCTTCAGGCGGTTCTTATCTTCAAGGTGTCGTTGCAAAACACGACAGCCAGCCTCCTGCTGGGACTCGGCATATCGCTGAGATTCTCGGGCTACATCCAAATCTCTTTGTAATTGCCCTATTGATTCAGCTGCTACATAGTACCCTCGCGTAAGCATGGGAATATACTAAGATCAGCAGAACAGATATACTCACCATGTGCCTCCCGAGTAAAGCTCTTCACTTGCTCCAGTTCGGCCTTTACAGATTTGACCTGTGCTCGGCTAGCTTCCAGTTCCTTGGCCAGTTGCTCATTCTGTTGCTTCGAGGCCTGCATCAGCAGTAAAACAATACAGGGATCCTTAATTCAGTCGTGCCGACCAATTTAAGGCTCGGGGGCTACTGGGTTTACAAGAGTGTTCGGACTTTAATAACCGACTACTCACCTGCAGGCTGGACGATATTAACTTCATGGCCTCCCCGAACCCTGATCGGGCAGCTCCAAGGTGCGCGTCCACCGTACACAGAGCACCGAACTCTTGTTCGGAGAAGGCTGGATGACGCAGGGCTTCTCGTCGCTGCCGATGATGCATAGCGCTCCCAACCTCGGATTTGGTGATGGATATGGCGTCACCAGAATCAGTTGTGGCTGGATTGACGGGGGGACCCCCATAGCAGGTTCAACATGAGTGGAAGGCCTGGAATCTTGAACATCGCCGGACATCCTGGCGACGTCCTCGGCGGGAGACGGCCGAACTCTTTGCCTAAGTATTTTGACATGAGGTCTCTTATGAGGCTTTATCAATTATGCTAATAAATCAAACGATCGAGCAAAATACCTTTGGGATGAACCTGTAGGCGGGCTCGACCCCGCGACCGGTTCACTTGTCGGATCCTGGTGGTTTTCCGGCCCGGGCACTGCCGCCGTCGCCGATGTATGTCGCGCGGATCTACGGCGCTTGGGAGTAGGAGTCGCCGCGTTTGGGTCGTTGGAGGATACTTGCCTCTTGCGGGATGGACTTTTCTTCTTCTTGCTTATCGCAGGGGAAGGGAAGGATCCGGGGTAATTGGCTATGATAGCCACCTTGGAGCCATCAAGGCCCTCCTGGTAGAAAACCCCGTCTTCGAGCTCGATCGACAGGTCCGGATCCTCATGAAAGCCCGGATCATCGTCACGGGAATAGTCCTCGGGCTGAGGGGCCGGACAGTTAACTGTCTCGATAAAGCTCCTCCATTCCTGTTCGCATAAAGTTGAAGGCTTCGGTCAAAAAAGGGACAAATTGAGAAACCGAACTGTGGTCACAGGGTAGAAAGGCTTACCCATTCGATGGGATTGTGGCTTGAGTATCCCTCCTTTGTCGACCACCGAATAAAATCTTCTTGCCCCCCTTTGTATAGGTCGGCAAGTGCGGCGGCTAATGCTGTTTGATCGGCAGGGCCCAGTCTTCGGGAGCGAGTGGTGTCGCTTGTCCCATTGTAACACCACAAGGGGTGTATCCTCTGTTGAAGAGGTTGGACGCACCGGGTGATGGTGGCGGACATGACGTCTATCATGGTCAGCTTATGATGGGCTAGTACCCTCACGCGGGCTGCTAAGCGCAGCACCTCGACGCTGTCCTCTTAGGACAGGCTCTTCGGGCGCCAGTTGTACCTTTTCTTCAAAGGGGCATCGGAGTATTCGGGCAGACCCCTTCGAGCTGGATCGAATAGAGGGACGTCCTCGATATAAAACCATTCCAAAGTCCATACTTCGGACTCCTTCGGCGTCCCCACGGGATATCCCGTCCCCGCTATGCGACATACTTTGGCTCCGCCGACCTCAAAAATTGTCTTGTCTCGAGTGCGAGGAACGAGGCAGAAGTATTTCCTCCACAGTTCGAAGTGTGCCTCGCAGCCCAGGAACATCTCGCAAAGGGCGACGAAGCCCGAGATGTGCAGAATAGACCCTGGGGTGAGGTGGTGGAGCTGGATTCCATAAAACACCAGTAACCCTCTCATGAACGGATGAATGGGAAATCCGAGACCTCGCAGGAGGAAGGGCACGAAGCATACGCGCTCCCCCTTTTTGTAGACGGGGGAAGTTCTCCGCGAGGGCCTCGCCGTTGAATGAAGACAAACCGGCACGGACAGCTGTCAGATCCTAGGAGGGAAGGTACCCTTGGGTCTCGAGGTCCCGTAGTTGAAGGAGGGACACGGAACAGCTTGTCCAGTCCCCGGGACGGGATCCGGAAGGATGCGAGGACGAACTAGGGGCGCTCGCCATTTTTGGTGGAGACCTTTCACCGGAAGCTTTTTCCGATGGGGAAGAAGGAGATGTGGCTTGGACCTCGATTCAGTTTGTTTAAATGGGTGGTGCCTCTTTTGTGGGAGTGGTAGTTTTGTAAAAATCTGCTGAACCGCTCGTCTCCCCACGACGCGCGAAGATCGAGAAACGCTATTGCTATGGACCCAGCAAACCTCGCGACGTTTGGGATTTCGCCGATGACAGGATTGTTGCCGGATAACAAGGGATGGAGGGACTCGCCTCGCAAGCCGAAGACTTGGGTGTACAAGATTATCCGGATATACCTCGGCGTTGGAGCCTAGTCCGGGGGCTACTGAGGGAGTCCTGGTTTAAGGGGTCCTCGGATAGCCGACCTATTTCTCATGGGCCGGACTATGTGGGCCACTGGATGAGCATTGGGTGATCAGGGGCCCCGTCGCCAAGGTGGAAGTTTCAAGGAGCCATGGCGTGTCCTCCAAGTTGTCGACAGTAGATAGGCATGTTTTTTCCCTTTAATGTGCAACCGACTATGTGTAAACCCTAGGTACCCTCGGCGTCTATATAAGCCGAAGGGTTTTAGGTTGTAGGCCAACAGAACTCATCTAGGGTTTTAGTCATACGATCTCGAGGTAGATCAACTCTGTAACCCTTATACCATCAATATAATCAAGCAGGACGTAGGGTATTACCTCCATAGGAGGGCCCGAACCTGGGTAAAACATTGTCCCCTTCGTCTCATGTTACCATCGCTTCTAGTCTCACAGCTCGGGACCCCCTACCCGAGATCTGCCGGTTTTGACACCGACAATGCCCCGGAAGGCATCCCCTCTTTTGTCTCAATCCATAGGTATGTCACTTGGAGCTATATTTTTATTCGTCGCATGATATGAGTTTTGCTTGGAGCGTCGTTTGCTTTCGTTTTTAGTTTGCAACAATCAGTGTTTGCTCTACACACCTATTTGAGAGAGACACACCTTCATCATAATTTATTAGAATACTCTCTGTGCTTCACTTATATCTTTTGAGCTTAGGAGTTGCTCTAGTACTTCACTTATATCTTTTTGAGGACGGTGGCGTATAGATTTTATAGAAATAATTGCACTCTCATTCTTCGGTTATATTTGTTTGAGAGTTAATAAATAGTGACGATAATTTGCATGGGTTATAAGACTAGTCCAAGAATAATAGGTATTCAATGAGTGATAATCAAAACCATCATGTAGCACATTAAAGAGAAATTTTGGGTTAATGATATTGATGTGGTAATGTGAAAGGGTGTGAATGCATGGTCGGTTTGAAGAAGTATCAGTATTAAGAGGTGTTAATTTCCCATTTGTCTAAATATTGGTAAAGGCATGGTGGGGATGTGTGAGCATTTCTATTCCTCGTTGAAATCCTACTGTTGTTCCAGGTCGGAGGCGCGCGATGGTTAACTCCTTCCTCGGGGCATGTGAGTAGTACTTTGATTTGTGATAAAACTAATAAAAAATTGCAATAAGTATATGAGTTCTTTATGACTAATGTGAATCCGTGTACATACTCAATCTCACCACCTCATATTTTGCTAGCCTCTTCGGTACCGTGCATTGCCCATTCTCCCCTCGAGGATTAGTGCGAACTCCGCCGGTGCATCCAAACCCCGTGACATGATACGCTCTGTTACACATAAACCTCCTTATATCTTCCTCAAAACAGCCACCATACCTACCTATTATGGCATTTCCATAGCCATTCCGAGATATATTTCCATGCAACTTTCACCGTTATATCATATGACTAGTTCATTCATCGTCATATTGCTTTGCGTGATCATATAAAGCTGACATAATTTGTGGCAAAGCCATCGTTCATCATTTTTTGATACACTACCAGAGGCATTCATATTGAGTCATATTGCTTCATAGTTCTTCATATTGAGTTGTAAGTAAATAAAAGTGTGATGATCATCATTATTAGAGCATTGTCCCAATGAGGAAATAAAAATGGGGGAGGACAAATGATCCCACCATAATAATAATAATAATAAAATGAAAATGAGAGAAAAAGAGAGAAGGGACTTTGCTACTATCCTTTACCACACTTGTGCCTCAAAGTGGTACCTTGTTCTTCATATAGAGAGTCTCATGTTATATCACTTTCATATGCTAGTGAAAATTATTTTTTCATTATTTAAAACTTTGCTTGTATATCCCGATGACGGGCGTCCTCAAATGCCCGAGGTCTTCATGAGCAAGCAAGTTGGATGCACACCCACATAGCTTCAGTTGAGCTTTCATACATTTATAGCACTAGTGCTTCAGTTGCATGGCAATCCCTACTCCTCACATTGATATCTATCGATGGGCATCTCCATAGCTCGTTGATATGCCTAGTTGATGCGAGACTTTCTTCTCCACTTTTTTACCCCTTTGATATCTACCACCATATTCTATTCCACCCTTAAGCTATGTGGATGGTTCACGCTCATGTATTGCGTGAAGAATAAAAAGTTGATGTCATTAAAAAAGTACAATCCAATTGCCTGACTTGGACACCGTGGTGCTTGACATTTGTATTAACGTGGTGAAGACAGAGCCATGCCTTACTAATATGTTAAAATGAATGGGGGGTAAACATTCTTTGAGGATCTTATATTTCGAAAGATTGATGATTATGTTGCTTGTGCTTATAAATATTACTGTGTTGATGTTTGGTAATTCATCCTTTCTCAATGAGCATACATGCAAAAGATTACATATTGGGTAGCATGTCACATCCAAAATTCTGTTTTTATCATTTACCTACTCGAGGACGAGTAGGAATTAAGCTTGGGATGCTGATACGTCTCCAACGTATCTATAATTTTTTGATTGTTCCATGATATAATATTATCATTCTAGGATACATTTTGAGTATTTATTTACCAATTTATATTATTTTTGAGCACTATGACCCAGTGCCCAATGCCAGTTGTTGTTTTTTTGCATGTTTTTGGCTTTTCAGGTTTACAGTACCAAACGAAGTCCAATTGCCTCGAAACTTTTATATGATTTTTTCTAGACCAAAAGAAGACCTAAACGCTTCGGGAGGAGACTGGAGGCAACACGAGGGAGGCACAAGCCAACAGGGCGCGCCCAGGGGGGTCGGCACGCCCTGATGGCTTGTCCCTCCGTGGTGAGTCTCCCGACGCCGTTCTCTGGCCTATAAATTCACATATATTCCAAAAACCCTAAGTAGCATCCCGAAACATTTTTTCCGCCGCCGCAAGTCTGTATTCCGCCGTGATCCCATCTGGAGCCCTGTTCCGGTGCCCTGTCGGAGAGGGGATCGATCACGGAGGGCCTCTACATCATCCTTGCTTCTCCCATGCATGGTGATGTGTGAGTAGTTCACCACAGACCTACGGGTCCGTAGTTAGTACCTAGATGGTTATCTCTCTCTCTTTTGATCTTCAATACAATGATCATCGCATCTTTGCTTTAATCTATCCATGTAATTCTTTTGTATGGTGCGTTTGTTGGGATCCGATGAATTGCGGGTTTATGTGCTATAATAACCCGTTCCTCTTCACGAAAAACCCAACGCAGACCACAAGTATCAGGAAGGATTTCTGGCGTCGTTGCCGTGGAGTATCATCAACCAACCATCAAGTAACTTCACACAAATTATCATTCACTTGTTCTTCTTTTTATTTGCTAGTATATTTAGTTTGCTACATAAAAAGCAAAAATACAAAAATAATATGAATTGGTAAATAATCTCCCAAAAATCATCCTAGAATGATAATATTATAGCATGGAACAATCAAAGTTATATTTACATTGGAGACGTATCAACCATCGATACAACTCTACGTGCAACAATGTTCACTATACCTAGTACAAGAAATAAAATACTTTACGGGAATAAACTAGAAGTACTTTGTAGGTGTGATAAGATAGTTTTGCAAGATAATAGAGAACATGGAAATAAAATTTAGGTGTTGTTTTAATAAAAGAATAATGAAGTAAATATAGCGAGTGTGGAAAAGTGGTGGTAGGATTTACGGAATTGTCCGTAAGCGAATGGCTAAGGCACTAGACCGATAGCAAATTTTTATGTGGGAGAGACCACTGCTAGCATGTCATCCCTTAATTGGAATTCTAAGCACTTATGATTGGAACTATTAGCAAGCATCCGAAACTACTAATGTTCATTAAGGTAAAACCCAACCATAGTATTAAGATATATTGGTCATCCTTCAATGATGTATGAATCAATTTCTATGTTAGGAAGAAGCTTTTGTCACTCTTGCCCTCCAATGCATAGTCCTATCAACATACAACTAACCCCATGGTGTGATCCACACACGTGATACATCTCCAACGTATCTATAATTTTTTATTGTTACATGCTACAATATTATCATTCTAGGATACTTTTTGGGTATTTATTTGCCAATTCATATTATTTTTGAGAACTAACCTATTAACCCAGTGCCTAGTGTCAGTTGCTATTTTCTCCGTGTTTTGGGCTTTTCAGGTTTACCGTAGCAAACAAAGTCCAATTGCCACAAAAAAAAATTATGATTTTTTCTGGACCAAAAGAAGACCTGGAAGCTTCGGGAGGATACCGGAGGCTGCATGTGAGAGGCAGCACACATCAGGGCGCGGCCAGGGGGGTGGTCGCGCCCTATTGTGTGCTGGCCCCTCCTGGCGCCTCCCGACGTCCTTCTCTAGCCTATAAATTCCAATATATCCCAGAAACCCTAGAGAGCCTCCCGAAACACTTTTTTCCTTCGCCGCAAGTCTCTGTTCCACCATGTGCCCATCTGGAGCCCTGTTCCAGTGCCCTGCCCGAGGGGGGTTCGATCACGGAGGGCATCTACATCAACCTTGCTGCTCCCATGGTGATGTTTGAGTCATTCACCACAGACCTACGGGTCTGTAGTTAGTACCTAGATGGCTATCTCTCTCTCTCTCTCTCTTGATCTTCAATACAAAGTTCACCGCATCTTCGCGGTGATCTATTCAATGTAATCACTTTGTGTGGTGCGTTTGTTGGGATCCGATGAATTGTGGGTTTATGTTCAGATTATTCATGAAATTATATTGAGTTCCTTGCTGGTCCTTCCTTACATATGCATGATTATATGATAGCATTGTAATTCTCTCTGATCTATTGAAATAGTTTGGCCAACTAGATTGATATTTCTTCAGCGGGAGAGGTGCATTGTAGTGAGTTCAATCTGGCGGCGCTCTATATCCCAGTGACAGAAGGGGACAAGACACGTCTTTTTATTGCTGTCACTGAGGATAAAACGATGGGTTGATTCATATTAATTGGATTTACTTTTTAAACATCATGTCATTGTTCTCCAAGCATTACTCTATTTTACTTAATACTCTAGATGCATGCTCGATAGCAGTCGATGGGTGGAGTAATAGTAGTAGATGCAGGCAGGAGTCGGTCTACTTGCTTACGGACATGATGCCTATATGTAATGATCACTGCCATGAATAAATATTGCATAACTATGTGGTTTTCTATCAATTGCCCAACAGTAATTTGTTTACCCACCGTATGCCTACTACATGAGAGATGCCACTAGGAAAAACTATGCCCCCGGGTCTATCCACTAATATATTTAAAAAAGCAATCATTACCTTGTTGCCGTTTATTTATCTTTTATTTATCTTGCAATTTAGAATAACAACTATCATCTACACACTTCATTTGCTTGCAAATAACGAGTCCAAGGGGATTGACAACCCTCTTGCCCGCGTTGAGTGCACGTGTTTGCTTCTTTGTGTGCAGTCACTAAAGATGGGGGTTGCGTGCTACTCCTATTGCTTCGATAACCTTGGTTCTCACTGAGGGAAATACTTATGTATATTGTGCTGCATCACCCGCTCCTCTTTGCGGAAAAACCCAACGCAGATCACAAGTATCAGGAAGGCTTTCTGGCGCCGTTGCCGGGGAGTATCGCCAACCTACTACCAAGTACCTTCGCACAAATTATCATTCACTTGTTCTACTTTTTATTTGCTATTATATTTTGCTTGCTTCATAAAAAAATACAAAAATATTTATCCTTGCTAGTTGCTAGTTTACTTCTTTGCTTGCAAGTTTACTTGTTTTGCCTGTTACTTTGCTTGCTCGGTCACCATGTCTCAAGATACTACTAAGTTGTGTGACTTCTCAAATACTAATAACAATGATTTTATTACTACTCCTATACCACCCACCACTAGTGCGGAGTTTTATGATATTAATGCTGCAGAGCTGAATCTTGTGATGAAACAACAATTTTCGGGAAGTCCTAATGAGGATCGCGCTGCTCATCTTAATACCTTTGTTGAATTATGTGATATGCAAAAGAAAAAGATATGGATAATGATGTGGTCAAATTAAAATTATTTCATTTTTCACTACGAGATAAATCTAAGGCTTGGTTTTCATATTTACCACATAATAGTATTGGAACATGGGATAAGTGTAAAGATGCTTTTATTGCCAAGTATTTTCCTCCTGCTAAGATCATCTTCCTTAGAAATCAAATTATGAATTTTAAACAACATGATCAAGAACATGTTTGTAACACCCCAAAAATTTAACCATGATTTTATTAAGTAAAATTTGGCCAGAAATAAATTTTTTGATTTATAATAAGTCCCTTAATAATTTTAAGAGCACTTTCTGTTCTGACTTTCAAAATTCTTCCCTCCATATAGAAATTTTTGGAATAATATCATGGCCTTTGGTAGTTTAATTAAACCATTTCATTTATATTTTAATAACAGTAGGAATTATTTTCATAATAAAAATTGCCCCAAAATAATTCTTTTAATAGCTTTTTCAATGTTTGAAATGCTTCTGTTGCACTACAACCACTTAAAATAATTCTTTAAAAATTCCACAAAAATTTTGGGAGGTCATGTGATGCCTGTATATCACCTTTGTACAAATACCTCTTCTAGTCTTTTGGAAATTTTGAGCTCCACTTCAAGTTTTCAAATCTGTTCCAGTTTGTAGTTTGAACTACAACCCCAATTTTCCTTTCCCAAACAAATCCCAAATTTTTCCCACTTATAGTCCTTCCAACCAAAACCTTAAGTCCATAGGATCAGATTCATTTGCATCTGTTAAGTCCACCAAAACACTCCTCTGTACGTTCTGTCCAGAACTGAATTTTAACAAGTTTCTTTTCTTGCCAAACCAACTTCACCACTATCTTTACCATTCAAAGAGGCCCCAACCTGGTAATTTTGGTGGCCAGAGAAGTCCCCTAGGTGGCCTTGGCATTTTGTCAAACATCTAGAGTGCATGGCCAGATTTGGCATGATCCAAAGACTGCATTAGGAAGTTGCCCCCCCCCCCCGACCTAACTAGCATGTCTAATAGCATCCCCTATGCATTTAGCCTAGCCCTGTTAATTTGTATTCGCATCAAAGCTCTCTAGACCACCCTGGCATATCGTCGAGCGGTTGCCGTGCGTGCACCGGGCGCGGCCAGAGCGCGCGTTTTGCACGTGCAGCGCCCGAGCCGCCGCGTCCCTGGACAGAGCCTCCCCGAGCTCGCCCTGGACCACTTGCTGCTCCCCGCCTAACGCCAACCCTCTCCCTCGTCCTCTAGCGCCGACCACCGCCGTCCTCATCGGCCTCAACCACCGCAGTAAAGCCGCCACCGCAATCCACTCGGGGACAGCACCGACCAGGCCACCTGGTGCCTCCTGAGCTTATCCGCAGCCGCCGACCTCCACCGGCCTCGCCTACCTCGCCACCGTCCGCGGTTCGCCATTAATGGCCGCCGCCGACGTGTGCCTCTCTGGAAGCCGCGGACCGACCTCCTTCGGCCTATAAAAGCTCACCCCGAGCTTGCTCATACCCTCAGCACCTCTTCCCCCCCCCCACAGATCCTTCCCGAGCAGCGGAACGACCTGGAGAGGTCGTCTCCCCCATCTCCGGCAGCTTCGGCCGCCGCCTTGTTCCAGTCGATTCCGACGTGGCCAGTGCCTCCCCCTCACATATTTCTTCACCACCAGCCTCCTTGAGCACCCACTGACCCATTCCCGTCAACATTTTAGCTCGGGGACCACCGTAGGCAAAAGCCCCCTCTTGCCCGACACCGCCGTCCGCCGGAGATCACAGCACCGACGAAACAGAGCTCGCCGTCGGGCGTGCCGCACACCGGGAATCTCGCCTCGGTCTCCTGGGCCCAGTGGTGGGCTCGGCTCACCATGGGGCGCCGTCATTCGCCGGCGCCGGTCGCCGGAGCTCCTCCTCTGCTTCTGTCCAGGGGCGCGCTCATGCGAGAGGACAAAACCGACAGGTGGGCCCCACCTGTCGGGAGTCATCGGTTCGCCCCGCGTGGCTGCGTCTCTGGGCTCGGCCCAGTGGCGTCACTTAGCTGGGCCTCGCCCTGTGCGCGTCTCCAGCCCGTCACGTTATTTTGCCTTTTTTGTTTTAACCAGTGACATAGTGATTTCCAAGGCAACCAATTCAAATCCCAATTTGATTATTCAAATTTCTAAATACTCCTAAAATCATGCTCTATTTATCTAGATTAGGTGAACATTTTTCCTACGCCTTGTTCCTACTGATCCATTAAATAGTCCATTTAGTCATTTATTCCAGCTTAGGAATTCCATAAGTAATTCATATTAACTCCAAAGAAATTGATTCTTTTTCTGTAATTTCTTATATTTCATCTAGTTTATTTTAGTATTTATTTCAAGAATATTTGAAACACCTTTTTAGCACTGTTATGGCTTTATGTGGTAATTTAAATATTTTTGAAAATAGGAAATGGAGGGGAGATAAATATCTCAAACTTTTGGAATGCACCCAATATTTCTGCATGCTCAAGGCAAGCATTTTTGAACACTTGATATGGTGGATGTTTGATAATAGCTAGCTAGATTACTTGAAACATGGTTTTGATAATTTTAATAGAAATTGCATATGGGTAGTAATATTGCATGTATGCATGGTCATGTATAAATTTTCTATTGCATGTATTCCACTCAAGTTCTGACATGCATAAGTTGTGAGATTCCAGGAGTGTGCTCCTGCCTTGGACGTGCCGGTGGGTACGGGGCATATTTGACACGGTGGTGTCACGTGATATATGTGGAGCATACCAATGATAATAAGTAACACCTCCTGAGTCGACCGTAGATCGAGTCTTGTCACCAGTAACCCCCATACTTGATTCGTGCTGCCACTTGTCCCTGCCTCAGGTGGGGTATGGTTCTGTAAGTTGTTAACCCCTTTCCTTGCACACACCGTACAGAGGGCCACGATGAGGGTTTCCATGGACATGGACTAAATCCTGTCATCGGGTCAGGGGGCATGGGTGTTTCCGGCAGTGTAGCCGAGAGGGGGGCACCCCTTGTAATCCACGCGTATGAATAGTGATCCCATGCAGGACGATGGTCTCCCCATCTTAGAGTTTTTCTGGAAAGATGCTCGGGTGATTCCTGGCATCCGGACGGTTAATCTTGTGTGTGCTGGTTAGGTGTGTTTCAACCTAAAGACCGTAATGGGAATTAGCCAACGTCTCGGTGCTGGCTATAGAAATCCTTTACTTGTGGGTAAAGAGTATACCCTCTGCAGAGTTATATCTATTCGAATAGCCGTGTCCGCGGTTAAGGACTACAGTCTGGGTTGGTCAAGTGTCGGTCTTAGAGTCGGTCTCCGGAGGAAATAACTAAAATTGTGCATGGTTTATTTTGCAGAATAATTACTACTACTACTGATGTTATCATGAATATTATTGATGCTATGATTATTATTGTGGACTAACCCGTTTCTCTTAATTTTATTTTCTGAGTGTCTCAGGGACCCTCTTGTAGATACCCGTCTGGCATTTCTTTTCAAGACCTCTCGTGGCGTCGCTTGAGTTCTCGGATGGTTCTGTCTCGTCCGATTTCTCTTTTAGACACCCGTTTGGCATTTCTCTTCAAGTCCTGCCGTGGTGTCATTTGACACCCAACCGGCATTTCTTTTATATTTTCTTTGGATTCTCGGATGGTTCTGTCTCGTCCGATTTTCCACCAACCTTCTTTGTTTGTCGCTAACACGTTACTTCTGCACATGCTAATATGTCGTCATGCCATGATTCAATTCCTGTCAGCATGCATATAATATAATCCAGCATGAGCATAAGCAAATAGTTTAATTCATCATGATCATAGATTATCTGCTGCATTCGGTATATCATTTGTTCATAATGTTTGCGAGTACATTCAAACGTACTCACTGGCTTGTCCCTGGTTATTTCATTGGCCAGGTCAGAAGAATATTATGACTACGTCCATGTGGAGCCTAGGATAGTAGCCACGTGGGATAGGAGTTATCCAGGTCAGCCGTTCCTGTGGGAATGGAGCCCCATCGACGTTGGAGAATTCACAAATCGCTTCCGTCATCCACCACCAAAATCATTGTTGTATTATTGGACCTTTAAGGTCTAGTACCCAATTCTTGTAATTGCTTGGTAATCTGTAACAAGGACGTGTCCACCAGTAACAGAAATCCTGGGGCTGGTGATGACACGAGGGGTTAATTTCTGGGATTTTGTGCCCCGAAAATCCGGCCCCAACAATGTTGCACAAGCTTGGTAGAGTATGAAATTGATGATTATAAATTGCCCTACTCATGGTTTAAACTTGTGGATGATTATCCAAAATTTCTATGGTGCACTAAACTTTGTGTCTAGAAATCTTCTAGATTCAGCTGCAGGTGGTTGATGTCTACTACGCAACTTTATTCTTGTAGACTTTGTTGGGCCTCCAAGCGCTGAGTTTTGTAGGACAGTAGCAATTTTCCCTCAAGTGGATGACCTAAGGTTTATCAATCCGTGGGAGGTGTAGGATGAAGATGGTCTCTCTCAAACAACCCTGCAATCAAATAATAAAAAGTCTCTTGTGTCCCCAACACACCCAATACAATGGCAAATTGTATAGGTGCACTAGTTCGGCGAAGAGATGGTGATACAAGTGCAATATGGATGGTAGATAAAGGTTTTTGTAATCTGAAAATATAAAAACAGCAAAGTAGCAAGTAACAAAAGTGAGCACAAACAGTATTGCAAGGCATGAAAACAAGGCATAGGGTCCGTACTTTCGCTAGTGCAATCTCTCAAAAATGCTAATATAATTGCATCACATAACCATCCCTCAACGTGCAACGAAGAATCACTCCAAAGTTCTTATCTAGCGGAGAACATAAGAAGAAATTGCTTGTAGGGTATGAAACCACCTTAAAGTTATCCTTTCTGATCGATCTATCCAAGAGTTCATACTAAAATAACACCAAGTTATCCTTTCCGATCAATCTATCTAGAGTTCGTACTAAAATAACACCATATGATACGCATCAACCAACTCTAATGTCACCTAGATACTCCAATGTCACCACAAGTATCCATGAGTTAATTATACGATACGCATCAAACAATTTCAGATTCATAATACTCAATCCAACACAAAGAACCTCAAAGAGTGCCCCAAGATTTCTATCGGAGAACGTAGGACAAGAACGTGCATCAACCCCTATGCATAGATTACCCCAATGTCACCTCGGGAATCCGCAAGTTGAGTACCAAAACATACATCAAGTGAATCAATAGAACACCCCATTGTCACCACGGGTATCCATATGCAAGACATATATCAAGTGTTCTCAAATCCAATATTCAATCCAACATAATGATATCTCAAAGGGAAAGATTTAATTCATCACAACATGATAGCAAGGGAATAACATCATATGATCCAACTATATTAACAAAGCCCGTGATACATCAAGATCGTGACATCTCAAGAACACGAGAGAGAGAGAGATTTAACACATAGCTCCCTCCTCGTCATGGCCTCCGCCGGGATGATGAAGATGGCCACCGGAGATGATCTACCCTCTCCAAAAGGGTACTGGAACGCCTCTAGATTGGTTTTTCGTCAATACAGAGAGTTGCGTTGGCGGAACTTCTCGTCTAGGGTTATTTCTGGGGGTTTCTGAATATATAGGATTTTTGGGCGTCGGTTTCACGCGAAGATGGGCCACGAGTGGACCACAAGACACCAGGGCGCGCCAAAGGGGCCTGGCGCACCCTGGTGGGCTGTGCCCACCTCATGGCTCTTCTGGCCCTCCAACGAAGCTTCTAGTGCCTCTTTTGTTCCAAAAAATTTGTCAAGAAGTTTTGTTGCATTTGGAGAACTTTGATTTCTGCACAAAAAACAACACCACGGTAGTTCTGTTGAAAACAACGTCAATCCGGTTAGTTCCAAAAAATGATATAAAGTTGCTATAAAATGAATGTAAAACATCCAAGAATGATAATATAACAGCATGGAACAATCAAAAATTATAGATACGTTGGAGACGTATCAGCATCCCCAAGCTTAATTCCTGCTCGTCCTCGAGTAGGTAAATGATAAAAACAGAATTTTTGATGTGGAATGCTGCCTAACATGTTGATCACATATTCTTTTCTTTTGTAGCATGGACATTTGGACTTTTAGATGGTTGAAAGCAATAGTCTAGTTTTGACATGAAGACTTTAATACTCAAGCATACCAACAAGCAACCATGTCTTTCAAAATATCAACTATAAAGAAAGTTATCCTTAGCCCATCATGCTCAATCATTGATCCATTCATGAAACACACTCGAATATTAGCTACACCGAATGCACAAGTATGATCATAGTGCCCCCTAGTTGGTGCTTTATAAGAGAAGATGGAGACTCAAATTAAAAATAAAAATTGCATAGAGTAAATAGATAGGCCCTTCGCAGAGGGAAGTAGGGATTTGTAGAGGTGCCAGAGCTCAAAGCTTAAATTGAGATAGAAAAATATTTTGGGTGGCATGCCTTTCCTGTCAACGAAAATGACCGAGTAGTTCTCAATACTTTCCATGCTAGATACATCATAGGCGGTTCCCAAACAGAAAATAAAGTTTATTCCTTTTTCCACCATTCTTTCACAATCCATGGCTAGACATATCCACGGTTGCCTTCCATACCAACACTTTCCAAGGAATTTATTATTTGACAACATAAAGTAAAAAAAATCATTTCGGGACTGGGCATCCCTATTACCGTCGTACTCTCCTGCAATGACGAGAGAATAAACACTCATCTTGAGAATAACACATCTAGCATGGAAAAATATTGGATACCCCTACCATTTCATGAGCGATACGAGAACACCAAAAGGAAATTTATTTCGAAAATTAGAGATGGCACATAAAAATTTGCTTAGAACGACATGGAAATACCGCATATAGGTAGGTATGGTGGACTCATAAGGCAAAACCGGGTTTAAGGATTTTTGGATGCACAAGTGGTATTTCTACTTAGTACAAGTGGAGGCTAGCAAATAGATGGAGAAGCAACCAACTAAGAAACGAAAATTCACATAAACGGACATTGAGCATAACTAACACCGAATAATGCACCATAAGTAGGATGTAATTTCATTGCTTAACTATTGACTTCCGTGCTTGCATAGGGAATCACAAACCTTAACACCAATATTCTTACTAAAGCATAATTACTCACCAACACGACTCACATATTACTATCATCATGTCACAAAACTATTACAAGGAATCAAGTTTAATTTGTCCAATGATCTACATGAAAGTTTTTATTATATCCCTCTTGAATATCTATCACTTTGGGACTAGTTTCATATATATTGCCATTGCTTTTGACAAGCTCAAATAAATTTAAGTGAAGAACATGAGCATAAAAATTTCATTTCTCAAAATAATATAAGTGAAGCATGAGAGAATTTCTTCAAAAATTTACCAACTCTCAAATAAATCTAAGTGAAGCATGAGAGTATATGACAAGCTACTCCAAAAAGATATAAGTGACGATCAAGCGAGTAGTTAAGTAAATGGGTAGCCATTTGAGAACTCTCTCTCATCTAAAAACCTTCAGATCTAAGTATTTTATTTAAACAGCGAGCAAAATAAAAATAGCACTCCAAGAATAGCACATATCATGTGGACAAATAAAAATTTAGGCTCAACACAGGCTAACCGATAATTGTTGATGAAGAGAGGTGGGATGCATAGCATCCCCAAGCTTAGATCCTTGAGACTTCTTCAAATATTTACTTGGGGTGCCTTGTGCATCCCCAAGCTTGAGCTTTTGTATCTCGTTCAATCCTCTCATATCCCGGTTTCACCTAAGTCTCAAAAACTTCATCCACACAAAACTCAAAAAGAACTCGTGAGATAGGTTAGTACACATAAGAACAAATAAAAACTTCATGTACTTACAAGACAAGGTGCACAATAATTTTCAAACATCATCTGCTGTTTACTATCATTTCCACAATTTATATCTACCAATATAGGCAATGGAAACTATACGATAAGTAGATAACAAAACTATGACAACAATCTGTCCAAACAGAACAGTTTGTAGAAATCTATTAAACCTGTGTACTTATGTAACTCAAACAATTATGAAAATTTAGGACATGCTAAATAATTTATACGAAAATACTGTGTAAAAATTTGAGAAACTTTCCACGTTCCAATAAAATATGAAAATTCAAACACTACAGCAAAAGTTTCTGGTTTTACACAGCACACATCAAAACATGCAATGCAAGCATCCTAAGGCAATTCTTGGAACTTTTTATTGGAAAAAAAGATTATTAATAACATATAACAGAGAACAACAAAATAAAATAATGATCCAAGCAAAACACATATTATGTGATGAATAAAAATATAGCTCCAAGTAAGATATACCGATAATGTTGAAGACGAAAGAGGGGATGCCTTCCGGGGCATCCCCAAGCTTAGACACTTGAGTCTTCCTTGGATATTACCTTGGGGTGCCTTGGTCATCCCCAAGCTTTGGTTCTTGTCACTCCTTATTCTCCTCATATCGGTGTCTCACCCATAACTTGAAAACTTCAATCACACAAAACTTAACGGAACTTTGTGAGATGGGTTAGTATAATAAATAAAGATCATTCACTTAAGTACTGTCAAGAAAAGATTCATAATTGTTCTCACATAATACCTACAGTATTATACCATTCCCATAATTTATATCACTGAATATAAGCTATGGGAAGACTAAAACAAGCAAACTATGCATGCAAAGCAGAATCTGTAAAAATCAGAACAGTCTGTGAAGATCTGTAGTGTAACCATACTTAACTATCTATAAAAATTCTGAAATATTATTACAACCTAAAAATTTGTATATAAACATTGTGTAAAAATTTCAGATCATCATCACGCTCCAGTAAAAAACTAAATTTCCTGTACTGGAGTCAAAAGTTTCTGTTTTGGTTCACCATCAATTCTACTCATCTTGTGAGTCATCCCAAAGGCTTTACTTGGCACTTTATTGAAATAAAAGACACAAAACATGATTACTACAGTAGATTAATCATGTGAACACTCAAAAACAGAAAGTAAAAGTGTTGGGTTGTCTCCCAACAAGCGCTTTTCTTTAATGCCTTTTAGCTAGGCATGATGATTTCAATGATGCTCACGTAAGAATAATAATTTAAACATGCAAGCGAGCATCATGAATCACATGACAAGCACATTTAAGTCTAACCCACTTCCTATGCATCGGGATTTTGTGGGCAAACAATTTATGGGAACAAGAATCAACTAGCATAGGAAGGCAAAACAAGCATAACTTCAAAACTTTAAATGCATAGAGAGGAAACTTGATATTATTGCAATTCCTAAAAGCATATGTTCCTCCCTCATAATAATTTTCAGTAGCATCATGAAGGAATTTCACAATATAACTATCACATAAATCATTCTTTTCATGATGCACAAGCATATAATTTTTATTACTACCCACACAAGCAAAATTCTTCTCATTCATTGTAGTGGGAGCAAACTCAACAAAATAACTATCATGAGACACTTGATTGACATAAGCACATTCAATATTAAAATCATGATGACAAGTTTCATGGTTACTATCACTCTTTATAGCATACAGGTCATCATCATAATCATCATAGATAGGAGCCATGTCATCATCATAATAAATTTGCTCATCAAAACCTTGGGGACTAAAAATATCATCTTCATCAAACATAGCATCCCCAAGCTTGTGGCTTCGCATGTCATTAGCATCATGGATATTCTGAGAATTCATACTAGTAACATTGCAATCATGCTCATCATTCAAAGGATTCTCATTAAGTATTTTCATAATTTCTTCCTCTACCAATTGAGCACAATTTTCTGAATCCTTATTTTCACGAAAGACATGATAAAGACGAATAATATGAGGCAACCGAAACTCCATTTTTTATATAAAACCAAACTAGTGAAAAACAAGAAACTAAAAGATTTGATTACAAGAGCTAAAGACATACCTTAAAGCACTCACCTCCCCGGCAACGGCGCCAGAAAAGAGCTTGATGTCTACTACGCAACTTTATTCTTGTAGACTTTGTTGGGCCTCCAAGCGCAGAGTTTTGTAGGAAAGTAGAAATTTTCCCTCAAGTGGATGACCTAAGGTTTATCAATCCGTGGGAGGTGTAGGATGAAGATGGTCTCTCTCAAACAACCCTGCAATCAAATAATAAAAAGTCTCTTGTGTCCCCAACACACCCAATACAATGGAAAATTGTATAGGTGCACTAGTTCGGCAAAGAGATGGTGATGCAAGTGCAATATGGATGGTAGATAAAGGTTTTTGTAATCTGAAAATATAAAAACAGAAAGGTAGCAAGTAACAAAAGTGAGCACAAACGTTATTGCAATGCTTGAAAACAAGGCCTAGGGCCCGTACTTTCGCTAGTGCAATCTCTCAACAATTCTAATATAATTGGATCACATAACCATCCCTCAACGTGCAACGAAGAATCACTCCAAAGTTCTTATCTAGCGGAGAACATAAGAAGAAATTGTTTGTAGGGTACGAAACCACCTTAAAGTTATCCTTTCTGATCGATCTATCCAAGAGTTCGTACTAAAATAACACCAAGTTATCCTTTCCGATGAATCTATCTAGAGTTCGTACTAAAATAACACCATATGATACGCATCAACCAACTCTAATGTCACCTAGATACTCCAATGTCACCACAAGTACCCATGAGTTAATTATACAATACGAATCAAACAATTTCAGATTCATAATACTCAATCCAACACAAAGAACCTCAAAGAGTGCCCCAAGATTTCTATCGAAGAACGTAGGACAAGAACGTGCATCAACCCCTATGCATAGATTACCCCAATGTCACCTCGGGAATCCGCAAGTTGAGTACCAAAACATACATCAAGTGAATCAATAGAACACCCCATTGTCACCACGGGTATCCATATGCAAGACATATATCAAGTGTTCTCAAATCCAATATTCAATCCAACATAACGATATCTCAAAGGGAAAGATTCAATTCATCACAACATGATAGCAAGGGAATAACATCATATGATCCAACTATATTAACAAAGCCTGTGATACATCAAGATCGTGTCATCTCAAGAACACGAGAGAGAGAGAGAGAGAGAGAGAGAGATTGAACACATAGCTACTAGTACATACCCTTAGCCCCGAGGGTGGACTACTCCCTCCTCGTCATGGCCTCCGCCGGGATGATGAAGATGGCCACCGGAGATGATCTACCCTCTCCGGCAGGGTACTGGAACGCCTCCAGATTGGTTTTTCGTCGATACAGAGAGTTGTGGCGGCGGAACTTCTCGTCTAGGGTTATTTCTGGGGGTTTATGAATATAAAGGTTTTTGTGGCGTCGGTTTCACCCGAAGATGGGCCACGAGTGGACCACAAGACACCAAAGAGCGTTAGAGGGGCCTGGCGTGCCCTGGTGGGTTGTGCCCACCTCGTGGCTCTTCTCGCCCTCCAACAAAGCTTCTAGTGCCTCTTTTGTTCCAAAAAATCATCAAAAAGTTTTGTTGCATTTGGAGAACTTTGATTTCTGCACAAAAAACAACAACACGGTAGTTCTGCTGAAAACAACGTCAGTCCGGTTAGTTCCAAAAAATGATATAAAGTTGCTATAAAATGATAGTAAAACATCCAAGAATGATAATATAACAGCATGGAACAATCAAAAATTATATATACGTTGGAGACGTATCAGTGGTACCTTCATGGAGGTGACATTAGGAGAGGCCACCAAACTTCTGGATAACATCATGACAAACTACTCTCAATGGCATACCGAAAGAGCTTCAACTGGTAAGAAGGTAATTTCTGTTGAGGAAATCGCTGCTTTGAGTGAAAAAGTGGATGCTCTTTTGAATATGGTTGCTAGTAAACATGCTCATGTTGATCCCAATGTTATGCCTTTGTCTACCTTGATTGAGCAAAATAATGATGCTATTGCTGTGATCTTTATCTCGCGAAACAATTTCAATAACAATGATTCTTGAGGAAATTTCAATGCTAGACCGTATCACGGTAATTCCTCTAATAACTATGGCAATTCTTATGGAAATTATTCTACAAATAATAATAGTTTATCCTCTGATCTTTAGAACACCATTAAAGAATTTATTAGTTCTAAAAAAATTAATACTATGGTAGAAGAAAAGCTGCATAAAGTTGATGATTTGGCTAAGAACATGGATATGATTGCTCTTAATGTGGAAACTCTTAAAAATAAAAATTTGCCACCAAAGCATGATTTTGATGAGAATATTAAATATATCCAAATATTTATTAATGAAAGTAAGGAGAGGACCGCTAAGTTGAAAGCTAAGCAAGAATTCTTAGAAAAAGCTCTTCCACCTGGTTTTTACCGTAATCATGATGATCTTAAAATGATTGGTACTTCTCCTATTGATTCCTTGTTTACTAATCTGGAAGTAAATGATAAAGGGACTAGAGATGAGTCAACTTTAGCTAGAAGGTGTCCCGTTTGCTTGGAGGGTGATGATTCTAATGATAAAATTGAAAAAAGTAGGTTTGGAGACGTCAAAACTTTAACTAGTAATATGCCCACTATCTTGGATTACAAGGATTTTAATTATGGAAGTTGCTCTTTAGTAGAATGTATTTCCTTGTTGCAATCCATTATTATGTCACCCAATGCCTATGAACAAAATAAAGCTTTTACTCAACATATAGCAAAAGCAATGATAAAAGCTTATGATGAGAAACTTGAGCTAGAAAGTTGCATGATGAATGGTAACCAACTATCAAAATAAATCTTAAGGAATATGAATGCAATCCTTTGTGTGACCTTGGTGCTAATGTTTCAACAATACCTAAATCTCTTTGTGATGTGCTTGGTCTCACCGATATTCAAGATTGTTCCCGTAACTTGCATCTTGCGGATTCTAGCATCAAGAAACCTTTGGGTATAATAAATGATGTGTTTATTATTGCAAATAGAAATTATTTGCCTGTAGATTTCATTGTGTTTTATATTTAATGCAATGCAACTTGTCAAATAATACTTGGAAAACCTTTCTTACGAACTATAGGTGCAATTATTGATATGAAAGAGGGAAACATAAGGTTCCAATTTCCATTAAAGAAAGGTATGGAACAATTCCCTAGGAAGATAATTAAACCACCTTATGATCTATCATGAGATCTACTTATGGGTGGAGTGTCAAATATGACAACACTTGAAACTATGCAATATGCCTAGCTAGGGGCGTAAAACAGTAGCGCTAGTTGGGAGGCAACCCAATAGTTATCTCATTTTCTTGTTTCTAATTTCTATTTGTTTTTAATAAAATGGCTATTTCCTATTTAATTATTGTGTTTTTATGTTTAAATTAGTTTTTGTGCCAAGTAAAACCTTTGGGATGACTTGCATGATGAGTAGAATTGATACGGTGCAAAAACAGAAACTTTAGCGTCCAGTGCAGAATTTCTATGATTTTACTGGAACGTCTTTTTGATCTGAAACTTTTACAAACTATTTCTATACAAATTCCTCAGGTTTTCATAATTTTTCAGAATTTTTGTAGTTACATAAGTATAGGTTCTCTATAGATCTTTACAGAATGTTCTGTTTTAGACAGATTCTGTTTTTGCTTGCATAGTTTGCTTGTTTTGATGATGCTATGGATTGTATCGGGGGGTATAAGTCCTGGAGAAGTTAGAATACAGTATCTTATGCAATAATAAAATAATATTCAATTTATAACAGCACCTAAGTATTTTATATGTTTATTATACTAACGGATCTCACGAAGGTTTATGTTGAGTTTTGTGTGCTGAAGTTTTCAAGTTTTGGGTGCTATCACGATGGATGAAGGAATAAGGAGAGGCAAGAGCCTAAGATTGGGGATGAACAAGGCACCCCAAGGTAATATTCTAGGAGGACTCAAGCGTCTAAGCTTGGGGATGCCCCGGAGGGCATCCCCTCTTTCGTCTCAATCCATCGGTATGTCACTTGAAGCTATATTTTATTCATCACATGCTATGAGTTTTGCTTGGAGCGTCGTTTGCTTTAGTTTGCTTTTGTTTTAGTTTTATGCAATCATTGTTTTCTGTACACTCCTACTTGAGAGAGACACAAGATCACCATGATTTATTAGAATACTCTTTGTGCTTCAGTTATATCTTTTGAGCTAAGCAGTTTCTCTAGTACTTCACTTATATCTTTTAGAGCACGGTGGCGTATAGATTTTAAAGAAATAATTTCACTCTCATCTTCACTTATATTTGTATGAGAATTAATAAATAATGATGGTAATTTGCATGGTTTATAAGACTAGTCCAAAAATAATAGGTATTCAAGGAGTGCATAGTCAAAACCTTCGTGTAGCACATAAAAGAGAAATTTTGAGTTAATGCTATTAATGTGGTAATGTGAAAGGGAATGAGTGCATGATCATTGGTTAATAAGAATATCATAAATTAGAGGGTGTTAACTTGTTGTTCATCTAAATATTTTTTATGGCATGGTGATGATGTGTGAGCATTCTTATTCCTCGTTGAAATCCTAGTGTTGTTTAAGTCGGAGGCGCGTGATGGTTAACTCCTCCCAAACTCCTCCCTAGGGGCATGCGAGTAGTACTTTGCTTCGACAGAGCTAATAAAACCTCGCAATGAGTATGTGAGTTTATTACTAATGTGAATCCATGGATGTATGCACTCTCACCACCTCATATTTGCTAGCCTCTTCGGTACCGTGCATTGCCATTCTCACCTCGAGGATTGGTGCAACCTTCACTGGTGCATCCAAACCTCGTGACATGATACGCTCTGTTGTACATAAGCCTCATTATATCTTCCTCAAAACAGCCACCGTACCTACCTATTATGGCATTTCCAAAGCCATTCCAAGAAATATTGCCATGCAACTTCCACTGTTACATCATATGACTAGTACTTTCATTGTCATATTGCTTTGCATGATCATATAAGCTAACATAGTATTTGTGGAAAAGCCACCATTCATCATTTTTTATACATGTTACGCTTGATCATTGCACATCCTATTACACTTCAAGAGGCATTCATATAGAGTCATACTATAGTTTTTCATATTGAGTTGTAAGTAAATAAAAGTGTGATGATCATCATTATTAGGGCATTGTCTCAGTGAGGAAAGGATGATGGAGACAATGATTCCCCCACAAGTCGGGATGAGACTCCGGACGAAAAATAAAAGAAAGTAAAAAAGAAAAAAAGAAAAAAAGGAAAGAAAGAAATAAAGAGAAAAATAAAAGGAAAAAAGAAAAAAATAGAGAAAAGAGAGAAGGGCGGTGCTACCTCTTTTTCCACACTTGTGCCTCAAAGTGGCACATTGTTCTTCATATAGAGAGTCTCTTCTTTTGTCACTTTCATATGCTAGTGGGAATTTTTCATTATAGAACTTGGCTTGTATATTCCAATGACGGGCTTCCTCAAATGCCGAGGTCTTCATGAGCAAGCAAGTTGGATGCACACCCACTTAGCTTCAGTTGAGCTTTCATACACTTACAGCTCTAGTGCATCCGTTGCATGGCAATCCCTACTCCTCGCATTGATATCTAGATCAAGGCGTGCCAAACGAGCTCCTGTCTTGAGATAAGGCCTTGTCCACGGCCAGTCGAGCTCGCCATCAAGGTTAGTCATACGGACTCAGATAGCTTTCCTCCATTACATTGTGTGTGCGAACAAAGATGATTACAATGTTAATGAGGAGTTGTGTTGCAGGCTGCTCTTCAGAAAGAGAGAGGCAACCCATGCGCTTCTAGAGGATAGGGACCGGCAGGCAGCGGAGAAGGATAGGGAGTTCGAGGAGAGGACGGCTAGGTTGTTGGAGGAGGAGAGGGCACGGAACGAGGCGTCTCACCGGGCCAAGTACGAGCTCTTCGTGGTAAGTTTCTTCTTCATATTAGCCAAATCATGCATGTAATGTTGGTTTCATTAATAACTAATATGATTGACTTGTCAAAACCAAATATGCAGTCTATGTGTGAGAAGTCCGGCCAGACCCCTCCGCCGATGCCAGCCATTACCACGGCAGGAACGGTGAGTTTCATTTGAATGGTCATTAGTTACTAGTCTTAACATTTCAGTGTCATCATGCTAACGAGACATTGCAAATGATCTTTGGTGCAGCATAACTCCCAAGCCGCATCGCACGACCCTTCTCTAGGGCATCCTTCTCCAGGTGAAACCGGCCCGAGCAACCCCGGTGCTTCACCTCCGTGATGACGAGGACGGTAAGTTTTCTCTAGTGTTTTGCTTTATAAATGCATAATGACCTATACTTAGCTTATTTAGTTCATTTATGACATAATTAGCTTAGTTAGGTCAAAAATGGCATAATTACCATGGTTAGCTCATAAATGTCATATACTTAGCTTATTTTCCTCCAAAGGGACATAATAAGCTTACTTAGCTCCAATATGACCTAGTTTACCTAAGTTAGCTCTAAAATGACCTATACTTAGCTTTGTTTCCTCCAAAATGACATAATAAGCTTACTTACCTCCAAAATGACCTATTTTACCTAAGTTAGCTCTAAAATGACCTATACTTAGCTTTGTTTCCTCCAAAATGACATAATGAGCTTACTTAACTCCAAAATGACCTATTTTACCTAAGTTAGCTCTAAAATGACCTATACTTAGCTTTGTTTCCTCCAAAATGACATAATAAGCTTACTTAGGTCCAAAATGACCTATTTTACCTAAGTTGGCTCTAAAATGACCTATACTTAGCTTTGTTTCCTCCACAATGACATAATAAGCTTAGTTAACTCAAAAATGGCATAATTACCTAGGTTAGCTCAATAATGACTTGTACTTAGCTTACTTATGTCAAAAATGGCATAATTAGCTTACTTAGGTCAAAAATGGCATAATAACCATGGTAACCTCATAAATGTCATATACTTAGCTTATTTTCTTGCAAAATGACACAATAAGCTTAGTTAGGTCAAAAATGGCATAATTACCTAGGTTAGCTCTAAAATGACACAAATAAGCAATAAGAAGAAGAAAAATAAGAGGAGAAAGAGAAAGAGAAGAAAAACGCTTCTTCTTCTTCTTCTTCTAGATCTTCTTCTTCTTCTTCTAGATCTTCTTCTTCTTCTTCTTGTATTATTCTTCTTCTAACTTTCTTATTTCCCATTTTGCAGATTTGATTCACTTCACGGAAGCTTGCATTGATGGAGTGCTTGTGTTTACTTTCTGTTTTGATTTTGTATCGATGAACAATGTGAAACTTGCTACCTATGGATGAAACTATTGTAATATGGATGAAACTATGTATGTATGGATGAAACTATTGTAATATGGTGAAACTTGCACTTTTGATTTGGTATGTTTGTTGGATGATCATATCCATATGGCAGGGATATAGTTTCTGTGAAATATATATATATATATACCATATATTTGCTTGTGAAAATGATTGGATATAACAAAAACAGAAAAAGGGGCAATACAGGCTCTTTGCCGTCTGCCACCGATGGCAAAGGGCTCTTTGCCGTCTGCCACAGACGGCAAAGGTGCCACGTGGCAGCAACCTGTGTACCTGGGAGCACCAGGTCTGAGCCATTTGGTCACTTTGCCGTCCGCTGGCAGACGGCAAAGGAGCTGCTCACTTTGCCGTCGGCTGGCAGACGGCAAAGAAGCCCATCTGTCCAGCTGGCCCATCCTGCCACTTTGTCGTCTCTGGCAGACGGCAAAGGAGCTGCTCTCTTTGCCGTCTGCCAGCGGATGGCAGAGGCTGCCGTTAGCCACCTAACGGGGCTAACCTGATTCCTGTGCCATCCACTAGTTTTACCGTCTGCAAGTCCTAGATGGCAGACGGCAGACATGTTTGCCGTCCGCTATTCAAAAGCCGACGGCAAAGAGCCCCTTTACCGGAGTTTTCTGTGCCGGACGTGGGGCCGTCTGCTGGCAGACGGCAAAGGATTTTCTCGACCGCAAGCCTATCCTTTGCCGTCTGTCGTGGCAGACGGCAAAGTCCCTGATTCCTGTAGTCTCTATTGATGGGCATCTCCATAGCCCGTTGATATGCCTAGTTGATGCGAGACTTTATTCTCCACTTTTACCCCTTTGAAACCTACCACCACATTCTATTCTAAATTTATGCTATATCCATGGTTCATGCTCATATATTGTGTGAGTAATAAAAAGCTTAAGCACGTTAAAAAGTAAGATCCAATTGCGTGACTTAACACCGTGGTGCTTGACATTTGTATTTTTGTGGTGAAGACGGAACCATGCCATGCTCATATGATAAAATGAATAGGGGGTGAACATTCTTTAAGGATCGTATATTTTGAAACTTGATGATTATGTTACTTATGTTTATGAATATTACTATGTTGATGTTTATTAATTCATTGTTTCTCAATGATCATACATGCAATAGATTACATGTTGGGTAGCATGTCACATCAAAAATTCTGTTTTGATCATTTACCTACTCGAGGACGAGCAAGAATTAAGCTTGGGGATGTTGATGTGTCTCTAACATATATATAATTTTTGATTGTTCCATCCTACAATATTATCGTTCTAGGATACTTTTTGGGCATTTATTTGCCAATTCATATTATTTTTGAGCACTAACCCATTAACCTAGTGCCTAGTGCCAGTTGATGTTTTCTGCGTGTTTTTAGCTTTTCAGGTTTACCGTACGAAAGGAAGTCCAATTGCCACGAAACTTTCTTATGATTTTTTCTGGACCAAAAAAATACCCGGAAGCTTCGGGAGGATACCGGAGGCTGCACGAGAGAGGCAGCACACATCAGGGCTCGGTCAGGGGGGTGGCCGCGCCCTGTTGTGTGTTGGCCCCTCCTGGCGTCTCCCGACGTCCCTCTCTGGCCTATAAATTCCAATGTATCCCAAAAACCCTATAGAGCCTCCCGAAACACTTTTTCCGTCGCCGCAAGTCTCTGTTCCACTGTGTGCCCATCTGGAGCCCTGTTCCAGTGCCCTGCCAGAGGGGGAATCGATCAAGGAGGGCCTCTACATTAACCTTGATGCTCCCATAGTGATGTCTGAGTAGTTCACCATAGACCTACGGGTCCATAGTTAGTACCTAGATGTCTATCTCTCTCTCTTGATCTTCAATACAAAGTTCACCGCATCTTTGCGGTGATCTATTTGATGTAATCACTTTGTGCGATGCATTTGTTGGGATCTGATGAATTGTGGGTTTATGTTCAGATTGTTCATGAAATTATATTGAGTTCCTTGCTGGTCCTTCCTTACATATGCATGATTATATGATAGCTTCGTAATTCTCTCCAACCTATTGAAATAGTTTGGCCAACTAGATCGATATTTCTTCACTGGGAGAGGTGTGTGTTGTAGTGGGTTCAATCTGGCGGTGCTCTATATCCCAATGACAGAAGGGGACAAGACACGTCTTTGTATTGCTTCCACTAAGGATAAAACGATGGGGTTGATTCATATTAATTTGATTTACTTTGTCTACATCATTTCATTGTTCTCCAAGCATTACTCTGTTTTACTTAATACTCTAGATGCATGCTGGATAGCGGTCGATGGGTGGAGTAATAGTATTAGATGCAGGCAGGAGTCGGTCTACTTGGTTATGGACGTGATGCCCATATGTAATGATCATTGCCACGAATAAATATTGCATAACTATGCGCGTTTCTATCGATTACCCAACAGTAATTTGTTTACCCAACGTATGCCTACTACATGAGAGATGCCACTAGGGAAAACTATGGCCCCGGGGTCTGTCCACTTATATCTTTACAAAACATTCATTACCTTGCTGCCATTTATTTATCTTTTATTTATTTTGCAATTTACAATTACCAACTATCATGTATACACTTCATTTGCTTGCAAATAACGAGTCCAAGGGGATTGACAACCCTCTTGCCCGCATTGGGTGCAAGTGTTTGCTTCTTTGTGTGCAGTCGCTGAATACGGGGGTTGCGTGTTACTCCTATTGGTTTGATAACCTTAGTTCTCACTGAGGGAAATTCTTATCTATATTGTGCTGCATCACCCGCTCCTCTTCGCAAAAAATCCAACGCAAATTACAAGTATCAGCGTGCTATCATATGATGGGCACCAAAATGACAACAACATAACCACAAGCAATTTAAACTAATCGTAGCAATTCACCAATCACCCATAGGACAACAAAAATCTACTCAAACATCATAGGATGGCAACACATCATTGGAAAATAATATGAAGCATAAAGCACCATGTTCAAGTAGGGGGTACAGCAAGTTGAGGGAGAGTGGACCGCTGAAAATAGATGAGGGAAGGTGATGGTGGCGGTGATGACGGCGGTGAAGTTGTTGTGTAGATCGTCCTCATGATGGTTGCCTCGGCGGCGTTTCGGCGCCATCGGGTGAGAAGGGGAGAGAGATCCCCTCCTTCTTCTTCTTCCTTGGGCTCCCCCTAGATGGGAGGAGAGTTTCCTCTCTGGTCCATGGCCGCCATGGCTCATGGAGTGCATGAGACCCTCCGAGATTAGATCTCTCTCTCTGTTTCTCTTTTGTTTCGCGTCCTGTTTTCTGGCCCTTCACTGTTTCTTAAATATCCAAAGATTCGTAACTCCGATTGGGCTGAAATTTTGAGGGGATTTTTATCGGGAAATTATCTTTCTTGCAGCGAAAGAAGGGTCGCAACCGACTTACGAGGGAGTCCCAAGGCAACCAGGCGTGCCCTGTTGCCTTGGGACCACCTCGGGCACCGTCTTGTGTTGATTCTTCTTCCCAAAAATCACATATATTCCAAAATAAATCTCCATAATTTTTTATCGTGTTTGGACTTCATTTGATATGGATTTTTTGCGAAACAAAAAACACACAAAAAACAGGAACTGGCACTGGGCACTGGATTAATATGTTAGTCCCAAAAATAATATAAAATGTTGCCAAAAGTATATGAAAGTTGTAGAATATTGGCATGAAACAATCAAAATTATAGATACGACGGTGACGTATCAACGACCAGTGAGTGAGGGGAGAGAGAGAGTGTACGGATCTGGGCTGCGGTTAGGCAAGGTTAGGTGGGCCGATTAGGTTAGGCCTTTTTTTCTGTTTTCTCTTATTTTTCTATTACTTTGTAAATTCAAAATTGCTTTGAATTTGACTTTTCCACAAAAAGCAAATCACTCTAAATTCATCTTTGAATATTTCTCACGGTGTGGACTTTTTGTTTGGGCATTTTGGACGTATAGTTCATGCTCCTATATTTTCCCTTTTGAATTTGAATTTGGTTTCATAACCAAATATGTTTCAAATCCATTTTAGAAAATTGGCAGAGAGTCAATATGTCATTTGGACTTGTAAATATCACTTTCCTGCCAAATAAATGCCATTTGTTTGAATAATTTCCCTTTGAGTTTTGAATTGATTCCTAACAGATCCAACTCAAATCATTTAGGGACAGATTATCAGGGCTTTGAATATTTCTTGGGTCTTATTTAGGATAGCATTATGCCCAAGTAATATTTAAAATAGGTTTGGTTTCAACTAAGACAACCATGTTTCTACGAGTTGCATTGGGGTTTCTACCATTTTGATAAAATTATCAACAAGTTTTAGGTAACAAGCAATCAAGCATGGGTTTTATTGGAAAAATTAATTCCCTATGAAAATTTTAACATGCCAGATTTGGAAAAAATCTGGGATGTGACAACGTCACCCTTCCTCTTCGGGAAAATCGAATAAATCCTATGGGAGTAGCACATATATATAGGTTGAGGTCAGGGGACGAAACTTCAGGAGATGGTCTCCCCAAAGTATGTCAAAGCCAGAAGGAGTCCAACTACGGCTCTTCTAGAAATGCCAAAGATTGTGGAGTTTCTGGAAATGTCGTAGATCGTGGAGTTTCTAGAAACTATGTAGACTATGGAGTTTCTCCTGCGGCTTGTCCCCTAATGAAACCCTTGATGCGCCTACGCTGGCCGACTTGATCCTCGTAGAGCTTGCCCCTTGGCCCACCCAAGGGGGAGAACCCTAGGAACTTATGGAACATTTGGGACCCTTCTAGAAGCTTCTCAAGCCATCTCGGGCCTTTCCAAACCTTCCCAGATACTTCGAGGAGACTTCCGACATCACCCAAACAATCCCGGGACCTCCCAAAACACTTCCGGTGACATACCAATTGTCATTAAGCATGTGAACCTACAGGTTCGAAAATACACCTTCCAATCAATAATTAACAGTTGGATCAAGACATCCTTGGTAATACCACATATACACGAAGCTCTTTACCGAGCGAACCTTTTGTTATTGCATATAATTCCCTTTACTTCACGATATTTTATAAAACCCGAGGTGAGAACTTTATCGATATCCCGTGATCAACACTTTGATCACTATACCCTTTTATCCTCGTTACCGGTTTTATTCTCTTTTGTCGTTTTCGTATTCCAGTATCCTTGTGATCTCAATCGCTATGTCTCGCTAGGCAATGATGGACACCGTAATACCGAGTAGACATAGAGTGCATCTCTCCATCGCCAGAGAAGCAAATCTCAGTCTTTAACTATTGAGCGTCATCACATGCCTTTTTGGTACCCTTAGGTTACCTTATTATTCACTCACGGTGTGACATTTGAAAAACCCAAAGTAACCATCTGATATGCAAGATTATGATATTATCATGGTCTAAGGACGCGAGTAAACGTTAACACTTTATACAAAAATACCGACAACAATTTAGATGATGAGAACTCAGAGCATTTCACAAGTTGGGTCTATCATACACCATTGTTATGCTAACAATGTATTCTCTTTACTGCCGGCATCCTTGTCACATTGACAATGCCCATGATCAGGAAAAGATGATCATTAACAATACATGAGTTAGTCCTATAAGCTAGACTAGGGATCTTTATGGTGTTTATGCTTCCACATATGCGACTATGTTTTCCATAGAATATTATATTCAAGAACAATTGCATTTATATCACAGAAATATAAACTTAATTACAAACATGGAAATAGATTTAATCACTTTATTCTTGCCTCTAGGGCATATTTCTAAAATATTCTAGGGTCTAACTTCCTTCTCGATGTATATATTCATTTGGTGACTTCTAATGATTTGCAAGGGGGTTTCAGGCATTAAAATTAGTCCTAGTTGGTGATTTCGCGGAAATAGAATCACCAATCCTTCTGATATTCACCAAATTCCGCTGCCATGGTCAACAAAGTGCGAGAGCTCTGTCATGAAAAGCATTGATCTTGGTGGAGGGTTTGGGTGGGCAATGCCTAAAAAGTTTCCAATCTAAGCCCTCCATAGAAAAGCTTTTACAAATCAGTCCAAGGCTGGGGGGCAGTGCCCCCCCCCCAGCTAGTCATTGCTCCACCGATGTACATTAACATGATCCATGACTTCACATGTTGATCAATTTATTTATCCCAATATTAGAGATGATGTTAGATTTTCTTACCTTAGGGAAGGGTTCAAATCAGCCAAATCATCATAATTTCCCTCAAATAGAGACGACATATATCTCTAAGTGCTTACTTATCATCTTAACAATCTTTCAAAGCGAATAATTTTCATTAATGCATCGGGGCTTTGCAAATGGCACAACGTGCGTTGACATGTTTCTTTACCTGAGTCCTAACGTAACTGGGGTGGAAGAGGTGAGTGCAAGGCAGCATCGCCACCTCCTCCCCAACAATGAAATCGTCCCAGTGGGTATAACGCCATGGCATGCTTTAGGCGGAGTGTCGCGATCCATATGCGTAGAAATACAAATATCCTTCATCGGAGGATGCACACTGGCACTATCAAGATCGAACCACCACAGATAACCGTGGCAATGGCAATCTTCTTCAGCACGTCATCGTCTTGTTCCGACTTACTCTAAACAAGTGAATGCTTCATACAGCGAATCCTCTGCAGGCCAGAATCCCCAAATCCCTAATTTTAACAAAGCGATGAGAAGTTTATCATCAACCAGCAGTACCATACTTTGAATGATTCAGTAAAATCGTTCAGGTCATGAGAAAAATCTAAAAAGTTTCCTGCCTAAGCCCTCCATAAAAATGGATTACAAAATAGTCCAAGGCTGGGGGCAGCGCCCCCCCCCCTAACTAGTTATTGCTCCGCTAGTATACATGAGATATAATCCATGACTTCACATTCTGATCAATTGATTTCATCCCAGTATTAGATAATGTTAGGTTTTCTTACCGTGGGAAGGGTTCAAATCAACGAACTCATCATAATTTTCCCCAAGAGCGTCCAATAAGTCTTAGATGATTCCTACACACTACATATGGATGGGAGATATTGTCTATTTGTTTTGCCTATATATGGCATGCCTAGATCAAAGAAGATCTTACCTAGGGAAGGGTTAAAATCAACCAACTCATCACAATGTCCCTCAAACAGAGACGACAGATATCTTGTAGGGGGCATGCCCCTTATGATCTAGTAAGTTCTTACTTATCCTCTTAACAATATTTCAAAGTGAAGAGATAATTCTATTAATGTACCTGGGATTTGCAAATGGCACAACACTCATTGACCTATTTCTACCCAGCTCCGGACACAACTGGGGTGGAAGAGGTGGGTGCAAGGCAACACTGCCACCTCCTCCCCGGTAGCGAAATCCTCCACGCAAATCACACAAGCTGAGTAGGCGCTGTCTGCCTCAATAGCCACCCCTCCTGGCGGGTATACCGCCACGAAAGCTTTAGGTGGAGTGTCATGATCCATGTGCGCAGAAATACAAAGAGCCTTCATAAGAGGATGCACACTACCACAAATAACCATGACAATGGCAATCTTCCCACTTACTCTAAACCAGCAAATGCATCCTGGAAAAAAATCATGTGTTGGCCAGAATCCCCATATCCCTAATCTTAGCAAAGAGATTAGAAGTTTATCATCAACCAGCAGTACTAGACTTCGAATGATTCAATAAATGTTTGATCTCATAAGAAAATCCTAAAAGGTGTCTAAAATAAGCCCTCCATAAAAATACTTTATGAAATGGTCCAAGGCTGGGGGCAGCGCCCCCCCCCCCCCCGGCTACTGGTTGCTCCACCAATGTACATCAAAGATAATCCATGACTTCGCATTCTGCTCGATTGATTTCATCCCAATATTAGAGATGATGTTAGACTTCTTGCCTGGGGAAGGGTTCAAATCAACGAAATCATCATAATTTCCCCCTAAAAGCTTCCAATAAGTCCTGGATGATCCTACACACTACATATGGATGGGAGATATTTTCTATTTTGTTTTTCCTATATATGTCATGCCTAGATCAAAGAAGATCTTAATAGAGAAGGGTTCAAATCAACCAACTCATCATAATCTCCCTCAAATAGAGATGACATATATCTTGCAAGGGGTATGCCCCTTATGAGTAAGTGCTTACTTGTCCTCTTCATAATTCTTTCAAAGTCAAGGGATGGTTTTCATTAATGCGTCGATGCTTTGCAAATGTCACAACACGCACTGACCTGTTTCTTTACCTAAGTCCCAACTCAACTGGGGTGGAAGAGATGGGTGCAAGGCGGCAGTGCCGCCTCCCCCCGAGCAGCCAAATCTCCACGCAGATCATGCAAGTCGATTAGGCACTATACACCTCAGTAGCCACCCCTCTCGACAAGTATATTGTCAGGCAAGCTTTAGGTGGAGTGTCATGACCCATGTGCGCATAAATAGAAAGAGCCTTCGTAACAGGATGCACACTGCCACAAATAACCGTGACAATGGCAATCTTCTTCAGCATGTCATTTTCTTGTTCCCGCTTACTCTGAACCAGCGAATGCATTCTGCAATGAATCGTGTGTGGGCCAGAATCCCAATAGCTCTAATCTTAGAGAAGAGATGAGAAGTTTGTCATCAACCAGTAGTGTCATACTGATACGTCTCCAACATATCTACTTTTCCAAACACATTTTCTCTGGTTTTGGACTCTAATTTGCATGATTTGAATGGAACTAACCCAGACTAACGTTGTTTTCAGCATAACTACCTTGGTATTATTTTTGTGCGGAAATAAAAGTTCCTGGAATTGGACGAAACTTTTTGTGAATTTTTTTGGAATAAATAATGAATTATGAAGCGAAGATCCATCGGAGGGGGATGCGTGTGAGCCACAAGGCAACAGGGCGCGCCCACCCCCTGGACACGCCATGTTGGCATGTAGGGCCCACATGGTCCCCAGACCCTGATTCCACCCCTATAAATTCACATCTTCGGAGAGAAAAATAGGAGAGAAGATTTCATCGCGTTTTACGAGATGGAGCCGCCGCCACCTCCTGTTCTTCCTCGGGAGGGCTGATCTCGAGTCCGTTTGAGGCACTGGAGAGGGGGATTCATCGTCATCGTCATCACCAACCCTTCTTCATCAACACCACCATGATGCTCACTGTCGGGGCACTGATGCACACGATCACCTATGGGACCTAGGGCCCCTTTGTGGTTCGGCAGGGATGAGGTCAATTTGCACAAAGAGCAAAGGTCATGAGACGGCACGACGATGGGATGCTGGTGTTTTATCGAGGTTCGGGCCGCTGAGAAGCGTAAAACCCTACTCATGTTTGGTGGATTGATCGGAGGAACACGAAGCACACGCAACGCTCAAACCCGCCAAGGTTGCCTCGGGGGAGCTACTACATGAGTACAAGTGTCCAAAGGTCCGAATCTTGAGCTAGGTTGCCTTGGGCCTCCTTTTATAGGTCAAGGGGCAACCACAGTAGCAAAACAGACATTATCTAGCGATTAGATAGCTAACAGTGTCATCATACCTAACTCTGGCACTTAGGACAAAATGCCATAAATGCTAATCTAGGTGGCGTGCGGGGAGGCATCCCCGGCAAGCTCTTACCACCGCTTAGCTGGCTCTTGCTTAGTGTCTTGACACGCCTCTGGACGGGTGTCAACAGGGCATAATCTGTCTTCCGGTGCGTCGCCACGTGCTTAGCAAGAGCCACTTAGCCATCTGAGAGCACGACACCGCATCGACAACTAACTGGCGTTGTGATGCGGTGGAGTGGTGGCTGTTTGGCTTGCGCCTGCCGGGGGATGGATTGCCGGGTCTTCTGGAAGGCGTGCGCGCCTCGGCCCCGACAGGCACCGGGGACGTGGCTGGCGCGGCTCGGGCCCGTCTTGGGCCGTTGCATTGATCTTGTCGGCGTAGCTAGCCAGCGTAGGATGCTCCTGCCGGGGTCTTGGATGTTGGCTTCGTCTTCTTGATGCGCTCCTTGATCTTATGAAGAGCGGCTTCTCCGGCTTGGATTGGTCTTTGCGGGGTGGTATCTTTTTCTGGCAGGCTTAGGCCATCGGGTCGGAGGCTCACCGTCCGTGCACAAGTCAGGTGAAATAAACACCCATGTTTGTGTACCCCAACAGAAGCCCCCGGGCCTGAGCCATACGTGTCGCTTGACACGTTGGGTTAGGCCCCAAACAGTGCATGGACACGCGTCGAGGAAGCGCTGCCCTCAAGTACTTGGTTATGGTGACTTGTCAAACCCACGTCCACTCCGCGCGATTATCGCAGGTCGTGGGGTCGTGGAACAGTTGCCGTTGCTAGTAAAAGAAATGGCATTTCTCCGAAAAGATCGCGAAGAGCCAGCCCCCGCGTGGGTTCCCAATAAAAGGGTAACGCACAGGGGCGTTGCTCATTTGCGTCCGTTTCTCCGTCCTTCATCTTCCTCCTCAAGCCAAGAAACCGCTTCCGCCGCTGCCGCTTGCCCTCCAAACGTTGCTAGCCCCTCCGCCGCTCTTGAGAGCCCAAGAGATGGGGAAGAAGACGAGCATTATAAAGGGGAAGCAGTCGACTGCGTCGGCGGCCCCAGCGGCTGACGAGAGGAAGAGAAAATAAGAAGAGTTGGAGAGACTGCGACGGAGAGATGTGGTTTTCTCCCCATCGAACTTGGACGGCAATGCCTTGATCGCAAGGTACGCTTACATGTGGGGGGGGGACGAACGGGCATGGAGCACTCGTAGTCCTGCCGGACAGCCCCAAGGAGAAGACACCCTCAGATTCGTACCACTTCTTCTACGCGTACTTCCTCTGTGGCCTCTCTCCCCCCTTCTCTGATTTCTTCTGTGCCATGATGACGGTGTATGGATTCCACCTTCTGGATTTCACGCCCAATGCAATGGCGTGCATGGCAATTTTCGCCCATCTGTGCGAGAATTTCGTCGGAGTTGCCCCCAATGTGGATTTCTTCAGGCACTTCTTCGTCCCTCGGATCGAAGACAAATCCCACCGCTCGGGGAATATAAGCTGGATCCCTCGGGGCAAGAAGGAAGACTGGGATTACCTCCCTGGCCAGCAGCGCGGGAAGTGGGAAGAGTGGAGGGGCGACTGGTGTTGGATTATGGATGAAGAAGCCCCCGAGTTCTGCCTCGCGCAGACTGGATGTGTCGCGCGCGGCAGTGACTAGAGCAAGTTGGGCCTCACTGATGACAGTCTCCGCTCGGCGTTGAACAGGATCACCCGTCTGAAAGATGCCGGGCTAACCATCGAGCATGTGGGGGCCGACTTCCTCCGGCGCCGAATTGCGCCACTGCAGAAGTGGGACAGATTCGCATGGGAGTTCAACGGGGCTGCCGACAGGATGCGGCTGTATCCTGGCCCCGGCAACAACCTGACGGTTTACGGCCATGGCTGGCTGTGCGAACAGCTGTTCGGCCGCCTCGGGCCGTTCCATTTGCCGGCAAGCGTCGTCCTTCTGCACCTCAATTCTGCCCGGAGCCAAATTCTGCAATGGATGCCTGACTGCAATGACTCCGGGGTCAAATCCGATTGGGAGCTGCCTGCCCTGGACTACGAGATGGACTGGTTCTCTCGCCTGGAAGAAAGAGCTTCCAAGGCGGAGGACAAACTGATCCGGCCAACCTCCAGGGCAGAGGAGGAATTCATCGCCGCTCGGATTGACGAAGACAAGAAGGTCAAGGCCGCCAGGAGGATGGGCTCCCAGGAAGAGGAGGAGGAGGAGTTCAAGGGAGACGATTCCTCTGAGGAGGAGGAGAGCGGAAAGCACGCTCCGGAGGAAGCTGTTGGGTTTGAATCTGCCGGGGCTGGGGCTTCCCAAGCCACGGTGACAGGAACCGAGACGGAGGAGGCGAAGGAACCGGAGGTGGAGGAGGAAGGGCTTGAAATGGGCCCTCAAGCACCAGAGCCTGGCCGCCGCCTCCGCGAGCGTGTCAACCAAGGACCAGCGGCCCCGGCGTCTTTGCGGGGCGCCTCGAAGGTGAAGAAGATGACCGCCAGGGGAGGCAGGCATGACGCAGCACGTCGCCAGTCTCTCCACCTCTCCCTGTCCAAGCCTCCTCCCGTCAAGCGACGGAAGGCTCTGGGGGTGGACCCCAGTCCCCCGGCAAGTCCAACTTCTCCGCCAAGTTCGCCCCTGCCGGAGGTCCCGGTCCCTCCGCCAAGCTCCGCTCCTCCATCTTTGAAGAGAGGCAGATCAACCCCGCCGCCTGTGTCATATGAGCTGGGCTCCATGCTCATCGCCTCGGAGTGAGTTACTCAATTATGATCTTTGTCAATGTTTTCCATTCTTGACTTCTTGACTGATCTTGTATGGCTGATTCTGACAGGGATGAGGCGACCCCTGCGCATCAAGCCAAGCGGTCCAAGTCCGCGGCAGGGCCGGGTTCCGCGGCAGGCACGACCCCGGCAGGCGGTGCGGAGGAAGATTCTGTGCCCAGCCCCCGGCCCAGCCCTCTTCGCGAAACTCCAGAGCTGACCTCGACTGCTGGCGGGGATGAAGAAGGGCATCTTCCCACTCCCGACAGGGAGGCGGAAGAGATCTGTCAAGGAGGGGTCCGCCAGGGAGAGCCCTCTTCCCAAGATCCTTCATCGACCATCGCCCGTGGGGAGGAGTCGCTGGCAAGGGCCTCCACCGAGAGGTTTGCCCGTACTGAAGCCTCCACCGAAGGGGTGGTGACGGACCGCACGCCGGCAACTGATGTTGCCGGGGGAGGGGATGCTCCTCCTCGGCAACCCCCATCGGGTACCCCACTTGCGTGCATCTTCACTTCCCCCTTTGCTCCTTTCTCATATGTCTTGATGATTCCTGGCTTCATTTTTCTGGTTATTGCTTTTGTCCGCAGCTTCACCACTCGAGGAGCCTGAGTTGCTGGAAGAAGTGGCCGGCATCAGGAAGGATGCTGCTGAGCAGGCGATGAAGATTGCTGCCGCGGAGGGGCACAGGCAGATTGACGGGGAAGTTCAGGAATCCTCAGAAAAGGCGGAACCGGCCCCCGGCAGCGCACCTAGCCCGGATACAGTCGTTGAGGAGAAGACTCCTCTACAGTCCATGGGCCCCTCTACGTCAAGCTATCCTCTGGCATCGGCCCTGCGGTCTCCCCTGAGCCAATTGGCACTGGTCACTGCTCAGCTGGGTCCCGCAATTCCTGGCTCACCCTTCTCAACGGGCGTAGATTTTGATGAGGAGATCAGTAGGATACTGGCGCCGCTGTCTCAGAGGGTCGAAGAGGCTGATGGTTCCGTTGACGGCGCCAAGGATTTGGCTTTCTTGGAATCCATGGCAGCAGGGCTCAAGGACGTGCAGAGCAGGTACAACCTCAAATGGCAGGCGGTCAAGGAGCAACGCGATTCGGCTAAGCTCATGGATCAGCAGCTGAGGAACAAAGGGAATGAGATGCAGGAGCGGTACAACCGGCAGGTCCATTCTCTTAAGAGGCAGCACGAGACGCTAGCCATGGCTAAGGAGGACGTTCCATCCCGGGAGGCTCGACTGGTGGAGCGCGAAGCGCTTCTGGACACCAGAGAGACGAACATTTCCTCCTGGGAAGGGGCCCTCGAAGCTACTCTCCGTGGCAAGGACGAGGAGCTGGAGGCCTGTGTTCAGCAACACACCAAAGAGCTGGAGGATGGCCACAAGGCCACTCTCGACACGCTTTCTTTGGAGTCCTGAGCCCAACTGAAGAAAGTGGCCGACGAGCTCGCTGCCGCATCCGCTGCCAAGACCGATCTCGAAGCCCAACTGAACAAGCTGACGGAAGACCTTGCCGGGAGTAGCAAGGAGATCGGGGCCTTCAAGGAAGAAGCGCAGAAAGCGAAAGCCGCTCTGGAAGAGGCGCAATCACAACTTTCCTTCAAGGGCCAAGACCTTGACACCGCCAATGACACCATTTCCAACATGAAATCCAGGCTTGCCTCCTTGGAGAAGGATCTTGAATCTGCCGGTGTTCATGAGAAGCTGCTGCTGACAGACCTGAATAATGCGAGGACCCTCCAGAAAGATGCTGAAGACAAGCTGGAGAACCAAATTCAGCAGCGCGACCTCTAGATCAGGAGCATGATTGACATCGCCGAGCGCCTTACTACCCAGATTGCAAAGATGGATATGAAGAGATGGGCCTTCTCCGTCGGCAAACACGAGGTTCCAAGCACCAAGCTGACACTCTTCTTCGAAGGCCTGATCGAGGGGTTGAAGATGTACGAGGACGACAGGGCCGCCTGCTTCGCCAACGAATCCCGGAAGTTGGCAAGCGACGCCCTCTTCCTAGTCCTGAGCAACCTCACCTTCTTCCACCCGGACCTCGACCTCTCTGATGGTTTCAAGAAGCTGCCACCAGGTGCCGACACCTTTGCTACCGTGGAGAAGGCTGGCCCTTTTGCTGACAGGGTCCTCTCAGTCCCAAGGACCCAGGGTAGCCGCCGGGGTTAGCCTTGAGTTACTCTTGCTGCCGTGTCGTCCTGTACTTAAGACACAATATGTATCCCGTATTAGGCCGTGCATTATCTTTGCTTAATGTTTTGTTGAACTGATGCCTTTATGTAAACGCATGCTATCCCCCTCGTCTTACTACTAGCATTCGTATAGCCGTTTTCTTTGTGTGTTCTGGTTGCCCGCCAACAACGTGCAGCTGCGATTGCTTTGAGGAACGGGTCCTTAGCATTCTGCTGGCAAGGACACGCTGCCGGCGAGTTTTTCCTTGACCGCGTTTGATGCTGCCGCACGTTTTGTTGATGGGCTCGAAACAAAAAAAGGGCACAAACAAATACGGTAAGGTTCCATCACGCGCAAGATTTGACATACGAAACCTTGGTTGTTAGGGAGGGGGATACACAAATGCGAGCTCTAATTAAAGTTGATAATCGTGTCAACTTAGCTTTTGTCATGACTCCCTTCCCGTCTTGGCGTGCAGTTATCCGCGCACACCGTCCCTTCCTCCATTCGTGGCCAGTCCTTCTCTTCGCGTTCCCCGATGAACACACATGCGTGTGCCTGCCTTTGTCCTGAGATAATGGGAAAGCGAAGAGGGGCAAATGGAGAAACTTGGGAAGTCCGTTAGTTATGTGTACAATCCTCGGCACAAGCCTACTGGGTTAATGCAATCATTCATAACTAAGGAACAGCGGGAGGAGTACATATGAATGGTTGAGCCTTGTCTCCCCTTTCCTTCGCTCCCAACAGTCCCGTAGTGACCAACGCGCCGGAGGCGTTGGCGAACGGGACCGTGCCGTGGTTCGCTTGCCGGGGGTGCCAACAGATGGATTCACTTCAGCGTCCGGGTCGGGATTTTCCCTTGACGGAATAAATGCTGGACCGATCCTTATGCGAGCTTATCGACATGGGTGGCACCGCCGCTATGCAGAGCTGGCCATAGATGGGGAAGGATAGGAGAGAGAGAGACGTAGCCGAGTACCTCCTTCTTTCCTTTGCCTATTGGATCAATGCTGCCCTTCCCCGGAATTAGGGTGGTTTGTTCCTCTTTGGCGCTCCTCGCTTCAACTTCGGCCGCGGGGGACACGACGGTGGCGCCGCCTGCGCCAGTCACGTCGCCCACGACGCCCACCTCATTTGCCGCCGCCGCGGTGCGCACGGCGTCCGCGGCTGCATGCGAGGGGGCCTTTGAAGTGGAGGGATACGCGGTTGCGCCGGCCTTCTTTTTGGGAGCCATGGACGAAAAAGATGGCGATGAAGATCGATGCGCCGCTCACGAACTTAGGTTCGCGCAAAAAATGCACCCCCTACCTGGCACGCCAAAGATGTCGGGGCACGGATGCACACGATCACCTATGACACCAAGGGCCCCTTTGTGGTTCGGCGGGGATGAGGTCTATTTGCACAAAGAGCAAAGGTCATGAGATGGCACGACGATGGGACGCTGGTGTTTTACCCAGGTTCGGGCCACTGAGAAGCGTAAAACCCTACTCCTGCTTTGGTGGATTGATCGGAGGAACACGAAGCACACGCAGCGCTCAAACCCGGCAAGGTTGCCTCGGGGGAGCTACTACGCGAGTACAAGTGTCCAAAGGTCCGAATCTTGAGCTAGGTTGCCTTGGGCCTCCTTTTATAGGTCAAGGGGCAACCACAGTGGCAAAACAGACATTATCTAGCGATTAGATAGCTAACAGTGTTATCATACCTAACTCTGGCACTTAGGACAAAATGCCATAAATGCTAATCTAGGTGGCGTGCGGGGAGGCATCCCTGACAAGCTCTTACCACCGCTTAGATGGCTGTTGCTTAGTGTCTTGACACGCCTCTGGACGGGTGTCAACAGGGCATAATCTGTCTTTCGGTGCGTCGCCACGTGCTTAGCGAGAGCCACTTAGCCATCTGAGGTCTCGACACCGCATTGACAACTGACTGGCATTGTGATGCGGTGGAGCGGTGGCTGTTTGCCTTGCGCCTGCCGGGGGATGGCTTGCCGGGTCTTTTGGAAGGCGTGCGCGCCTCGGCCCCGGCAGGCACCGGGGATGTGGCTGGCGCGGCTCGGGCCCGTCTTGGGCCGTTGCATTGATCTTGCCGGCGTAGCTAGCCAGCGTAGGCTGCTCCTGCCGGGGTCTTGGATGTTGGCTTCGTCTTCTTGATGCGCTCCTTGATCTTATGAAGAGCGGCTTCTCCGGCTTGGATTGGTCTTGGCGGGGTGGTAGCTTTTCTCGGCAGGCTTAGGCCATCGGGTCGGAGGATCACCGTCCATGCACAAGTCAGGGGAAATAAACACCCTTGTTCGTGTACCCCGACACTCACCACCAGGAGTGAGTAATTCCTTTGTAGGCTTGCTGGACGGTGGTGGGATTGGATGAGATTGATCATGTAATCGAGTTAAGTTTGATAGGGCTTGATCCCTAGTGTCCATTATGTTCTGAGATTGATGTTGCTATGACTTTGCTATGCTTAATGCTTGTCACTAGGGCCCGAGTGCCATGATTTCATATCTGAACCTATTATGTTTTCATGAATATAAGAGTGATTTGGATCAGATCTTGCAAGTTGTATGCAACTATTACGTGTCTTGATCCGCATACCCCAAGGTGACTGTCGTGGGATTGACCCTGACAATAGTACTAGGGGGTACGAATGGAGGGGCGATGTCTAGCTACGGCTCAGGTATTTCACTCGGATGTGTACGAGTTCAGGCCCCACTCGGAAGTGGTAAGAGCCCTACGTCTCGAGCCCGGAGGCTGGTTTGTTTTGCTTATGGGGGAGTATGAGAATACAAGTGTCGGAACCTTGCTACGGCGTCTGGCGGTGGCTTATATAGAGTGCGCCACCACCAGCCGAGCGCCGCAATAAATGCTAGTTAAAGCTACGTTACAGGAACTGCCGCTTTAACTAGAGCGTTACCGGTAACGCACGTCCGATTAATCCCAGAGGACGTCTCTTCATATAACTCAACTCTACGTCTCTTGGACCGTTGAGGACCTGTTGACCGAGTGTGGCTATGGCCATCCGAGTGTATCTTCAGGTGTGTCCGAGTGACTCTTCAGGCGTGTCCGAGTGCACTTCCACCTCCTGAGCTTCAATGTCGATGAGGGTCCCTTGGTGGGCCAAGAAGTCAGTCTTGTGACCCTACCCATGGTAGACGACCTCATCAGTAGCCCCCGAATCCGTGAGGTTTGAATGGACGGGTGATAGACGTTCGGGAATGTCAACGACACCCTGGAGGTGCTTCAAAAAATGACCTAAATCATTTCTCACCCGGCTCCAAATCTAGATGGATTCAGGATTATCATTCCTTGGCCGAATGACTTACTTTGCATATTCGATGTTATCTCTGTAATTGAAGTGTTTCTCTGGAGAAACGATCCGAATGCTCAGATGTTCATTCCGAGTGTCTCGTCGTAGACTGCCTGGTCATTCGGCTTTATGAATGGATCGTCAGGCGATCCGGAGCGCGGAGCTATCCCCTTATAATGTATGAAGGACTCTTCACGCGTTCGAAATCGCGGAGAGCGCGCGCGGACGCACGATGAAACGGTTACTCCGCGGGATTTGGGGGTAATGGGCACGACGCCTCGATAACCACGCTGTGATTTTCGCCACGTGTCCCTGAGAGCATGTACAACAGATCCGCGGATCTCTCTCCGTTTGCGGATTGACGGCCACAGATTATGCCCAATTTTTAATAAAAGACGTAAAGGTACTGTGCGGGGGGAAACATATCTCACTTCTCCCTTCCTTCGGCTTCTCCGACGCCAGCCTCCACAGAGAACTCCGCCGCGAGCAGAGCCCAGTACCACCGGAGATGAGCCGTGCGGCGACCGCGAAGGCCGAGCGGGCGAAGAAAGGCTCGCGCGGTTCTTCCTCGAGCGCCGGCATGCTGGCAGGATGGACCCAAGGCGACTGGATGGCGTCGCGGGTCACTGAAGCCTGGTTGCTCGAGATGGAGGACCAGGGTCTCCTGTCCCAAGGGAGCTAGCGATTGGCGAAGGCGGGCGAAGATGATCCTTCGCCGCAAGGGAACGAACACGTTCTCCTAGTGACTCGTCTGGAACGAGGTTTTTCACTTCCTCCCCATCCGTTCTTCCGCCGCTTCTTGGATTTCTTCGGTGTCCAACTTCACCACATTCCACCCAATGCCATGGTGTACCTAGCTGCTTTTGTTTCTTTGTGTGAGAACTTTCTGGGCTGCCACCCACATTGGGGCCTGTTTAAGCACTTGTTCACCTGCCGGGTGATGACCGTGAAGAAATCCACTCGGTCAGAGGATAAGACCAACATGGTCCAACTATGCGGGGGATTGGGTATCCAGCTGTGGGGCAAGGTCTGCTTCCCAGCGATCAACTTTCCCGACTCGGTGAAGGGCTGGCAGGAGAACTGGTTCTACTGCCAAGATATCCCAGTTGGAAAAAATCAACCAGGACTCCCCCTGTATACGTCGGAACGCATTCAATCTCTTCCCCGACTGACTGTAACCAAAGAAGAGAAAGTAGATGTAGACATCCTGGTAATTGCTCTGGTAGCCTTAGTGAAGAAGGGCGTCAACGGACTAGACTTGCTAGAGGTTTTCTTTCAGAGGAGAATCCAACCATTGCAAGCTAGAGTTCATCCCATCTGGGGATATACTGGACCAGACAACATCACTCAGACGCACCCCGAAGAACTTGACGAAGAGACGGTTGAAACCAAGATCAAGGCAGTCACTCTAGCGCGAGATAACCCCAGGGGAAGCAGGCAGGTGCTTCCACTCTCAGCAAAAAATCCGCCGAATGAGGTAATTTCAGAGTCCCACCTGTTATCCGAATGATATAGTTGTGCTTGCCGAATATAATCTTGACTGATCTATTCTTCATCCGGCAGGCTTTCGTGGGCTTGATCAGTGAAATTCCAATCGTCAATCGAGGTCCGATTGATGTGGCGAGCGATACAGACCTCGCGGGAGACCCAACCGGAGTGGAAGAAGAGGAAGAAGGTGGCGACGATGAACACGATGACAACGAGGAGGAATCGGACGAGAGTTGCGAGGTGGAGTCCTCGCGCTCGGAAGGCCGCGTGCCCGAATCCCGCTCCAAGTCACGCCAAGACCCGGGGGTTGCTGGCGGCGGCCCGAAGGCGTCGAATGTTGTCAAGCCGACTGCCAATGCTCCCTCGACCCATCATTCGAAGCGTGGTCATGCAGAACTGGCTTCGTCGCCTGAGAAGGTTGCGAAGCAAGCTAAAGTTGTTGCGACAAAGCCCCGGAAGGCCGTGCCCATTCCGAGGATCAAGATGACCATCCTGGTTGCTTCGGCGTAAGAACTTTCACTCGAAAATCATTGCCGAGATTTATCCGAGTGAGTTTAACAATCCAAATGTTTCCTTTGTAGTGCTGATACTTCAACTACTTCACCTGACCCCCAAACTCTGGAGAAGGAGCGAGCCGAAGCAGATGCGGCGTCTTCGATGGGTAAACTTCGAGACTTTTCTTGTATATGTTGCGATTTTGCTTCTGCTCATTTCCGAATGGTTTTTGTACACTTTGTAGCTCCGAATGAAGTGCTCGACCTCGATGTGGATGGCAAAGCTGATCTGCCAAATCCTACTGCGAACATAGAAGGTGCAACGCAGGAGCCATCACTTGCCGGTGCTTTGGCAACATCGCAGGGAACCAGCTCGGGCGCTGGAGTCGCACTCGGAATCGGCACGTCAACTCTTATGTCGACTCCTCGTGAGACCACCATCTTCTCGCTACACCATGTCCCAGAGGACCAGACGGGAGCGAGCAAAGAGGCGCTGATCCAGCTGGAGCTGATGTGCGATAAACTGAAGACGGCGTACGACGCGAGTGCGGCGCTGCAGAAGAATGTGTGAGTAAGTACTCTCGTAAGTACCTTCCTCATTCGGTGTCTTGGTCAATTTGTCAATGTTTTAATACCCGAGTGGGTTTGCATCTGGGCACACCCACTGGGTGTTGACTTTCTAGTGGGGGCGCACTGAGCGCACCCACTGGGTGTAGTCCCCGAGACTGCCGTCGACTGAAGCAATCGGCGGTAGTCTAATAGCATAGAAATGTCTGTCCTGACTTGAACTTAAATTTTGCAGTGGGGGCGCGCTGAGCGCACCCACTGGGTGTAGTCCTCGAGACTGCCGTTGACTGAAGCAGTCGGCGGGAGTCTTAGAGTTTTGGAATCTGACCGAATGATCTGTACATAATATCCGATTGACGAATTATATGTCTTCTTGATCATAATTTTTCTTCCATTTGTCGTTTGTAGTCCCTTTGTGAGCTTGGAAGCCACTATAATGCTCTGAAGGAGGAGGTGTTGACCTTGCGCCTCGACCTTGACGCTGAGAAGGCCAAGAGCGCCCGATTGGAGCAAGAGAAGAATGCATTGGAAGGTATTACCCTCCCTGACCGACTGTTACTGTCTCTGTTCTTTCTCCCTGTCCGACTGAGTCTACTTCGTCAGATCTTCGTGGAGAAAATCGTAAGCTTGTCGAGAGACTGAAGAGTTCTGTTTCTTTAGTGACTGTGAAGACAACCCTTGAGAAGAAGGACACAGAACTGGCAGCAGCTCAGAAGGAGGCCAGTCGGAAGGCCAAGGAGGCTCATGAGAAGCTGAAGTCAGTCAGGAAGTTAGAAGAGGAGAAGAAAACCCTCGAGGTCGTTGTGAAGAAGTCCAGGGAAGAACTCGCCGAATGGAAGACCAAGCTTGAACATATCAATGCCAAGAAGACCGAGCTGGAGCAATTCGTCGAGGAGTTCGGCGACACCGTGAGTGAAAAGCTCAAAGGTAAACTCTCCCGAATGACCCATGTGTATTTCTGAACAATCGAATGAAATTTGCTTGACTTTGATTCCTTTTTTGTTCGGCTGAACCCAGAATTCTGCTTCGATATTGGTGAAGAGACCGACAAGATCGAGAAAGAGCTAGACCCATCCCGAGAACTGCTCAAGGAAAGTGCTGCCTTGGCCTTTCTCCATCTGGAAGAACGCGTCGACGAAGCGGTTTTGTTCATCAAGAGGCTCCGTACTGGCATCGTGGACATCGAAAAGGAACTCTTCTCCGATGAAGAACCCTCCAAGGACCTGGAATCCATTCTTAACCGAGTGAGAGACGTCCCACACCGAGTGAAGATCTGGAAGAAATTAGCGGCCCGAGCCGGAGCTGACATTGCTCTCTCACTAGTTCGGGTCCACTGCAAGGGAGTGGATGAGAATAAACTGAAGTCCTTGGAAGTCGCCAATCGGAAGCATGCCAGAATTCAGGACTTCATGGAGATGTTCATGGAGGCGGCCACCCGGATTGCAGAGAGCCTTGACCTGGACACGTTCGTCGAAGCCGTGCCCAATCCCGAGTGATCGTCGGGTTAAAAACTTCTTTAAACATTTGCCTCGGAATGCCGAGTAGTATCTGTAAGACTTTTAATGAGCCTGAGGCTCCTATCGTTCGTACTTCTGCTTTGAACGATGCAGTTCACATTTGCCTTATCTTAACTTGATCTTTGATCTTTTGAGTGTTTTATACTAGAGCGATTGCAGGGACGCGCATGGGGTTTCGAGTGTGTACAATATTCGCATTTGGCGTGAATTTTAACTTAGGCGACGCGGGGCCGCGGCTAAGCCCCCGAGTGCGGGCAAGATCCTCACTCGGAGTAGTTTGTCTTTAGACGAACAATGATGGTCTTGTTCATCTTGACAACCGAGTGTGAAGGATGTCCCACTCGAAAAGTTTCTTTAACTTAGGCGACGCGGAGTCGCGGCTAAGCCCCCGAGCGCGGGCGAGACCTTCACTCGGAGTAGTTTGTCCTTAGACGAACAATGATGGTCCTGTTCATCTTGACAACCGAGTGCGGAGGATGTCCCACTCGAAAAGTTTCTTTAACTTAGGCGACGCGGAGCCGCGGCTAAGCCCCCGAGCGCGGGCGAGACCCTCACTCGGAGTAGTTTGTCCTTAGACGAACAATGATGGTCCTGTTCATCTGGACAACCGAGTGTGGAGGATGTCCCACTCGAAAAGTTTCTTAACTTAGGCGACGCGGAGCCGCGACTAAGCCCCCGAGCGCGGGCCAGACCCTCACTTGGAGTAGTTTGTCCTTAGACGAACAATGATGGTCCTGTTCATCTTGACAACCGAGTGTGGAGGATGTCCCACTCGAAAAGTTTCTTAACTTAGGCGATGCGGAGCCGCGGCTAAGCCCCCGAGCGCGGGTGAGACCCTCACTCGGAGTAGTTTATACTTAGGCAAAATCAGGTTTGCGGTTAAGTGTTTGTGTTTTACACCCACAGGGGGTGGCAGTCAAATTTCAACAAGATATAATGAAATAAAACTTTATTCATCGAGATCATTCGGATTCATTACTGGAATGACAAGCTAAAGTATTTATGTTCTAGGTGTAGAACTTGCGAAGCAGGTCCGCATTCCAAGTCTGAGGCTCTTCTAATCCATCTTTGATATTGTAAAGCCGGTAGGCTCCATTGTGCAAGACTTTGGAGATTGCATACGGCCCCTGCCACGGAGGCGCTAGCTTGTGGGGTTTCTACTGATCCAGTCGGAGAACCAAGTCTCCGTCCTGAAAGGCTCGGCCCTGGACGTGTCTGTCATGGTAACGCCTTGGATCCTGCTGATAGAGCGTCGATCTGATGAGGACCAGCTCTCTCTCTTCCTCCAAAAGGTCGAGGCCGTCTTGCCGAGCGGCTTCGGCTTCAGCTTCATCATATAGTTCCACTCGGGGAGAATTGTGTTGAAGATCACTCGGTAAAACCGCCTCTGACCCGTACACCATGAAGAAAGGCGTGCGCTTCGTAGAGCGGTTTGGGGTTGTCCGAATGCCCCATAAGACAGAATCATATTCTTCGACCCAAGCTCCAGCAGCGTACTTCAGGTCTCTCATCAATCGGGGCTTCAGACCTTGCAGAATCATTCCGTTTGCGGACTCTGCCCGTCCATTCGACTGCGGGTGAGCCACTGAGGCATAATTAACCCGAGTGCCTTGAGAGAAACAGAATTCACGGAACTCTTCTGAGTCGAAGTTCTTCCCATTATCCATGATGATATCATGCGGTACTCCGAACCTGAAGATGATTTGCCGAATGAAACTAACGGCAGTACCTACATCCAAACTCTTGATGGGCTTCGCTTCGACCCACTTGGTGAACTTGTCAACCGCAACGAGCAGATGCGGGAATCCACTCGACCCAGTCCGTAAGGGACCGACCATATCAAGGCCCCATACTGCAAACGGCCAAGTGATCGGAATCGTCTTGAGCGCGGATGCTGGCTTGTGGGACTTATTCTTGTAGAACTGACACCCGACACACAGGTCTACCTGGTCCCTTGCTGCTTCATTGGCTCGGGGCCAATAAAAACCAGCTCGAAAAGCTTTAGCAACCAAAGTCCTAGAGGACGCATGGTGGCCACAAGTTCCCGAGTGGATTTCGTGTAAGATTTGCAGCCCTTCCTCTGGGGAGATGCATTTTTGGGTGACTCATGTGGTGCTTTTCTTGTACAGCTGATCACCTATAACTTCGAATGACTTGGATCGACGGACGATCCGACGGGCTTCTTCTTCATCTTCGGGTAATTCTTGTCTGAGCAAGTATGCCAAATAAGGTTGAGTCCACTCAGGAGTGATTACCAGCATTTCGTGGACCAGATCCACTATGGCTGGAACTTCAACCTCAGTCGGATCAGATGGACCGACTGTTTGCGGGGGCTCCTCTGTGAAAGGATCTTCTGCGATTGTTGGAGCGCACAGATGTTCAAGGAATATGTCTTTCGGGACCGCTCGCCGAGTTGACCCAATCTTTGCCAGATCGTCTGCTGCCTGATTCTTTGCACGAGGAATGTGATGCAGTTCTAGGCCTTCAAAATTCTTCTCCAGCTTCTTGACCGCGTTGCAGTATCCGGTCATTGCTGGACTCCGAATGTCCCACTCCTTCATCACTTGATTGACAACGAGGTCCGAGTCCCGTAGACCATCAACCGACGAATGCCGAGTGATATGGCCATGTGGAGCCCATACAGAAGGGCTTCATATTCGGCCTCATTGTTTGATGAGTCAAAATGGATTTGGAGGACATAGTTCAGCCACTCGGAGTGGTAAATCTCGCGGATGAACTCGGCGGCGAGGAGCCGAGCTATCTCTTGACCAATCGCCTTGCGCTTCTCCACGGAGGATCAGCGCAAGTACTCCTTGACTGGCTTGGCCTTGGGATCGGTTCGGAGTCGGTGCTCAGCCAGTTCCCTGGGAACACCAGGCATGTCAGACGGCTTCCATGCGAAGATGTCCCAGTTCTCACGGAGGAACTGGATGAGCTCGGCTTCCTATTTGTCTCCGAGTGAAGTGGAGATGTTCGTCGGAGCGGCGCTCGGGTCACTCGGATGGACATGAACTTGCTTAGTCTCGCCAGCTGACTCGAAGGCTGATTCTGAAGCCGGCCTCTTTGGCCTGAGCAGATCAGCCGTATCCACCTCTTTCTTGTACCCTTCAAGCTCGACTGCAAGCACTTGTTCATTGGCTATCTTTGTGCCCTGCTGAAGGCACTCTTCGGCGACCTTCCAATCACCAGTGACTGTAATCACACCCTTAGGCCCCGGCATCTTGAGCTTGAGATACACGTAACATGGTCTAGCCATGAAACGCGCGTAGGCAGGCCTACCCAGGATGGCGTGGTAAGCACTGCGGAAGTCGACCACCTCGAAGGTTAGTTTTTCCTTTCGGAAATTCTTCTCGCCGCCGAAGACTACGTCCAGTGCGATCTGGCCGAGTGATTCTGCCTTCTTTCTAGGGACGATTCCATGGAAATGCATATTGCTCTTGCTCAATCGGGACATCGGGATGCCCATAGCCTTCAGCGTGTCGGCGTATATGATATTAAGCCCGCTGCCTCCGTCCATTAGGACCTTACACAGTCGGACACCGCCCACCGCTGGGTCAACGACCAGCGCTTGCCTCCCAGGGGTGGCAATGTGGGGCGGGTGATCGGACTGGTCGAAGGTGACAGACGTCTTCGTCCAGTTGAGGTACTTGGGTGCAGTAGGAACTGCCATATTAACCTCCCGATTGATAACCTTCAGTTGTCTCTTGCTCTCAACATCGGCGAAGATCACATTGAGGACTTTATCCACTTTAGGATACTCGGAAGTATCCTCTTCCTCTTCGACATCGACCTTCTCACTCGAGGGCTCAGCGCCCATCTCCTGCTTGAGCAGGCGACATTCCTGAGTGGTGTGCTTCGGAAGCACAACGTTGCCTTCTTCATCCGTCTTGGTATGAATCTGGCACGGTTGGTCAAGAATGTCGGATTTGTACTCGGATTTCTTCATGGGAATCCATTCTTTCTTCTTCTTCTTGGGCTTCGGCTTGCCTTGCCCTTGCCCTTGGACGGCTGCGACTTCCGCCTTGCCGGAGGAGTTAGCTTTCCGCTTCTGATTCTTCCCGGCGTTGCCTCCCGATTGAGGGGTGTTGCCAGCTCTCGCTTTGCCGCTTCGGAGGCGGTCTTCTTCTACGCCATTAGCGTACTTGTTCGCAATCTCCATGGCCCGACTGAGGGACAGATCCCCAGATCGACCAAACTTCAAGACTAACTCCTGATACCGAGTGCCTGCCTTGAAGGCGTAGACGGCCTGATGCTCGGTGACGTTTTCCATGGTGTTATGCAACGTGGTCCAGCGCTGAATGTACTCTCGGAGAGTTTCATTGTTCTTCTGAACGCAGTGCTGGAGTTCCGTCAGTCCACCCGGGTGCTTGTAGGTGCCTTCGAATGTCTTGACGAACACTCGGGCCAAATCGTCCCAGCAGTAAATGCAGTTGGCAGGCAACTGATTTAGCCACGCCCGCGCAGATCCTTCCAACATGAGCGGAAGGTGCTTCATGGCAACAAAATCGTCGCCGCCGACGATTTGGACAGCGACTCGATAATCTTCCAACCACATTTCTGGCTTGGACTCGCCATTGAACTTCCCAATTCCGGTTGCCAGTCGGTAATTGGGGGGTATTTCTGCCTCTCAGATGTATCTGCTGAAGCATTCAAGACCAGAAACTCCCCAGCCGCTCGCTCGGTCTCTGTCATATCTGTTCCGATCAACCACTCGCTGAGTGATGTCCGATCGGGCATCGTAGCCCCTGTGCCGAACAGGGCTCCGCTCGTGGTTTCTCCCGAGTGGATAGCCTCCGTCATATGGACGTTGGCCACGCAGACCGCCCCTCGGAGGGGGAGTCCGTCTGAAATCGCGGTCGTCGTGTCCGCGCCCTCCATACGGACCTCTCGGATGAGGAGGAGTTCGCGGATATTTCCTTGGCACGAGCGGACTATGAGCCGACTGCACAGTATCTGCCCGAGTAGATTCATTATGAATGCGCTGGTGAGATTGTGATACCTCTGAGTTTTGCTGCAAGGCGGTCTTCATCAGAGCCTGGATCTGCCGTATGCCCTCGCCTGCTGAAAAAATTGGACGGCTGAATCGAATCTGCGATCCGAGTGGCCGCGGCCAGATTCATCAAAGGCGTATGCATCGCCGGGATGGTGTACGGGTGCTCCTTCGTGAATGTCAACTGGCAGCGGCTACGGCTGGAACTGGGAAGTTCCCTTGCCGCGCGTTTGTTGAGTGAATGATGCAACCGCTTGAGATGCTCGCGCTCAGCCAAGGTAGCTTGGCGAGCGGCCTCGAGGGCAATCTCTTCGGGGGTGTTCCCCGCAATGGGCGTCTGGAGGACTTGGTCGTTCCTGCGCGTGATTTCCTCCCGCTGCTCCCGAGTGAGTGGTCGGGGAACGTAACCGTCAGTACTGGCGTTACGGTGGTCGCTGTCCCGATCGCGGGCGTCTCCCGCCGAATACCCTGGAGGGGCAGCGTCTCGGGATTGGCCGGCCATCAAGACCTCCGCCACTTAGCCGCTGCTCTCGAAACCAGCAGCGTCGGAGGAGTCGTTGTCCGAAGATGAGAAAAGGCAATGGACTGACTCGTCAGCTTCGAGTGCAGCCACTTGCTGTCCTGCGGCCTGCGCCGTCGCAGCGTGCTTGATCCAGCACTGCAGCCAAGAGCGCCCGAAGCGCCGGCGAGAAGCCGCAAGACGAGTCGGAGAAGTCGGTCGATAGGGCGTAGACGGTTGTCGGAGAAGAACTCCGAACGTCGTCGCGCTAAAGTGCACTGCACCGCGAGCGGGCAGTGCCTCAGCGTCCAGCGGTGCCTCTTGCAGCCACGCCGAATCGTCGACGACGAAGCTGAGGGTCCGAAGAAGATCTCGCCGCCGAATGCGTTCAGGATGAACGGGAGAATAGAAATTCCACCTGCGCCGGAATTCGCTAGATGCGCAGCCCCACGGTGGGCGCCAACTATCGTGGGATTGACCCTGACAATAGTACTAGGGGGTACGAATGGAGGGGCGATGTCTAGCTACGGCTCAGGTATTTCACTCGGATGTGTACGAGTTCAGGCCCCACTCGGAAGTGGTAAGAGCCCTACGTCTCGAGCCCGGAGGCTGGTTTGTTTTGCTTATGGGGGAGTATGAGAATACAAGTGTCGGAACATTGCTACGACGTCTGGCGGTGGCTTATATAGAGTGCACCACCACCAGCCGAGCGCCGCAATAAATGCTAGTTAAAGCTACGTTACAGGAACTGCCGCTTTAACTAGAGCGTTACCGATAACGCACGTCTGATTAATCCCAGAGGACGTCTCTTCATATAACTCAACTCTACGTCTCCTGGACCGTTGAGTTTCTGTTGACCGAGTGTGGCTGTGGCCATCCGAGTGTATCTTCAGGTGTGTCCGAGTGACTCTTCAGGCGTGTCCGAGTGCACTTCCACCTCCTGAGCTTCAATGTTGATGAGGGTCCCTAGGTGGGCCAAGAAGTCAGTCTTGTGACCCTACCCATGGTTGACGACCTCATCAGTGACAATAATTGGGATTCTTTCCAGTGATTGCCGTAGTTTGAGGAGTTCATGTATTCACCATGTGTTAATGCTTTGTTCTGGTTCTCTATTAAAAGGAGGCCTTAATATCCCTTAGTTTCCATTAGGACCCCGCTGCCACGGGAGGGTAGGACAAAAGATGTCATACACGTTCTTACTGCAAGCACGTATGACTATATACGAAATACATGCCTACATTACATTGATGAATTGGAGCTAATTCTTTGTCGCCCTAGTGTGTAACTGTTACATGATTGATGTCATCTAAATCATTATCCATCACCGATCCACGTGCCTACGCTTTACATATACCAAAACTTGTTAAGTTACTATTGCTGCTACTACTGTCACAGCTGCTACAAAATTACCGATGTCACTATTACTGTTACTGTTAGTACTATTACTTGTCGTGCTACTAAAACTTTGTTGCAGAAAGATATCCCAGGTGTGGTTGAATTGACAACTCAACTGATAAGGCCATAAGTATTCTTTGGCTCCCCTTGTGTTGAATCAATAAATCAGGGTGCAATACTACCCGCGAAGAATGTTGTGATCCCCTATACTTGTGGGTTATCAAGACCTTTTTTTGGCGCCGTTGCCGGGGAGCATAGCTATATTTATTGTGTCAACTTGAGGTTATCCAATTGCTACTATGAAGAATCTGAAAGATACTTGAACTAAGATCGTCCCCTCTCGCACGAGAGCACGTAAGGAACTGCCATCTAGCTCTGCTTTTGATTCACCTACTGTTTTGAATCATCTTATAACACCACCACCTGTTGCTCGTTCTGATGTCACATGAACTTGATGATGCTAGTTCTAAAATTAATGATGATACTACTGCTACACTTGATGAAACTGAAACTGTTCCACTAAATGAATTACTTGATGCTCATATTGCTAAAGCTAGAGAACTTGAAAATGCTGAAATTGATGAAGATTTTGAGTCACCTGTTACACCTCGTTCTCCTAATAGATATGAATTGCCTGATATACCTAAAGGTTATGTTATGGATGGAGATGTAGCTAGGGACTTTCGTTCTTGTAATGATAGAGATGATCTGAAGAAACTACTATGCAAACTGAAAGAAAAATCTATGATGAAGAAAATGAAACATGATCCTAAATTTGCTACTTCTCCTATATTTATTACTGATAAGGATTATGAATTCTCTGTAGACCCTGAGTTAATCCCTATAGTAGATTCTGATCCTTTCCATGGTTATGAAACTGAAACTGTTGTTGAGCATCTTACTAAACTGAATGATATTGCTGCTTTGTTTACTAATGAGGAAAAGATGTGCTACTATTATATCCTTAAGCTTTTTCCTTTCTCACTAAAAGGTGAGGCTAAGGAATGGTTCCTCACTCTTACTCCTTGTTGTGTGCGTATCCCCCAGGATATGATATATTACTTCTCTGAAAGATATTTTCCTTCTCATAAGAAACAAGCTGCCTTACAGGAAATATTTAACTTTGTGCAAATTGAAGAAGAGAATCTCCCTCAAGCTTGGGGGAGGCTTCTCCACTTATTAAGAGCTTTACCTAATCATCCTCTCAAGAAGAATGAAATACTTTATATCTTTTATAATGGACTAACCGATGCTTCTAGGGACTACCTACATAGTTTTGTTGGTTGTGTTCTCAGGGAAAGAACCGTTGCTCAAGATGGAGAATTATTGAATAATATATTGCAAAATGCTGATAATTGGAAACTTCCTGAGCCACCGCCGGAACCTATTCAAAAGATCTCTTCCTCGGTCCTGAAGATATGCAAGAAGCCAAAAGAACTATGAAGGAGAAAGGTATTAAATCTGAAGATGTCAAGAATTTACCACCTATCGAAGAAATACATGGACTTGACACCCCGACACAGGTAATAGAGGTAAAATCTCTCTGTGCCTTTAATGAAAGTGATATACCTTACACTAAGACTCCTAGTCAATGCATGGATGAATTTGATAATTACATTGTTAAGCAAGAGCATTTGAATAACTATGTAAAAGATCAATTAAGACATAATGCCATGATGATAGATCGCTTGAGTGACTTGATGTTTAGGATTGCTAATGATGTTAGGGGTCTAGGTAAACATGCCTCTATGGTTCATACTCAACTAGACCAAGTTTCTAAGTCACAAAATGATTTGCTTGCTGAATTAAATGAGAATATGAATGATCATGTTGTTAGAGTAATGACTAGAAGAGGTAGAATGACTCAGGAACCTCTTTATCCTGAAGGCCAGCCTAAAAGAATTGAACATGATTCTCAGAGAATTAATGGTGATGCACCTAGTCCATCCAAGAAGAAAAAGAAAAAGAAAAATGATAGGACTTTGCATGCTTCTAGTGAACCTGTTATAGAAAAACCTCTTGAAAAACATAATGTTGTTTCTATTTCTGATGCTGAGACACAATCTGGTAGCGAACATGCACCTAGTGATAATGAGAATGATAATAATAATGATGATGTCCACGTAGATGCTCAACCAGATAATAATAAAGAGCATGGTAATAATGTGGAAATAGAACCTGTTGAAGATCTTGATAACCCACATCCTAAAAATAAATGTTATGAGAAGAAAGATTTTGTTGCTAGGAAACATGGTAGGGAAAGAGAGCCATGGGTTAAAAAATCCATGCCATTCCCTCGTAAATCTTCCAAGATTAAGGACGCTGAAGATTTTGAACGCTTTGCTGAAATGATTAGACCCGTCTGTCGTGGTTTTGTCACGGAAGATGCCCTTGTGAGAGGACTTTGGTGTGGAGCCATCATGACTAGGTGGCGACTCAAAGGGGTTGATTGGGAACGAGAGATGAGTTTACCCAGGTTCATCCCCTCCGATGGAGGTAAAAGCCTACGTCTTGCTTTGTGTATATTGATGATGATCTCGATTACAAGGGTGCGGAATCGCTAACCTAGCTCTCAAGGGTTTCTTTCTTACTTGATCTTTCTAACTCAGGGGCCCCCATTTATATATAGGTGGAGGCCCGAAGTTTACAACAGAGTCCGGGTCGCAATACAACCCGTGATCTAGTCTAATTCCTACTAATACTTTATCCTCAAGGAAAGGAGAATCCTTATGTCCCCGTTTACAAGACGGCCCGCCAGATGATGTCACATGAGTCGGCCTTGAGATGAAGCGCCCCCTGAGCCTTGCACTTCCTGCAATCATCCTCCTTATGGGCCGCATCAGTAGAATCCGGTTCATATTTTGGGCGGGTTATACCCGTGGGGTATATCCCCAACATTAGCCCCTAGCTTAGTTTGGATTCATCCATGCTAAACTCCATCCTGAAAATGTTAGAAATTTTGACCCAGAAGCTTTTGAACCTAAGCCCAACTTATGAGCCGGCAATTCTCTATCCTTTATCTGCTGAAAACTTTTGTCCAGGTAAATATTGTGCCGGGTCATCCTCCCTCTTGTTAGGACTTAGCATTTCTCAACCAATGTTTTCATGACGTCATCCCACTGACCGTTGTCGCCCGAAGTCATCATAACGAATCTTTTTTGCAAACACAGCCAAATCTGATGTGGCGCGAAAATCTAGGCGCAGTCTCAGCCACAAATTTACCGTGCCCGTTCCGTTTCTCGCGGCGCTGTTTCAACTTTCACCTCCTTATAAATAGGCCACGGGACCCCTCTTCTCACTTTTTACTCTGTCTTCTTCCTCATGCCTCCACAGTACCGTCAAAGTTCACCGGAGCTCGAAGCCTGCGCCAAGACCTTCGAACTGCGACACCTCCATCATGTGACCTCGCCTGTGGTTGCCGGAGAAGACGCAGCCATCCTCACCTTTCCCTGCAAGGATCTGGTAACTCTCCTTTCCCCCATTAGGGCTCGGGTTCTTCACCATTGTTCATCCTCTGTTCATCCCATTTGTTGAGCGATCGCTGTAGATTTGGAGGCTCTATATTCTTTTAGAAAATATGGTTCTAGCGTGATTTCTGCCTTGCATTTCTCGTGAAATAGATCCGGAATAGCCCACTGATGAAACCTTACAAGCACTTCAATTTCGGTTCCTCCATAGACTAGGCGTATTTTTCTTCTATTTTCGCGCACATACTAGATCCATCCATCCTATTGCTTTAGTAGAAACCTGTTTGTAAGCAAAAAATTCTGCTAAGTCTTTGCAGAGGCGTCCTGCCTATGAACTTCCTTGCTTGATCTGCCGGCTCAAACTTTTTCCTGCTCATTTTACAGGCTTACCAAATAGGAACTATTTGTCGTTTGACTATTCTGAATTGCTCTTAACTTAATTTGCCCCATTCTTGTAAGTAGTAACTGTAAATGCCGGCTCCTAATATACTCCGGCTTATTTTCTCTATCACCCTTGTAGCTGGTCTGTAAGACGCCATGGCTCCTAAGAACACCAAGGTCTGTAATTGGGTCACATCCCAGGAGTCTACGCTCACTTTAGACAACTTTGTGAGTCAAGGTCTTTTGCCGGCTCGAAAAGTTATAAAATGGCAAGCTCCTGAAGAAGAACCTTATCCTCAACCTCAGCAAGGAGAAGTTGTCATTTTTTCTGATCACTTGCATAGAGGATTTTGACCCCCCCCCCCCGACTCAAAATTCTTCAGGGATCTTTTACATTTCTTCAATATCAGGCCTCAGGATATTGGTCCTAATTCCATGACCAATATCTGTCAATTTCAAGTGTTATGTGAAGTGTATCTCTAGATTGAACCATCTGTGACCCTTTTTAGGGAATTTTTCTATCTTAACCTCCAAACCGAAACCAAGAATGGTGCCAGTGTGGAACTTGGTGCCGTTTCTATTTAGAAGAGGAAGAACAGCCCCTTTCCTGAATCAAAACTGGCGAGTCATCCAAAAGGATGGAATAAGACTTGGTTGTACTACAAAAATACCGCCCCTGTAGGAGAGAATCCTTTGTCGGGTTTCCAATTGGAACGGCTCAGTGGAAATGTTGAATTCCCGGGTTGGCCAACTGATGAAGATAGGGACCTGGCGCCTTTTCACCTGAAATTGAGAGCTTTAACCGCTCATGGTCTAACGGGGATTGATCTGATTCGGTGTTGGATTAAGTGGCGAATCCAACCCGTCAATGCAATAGGCAACATGATGTGTAATTACTCAGGTGAGTCAATTGATGCTCAACGCTTCTCCAAGAAAGATTTGAAGGATGAAGCCATAAACAAAGCTACTAAGAGATTCTTTTCTGACTCGAAGGAGAAATGTAGCGTTACCGGACTGGGTCCGTTTTACCTGAAGAATCCAGTTCCTCCGGTATTAACTTTTTTATCCGGGTTATTTTATTCCTTTGTCAATCTTACTTTGACCCGCCGTACTTACTATCTGGTTTATGTTGCTGGAGGAAAATTCTAACTTCTCGAAGGTCACGCCTCAAATTCCCGTACCTACGTCAGGTCAAAAAGATGACCCGGCTCACGAATCGTCCTCAAGAGAGGAATCTGAGGTAGAACTTGACTCACTTGGTCGTTTGTTTATTGAACTTGCTGACGCGTCTTCTTCTCAAGATGACTCGGAATCCAATCAAGCTGGCAACATTGAGGTAATTCCAATTTCCTCCAGTTACTCAGAAACATTTATCCCAAGAAAACCAAAGCAAGCCGTCTGGAAGGTTAAGGTTTCACATCCAGATGCTTACTTAGACCCGAATTTTATTTTGAAGAAAGCTCAACTCGTCGGCCAGTCAAAACGAAAGACCAAATCAGTTCGGGCGACTTAGGGTGTGTTTGGTTGTAGTCACGAGCCGGAATGGCATGGGTCGGACCCGTTACTAGGCCTCGTTCCAGCGTTTGGTAGACCAACCCGAAGAGGAACCACTCGTCCCCTCCTAGCAAATATTCCTCTCAGATACGGAATGTGCCCATACCTCCAAATCCACGGAATCACGCGGAACGACCCTCCCCACTCGCACAAACCTAGCTGCATGACCCCACTCGACCTCCTCCCCCCTCCTGCGTAGGTGCGCCGTCGGCCCTCTTCCTCCCTCCCTATGCTGCGCTGCCGCCCCTCCCTCTAATGCGCTGACGTGGCTTGAGACTGCGTCGGTATTTCCCCAAAGAGGAAGGGATGATGCAGCACAGCGATGGTAAGTATTTCCCTCGGTTATGAAACCAAGGTTATCGAACCAGTAGGAGGATCACCACCACCCAATAAGCAGCACCTGCACACAAATAACAAATACTTGCAACCCGACGCGAAACAGAGGTTGTCAATCTCTCCACGGTAAAAAGATAGATTAGGTAGTGATAGATAGGAGAGATATATTTCTCAAGAACACAAAATAAAAAGAACAAATAAAAAGTGCAGCAATATATTTTTGGGTTTTTGGTTTAGTAGATCTGAAAACAAAGAGGCAAAAAGATAGATCGGAAAGCAATAAGTTGGAAAAGTAGGCCCGGGGGCCGTAGGTTTCACTAGTGGCTTCTCTCATGAGTATAGCACACGGTGGGTGAACAAATTACTGTTGGGCAATTGATAGAAGATCAAAAAATCATGACGATATCCAAGGCGATGATCATTATATAGGCATCACGTCCAAGATAAGTAGACCGACTCCTGCCTGCATCTACCACTATTACTCCACACATCGACCGCTATCCAGCATACATCTAGTGTATTAAGTTCATGAAAAACGGAGTAATGCAATAAGAACGATGACATGATGTAGACAAGATCTATTCATGTAGGAATAGACCCCATCTTTTTATCCTTAATGGCAACGATACATGCGTGCCTTGCTGCCCCTTCTGTCACTGGGAAAGGACACCGCAAGATCGAACCCATCACAAAGCACCTCTTCCCATGGCAAGAAAAATCGATCTAGTTGGCCTAACTAAACCAAAGATTCGAAGAAGAAATATGAGGCTATAAGTAATCATGCATATAAGAGATCAAAGAAGACTCAAATAATATTCATGGATAGAAACTGATCATGAACTCAAAATTCATCGGATCCCAACAAACACACCGCAAAAGTTTACATCAAATAGATCTCCAGTAGACCATTGTATTGAGAATCAAAAGAGAGAGAAGAAGCCATCTAGCTACTGCCTACGGACCCGAAGGTCTATGGTGGACTACTCACGCATCATCGGAGAGGCACCTATGAAGAAGATGAACCCCTCTGTGATGGTGTTTAAATTGGATCTCGAGGTTCTGGAACTTGCGGCGGCTGGAATTGTGTTTCGTCGACTCCCCTAGGGTTCTCTGAATATTTGGGAATTTATAGGCGTCAGAGGCGGTGGAGGGGGGCCCGTGGAGGGCACAACCCACCAGGGCGCTCCGGGGGCCCCCTGGCGCGCCCATGTGGGTTGTGGCCTCCACAGCCCACCTCTCTGGTACTTCTTTGGCCCACTGGGTGTCTTCTGGTCCAGAAAAAATCTCCAAAAAGTTTCGTCGCGATTGGACTCCATTTGGTACTGATATTTTGCGAAGTAAAAAACAAGCAAAAACAGCAACTGGCACTTTGGCACTATGTCAATAGGTTAGTCCCAAAAAATGATATAAAGTTGTTATAAAATGATTTTAAACATCCAAGAATGATAATATAACGGCATGGAACAAGCAAAAATTATAGATACGTTGGAGACGTATCAGCATCCCCAAGCTTAATACATACTCGTCCTCGAGTAGGTAAATGATAAAAACAGAATTTTTGATGTGGAATGCTGCCTAACATGTTCATCTCATATTCTTTTCTTTTGTATAGCATGGACATTTGGACTTGTAGATGATTCAAAGCAATAGTCTAGTTTTAACATAATGACTTCAATACTCAAGCATGCCAACAAGCAACCATGTCTTTCAAAATATCAACACTAAAGAAAGTTATCCCTAGCCCATCATGCTCAATCATTGATCCATTCATGAAACACACTCAAATATTAGCTATACCCAATGCTCAAGTACGATCATAGTGCCCCCTAGTTGGTGCTTTATAAGAGAATATGGAGACTCAAAGTAAAAATAAAAATTGCATAAAGTAAATAGATAGGCCCTTCGCAGAGGGAAGTAGGGATTTGTAGAGGTGCCAGAGCTCAAGGTTTAAATTGAGAGAGAAAAATATTTTGGGTGGCATGCCTTTCCTGTCAACGAAAACGACAAAGTAGCTCACAATATTTTCCATGCTAGATATATCATAGGCGGTTCCCAAACAGAAAATAAAGTTTATTCCTTTTCCACCAAACTTTCACTTTCCATGGCGGGCCGTATCCACGGTTGCCTTCCATACCAACACTTTCCAAGGAATTTATTATTTGACAACATAAAGTAAATATTTTTTTCTTTTTCATTTCGGGAATGGGCATCCCTATTACCGCCGCACTCTCGTGCAATGACAAGTGAATAAACACTCATCTTGAGAATAACACATCTAGCATGGAAAAATATTGGACACTCCCCACCGTTTCATGAGCGGTACGAGCACACAAAAGAGGAAATTTATTTTGAAAATTTAGAGATGGCACATACAAATTTGCTTGGAACGGCATGGAAATACCGCATATAGGTAGGTATGGTGGACTCATAATGCAAAACTTGGTTTAAGGATTTTGGATGCACAAGTAGTATTTCTACTTAGTACAAATGGAGGCTAGCAAATTGATTGAGAAGCAACCAAACCAAGAAACGAAAATTCACATAAGCGAGCATTGAGCATAACTAACACCGAATAATGCACCATAAGTAGGATGTAATTTCATTGCATAACTATTGACTTTCGTGCATGCATAGGTAATCACAAACCTTAACACAAATATTCCTACTAAAGCATAATTACTCACTAACATGACTCACATATTACTATCATCATGTTTCAAAACTATTACCAGGAATCAAATATAATTTGTCAAATGATCTTCATGAAAGTTTTTATTATATCATCCTTGGATATCTATCACCTTGGGACTAGTTTCATATATTGCCATTGCTTTTTGACAAGCTCAAACAAATTTAAGTGAAGCACATGAGCATAAAGATTTCATCTCTCAAAATAGTATAAGTGAAGCATGAGAGGATTTCTTCAAAATTTGCATGAGAGGATTTCTTCAAAATTTACTAACTCTCAAATTAATCTAAGTGAAGCATGAGAGTATTTCTACAAAATTTTCGAAGCACACCGTGATCAAAAAGATATAAGTGAAGCACTAGAGCGATTCTATAGCTCAAAAAGTTTAAGTGAAGCATATAGAGCAATTCTAACAAATGATAGCATAATTTTTGCTCTCTCAAATAGGTGTGTCCAGCAAGGATACAAGTGACAAAACAACAAGCAAAGCAAGCAAAGACTCAAAAGATACAAGACGCTCCAAATAAAAATCATGATATGTGACGAATAAAAATATAGCTCCAAGTAAAATACCGATGGTTGTTAGAAGAAAGAGGGGATGCCACTCGGGGGCATCCCCAAGCTTAGTTGCTTGTTTCTCTTTGGATATATCTTGGGGGTGCTGTAGCATCCCCAAGCTTAGGCTCTTTTCACTCCTTATTCCTTCATCCATTGTGATCTCACCCAAAACTTGAAAACTTTAATCACACAAAACTCAACAAAATCTTCGTGAGATCCGTTAGTATAATAAAGCAAATTACTACTTTAGGTGTTGTTGAAAACCTATTCATATTTTATTATTGCATTATACCTACTGTATTTTAACGTCACCATGGCTCATACCCTTCAATACAACCCATAGATTCATCAAAACAAGCACACAATGCAACGAAAACATAATCTGTCTTAAACAGAACAGTTTGTAGTAATCTGTACTCTAACCATACTTATGTAACTCTAAAATTTCTGAAAAATTAGGAAAACGTAAATAATTTGTATAGCAATACTGTGTTAAAATTTCAGCTCAATATCACGTTCCAATAAAAAAAACTAAAATTCGAACACTGGAGGCAAAGTTTCTGTTTCAGATTCAGCATCGCTTCTACTCATCTTATGAATCATCCTAAAGGCTCTACTTGGCACAAACACTAAATAAAACATAAAAACACAATCATAACACAGGCATAATTGTGTCAACACTCAAAAACAGAAAGGGAAAAACAAAAATAAGTTTATTCATTGGGTTGCCTCCCAACAAGCGCTATCGTTTTACGCCCCTAGCTAGGCATAATGATTTCAATGATGCTCACATAAAAAGTAGTAATTGAAATATGCAAAAGAGCATCATGAATCTCATGACAAACACATTTAAGTCTAACCCACTTCCAATGCATAGGGATTTTGTGAGCAAACAATTTATGGGAACAAGAATCAACTAGCATAGGAAGGCAAAACAAGCATAACTTCAAAACTTTGAACACATAGAGAGGAAACTTGATATTATTGCAATTCCTACAAGCATATGTTCCTCCCTCATAATAAATTTCAGAAGCATCATGAAGGAATTCAACAATATAACTATCGCATAAAACATTCTTTTCACGATTCACAAACATAGAATTTTCATTACTCTCCACATAAGCAAATTCCTTTTCATCCATGGTAGTGGGAGCAAACTCAACAAAATAACTATCATGAGACACTTGATTGACATAACCACATTGCAAATTAAAACCATGATGATAAGTTTCATGGTTATCATTACTCATTATAGCATACGTGGCATCACCATCATCATGAATAGGAGGCATGCAATTATAATAATAAATTTGCTCATCAAAACTTGGGGGACTAAAAATATCATCTTCATCAAGCATAGCATCCCCAACCTTTGGGATGTAGTCTCCGTATTGCCAGATATTGATGAAGAGCACCTAGCCCACTACTATGCGCATCTTGTGGACAACCCCAAGACAGCAAGAGCCTTCATGAAACTTACCCAAATCAACAAGTCCATTTGGGTGAGTAGGTATGTGAAGAAGAACTTCTAAATTTGATATGGTTGTATGGTTGACAAGTATGTGAACTTGACATATGACTCTTGTGCACTTTGGCTGCTTTTGGAGATGTATGTGAACTTGACTGCTTTGGTTTGACATGTATGACTATTGCACTTTGATGCTTTTGGGAATTTCGTATGTGAACCTTGTTGAAAATAATGTTATATGTGTTGTTATTTATGTGTTATAAGCTTGTCAATATATATTGTTATGTACAAACGAAATGCTGCCGAAATTTTGAATTTTATGTCGTTCCATTTTTCATTATGTGCTTCCAACCAAACACCAAAACGGAACCGACCCGTTCTATTCTTTTGCTGCTACCAAACACAGGAATGGAACGGACCCGTTCCTCTGGAATGGAACCATTCCATTCCATGACAGTTGGTTCCCCAACCAAACACACCCTTAGATCCCGGCTTGTCACATGCGCCAGTGGATCGCAGACCATGTGTCGAGGTGCCACATAGTCCAACCACTTCTCGTCCTAGAGCCGGTCCTTTTAAGCAACCACTTAGTCCTTCAAACTCACTTTATCAGGAATCTTCTCCTTCGTCTGGCGACACGTCGTCAACACAACTTCCCGACTTTACCATCAATCGCGGGTAAGCCTTGAATTTGCACTGATTTTATGTACTTAGTCTTGGGATGTGTCTTTCTTAGCTTAATGTTTTGATTTCTGACAACTGCAGGGCCAAAGCCATCTTGTCGAAGCATGATGTCGGGTCAACTTCTGGTGCTGCAGGCCAGAATATCCCGAACCCCCCACCAGAAGAGATGGTCACCGAGGTCGACCCTTCTGGAGAAAATAACCCAGAGGCTAGGGTTGAGCCGGCCACCGACATAGAGATGGACAATCCGGATGAGTCGGTTTTGATGAATGCGCCGGCAGGAAAACAAGGCGTGTCAACTGAGCCATCTTCTCGACCGCCAAGCCCGGCTCATCCTTATAGTCCTGCAATCCATGTGGATGACACCGTTCTATCGGCTAACAAGGATGCCTCGGAGGTTGTTATTGTAAAGGAAAGTTTCCTAGATCCTAGTATTTCCACCGCCTTGGCCAAAATTATAGCCAAAGATGAGCCGGTGAATTTGGAAAAGGGAAAGGCCAAAATAGAACTTCTAGATCTATTTGCGCTTGATACCGAAGGAGTTTATCAGCAGTACTTGGCCCGACTCACTAAAAGCCGGCAACTTGAGATCAAATGGGTCAATGCCCTTAACGAAAAATATGAGGTAAAATTCCTGCCTTTACTGTCTTGCCTTCATATACTATCTTTTAGCCCCCAAGGGCCAGCTTAGTATGAAGATGGTGAGCTGGCTCTTCAAAATATTTATACTAGAAGTATCTGTAGCCCCCAAGGAACGAGTCATTATGATGACAATGAGTGAGTACTTATGTTTGAGTAAAAAGCAAAACACTGACCTAGCCCCCAAGGGCCGGCTTATCTTGTTGAGTTAGCTGGGTCTTCAATTATAGGAAGTGAATGTTTGTCTTGTAAGCTCAAAAACCTGTAGCCCCCAAGGGCCGGCTTATTTCTGTGAAATAGCCGGGTCTTGTTGTTGTGTAATTGAGAAATTGGCACATTAGCCCCAAAGTGTCGTGTGGATTGTTTACAACTACACATGACTTTTTCTAGGATGAAAACAACTTTGAAGTGTCGTAGCCCCCAAGGGTCGAGTCGCCTTCTGTATGGCGGCTTGAGACTTTGTAGAAGAGCTATTGATAATGTTTGCATGTTTGACATGGATTTTTAGAAGATGATGAATCTGTTGCTGTAAAACTGCAGAAACATCTCAAAGAGGAGATGAAACTAAAGGCTGAGTCTGAACTCAAGGCGTCTCATCTTGAGAGCTCTGCTCGTCACGCGAATGATCTTCTTGATCAAACCAAGAAGTTATTTGAAGAGGGATAAGCCGCCCTTATAGAGCGTGCTGAAAAGGCTGAGGAGCAGCTTAAGACTGTGAAGGAAGAGCATCTTACTCTCATGAACCAGATAAACGAGATGTTGACTGCCATCTTTGGTATGTATGCATAACTCTTGTATTTGCATTGTCGGGTTATGATGATATGGAGGCTCGTTGTCTCACTTTGTTTTTGTATGTAGGACGAAAAGAACAGAGCCTGGTGATGTTGCCTATTGTGAAATTGAAGGCAATATTCACCTAGGTAGAGCAACTATTCACAGGGTCTGTCTTCTCCATTATGGCAGTGAAAAACTTGAAATATCCGCCAAGGAATATCAAAGACATGCTGAAGCAGCTGTCGACTATGCCCCAATGGGTCACTGAATACCGGAAGTCTGCGGCTTGGGCTGGAGCTAATATGGCTCTTGCCCGTGCAAAACCATATTTGCTTGAGCTGGATCTGGAAGCCTTAAAAGATGGATTCCCTGAGTTCAAATTGGACGGCTCTGAATTCTCACACGTAGATTTCGCCAAGTGTATGAAGGAGACTCGGCCTTTGGCGACTCTCATAGCTGAGGAAGTTGATCTATCCCGCTATCATCCTGCATATTCCAACGATAATGACCGCATCAACGCGCCAAAAGATGAGCCTTTTGACCTGGTGGCCCCCCGAAGTAAGAACACCTTTGCTCCTGATGTTGATGCGTCAGCTATTGTTCTGGGGCCTTCAAATTTTCAATCTCTTTTATCAATCCGGTGGCTAAAGAAGGGCCATCAGGTTGATGATGAAGATGAGCCGACGGGAGCAGAACCTGAGGCGGCTGACGCAGAAAAGCAGTGAAAGTGGGTTGCAGCTGCACAAGTTGTCCGGCAATACTAGCCCCCATGTGTTGGGCCAAAAACCTTCGAACATTTTTGTATCTCCTGATGTGAGCTTGTAATAGGGGTAGTAAACATTTGGTCTGCCTGTCGTGCCTTTGTGCACGTAACTTCTGAGTACTTTGCTGTATGAAAGTTTGGTAGTTATTTGCTTGACGTTTGGAATTTGCCATGAATCGTCATTTCTCTGGATTTTCATCTGATGATGTAGGGTGGAGATGACTGTTTGGTCCAATGAGCCGCCACTTTTCATGGCACTAAGCCGGCAATGTGAGCCATCCCTTATAATCATCCAAACCTTTTTAGTTGTTTCGAGAGGTGAAGTGGATAACTGGTCATAATATGATTGCAGTATCTTTAACCAGGATCTCAATGTGTTGAGCCGGAAAAATAGTGTACCTAAAAAACATAAATAAGATAGAAATTGTAGTTTCAAATGTAAATATTAAATAAGTCGGCATTTTATAGCACGGCTTTAAGACTGGCTTGTAAAGCTCAAGTCCTTGCTTTCATGAAGCTGGCTTAATAGCCCTTGGTTTGTCCTAACTCTCTGTAAGCCGGCTCTCACGTGACACAAGACGGTGTTTTAACCTAGATAAGTTCAGGGTCCCAAAGGATTGACTTATCGAGAGTACACGGGGTCACTTTGTTCGGAGACGCATCTTGCAAACAGGCAGGTTTAACCAAAACTTGATTTTTGGCAGCTTGTAGCCTAGTCAAGAGGGAAATTATGAATGGCTAACTCATTGAGTCGGGAGCCCCCAAGTGACTTATGGTCAAAGAATAAAGACTCATGCAATTTTGTAGTGAAATGACAGAGACCCCGAGATTCGGGAGTGTCGGCTTTATTATATTGAACACAAGAAGTATATACATGAATATGTACAATGATGTGGATCCAGTGGCTCTAAGTGTAGTAGGGCCGAAGATGAGCAATGTTCCATGGCCGAATAGTTTCCTCTCCGGAAGTATATGAGTCTTCACGGATGTCAACCAAGTGGTATGACCCATTGTTGAGGTTTTTAGTGATGACAAAAGGTCCTTCCCAAGGTGGGGAGAGCTTATGCATCCCTGTCTGATCTTGAATCAAACAGAGCACTAAGTCGCCTTCCTGAAAAGTCCTGCTGTGAATCCTGCGGCTGTGGCAGCGACGCAAGTCCTGCTGATATATAGCTGGTCGAGCCGCCGCAAGGTCACGCTCTCCTTCCAAGGCATCCAAGGAATCCTGACGCGCCTGCTCATTGTCTACTTCAACATATGCAATAACTCTTGGGAAATCATGTCGGATATCACTTGGTAGCACTGCCTCCGCTCCGTAAACCAGAAAGAATGGTGTATATACGGTGGATCTATTTGGAGTGGTCCGTATGCTCCAAAGTACTACGGGGAGTTCCTCGACCCAGCAACCAGGAGTGCGCTGCAAGGGAACCATGAGTCGGGGTTTTATTCCTCTTAGGATCTCCTGATTAGCTCGCTCAGCTTGTCCATTAGACTGTGGATGAGCAACAACAGATAAGTCAAGCCGGATGTGCTCATGCTGACAAAACTATTCCATAGCTCCCTTGGAGTGGTTGGTGTCGTTATCTGTGATGATGCTATGTGGATAACCAAAACAGAAGATCAACTTCTTCAAAACTTCACTGTTGTCTCAGCATCACAATTACTGACTGGTTTTGCCTCAACCCACTTAGTAAACTTATCAACCGCCACCAAGAGGTGAGTTTTCTTGTCAGAAGACGGCTTGAACTAGCCTACAATGTCAAGTACCTAAACTGCGAAGGGCCAAGTGATTGGAATCATACGCAACTCTTGAGCTGGCACATGAGCTGGTCAAGCAAATTTCTGGCACCCGTCACACTTGCACACGATATCCTCTGCATCTGCATGAGCTGTGAGCCAGTAAAACCCGTGACGAAAAGCTTTGGCCACTAAGGATCGTGAGCCGGCGTGGTGACCACAATCACCCGCGTGGATCTCATTGAGAATTTCTTGACCTTCGGCAGGAGAAACACACCATTGAAACACGCCAGTGCTGCTTCAATGGTGTAACTCACCATTAACTATAGTCATGGACTTTGAACGCCGGATGATCTGTCGGGCGATGATTTCCTCATCTGGGAGCTCGCCTCGAGTCAGATAAGCTAAATACAACACTGTCCAATCAGGGATAGCGTGAAGAGCCGCCACCAATTGTGCCTCTGGGTCTGGAATAGCTAAATCTTCCTCTGATGGTAAGTTGACCGAAGGTTGATGACGTATATCCAAAACTACATTGGGTGGAACCGGCTTTCGCTCAGACCCAAGTCTAGACAAAGCATCAGCCGCCTCGTTGAGCCGCCGATTGATATGATCAACTTGATAACCATGAAAATGACCAACAATGTCTGTGACTGCTCGCCGGTAAGCCGCCATAAGAGGGTCTCTTGAATCCCAAGTCCCAGAAACTTTCCGGGCAACTAGATCTGAGTCGCCCAGACACCTGACCCGGCTTAAATTCATCTCCTTAGCCACACGGAGACCATGTAGGAGAGCTTCATATTCCGTTGCATTATTAGTACAAGGGAACATAAGCCGTAAAACATAACAAAATTTGTCACCTCTTGGGGAAGATAAGACAAACTCTAGCCCCCAAGCCTTCCAATTGTCTAGATCCATCAAAGTGTATAGTCCAGTATGTGTTATCTGGCCGATCCTCCGGGATTTGTAATTCCGTCCAGTCATTGATGAAATCGACCAATGCCTGAGACTTAATAGCTGTACGAGGCACATATTTTACCTGGTGAGGACCAAGCTCAATTGCCCACTTAGCAATACGTCCAGTAGCCTCCCGATTGTGTATGATATCTCCAAGAGGGGCTGAGCTGACCACAGTAATTGGATGCTCCTAGAAGTAGTGTTTCAATTTTCGACTCGCCATGAAAACACCAAAGACCAACTTTTGCCAATGTGGATACCGCTGTTTGGACAGAGTTAAAACTTCACTGACAAAATAGACGGGTCGTTGTACTGGGTATTCCTTTCCCGCCTCTTCACGCTCGACAACAACTGCAACACTTACTGCTTTAGAGTTGGCAGCAATGTACAGGAGCATGGGCTCTTTGCTTATCGGGGCAGCTAAGACGGGTGGCTCAGCCAGCTGTTTCTTGAGTGCTTCAAAAGCCTCATTAGCCGCGTCCGTCCAGACAAAATTGTATGTCTTCTTCAACAATTGGTAAAGAGGAGTCGCCTTCTCGCCCACGCAGCTGATAAACCGACGTAGGGCCACAATACGACCAGCCATGCGCTGAACCTGATTAATATTGGACGGCTTAACGAGCAAGGTCACCGCCTCGATTTTATCCGGGTTAGCCTCAATTCCACGTTCAGAAACTAGAAGTCCCAGTAGCTTTCCTGCAGGAACTCCAAAAACACACTTCGCCGGGTTGAGCTTCACCTGGTATACCATGAGGTTGTCAAATGTTTCTTTCAAGTCATCCAACAAAGTCTCCTTTTTCTGAGATTTCACCACAATATCATCTACATAAGCATGAACGTTGCGACCAATCTGCGGGTGCAAACAGTTTTGAACGCAGAGCTGAAAAGTAGCCCCGGCACTTTTAAGCCCAAAGGGCATAGAGACATAGCAGAAAGCTCCAAAAGGAGTGATGAAAGTTGTCTTTTCTAGGTCTTCAACATCCATCTTAATCTGATGATAACCGGAGTAAGCATCCAGGAAGCACAAACGCTCGCAACCGGTTGTAGAATCAATAATTTTTTTTCTTTCAAAATGGCATTATCCTGCATTCATTAAGAAGAAAAGAGTTGCTCAGTTAATTTGGGAAAACCGAGTGAAAACCAGATTGTCCGGTTAATTATGGAAAACCTGGCGAAAACCGTTACAACCGTTGAGCAGCACACATAAAAAGCCCACTCACACCACTCCAAAGAGGGTCTCGGCGAGACAGCACGCAAGCGTCATCGTCATCACTCCTCCCCTAGAGGCGTCATCGCCATCCCTACACTCTGAGCAAACGACTCCGACTCCACCGCAGGCGATCATCGACTCAAACGCACACTGAAGAGGACACGTGAAGCTGCAAGAAGAACTGTGCCAGAGACTCAACCACCTGCGGCCAGACGACGCAACTCCGACTCTGACGGAGAACACTGTAGGACAAAACCAGGCATGGCTGGCGCCATGAGAGATCGCCGAACGGGCTACCTGTAGCCAGTCATCGTATACCACAGGGCCCCGCCGCTGCAGCTTCGACTCCATAGCAACAAACAAACCGGGGCAAAACCATTGCCGCGTCGCCGACATCGCCCTCATCATCATCGTTGCCGCAGAAGCCTGGACGCCACACCCACCGCCAACCGCCATCCACCGGTCCTGCTCGCCGATGCCAAGCTCCCAAGACGAGGCCCCCAAGAGGGAATACGACACCAAGGCGCCTCCATCGTCTGATCATAGATCAAGGTTTCCCCCGGAGAGGCCGAAATGGCCAGATCCGCGCAGGAGGGGTGGGAGACCGAAGCAACGATGCCTCCAAGAAGGTCAACGACGGCCACAGCCGCCGCCATCACTGGTCATAGCACGAGGCCAGGACATGGTTTTCACCCAGCTCCACACCACCTCAGCCGCACATCATCCCGCATTGGCGTCGGCAAGCCCACCAAGCATCACCACCCTCACCACCATCAAACCTACCAGTGGACGAAGAACCGCATCTGCTGCCCCCGCCGCATGACGCCACGGGCCCCTTGCTGGCCGCACGCCTCGTCGAAGACCATTGCACCATCACACTCGAGCAGCACCAACCATGCCCGAGCCCCTCGTCCACCGCATTGGAGGCCGCCGCTCGCCCCTTGCTTGCCCGTGCCCCTTGCACCAGACCATGCCCGAGCCCCTAGTCCCTGCACACCCGCGCCTCCCTGCGCCCAACACGGGGTCATCTTGCAGCCGCGCCGACGGCCACCAACGCGCCGACGCGCCCCTCCTGGCCGCCCCGCCGATGAAGCCAGCCAGATCCGCGTCGTCCCGCAGCCTCTCCGACGGGCCACCGCCTCTCCGACGCGATGCTCCAAACCGCCCCGCCGGCCACCACCTCCGCGCCGTCCCGCAGCCGCACCGGCCAGCCACCACACCGCCGCCGTCGACGGGCCAGCCGCCGCCGCCCGGCCGCGAGGTCGGCCTCCAGATCCAATCGCCCCTCCTCGGGCGATGGGATGGACGCGAAGGCCGGAGAACGCCCGACCGCCACCTTCCTCGGAGTGCGCACGGCCTTCGCCGGCGGCCTCCTCGGGTGGCGGCGGGGCTGGGGGGAGGGCGGGGGGACCCGGTGGCATGACAGGGGCGTTCCCCCATGTCGCCAGAGGAGGGGCGACGCGGGGGGCAGAGGTTTTGTTTTAGAATCAATAATCTAATCAATGTGCGGAAGAGCAAACGGGTCTTTAGGACAAGCTTTGTTGAGATCTGTGTAGTCAACACGCATACGCCAAGTATCGTTTTTCTTCAAAACGAGCACTGGATTTGCCAGCCATTCAGGATGGAAAACTTTGACTATGAAGCCGGCAGCCAGGAGCCGTGCCACTTCTTCCCCAATAGCCTTTCGTCTCTCCTCGTTAAAATGACGGAGGTATTGCCGTACAGGTTTCATCTTTGGATCCACATTAAGGTGGTGCTCAACGAGTTCCCTCGGTACTCCAGGCATGTCAGAAGGTTTCCATGCAAAGATGTCCCGATTCTCACGGATGAACTCGATGAGCGCGCTTTCCTATTTGGGATCCAGGCCAGTCCCAATAGTGAACTGTTGAGATGAATCTCCAGGGGTGAAATCAATCTGCTTAGTATCCTTAGCCGGCTTAAACTTCAATTGAGGCTGAGATTCAGTGGTGGGCTTCTTGAGGGGGTTCATATCTTCCGGATCGACCCAGTATAAAACTTCAACTCCTCCGCAGCACAAGTAGACTCAGCATAAGCAGCATCCCCTTCTTCACACTCTTAGGCTATTTTCCGGCTTCCATCCACAGTAATGGTGCCGTTTGGTCCGGGCATCTTGAGTTTGAGATAAACATCATAAGCCGGCCGTCCGAACAGAGCGTGATAAGGGCTTTTGATTTTGACAACTTCAAAAGTCAAGGACTCGCATCTGTAATTGTACTTTGACCCAAAGGCAACATCGGGATTTATTCGCCCAATAGGATAAGCTGACTTTCCAGGAACAATTCCATGAAACACTATGGTTGAAGGCTGCAACTTATTCTTGGCCAAATTCATTCGCCGGAAAGTATCATGATATAAAATGTTAATGCTGCTACCTCCATCCATGAGAACCTTCATCAGGGTGTAACCGCCCGGGTTGTCAACCTGCGAAGGATGATCTTCTCGGCTCCAAGTAATTGGTTGCTCAGACCAGTTTAAGTATGTTGGAACCGCCGGCTCGACTAAGTTAACGGCCCTCTGCTTCCGTTTGTGATCCTTCCTGCAAGTGATGGTGGTGAACACATGATATTGCCCACTGTTCAATTCTTTGGGATTACTCTGAAATCATGCTTGATTGTTGTGCTGCTGATTACCCTGTCCAAAACGCTGTTGTCCACTGTTATGACCGTCATGATGCTGATAACCAGCCCCCGAGCCACCAGATCCATGGGGGCCTGGACCTGCGAAGCCCCCGGATGAACCAGCGCCAGACCTGCCATGGTGACCCGGATTTCCTCCACTATTGCCTCCTTGAAAATTCTGAAAAGCTTGATTGCGGAATTCGTGCATAAAGTGGCAGTTTTCCCACGAATGAGCGGATGGCTTATTAGGGAAACTGTGCTTGGGACACGGGCCTTTGAGTGCTTCCTCATAGTTGCGTGGCTTATTCCCACTATAAGTCCTGCCAGAGTTGTTATTTCGCCGCTGACCTTTGAAACCAACATTAGTGTTGACCACAAAATCTGATCCTCCTTCAGGCTGCTTCCTCTTACCATTATTGCCCTGACCGCCGTGATTCCCGTTATGACCATGGCTTTGTTGATGACCTCTGCCACCATCATTTTTCTTGTGCTTACCGGCCTTCTCCTCATCAGAACCAGGATCTTTCGTGCTGTCCGACTCAGCATACCTAGTTAGAACATCCATAAGATCTCCCATGTCCTGGACCTTGCGTTTGAGGCGCCCAGCTTCTGGACGAGCGGTTGGAAGTGGCAATTTTTCTCCAAAATTAAAACAGCCTCGGCAGCGGTGATGCCATCAGAAGAGTGGATAATCTCCGTGACCCGACGAGTCCAATGATGGGCAGATTCATCTGTGCGCTGAATGCAGTGTTGCAGATCTACAATCACCATTGGACGCTTACAGGTACCTTGAAAATGTTTGATGAAACACTCCTTCAACTCTGCCCAGGAGTTGATAGAGTTAGGTGGAAGATTTTTCAACCACGTGCGAGCCGGCCCCTCCAGCATCATGGTCAGGTATTTTGCACACACGGCGTCGCTGACATCAAGCATATCCATGGCTAACTCGTAGCTTTCAACCCATGCCGCCGGCTCGAGGTCAGCCGTATAATTAGGGACTTTGTGAGGCCCTTTGAAATCCTTAGGCATACGCTCACTGCGAAGAGCCGGGCTTAGACAGGGAATTCCGATCATTCTGCTGCTAACTCCAACTCCCAATGCCGCTGACTGTGGATCCATAGTGGGCTGCTGAGTCGCCCTTGCTGCTGCCGCTTCTGCCTCCACTTGTCGTGCTGCTCTTGCTGCATCGACAACCGCCTGGGCGTTTGATAACACAGACCAGGTTGGGGAAATCTGAGACTGTTGCCTGCGCCCGCTGCTGGAAACCGCCGGGGACTCCACATGGCGACTCTTACTACGACTAGCGTAAGGCGTGGAATGCATCCGATCACGGCTATAAGAGTACTGCGCTTGCTGCATCACTGCTGTTTTCAACATCTCTATGGCGTTCCTGGCCTCAATCTCAACTGGGGAGTTCCCGTGGATGGGGAGTGCTTCGAGATTGCGGGTCACGGCCAGCATGTTGTCTACAGGGTTGGAGAAGTGACCTTGCGGTGTCTAGAAACGCCGGGGAGACGACTGAGCCGGTGGCGGTTGAGCCGGCTCAATCTGCTGGGCTATTTGACGAGGCAGATCCTCGCATGGTTGTCCAACCCCTGGCTTCTGCTGTAGAGTGGGAAACAATCAGGACGGCTCAAGATTCAATGGGAGCCGGCTCTGGTGTCTCCTCTGGTAAACCACCTCAGAGGCATCTCGACGAAGCCCTAACTGCCAAGCCTCGGCTTTCAAGCACTCCGACTCATTATGGATATGAGCCTATAACTCCGCCATCCGGGCGTTTTCGACGTCAATTTTTTCATGTACCTTGGCCATCTACTCGTGAAGTTTTATTAACTCCATATTACGCTCCTCCCGATTTTCTGCAGTAACAGGCGTTCCTACGAGCTTTGCCATCTCAGCCATCAGGTTCATCATGGCTTGAGCCGGCGTTTTGCCTGACCCGCCCGCGCCGTTTGCTGCTCCTGCCGTCGATGGATCTTGAGCCGCCGCAGTTCCTGCCATGTAAACAGTGACCTAGCGGGGCGGCTCATGGGACTCCTTAAGAGCTTCAGCCTCCGAAGAGCCCCCAAGTCTACCGTCATAAAGGGGACAGATCGACTCGGTATCTCCCATGGAAGACTCGCCATCAGAGTTAACAAGGGTGTCCCTGCTACCTGCCGGATCGTCCAAGAGACTAACTCCTTGGGTGAAGCCGACGAAGACGTGACGCAGGCCGGCTTAACGCCGGCCAGGTCGGGCGTGCCGAGCCGGCTCGACGATGTCGATACAGATGTCCGGCTCGGGTACCGACGCGCTGATTTTGCCGATGAATACGTGGATCTTGCCAAAGGGGACCCGATACTCGTACTCAATTGAGTCGGCTTCGAGGCCCCATCCTGAATTGTCAATGTAGAGCTTGTCGCGGCGACTCTTGGTCATCTGACCAACCGGGTAACTACCGAACCCTGGAAGAGCTCCCTCCGAGAACTCAACTCCATCGTGCGAGAGCCCCACGGTGGGCACCAACTATCGTGGTTTTGTCACGGCAGATGCCCTCGTGAGAGGACTTAGGTGTGGAGCCATCACGACTAGGTGGTGACTAACGTGGCTTGAGACTGCGTCGGTATTTCTCCACAGAGGAAGGGATGATGCAGCACAGCGACGGTAAGTATTTCCCTCAGTTATGAAACCAAGGTTATCGAACCAGTAGGAAGATCACCACCACCCAATAAGCAGCACCTGCACACAAACAACAAATACTTGCAACCCGACGCGAAAGAGAGGTTGTCAATCTCTCTACGGTAAAAAGATAGATTAGGTAGTGATAGATAGGAGAGATAGATCTCTCAAGAACACAAAATAAAAAGAGCAAATAAAATATGCAGCAATATGTTTTTGGGTTTTTGGTTTTGTAGATCTGAAAATAAAGATGCAAAAAGATAGATCTGAAAGCAATATGTTGGAAAAGTAGACCCGGGGGCCGTAGGGTTCACTGGTGGCTTCTCTCATGAGTATAGCGCACGGTGGGTGAACAAATTACTGTTGGGCAATTGATAGAAAATCGAATAGTCATGACGATATCCAAGGCGATGATCATTATATAGGCATCACGTCCAAGATAGATAGACCGACTCCTGCCTGCATCTACCTCTATTACTCCACACATCGACCGCTATCCAGCATGCATTTAGTGTATTAAGTTCACGGAAAAACGGAGTAATGCAATAAGAACGATGACATGATGTAGACAAGATCTATTCATGTAGGAATAGACCCCATCTTGTTATCCTTAATAGCAACGATACATGCGTGTCTTGTTGCTCCTTCTGTCACTGGGAAAGAACACCGCAAGATCGAACCCATCACAAAGCACCTCTTCCCATGCCAAGAAAAATTGATCTAGTTGGCCTAACTAAAACAAAGATTCGAAGAAGAAATACGAGGCTATAAGTAATCATGCATATAAGAGATCAAAGAAGACTCAAATAATATTCATGGATAGAAACTGATCATGAACTCAAAATTCATCGGATCCCAACAAACACACCGCAAAAGTTTACATCAAATAGATCTCCAAGAGTCCATTGTATTGAGAATCATAAGAGAGGGAGAGGAAGCCATCTAGATACTACCTACGGACCTGTAGGTCTATGGTGGACTACTCACGCATCATCGGAGAGGCACCTATGAGGAAGATGAACCCCTCCGTGATGGTGTTTAGATTGGATCTCGAGGTTCTGGAACTTGCGGCGGCTGGAATTGTGTTTCGTCGACTCCCCTAGGGTTTTTGGAATATTTGGGAAATTATAGGCATCAGAGGCGGTGGGGAGGGGCCCCGAGGAGGGCACAACCCATCAGGGCACGCCGGGGCTCCCCTGGCGTGCCCTGGTGGGTTGTGGTCTCCTCGGCCCACTCCCCCGGCACTTCTTTGGCCCACTGGGTGTCTTCTGGTCCAGAAAAAATCTCCAAAAAGTTTCGTCGCGATTGGACTCCATTTGGTATTGATTTTCTGCGAAGTAAAAAACAAGCAAAAACAGCAACTGGCACTTTGGCACTATGTCAATAGGTTAGTCCAAAAAAATGATATAAAGTTGTTATAAAATGATTGTAAAACATCCAAGAATGATAATATAACAACATGTAACAAGCAAAAATTATAGATACGTTGGAGACGTATCAGCATCCCCAAGCTTAATTCCTACTCGTCCTCGACTAGGTAAATGATAAAAACTGAATTTTCGATGTGGAATGCTGCCTAACATGTTCATCATATTCTTTTCTTTTGTATAGCATGGACATTTGGACTTATAAATGATTCAAAGCAATAGTCTAGTTTTAACATAATGACTTCAAAACTCAAGCATGTCAACAAGCAACCATGTCTTTCAAAATATCAACACTAAAGAAAGTTATCCGTAGCCCATCATGCTCAATCATTGATCCATTCATGAAACACACTCAACTATTAGCTATGCCCAATGCCCAAGTATGATCATAGTGCCCCCTAGTTGGTGCTTTATAAGAGAAGATGGAGACTCAAAGTAAAAATAAAAATTGCATAAAGTAAATAGATAGGCCCTTCGCAGAGGGAAGTAGGGATTTGTAGAGGTGACAGAGCTCAAGATTTAAATTGAGACAGAAAAAAAATATTTTGGGTGGCATGCTTTTCCTGTCAACGAAAACGATAAAGCAGCTCACAATACTTTCCATGCTAGATATATCATAGGCGGTTCCCAAACAGAAAATAAAGTTTATTCCTTTTTCCACCAAACTTTCACTTTCCATGGCGGGCCGTATCCACGGTTGCCTTCCATACCAACACTTTCCAAGGAATTTATTATTTGACAACATAAAGCAAATATTATTTTTTTCTTTTTCATTTCGGGAATGGGCATCCCTATTACCGCCGCACTCTCGTGCAATGACAAGTGAATAAACACTCATCTTGAGAATAACACGTCTAGCATGGAAAAATATTGGTCACTCCCCGCCGTTTCATGAGCGGTACGAGCACACGAAAGAGAAAATTTATTTTGAAAATTTAGAGATGGCACATACAGATTTGCTTGGAACGGCATGGAAATACCGCATATAGGTAGGTATGGTGGACTCATAAGGCAAAACTTGGTTTAAGGATTTTGGATGCACAAGTAGTATTTCTACTTAGTACAAATGGAGGCTAGCAAATAGATTGAGAAGCAACCAAACCAAGAAACGAAAATTCACATAAGCGAGCATTGAGCATAACTAACACCGAATAATGCACCATAAGTAGCATGTAATTTCATTGCATAACTATTGACTTTCGTGCATGCATAGGGAATCACAAACCTTAACACCAATATTCCTACTAAAGCATAATTACTCACTAATAGGACTCACATATTACTATCATCATGTTTCAAAACTATTACAAAAAATCAAGTTTAATTTGCCCAATGATCTTCATGAAAGTTTTTATTATATCCTCCTTGGATATCTATCACTTTGGGACTACTTTCATATATTGCCATTGCTTTTTGGCAAGCTCAAACAAATTTAAGTGAAGCACATGAGCATAAAGATTTCATCTCTCAAAAAGGTATAGGTGAAGCATGAGAGGATTTCTTCAAAATTTACTAACTCTCAAAATTATCTAAGTGAAGCATGAGAGTATTTCTACAAAAATTTCCAAGCACACCGTGATCAAAAAGATATAAGTGAAGCACTAGAGCAATTCTATAGCTCAAAAAGTTTAAGTGAAGCACATAGAGCAATTCTAACAAATCATAGCATAATTTTGGATCTCCCAAATAGGTGTGTACAGCAAGGATACAAATCAAAAACAAACAAGCAAAGCAAGCAAAGATACAAGACGCTCCAAGCAAAACTCATGATATGTGACGAATAAAAATATAGCTCCAAGTAAAATACCGATGGTCGTTAGAAGAAAGAGGGGATGCCACTCGGGGGCATCCCCAAGCTTAGTTGCTTGTTACTCTTTGGATATATCTTGGGAGTGCGTTAGCATCCCCAAGATTAGGCTTTTATCACTCCTTATTCCTTCATCCATCGTGATCTCACCCAAAACTTGAAAACTTCAATCACACAAAACTAAACAAAATCTTCGTGAGATCCGTTAGTATAATAAAGCAAATCACTACTTTAGGTGCTATTGCAAACCCATTCATATTTTATTATTGCATTATACCTACTGTATTTTAACTTTACCATGGCTCATACCCTACAATATAACCCATAGATTCATCAAAACAAGCACACAATGCAACAAAAACAGAATCTGTCTTAAACAGAACAGTCTGTAGTAATATGTACTCCAACCATACTTATGTAACTCTAAAAATTCTGAAAAATGAGGATAATGTAAGGAATTTGTATAGAAACACCGTGTTAAAATTTTAGCTTAAGATCACGTTCCAGCAAAAAATGAAAATTCATATACTAGACGCAAAGTTTCTGTTTCAGATTCAGCATCACTTCTACTCATCCTATGAATCATCCTAAAGGTTCTACTTGGCACAAACACTAAATAATCCATAAAAACTCAATAATAACAGAGGCACAATTGTGTCAACACTCAAAAACAGAAAGGAAAAAGCAAAACTTTATTTATTCATTGGGTTGCCTCCCAACAAGCGCTATCGTTTTATGCCCCTAGCAAGGCATAACACATAGATTCAAGTATTGTCATCCTTGGTTTTCAACTCTTCAATCACACAACTATATTTCTTCAAGGATTTAGCATGCATATTCTCGATGACAACACTCCTAGGTAGAAAACCAAAGAAATCATTCTTGTAAATAGGGTCCCTTATGATTTCAAGAAAGTCGGGATGAATACTAATCATTTTAAGATCCCCCTTGTGACTACTAGGTGTAGCAACTTTGTTCTTAGTGACTTGTGTGGTCTTGCCAATTTTTACGGGAGTTTTTCAATAGTTTTGATAGAAGAAAAGCTGAACCCAAGTTACTAAAAATTTCTTCCAACTTATCAATCCGGTACGGGCTCTCTGCTACCCTTTCGTTAACTACGGTTTCTTTTTCCTTTAGCAATTTAAAAGCATCTCCTGCCTTAGACCCAATTTTATTAGCAAGATTATGCATTTTTTTTATCTAGATCATCAAGGTGTTCTTTAGTAATCATCTTCTTTTCAATAGCATCTAATCTCTCCATAACGTGCTCGAGAGTTAAAGTTGTTTCATTGATCATGATAGGTGGTGATCCCACTAAACTTCCCAAAGCATTAAAATCATCTAAAGATGGGCACATCAAGAAATTCTCACCAGTAATCGTATCAAGGACGAATCTATACCAAGTGGTGATGCCAACTTAAAAACTGCGAAGAACAACAATGGTAGATTGCTTATGGATAGATCTATTATGAGAATTGCAAATCATATACCAAGCATCTTTTAGGTCCCCCCCCTTTGCTTAAAATTAAGAACCTCATTATCGGGAGTACACGCAATAAAGGAAGAACTAGCCATAATGATAAGGCAAGAGATCTGACGAGAAAAAGGCAAAGGAAAAAGAGGGCGAATAAAACGGCAAATTGATGAAGTGGGGGAAAGGAAAACGAGAGGCAAATGGCAAATAATGTAATTGCAAGGAGATGAGATTTGTGATTAGGAACCTGGTAGATGATGATGGAGTCCCCTCGGCGCCTACGATAGGCACGTAGAAGAGACCGCTTCCTCCCCGGCAATGACGCCAGAAAATTCCTTTGACGTGGCTTGAGACTGCGTCGGTATTTCCCCAAAGAGGAAGGGATGATGCAGCACAGCGACGGTAAGTATTTCCCTCAGTTATAAAACCAAGGTTATCGAACCATTAGGAGGATCACCACCACCCAATAAGCAGCACCTGCACACAAACAACAAATACTTGTAACCCGACGCGAAAGAGAGGTTGTCAATCTCTCTACGGTAAAAAGATAGATTAGGTAGTGATAGATAGGAGAGATAGATCTCTCAAGAACACAAAATAAAAAAGAACAAATAAAATATGCAGCAATATGTTTTTGGGTTTTTGGTTTTGTAGATCTGAAAACAAAGATGCAAAAAGATAGATGTGAAAGCAATATGTTGGAAAACTAGACCCGGGGGCCGTAGGGTTCACTAGTGGCTTCTCTCATGAGTATAGCGCACGGTGGGTGAACAAATTACTGTTGGGCAATTGATAGAAAATCGAATAGTCATGACGATATCCAAGGCGATGATCATCATATAGGCATCACGTCCAAGATAGATAGACCGACTCCAGACTGCATCTACCTCTATTACTCCACACATCGACCGCTATCCAGCATGCATCTAGTGTATTAAGTTCATGAAAAAACGGAGTAATGCAATAAGAACGATGACATGATGTAGACAAGATCTATTCATGTAGTAATAGACCCCATCTTGTTATCCTTAATAGCAACGATACATGTGTGTTTTGCTGCCCCTTTTGTCACTAGGAAAGAACACCGCAAGATCGAACCCATCACAAAGCACCTCTTCCCATGGCAAGAACAATCGATCTAGTTGGCCTAACTAAACCAAATATTCGAAGAAGAAATACGAGGCTATAAGTAATCATGCATATAAGAGATCAAAGAAGACTCAAATAATATTCATGGATAGAAACTGATCATGAACTCAAAATTCATCGGATCCCAACAAACACACCGCAAAAGTTTACATCAAATAGATCTCCAAGAGACCATTGTATTGAGAATCATAAGAGAGAGAGAGAGAGAGGAAGCCATCTAGCTACTACCTACGGACCCGTAGGTCTATGGTGGACTACTCACGCATCATCGGAGAGGCACCTATGAGGAAGATGAACCCCTCCGTGATGGTGTTTAGATTGGATCTCGAGGTTCTGGAACTTGCGGCGGCTGGAATTGTGTTTCGTCGACTCCCCTAGGGTTTTTGGAATATTTGGGAATTTATAGGCATCAGAGGCGGTGGAGAGGGGCCCCAAGGAGGGCGCAACCCATCAGGGCGCCCTGGGCCCCCCCTAGCGCGCCCTGGTGGGTTGTGGTCTCCTCGGCCCACTCCCCCGGCACTTCTTTCGCCCACTAGGTGTCTTCTGGTCCAGAAAAAATCTCCAAAAAGTTTCGTCGCGATTGGACTCCGTTTGGTACTGATTTTCCGCAAAGTAAAAAACAAGCAAAAACAGCAACTGGCACTTTGGCACTATGTCAATAGGTTAGTCCCAAAAAATGATATAAAGTTGTTATAAAATGATTGTAAAACATCCAAGAATGATAATATAACAGCATGGAACAATCAAAAATTATAGATACGTTGGAGACGTATCAGTGACTCAAAGGGGTTGATCGGGAATGGGAGACGAGTTTACCCAGGTTCAGCCCCTCCAATGGAGGTAAAAGCCTACGTCCTGCTTTGTGTATATTGATGATGATCTCGGTTACAAGGTGCGGAATCGCTAACCTAGCTCTCGAGGGTTTCTTTCTTACTTGATGTTTCTAACTCAGGGGCTCCCCTTTATATATAGGTGGAGGCCCGAAGTTTACAACAGAGTTCGGGTTGCAATACAACCCGTGATCTAGTCTAATTCCTACTAATCCTTTCTCCTCAAGGAAAGGAGAATCCTTATGTCCCCATTTACAAGCCGGCCCGCCAGATGATGTCACATGAGTCGGCCTTGAGATGAGCCGCCCCCTGAGCCTTGCACTTCCTGCAATCCTCCTCATGGGCCGCATCAGTAGAATCCGGGTCATGTTTTGGGCGGGTTATACCCGTGGGGTATATCCCCAACACCGTCCTTTGCGCACTCGCTTGACTGATATATTGAAAATGCCTCCGTATGTTAAGTATATGAAGGATATTATTACCAACAAAAGAAAAATACCTGAAACTGAAATTGCTACCATGCTTGCTAATTATTCTTTTGATGGTGGAGTACCTAAGAAGTTGGGAGATCTGGGTATACCCACAATACCTTGATCTACTAAAAGAAGTTATGTTAAAACTACTTTATCTGATTTAGGAGCCGGTGTTTGTGTTATGCCTTTCTCTCTTTAGAAAATACTTGATTTGAATAAGCTCACACCTACTGAGATATCTTTGCAAATGGCTGATAAATCTACTGCTATACCTATTGGAATTTGTGAGGATGTTCCTGTTGTGGTTGCAAATGTTACTATCTTAACAGACTTTGTTATTCTTGAGATGCCCGAGGACGACAACATGTCGATTATCCTTGTTTGACCCTTTCTAAATACCGCATGGGTTGTTATTGATTGCAACAAAAGCAAGGTCACCTTTCACATCAATGGAAAACAACATACCGTGCATTTTCCCAAGAAACAAACTTTCGTTAATAATATTAATGTCATTGAGGCTAGTGCCACACTCATCATTGGAGGTTTATTTCCTCTTCCTACTGCCAAGAAGAAATATGATATTCTTATTGTTGGGGAGATGCAAATCCCCATTGAGGTAACTTAGTGTTATACGAAAATTCTTCGGTTTCATGTCAATCGGAAACGGTTATTAATAAGACTTGGTCAACCTTATTAATGGATCCTTTTTGAAAGACATGTTTTTCATGAATTTAGTAAACACAACTTTATGTACCATTAGTTTACGCTATGTTATTTTTAGTTAAATAAAATAAAATAGCATGATTATCCTATTTTCTGATTTTTCCCGTGCAATAAAAATGACCCAAAAATAAAAAGTCTCGGATTGCCACAAAATTTTAACATGATTTTTTCTGGAATATTTAAGATTTTTTTGTGTCAAAAATACATCAGGGAGGTGCACCTGTGGGCCACAAGGCAACAGGGCGTGCCCACCCCTTGGGCGCGCCCTGATGGCTTGTGGGGCCCATAGGGGGGCCCTGCTTATCTCTTCAGCCCATGTCATCTCCAACCTCCAGCAAAAATGCATCCCCCCTCTCTCTCGTGTTCTTGCTCCTCACACTAAATTTTCAATCTCTTTGCTCGGAACTCCATTTCCAAAACTATTTTGAGAAATTGCTCCTTGGTATGTGACTCTCCCATTCCTCCAATTAGTTTTTGCTTTAGTGGTTTATATTTTGCATATTTTGCTGCACTTGATGCTACATAAAATGAGCTTGCATGTTGAATTATTTGAGTTCTAACTAGTATGAATGCTTGATACGGTCTCTAGGTACCTATATGAGTAGTTGCTATCAATCTTGTAAAGTATTATTGACATAATTTTTTGGCCCAAAAATTTCAGAAATTTGTGTTTAGGAAGATGAGTTTCTTTAGGAGGAGTCCTTCAAGGAGGCATTCTTCGGGTGAATCATCAAGCGAGGGCTCGGTACGGCAAGCTTATGTTGAACCTAGAACAAGTCTTATAGTCATGGCCGACGCTAAATCATGTCGTTGGCCATGCGATGAGTTCATGAGAGGTGCAGGTATTAAAGAAGAATTTGATCAGTACATTTACAACACTGGCCTCATGGACTTCCTTGCACATAAGCGTGTCCAACACTATAATCTTACCCGTTCATTCATGCACGGATTTCAATATCATCCCATACATCTAGGGTCCTGTTTAATCTTTATGATAGATCTTTTAGTATGACTCTGGAAGAATTTTGTGATGCATGCAAACTTCCACTTTGGGGCTCTCCAGAAAAAACAAAGAAACTGATTATAATTTGTTCCTTGAGAGTCTTTGCGTAGGAGAAGATAGAGGGGTGATGCAAGCTAGAATAAAAAAGTATTCATTTCCCCTCTATTCGCTACTTTGCACTATTCAATGGAAAATGTGTAGTAGGTAAGCAAGACTGCAGTGCACTGTGCGCTCCTAACTTGAGCCTTATTCACACTGCGATGACTGGTGAAAGGCATTATAGCCTTGGTGCAATTGTTGCCCGTAGGCTGCATTCTAACGCAGGCAGTGGTGATTTCTACGGAGGAATTTATGCCGCCCGCGTACTTGCAAAACTAGGAGTCTCACCCCAACCTAATGACCCTATGTTACCTGAAAAATATTTAGACTTTGAAGCCATGCATCGTCATGACTTTATTATGGACAGTGCTAGAGGCTATGAGTACAACCTAACATTTTACAAATATAAGCCTGTTTTTGTTACGTTGCCTGCGCCTGCTCTCTTTGATTTCTAGGCTCGACAAAGATACTATGTTCTCGAGGACAAGGTGCAAGAGTACAACGCTGCAGTAGAGGCCGCTCGCTTGGCTGAGGAGGCGGCAAGGAACGCCTCCACGAGCTATCACTTCAACTATTACCCAGACCAGCAGTGGTGCTCACCAAGCTAGGCAAACGCTTAAGCTTGGGGGAGTACGTGTTTCTCACCGACATTACATTCATGTTCACACATTTCATACCAATTGTCGGTGTTCACCCTCTTTCATTGTATATCCTTGTTAGCTTTATTTTTCCGCTTTCTTCTTGTGTGTTTGAAAAACTTTGAAGATCCAAAAATATTTCTCGTTTCTTTTCGGTTTTTCTTTCTCGTTTAATTAGTTGTAGTATTAAAAAGAAAACCCAAAAAGATTTCCTTTGCATGTTGGGAGCTTTCCCGTGTAAATAAATTTTCCTCATTCTTGTTTTTTTTCCTTTGTTTATTTGCTTTCATGAGAAAAACAAAAACTCCAAAAAAAATAGTGTGTTTCTCTGAATTTCTTTTCTTGAGTCGTTGAAAGGAGAAGATCACGATGAAAATGTTGAGTGGCTCCCATATGCATTATTGTTGATCTAACAGAGAGCCAATATTACCTCGTCTTCTCCTTTGTAAAAAACTGTCTTGCAGATTCCAGCTTAGTCCACGACATTCTTGCACTATTATTATTATCACATCATTCTGTCGTGCAAGTGAAAGGCAATAATGACGATATTTGATGAAGTGATCGTGGTAAAGGAAGCTGGTATGAACTCTTCTTGTTTTTCTGTTTTTGTAAATATGTTTAGCTCGTTCGATCTCAATTCAGTATATCATGAGTGAACATGTTTATGACAATTAGAGATTGTAGTTGCTCATGCCATGCTTAAATAGATAGGAGTGGATAATGATTTATCTTATGTGTCAACATGTATTGAAATGATTATGATGTAGTATTGTAGTATGGTATTTCCCTCTGAGTAATTCGAGCGGCTTGACTTGGCCCATGTGCAAAGATGATTCAAAACCAATGCAGCCTTCGTGATGTTTAAATTCAGAGTGTTCATATCCTACTCATGCTATATTCAATGTTAATTATTCACAATGCATGATTATGACCGTTTCGCTCTCTAGCTGGTCGCTTCTCAATCTATTGCTAGCCTTCACTTGTACTAAGTGGGAATACTGCTTGTGCATCCAAAATTCTTAAACCAAGTTATTCCACATGAGTCCACCATACCTACCTATATACGGCATTACCTTGCCATTCCAAGAAAATTTGCATGTGCCACCTCTAAATATTCAAATAAAACTTCTATTTTGTGCACTCGTAGCGCTCATGGAGCGACGGGGCGGCCGGTATCTTCCATGCTAAGTGGGTTATTCTCAAGATGGGCTTTATTCGCCTGTCATTGCATGAGAGAGGCTAGTAAAAAGGATGCCCAGTCCTGCGAAATCAAAAATAATTAAACAAAACTCCCAGGACAGTTGAAATGTTGGAGGGCATTGTGGATTCGGTCAGCCATGGCTTGTGTATGTATGGTGGATGGGAGTAAACTTTACAATTCCGCTTGGGAACCGCCAATAATGTGTTTAGCATGGAAGATATTGAAATCCTTTGTCGTGACGTTGACAGGAAAAGTGCACCACCCAAAAACTATAATTTCAATCCTGTTTTTAACCTTGAGCTCTGGCACCTCTGCAAATCAATGCTTTCCTTTGTGAAGGGCATGTCTATTTACTTTTATGTTGAGTCATCACCCTATTATTAAAAGCACCAGACCGGAGAGCACTATTGTCATTCTTATGCATTGAGTCTAGCTAATGTTGGATGTGAGCATGACTGGATCTTTTCTGCCCTGAATTATAATGTTTAGTCACTGCTTGAACCTCGGAGGTGCTCCGCATTTATCTTTTGCGGTCTCAGAAACGGCTAGCGAAATACCATGTTGTCATATTATATCATGATTGTTTTGACAAATTGCTGGCATGTGAGATATCTTATTATTACTCGCTAGATGGTTATGTATTGCCATGAGTGAATATGATGTTTAACTGTTATCATCGATATGGTTATTTATGATTTATGTTGAAAACTTGAACACTAGCTAAGCATGTGTATAACAACGAGAACAAAAGAGTTTGTAAAAGTTTTCTTTATCACTTTCAGTTTATCAACTGAATTGCTTGAGGACAAGCAATGAGTTAAGCTTGGGGGAGTTGATACGTCTCCAACGTATCAACTTTTCTAAACACTTTTGCTCATGTTTTGGACTCTAATTTGCATGATTTGAATGGAACTAACCCGGACTGACGCTTTTTTCAGCAGAACTACCTTGGTGTTATTTTTGTGCAGAAATAAAAGTTTCTGGAATTGGACGAAACTTTTTGTGAATTATTTTTAGAATAAATAATGAATTATGGAGCGAAGATCCACCGGTGGGGCCTGCCTGTGAGCCACAAGGCAACAAGGTGTGCCCTGTTGGCTTGTGGGGCCCACGTGGCTCCCTCGACCCTAATTCCACTCCTATAAATTCACATCTTTGGAGAAAAAAAATAGGAGAGAAGATTTCATCGTGTTTTACGAGATGGAGCCACCACCACCTCCTGTTCTTCCTCAGGAGGGCTGATCTGGAGTTCGTTTGGGGCTTCGGAGAGGGAGGTTCGTTGTCATCACCAACCCTTCTTCATCAACACCACCATGATGCTCACCACCGGGAGTGAGTAATTCCTTTGTAGGCTTGCTGTACCGTGGTGGGATTGGATGAGATTGATCATGTAATCGCATTAAGTTTGATAGGGCTTGATCCCTAGTGTCCACTATATTCTGAGATTGATGTTGCTATGACTTTGCTATGCTTAATGCTTGTCACTAGGGCCCGAGTGCCATGATTTAAGATCTGAACCTATTATGTTTTCATGAATATAAGAGTGATTTGGATCCAATCTTGCAAGTTGTATGCACCTATTACGTGTCTTGATCCGCATACCCCAAGGTGACAATAATTGGGGTTCTTTCCGGTGACTGTCGTAGTTTGAGGAGTTCATGTATTCACCATGTGTTAATGCTTTGTTCTGGTTCTCTACTAAAAGGAGGATTTAATATCCCTTAGTTTCCATTAGGACCCCGCTGCCATGGGAGGGTAGGAGAAAAGATGCCATACAAGTTCTTATTGCAAGCACGTATGACTATATACGGAATACATGCCTACATTACATTGATGAATTGGAGCTAGTTCTGTGTCGCCCTAGTGTGTAATTGTTACATGATTGATGGCATATAAATCATTATCCATCACCGATCCACGTGCCAACGCTTTACATATACTAAAACTTGCTAAGTTACTATTACTGCTACTACCGTCACAACTGCTACAAAATTATTGTTGTCACTATTACTGTTACGGTTACTACTATTACTTGCCGTGCTACTAAAACTTTGTTGCAGAGAGATATCCCAGGTGTGGTTGAATTGACAACTCAACTGCTAAGGCTGATAAATATTCTTTGGGTCCCCTTGTGTCGAATCAATAAATCAGGGTGAAATACTACCCGCGAAGATTGTTGCGATCCCCAATACTTGTGGGTTATCACATACTTCGAATGATTCGGTAAAACAGTTCATCTCATGAGAAAAGCCTAAAAAGTGTCCAATCTAAGCCCTCCATAAAAAATGCTTTATAAAATGGTCTAAGGTTGGGGGCAGCGCCCCCGCCCCCATCTAGTCGTTGCTCCGCCAATGTACATAAAAGATAATCCATGACTTCGCATTCTGATCGATTGATTTCATCCCAATATTAGAGATGATGTTAGATTTTCTTAGCTTGGAAGGGTTCAAATCAACAAACTCGTCGTAATTTCCCCCTAAGAGCGTCCAATAAGTAGATTGGATGATTCCTACACACTACATATGGATGGAGATGTTGTCAATTTTGTTTTGCCTATATATGGCATGCCTAGATCAAAGAAGATGTTACCTAGGGAAGGTTTCGAAATAACCAACTCATCAGTCTCCCTCAAATAGAGACAACAGATATCTTGCAGGGGGTATGCCCCTTATGATCTAGTAAGTGCTTACTTATTCTCTTAACAATCTTTCAAAGTGAAGAGATAATTTTCATTAATGCACCAGTGCTTTGCAAATGGAACAACACACATTGACATGTTTCTTTACCTATGTCCTAAAGCAAGTGATGCGAAAGAGGTGGGTGCAAGATAGCACTGCCACCTCCTCCCCAGCAGCGAAATCCTCCATGTAGATCACGCAAGTTGAGTAGGCGCTATCCACCTTAGTAGACTCCCCTCCCGGTGGGTATAAAGTCAGGAAAGCTTTAGGCGGAGTGTTGTGACCCACGTGCGCAAAAATGCAAAGAGCCTTCATAGGAGGATGCACACTGTCACTGTCAAGGTCGAACCGCCACAGATAACCATGATAATGGAAATCTTCTTCAGCACGTCACTATCTTGTTACAAATTACTCTGAACGAGCGAATGCATCCCGTAGAGAACCCTCTACAGGCCAGAATCACCAAATCCCTAATCTTAACAAAGAGATGAGAAGTTTATCATCAACCAGTAGTACCAGACTTCGAATGATTCAATAAAATGGTTCATCTCATGGGAAAAGTCTAAAACTTTTCCAATCTAAGCCCTCCATTAAAAATGTTGTGCAAAATGGTCCAAGGTTGGGGGTAGCGCCCCACCCCCAGCTAGTCATTTCTCCACCAATGTACATAAAATATAATCCCTGACTTTGCATTCTTATCGATTGATTTCATCCCAATATTAGAGATGATATTATATTCTCTTACCTAGGGAAGTTCAAATCAATGAACTCATCATAATTTCCCCCAAGAGCATCCAATAAGTCATGGATGATTCCTACACGCTACAATATGGATGTGAGATGTTTTCTATTTTGTGTTTCCTATATATGGCATGCTTATATCAAAGACGAATGTCCTGGTAATAATAAATTTATTTTCTTCTTGGGGTGAAGTGAATTGTACTGTATTTTTCCCACTTGGGTTTACTTGTCTGCATAAGTAGAAAGGAAAAATTATCATTTGGTTAATCCCTCTGCCACTCAAGTGTGCCTAAATTAACGTCAACACAAGGGTGGACATAGATGGTAATTTTGTCTCATCTGCTGTAGTTTGCTGCGACCAATCTCATCATTACCTGGGATCATTAGCGGTGATGATAACAAGAATCGCTAACCCTCTAACACTAAAGACATGGGCCTACAGAGAATCTCTTGCACTGGCTGAGCATTTGAATCTTCAAAATATTTAGGTTGCTCTGAATTGCTCTAATTCCATTAGAGGTATCAAGAATGGAGCGAAGGGAGGAAGAACTATAATCTGAGAGCTTGTTGCATGTAAACTTCACTTAATAGGTGAGATTTCATGTGTCCGTTTAGGAGCACAATGGTGATGCTCATAATGTTTCTAGGTTATGTCTTTCCCTTAATCATGGGCGTCACTTGATGAAGTGCAAATTCATGTAACTATTTCTCATGATTAATAAAGCCTTGCGAGTTCTTGTGACATTGCCTTTGTGAAAGACATTGGAGTTCATTCTTCAGTTATATTTGGTAGATCATTTCAAATTTTTTGATTGTTATCATTTTATTATATCCCATCCCAGATTTCCTTTTGGCATGTGTAGTCATGAAAATGTGTAGCAGATAGGTGTAGGGGAAAGAGCAACATGGCCAAGCAAGTCTTATACTAAAGAACCATGAGATTTTCGTTTGTGAAAATAGATAAATTCTCTTTTAGGTGCACTTTTAATGTTCTGTGGACTAAGCATAAACTGAGTCATTTTCTTGCATTCTCATACTACTGGGGAACAATGGAGTAATTAACCCCCAGAAGCTAGTGTTGTGAAGTTCACCCATGGTTAAGGGAATATGTCCAATGGATTCAAGTGGACAGACAACGGTAGGCCTATACACATCAGACTTGACTTGCGCTAACAACAAATATGTATATCTCAATAAGGAGATAGGAGCTACTTGTAGCTTTTGGGGAACTCCTTGTATGAGAGATAATATGCTAACAAACCAAAATTCCACCACTTTTTTTAATTCTGATCAAAGAGCTCAAGCAACACATCGATGGCGGTTTTGCAGAATAAGATCTTTGACAACAACATGAAACATTTCCAGCAACCACGAAGAAGAAAACACTAGCTTGATTCAACTCCAAAGAGAAAGTAGCACGCAAAGTCGTGTTCGTTAACTCTCCACACTCACCAAATCCGCAACTTATCAGCCAACAACCCATCGCCAGCTTCACATGAAAAAAACCAAGAGCTGGCGATTCATTTGGCGAGGCAGCTTTTCGATCGTACCCTGCCACATGTGATAGCCCATATATTTGGCCCATTTGGCTGGAGAGTTGGAGTGAGCTGGCAAGCCAGGTCGGTGTGAAAGAAGTATGGGCTATAGGCCAGGCCGGTGGGTGGTTGTGGACATTTTTTTGAGGTAAGTCTATTTTAGACCCTAAAGTACCAGGTTTTTTAATCGAGGATCATAGAACAATTGTTCTACAATAATTTTCATTAATAAAAAATATTTACAAACTATCTACAAAGTATCTGAAATAGTTAACCAATGCCTGCTCTAGGGAAACACATAAGTAAAATTAACTTTAAATCAAATGTGACTCTATCCTCTCCTTGAAGCCTCTTATGCATGGTTTTTGTTCTAAGAAGTACTAACTGAAGATCACTTCTGATTAAAAAATCTCCATGATTGAACAAAAGGTGCTTGAGATTTAAAAACCCAAGAGTTCCTCTACATCCAAATGCGCTAACATGCCATGATGGTGATGTCCATTGCAAATTGAGGTGGAAAGGAGTGTGCCATGATCGTCAATTCACCAAGAACATTGATTCCACATCTTCTACCATTTATTATTGAATCCCAATAGTTTAGAGATGCATGGTTGTTTCATCACAACGGGTATCACAAAGTTCACTTTTTTAGAGAAAAGGCATGCGCCCGACTTTATAAGTAAAGCCACCAGGCATAATTCAGACAAATGAACGAACAAACAAAAGTAGCAACCACCCCTCCAGGGTGCAACCAACATAATCAATTTTACATAAATAACTAACACACGTGACAACAACCTACTACCAGCTACCAGCATGATGTCTCAAATAACTAAAGAATGCAAAAGAGATCCTTATGAAGGAGCAGCCTGATCTTGGCAAGCAAGAGATGAAGCCATGGTCTGAACTCGAGCGGTCAGCAGCTCCGTAGCATCTCGATCAACATCCTTAGTCAATGATTTCCATTGTTAAAGAAATGATATAAATTTAAACAATTAGTCTGCAGGTTTTTTAGGGAAGATACAATCGATAGTAAATTTGTTTCTAGTAGTCCAAAGAACCAAACACATCCTAGAAAAACCAAACCAGAACAAGCATCTATTCTTGCCCTCCAACTAGCTCAATACGGAATGGAGTTCAGAGAAGGAGGAGGGGGCAGTTGCCATCCAGCCACAACCGCATGCAACTTCAATTTTTTTGTCAAATCACGGGAGAAGAGAATATGGTTAGCGTCCTCCCTAACCCTACAAATCGAACAATATGTAGAGCTAAGACCGTTGCGTTTACTGATCTGATTAGCGGCCAGAGTCTTAGCATGAATAGCCTGTCACATAAATATTTTATTTTTAAACGGAACCTTGGCGCGCCAGATTTGCTTGAATCTAGAAGTGGGGACACCAACAATCAATCTTGAGTACATAGACTTAACCAAGAATTGACCAAAGGCATTCATGGGGCCAAGTGACCGAGCCATCCTCATCCGAGAGCACGGGTAAAGTAGCAGCAGGATGATGCCAATTCACCAACTCTTCAAGAGAAAGTGAACGTCAGAAGCCAAGATCCTAATTATTAAGAGAGATATCCGAGATTGGGGTATCAAGAGAAGAACAATAAGAAAACAAAACCGGAAAAGAGATTGATAAGGGAGCATCCCCGCACCACCAATCCAACCAAGAATGAATCGAAGCACCATTGCCAACAATAAATTTAACATGAGCGTGAAAATCATATCTCACTTTCACAAGGTCCCGCCAGAATTGAGACCCACCAGACAAAGTGGCAAACAAAGGAATGACAATATTTAGCTTTAGGATATAAAACCATAGTGTCTCAGGGTCATCAGTAAGAATTCTCCACCACCACCTAATGATCAAGCTCTTATTCTTAATCGAGGTGTTTAAGATTCCCAACCCACCAAGGTTTCTGGGCTTGCACATGATCGAGTTTCCACTTCACCAATCCATATTTTGTTTTGTTGTCAGTCATGTTCCAACAAAAGGAGTTGCGGTGTCTATCAAAACCAGCATGTGCCCCTTCTGAGAGATGGTAAAAAACCATTAGAAACATAGGAAGGGAAGACAAACAAGCATTAACCCGACAAACTTTGTTGGCCAAGGTGTTTTAGCAGCCACGCCACGACATCACACGGTTACCAACCTTAGTAACTATGGGGGCAAACTCACTAGCACACAATCTCAAGGGGGAAATGGGCATACCAAGATAGTTGAAAGCGAATGAGCCAAGGGAGGAGTTAAGAAGGCTAGCCACACAAAATACCTCCGCCTTTGAAGAACCCAGTAAGAATCAACTCATATTTTAAGAAATTAATCTTAAGACCAGAGAGGGCTTCAAAGCATAACAAGATAAATTTCAGATTGGCAATGCAAAGATCATTGAGCTCCATAATAATTATGGTATCATTGGCGTATTGGAGGTGGGATATCCCAGAAGGAATAAGGTGAGAAACCACGTGGGAAATGCGACCAACGTTAGCTAGTGAGAATACAGGAAAGGGCACCTGCCACAAAACTGAAAAGGAGAGGCAAGATGGGGTAAAGTGGGGTCCCTTTATAGTTGGGCAGGAAGAAACTTTTCCTCTGAAGGAGGTTTATGGTGTTCACTCTATCATAAAAGCAGCAACCACACAAAGATTTTGTATCTAAGCATTGAAGAACTTTTCCAAATCTTCCTAAGAAATGGAAGAGCAGGTTCCGTTTTTTGTAAATGCTGATACATCTTGATGGAGGAGGATTACTCCCTAACATATTTTTTTGGTATATCAAAAACCCCAACCTAATTAAACCGGCCAACTATCTCCCTAATATTCTTTCTCAGTGGATTTACCAGGTTCACCACGCTGCGTGACACGAATCCAGTCACTATGATGTCCCACGCCAAATTTCTCTCTGTCTCCCACCGATAGCTCCATCCTCATGTTGTCGGACTCTCAATAGATCACCAATTTGATTGGGGTATGTAGCCCAGACCTCAAGGGAGGCGGATCTCACCATGTGAGAGCATATGCTTCGACCTTCGAGCGCGGCTGCCCGGAGTTGAAGGAGACGATTACCTGGAGGCGACGGATTTTGGAAGGCGCATTTGTTGGAGGATTCTACGCATGGTGTTGCTGGTGTAAGGTGAGGCAAGGGACCGCGTGTCGGGTTGGTGCCGTAGAGGTGAAGATACATGTGTGTGCCAGCCGCGAGCTCACTACATGCCTCATGAACGCGCTACAGTGATTGTGTGACATGGACGCTTGCACGAGCGTGCTGCTAGGTGGTTCGACGCACGTGTGGTCAGGGACATCGAGGAAGAGATCAAGTCCTACGCCAATGGCAAGCTCCCCAATGGTCACGATGCACCGGTAGGTGGCACAAACGCCTATGCGAGCACGCTTTTCACAAAGCACGAGGCATGGGCATACGACCACTAGGCACACTTAAAGTCTGCTTGTGGGTTAGGCATCTCTACACTTGTAACCCAACGAGGAGCTAAACATAGAATTAATATTCTCTCAAGTTCTATTGGCCACTGATACAACTCTACGCACACTTAAAGTCTGCTTTACCAAGAATAAAAATAAAAGTACTTTGCGAGAATAAAATGATAGATTTGTAAGATAATAAAGAGTTAGGTCATGTTTTAATAAAAGAACAATAAAGTACAGGTTTTGTAAGAACAATAAAGAAAATGATTGTCCCTAGGAAATTGAATATGAAACAAAAGTGATACTCATCATACTTATGAGAGAGAGGCCTAAGCTAACATACTCTCCATACTTGGATCATATGTTCTTATGATTGGAACTCCAGCAAGCATCCGCAAATATTAAAGATTCATTAAGGTAAACTCCAACCATAGTACTAAGTCTAAAGTCCCCTTTAATCCCATATGCAGCAACTCACGAACTCGTGTTTACGTTTCTATCACTCCCGCAACCCAATAAGCAAATAATAACATATTGCAACACCCTACAACGGGAATCCCACATGTTTGCGCGAGATGTTGGGCATGATAGGACAACACCATAACAACACACAACTCATATCGAACATACCATATGACAATTAACCCATAGGACAAAAATAAACTACTCACACATAATAGAAATGCAACGTATCATTGAATAATAATATATAGCATCAAACACCATTTTTAAGTAGATATTACAGCAGGGTGAGACAGAGTACACCATTACACGGAGAGGGATAAAGATGTTGACGACGACGACGAAGTTGATGGAGATGATCGCCGTCATGATGGTTCCCCCGGCGGCGCTCCAACAATGATCTGGCACCACGAGGATAAAGGGGGGAGAGGCTCCCCTCCTTCTTATTCTTGCTTGGCCTCCCCCTAGATAGGAGAAGGGTTCCTCCTCTAGTCCTTGGCCTCCATAGCTCCCGGAGGGCGGGACACCCTCCGAGATTGGATCTCCCCTAATCCGTTTCTCTTTGTTTTCGCGTGTGTTTTCTTGCCTTTCGCCATGTCTTTTATAGCTAGAAATCGATAACTCCGACCGGGATGAAATTTTGAGGGGATTTTTCTCTAGAAAATAGCTTTCTTGCGGCGAAAGAACAATTCAACCGACTTAAGGGCTGCCCACATGGGCCCATGGCGCGGGTACCCTCGAGTCATGCGACATGTCCATGTGGGGCCCTTGGGCACTATTTTGCGCTGATTCCTTTGCCTATAAATCACATGTATTCCATAAAATATCATATTAAATTGCCGGGGTGTTTTGACCTTCCTAGATATTGATTTTCTATAAAACAAAAATATGCAGAAAACATGAACTGGCACTGGACACTAGATTAATAGGGTAGTCAAGAAAAATAATATAAATTGATGCCAAAGGTGTATAAAAGTGGTATGATAATAGCATGAAATAATCGAAAATTATAGATACGTCGGAGACGTATCATTGCCCACATACACAACACCAACCAGATTGATTCTTTGTGGGTTGATTGATTCCAGCCAAATTCAAGAGACAACTCCGTGTTGGATAAGGTCAAAGCAGCTGTTCCCGCCTAGGATCCAATTGCTCGGAGTTCCGGGCAAGGTAACCCGCTCAAGCCAGTGACTCATTGCGAGTCCGCCAAGAGAAGAACAATGCTATCGGGTGGAGGAATTGCCGGTAAGAAAAGTGATGGTGGAATGGTGACACGACGGAGGACATAACAATGATGGAATTCGTATTACGTGGCGTTGTGAACCGGTGCCTAATCAACTAAACCGGCTGACAAAACATGTTAGGGAGATAACTGACCGGTTTAATTAGGTTAGGGGTTTAGATGTACCAAAAAATAGGTTAGGGGGTAAAGTCCGAAACATGATACTATAGGGTGTAAAACAAACTTACCTATCTCCATTTTAGCCCATGTGGGAGGGTTGGTGGGTGTTTTTTTTCTCTGTGGCGATTTGGTTGTGTATAAAAGCTATACAGAGAACATTGTAGAAAGTATATTTTGCACACAAAATACATATGTATAATTGAAACAAACATATGGCTCAAGATCATTGCATGAACATCAAGTTTGAAATATGTTTCATATAACAAAAGCCTCATATTTTGCACAAATTTTGCAAATCAAAAGGGGCACGTACATGTCTCTGACATCTACAATGCCTCATCAACTTAGAGAAATGATAGTGGCTAGTTCTTTCTTAAATGCATGCATGTCAAATTTCTTATATCGTTCCGGAATTCTTGGCACATAGCCCGTATTCCTGACACATCAAACATAGTGGCTATCTTCGTCATGGAAGTGAACATAATTGTGCAATGTCATAGTAACGACAACAAGCATCTTTTGGGGTTTCAGTGGAATAGCTTGGCATTTTGAGAAGAATCTGCCATTTCATCTTCAACACTCCAAAGGCTTTCTCTATGAAATTGCGCTAGGAGTGGATCATGCCGAACTTATATTTAACGGTATTGCACGAGACACGTCGGTGAAATTCAAGGACATGATATCTTTTATCTTTGTACAGTGTGAGATGTCCCTTTCTGTTAGGATAGACAACATCTACAAGGTAGTATTTGTCTAAGAAGAACAAAGAGAACAATCAATGTTAGTTGTATCATAGATGAAATGAGTTGTAACAAATAGAAATGCCCACCCTTTGGCGGAGGGGGAAAGTGGCCTTGTCCATATGAATTGCAGGAAATGGCACATAGTCCCATCCCCCACCCCCCCCCCCCCAGCTTGAGCTTCTTACATAAATTGTACTTGACTTTCAGCTTGTCTGGTTTCTTTCTCAGTTGCGTGTGCATGTAGTCCAATCCATTTCTCTGTTTGAATTGCAATGGCACTTCATAAAATGCATCCGAGGTCAAGTAGGTGTTCAGCCTATTTCCAGCCTGCACTTGCCTAGCAAACAAGTTAGTAACAATCCTAGTGGTCTCATCACTCCACTCGGCAGCCATGCTCAAAACTTGACTGTTAAAAACATGTAACTTGACTACTATGCAGATCAAAGGAAAAAATGACACTAAAGATAGAAGTACATCTACACAAGTGATGAAGTGATGTCAAACATAGCAAAATACATAGCCATATATACTAGCAGAAGATGTGGACAAAAAAGAGCACTTGTTGCTATCATTATATGCAAGCAAAATGCATTAGGGATATATAGTAGCACAACCGGCACACACTTGGTGCTGTCAATCAACTTCTAGCAAAAGCAATGTGCATGAGCATGTATAAAAATCTTATTTCCGCCCTCTTTCTCAAATCAGTAGGCAACACATCACCAATCTTACATAACATCTACTCCGCCAGTCCCACAATGTAAGACGTTTTTGCAAGCTAGCTTGCAAAAGCATCTTACATTGTGGGATGGGGGAAGTACAAGTCTAGCAACACATTACCAATCTTATGGAATATCTACAAGTCTAGCAGCACATCACAAGACAACACCATTAGAGAATCAGGCACTGACCTTCCAAGAATCAGAAGAGTTGGTCGGGGGAGGCAGAGAATCGACCCAGCCTCCGTGCCTCGGTGGTAAATTCACGGGGCAGAGGTCGATTCACGACGGTTGAGGTGGTTGGCGATGGCAACAGACGATGGCGAGCGCGACGGGGAAGGGAGAGTCACGTTGTCAACTAGCAGCAGTGGGGAGTGCTCCGTGCCAGCAGACAATGTGCTCCGCGCCATCTCCTTCCCATGACGACTAGGGTTGGATGAGATGTGTGGATGGGAAAGAGTCGAGGGGTGGAGGTGTGTCGAGGGGTGTCTGCCTGATGCGCACTCAATGGAGTCACTTGGCAGTGGGAGCTGTCCGTAATTTCCCTCAACTCATGCTTCCTAGTTTTTGGAGAGCTCGGTTCTTCTAACTCCTCAACTCCTCCCAAATTTCACTGCGCGATTTGCCAACTTCTCTCTTGTAAAGCTAGGAGTTAGATCATTCGGGACAGCTACGAACTTGGAGTTGACAGAGTTGGGAGCCAAGTGACTGCCAAACACACATGAAATTGGCACGACTAGTGTTGTAGTACATGTTACAACCTTCCGTTGTTGGCCTCTAGCTAAGAGCGTGTGAATCGCTGAAGGGAACTCCACATAATAGGCATTGCCCCTAGCATCGCCCAATCTCTCATTGCATGCAATGTAGCTGGATGATCTAAAGATACAAACGTATGCGATTTTCTTTATTGTGATCCATGCATGCCGCCGAGAAACTACTAGGACAGTAATGAGCTAGGAATTGATGAATGTTGGGTTTGCGTTGAATATTGTGTACAAAATATGTTACAATTGAACCTCGAGTCGTACGACACCGGAGAGGAAGCGACGCCGCGGGGATGGAAGCCGAAGACCTCCAGTGACGCGGCGACCCCTGTCGGCACTAAAGAAGAGCGCGAAGCCACGAAGTGATACAGAGGAAGAGCAGAGGAGGAGTTGTGGGGGCGACGACTCCACCCGCCTCCACCCGCACCATACACGTGGAGAAACGTTGGGATCCGCGGCTATCGCCACATCACCTCACCCAGGAGAGACATATCGATGGGGAGGATTGAGGACGTTCGCTACAATCGGCGCCTACGCGAACGATCCGATGACGCTGCACGTGGCTTCAGGATTGCGCCAAGACCCGTGAGAGAAGATGAACAACAAAGAAGGGGTTCGCCGGGAGGGATGAAAATGCGAACGTCAGCCAGTTATCGTTTTCCAAAATCTAATATCAGTTTTTTTTTTATAATTTCCGCTTTTAAAAATGAATTCCGTATCCTTTTGACTGTAAACCGATAATTTATACCATATACCATAACAAACCAGGCACGATATCTGCTGCCAAAGTCCTCACCAATTTTTTACCCATGGAAACCAAACAAGCCCGAAAAGGCACAGGACCCTTGCTTCCACGAGTGCGTGCGTACAGCCGTCAAAGCCTGTCTGCCGGTCTCTCCTCTCGGGCTCGCCCCCCTGCCTGCCCCCGTCAAACAGAAACAGGGGTGCGCTCCTCACCTAATCCCAAATCCCAAACAAATCCGGCTCCTCTCAAATCCCCGGTTCTCCATCCGTCCATCCCTCTCCCCTTTCCTCCTCCCCCTCGTCTAAACCCTAGATCCTCCGCCCAACCGCTAAAACCCTAGCAGACGAAGGTACAGCTCCTCCCCGCCCCCTCCTGGGCTGTACGGATCGAATGAGCTCGCTTCTCGAACCCTAGTGGACTAATCTGTTCTTCCTTGTTTTTATTGCTGTTGTTTTGCTGCGCGCGATTGCAGTTGCTGCGCCGGGGGCAAGGATGGCCGAGCCCTCCAGGGTGATCCACATCCGGAACGTCGGGCATGAGATCTCCGAGGTGAGTGAATCCCGCCCCCCCTTTTTCTGTAGAGCCGTCCGGCGGAATTTCTCGCCCGGATGGTTCCGTTGCCCGGTTCAAAGTTTGATCTTTTCGGCCTTCTCGTCGCGTGCAGACTGACCTGCTCCAGGTGGTGCAGCCGTTTGGCGCGGTCGCCAAGCTCGTCATGCTGCGTACCAAGAACCAGGTGCCCCCTCTCGGCCTCATTCATCCCTTCGCACGAGTTTCATTTGCTAGGTGGATGGATGCGCGTTTGCAGCTTTGTGTGATTGTAATGTGGCGTTTGTGCCGCCGCTGCTGCTGCAGGCCCTTGTCCAGATGGAGGACCTGTCTTCTTCAATTAGCGCTATCCAGTACTACACTACGATCCAACCTAGCGTGAGGTAATCTTGTTCTTGGACCTGATGTGGGTGGGTGCATCCTAAAGAATTTTCATCTTGGTGCTTCAGTGTCAGCCGTTTTCTGTCTGTAGAGCTACTTTTTGAATTATGTTTCTGTGTGTTTTGATTATCCACAATAGCAGAGAGTTATGTAATTGTCTTACTTAATGTTGTTATGCTTCCATTAATTTTTTATACTTAATGTTGTTATGCTTCCATTAATTTACAAAATCAGATAGTGATGTCAATTTTCATGCCATATCAGGGGAAGAAACGTATACTTGCAGTACTCGTCTCACCAGGAACTGACTACTGATCAAAGCTCTCATGGACGGAATCCTGATCAGGTACATAATTATCCAGCTGCACTTTGGGGTCTACACTATTATAGATTGATTGCTTTTTTATTGATAATCGGCAGTTTTGTGCATATGTGTAATCTATGATCTCTGCATGTAAACATACTGTCCTATTTTCATTCCTTCTGTTTGAGTTGCTCTTCTCTAATACCCCCTCCATCCCAAAATAAGTGTCTCAAGCTTAGTGCAAATTTGTACTAAAGTTAGTACAAAGTTGAGACACTTATTTTGGGATGGAGGGAGTATGACATTGTGGGATCTTGTTTCACGATATACCAACCTAAATGCCCAATGTTCAAAAATGAACAGCTGGCTTTTCAAAAATATTATATGCACAATGTAAGGAGCTACTGGTGCAATAAAAAAAAATCATCATTTTCTTAGAAGAGATCATCGCACATTAGAAAGTTCGTTGTCCCTTGGTCAGAACTTTGAAGCTTATAAGCTCTTACCCAACTGCATATGATGGTTTAGTTGCATCCATTTATCAGTTAGTGTATCTTTTGGGCCTTGAATTGTTCGTTGTGGTACATTCTTGCACATAATGTGTATGTCTTTCCATGATGTAGGTGCTAGGTTGCCCAAATCTATTTTTTCGTGCCAGCAACCATGTAATATTAATGTGACTGATTAATTAAGAAATTACAAGAAAAAGGTAAAATAAGTCACTAAATATAAAATGTATAAACTTTTCATACTGTTGTTATTTTCACGTACTTTTCATCATTTGCTGTAGCTTACTGATTTAGTTTACATGCTCTCTCTACTCTCTTCTATTCCAACTAGATACCTATTCTTCTCTATTCATTCTTCTCTCTCTCTCCTATATTCTTTCTCGGTACTCGTCTGCTGCTGGGCCTCAGGATGAACCCAACCGAATTCTCTTAGTTACCGTTCATCATATGCTCTATCCTATGACCGTCGAAGTGCTTCATCAAGTGTTTTCTCCTTATGGATTTGTGGAGAAGATTGTCACATTTCAAAAGACTGCTGGTCAGATTCTTCCCGTCTCTAATTCTCACTCTTCTTGTATTGCATGCATGCTTATTTTCTTCTTAGATATCACGCAATTGATGTGTTTTTCATGTTGCTTTCAACTGCATATATTTTTAAAATTATCTAGCCATTTCCTAGCACAGTAGAACATATCCTTTTCCACTAGAAATATCGATAAGTTACCACATGTTGAATAAAAGGACTTGTGTTTGCTATTACAGTACTCATTTTTGGTGATGTAGGTTTTCAAGCCCTTATACAGTTTCAGTCACGCCAGAGTGCAATACAAGCAGCTGGTGCTTTGCATGTATGTCTCCTGTTGCATATACAACTTTTAGAACTTAATGTCCAGATGCTTTTGCTATGAATCTCTTGACATCAACCAAAATAAATAATTTCAGGGACGGAACATTTATGATGGTTGCTGCCAGCTAGATATTCAGTACTCAAAGTATGTCCTCAAGCAGTTCCCTTGTTGATTTTGTAACATTTAACTCCTGAGCCTGATCTTATTTTCTTGAAATTCCCAGTCTCAGCGAGTTGCAAGTTCACTACAACAATGATAGATCTAGGTAAGATGAGACTTGATTTTTATAAGTTTGGTTTGGTTTATTTTTTATTAGTTGGTTGAGCAGCTAGAGAAATTGCTTCCATCCATAATAGATTTTAGCACGTTATGGTTTCTCAAGTGAATGTTGTATGCAATTACACATTTATTTTGTTCCTTGTTTTTTATAGATTTTGAAAGCCACTTATTTTTGTTTTTCTTCCTCAGAGATTTCACAAATCCATCTTTACCCACAGAGCAACGTCCAAGATCCTCTCAGGTAGTTATTTACTCCTTTGTGTTATCTTTTATTATTGTTTCTACTATGTAATGTTTGTTGCATTTTTGTTTGGATCATTTTGAATGGATAAGCTAAGCCTCTGTTTTGTCTATTACTTTGAACAGCTTGGTTATAATGATCCTAGCCTTTTTGGTTTCCAACAGCCTGGAGGTAAGACATTGCACTTTTCCTTCACATTTTTCATTATTCACTCTTGTCATCTTATTAGAAGTATATTAACTTCTTTCCTTCAATCTTCTTTCTGGGCTACAGCTGCATATGGACAGGTTTGTATTTTTTCAAGTCGTCCCAATTCTCCACTGTCTGTTAGTTTTTACTGCTTCATTCTGTGCTTCACTAAACGATATCATTATCTCACATAAAGCATTTGCTTTTGCTGCTACAATACTTCTATATCTGATTGGCCAGGCTGCAGTGATTGCTGCTGCATTTGGCGGAACATTGCCTCCTGGAGTGACTGGTACCAATGATCGCTGCACACTTATAGTTAGCAACTTGAACAGTGATGTAAGTAAGACATAACTTGCCATGAACGCTCCAAGTTGTTCAAATCATAAGTATCTCGTTTATCTTACCTTTATCTGCAGAAAATCGATGCGGACAAGCTCTTCAATCTATTTTCTATTTATGGAAATATAGTGAGAATCAAGGTACTCCGCAACAAACCAGACCATGCCCTTGTCCAGATGGCTGATGGGCTTCAGGCTGAGCTTGCTATACACTATTTAAAGGTGCTTTGTGGTCACTTGACTCCTACCTTAGTTCATTCATTTGTCCTACCCCATTACGTGTTTGTGGTATATATCACCCTTGATACCATTGGAATTTATTTCCTACTACAGGGAACAATGTTACTTGGACAGAAACTGGAAGTCAACTTCTCTAAGTACCCGAGTATTACCCCTGCTCCTGATGCACATGACTACTCAACCTCCAACCTTAACCGGTTCAACAGTAATGTGGCGAAGAACTACCGCCATTGCTGTGCTCCGACCAAGATCATCCACATCTCAGCGCTTTCACCAGAGATATCCGAGGACGCGATCATTGAACACCTAGGTGAGCATGGCACCATCGTCAAGTCAAAGCTGTTTGAGGCGAGCGGCAAGACGCAGGCTCTCGTTCAGTTTGAGAGCGAGGAAGAGGCGACCGAAGCGCTGGTCTGTAAGCATGCGAGCAAGCTCGAGGGATCCACCATTAGGATTTCTTTCTCCCAGATGCAGAACATATAGCAGTTCTTCCTGGAAAAAGTGTGATGACCCCTCTTTCTTTCTAAACTTTTCAAGTTTGTTATGTGGACCTGGCTTTGTTTGCGCCATGACCAAGGATTGTTGCCTGTATCTTGTGTGATGGTTGTAAACTGCTGCCAGCTCATCTGTATCATTTTAGCCTGCTATGGTTTGCTTCCCAGTTACCTGTTCACTTGCAATCATGGTTTCTTTTGCAATTATATGAGTCGTTGCTTCTCTTCCTAGTAATGACTTCTTTTAATAATAATACGTACTAATGTATTATTGGGACCATAAATATTTAAACCATACTCCCTCCAGACCATAAATTAAACTAACCAAATATGAATTATATGTGATAAATTATACCATTGAATTTGTATCGGAAAAATCTTTTCATTATATTGATCTAATCTATGATCAAGGTTTGATTTTGAAAAGCGTGTGTGCTTATGTAGGGAGTATAACCTTGAAATCCATCCAAGGACGATTAGGGTTGGTCATTCCTATCGAGGATGACAGGTTGCCTGTTGCTGCAATTTGCCCTTTTCTGTTCCATGTTTCCATATACGACGACGGTGTGCCGAGCTTGGTCGAAGGAAGAAGCAGAAGATGGTAAGATGAGACAACGTTTTACAATCAATCTAAATGGACCTGTCACTAGTGAGATTTTTATAATTATTAACAGTAATATTTTGTTCTAAAAAAAGTACGTCTAGTACTCTTGGAACAAAATATTGCTTAACCTAAATGGTTCTCTAGTTGCAAAATGCAATGTTATAGATTCATATTACTAAATCTCACTGATCCAATTTTGTTAAATAAACTTGATATCACTGGTAAAGAACTCCACACTCCAAAATTAGTGCAGGTTGAATAATTATATCACCGGTAAAGAACTCCAATCCGAAACTAGCTCAGCAAAATGCGCCAAAAGGAGGAAGCAGCGTTCATGCTCTTTTACTGCTCCCTCCTACCCTTAATAAGTGTCATGGGTTTAGTTCAAGAACTAAAACCACGACACTTATCATGGATCCGAGTGTATCACAGCAGGCCATGAAACAAAGAGATGCTCCGGAGAAACCAGTCTAAACGCTCTTATATTTCTTTACGGAGGGAGTATATTATAGTAACGACATGATATTACACAGCACACTCTTACAAATGAATGTAATCAGGCACACTAGTTGTACACCACCGGTGCATCGAAGTTAACACTTTGGACCAGTCAGCAAACACAGAAAGCAACATGGGTCATATAACAGTATTCCAGGGCATCGATACGATGCTTCCGTCCACCTTGTTCATCACGTCCCGTATCCAACCTTGACATTTTACACGTAACAAACGGACCAGCACTGGAGTCCCATCCACACATTACGATCTGCTTGATGGGCAAGCCAATATCAGTAAGCATGAAGCAGAATGGTTAGAGCAACTCATCTCATGGTACTAACTACTCACCCATTGTTTTGATGACTCACACATCGTCATGTCATTATTCTATTTAGGCGGATGCTCTGGCTCTTCCTTGGGATGGGGTCTAGCGATGCAATTACCTGTGGCATGGTCATTCCTCCAGAAACGATAATTTCTGCAGGATCAAATGATTTCATGGAAGTTTCATTATCAGCTCACAGCTCTAGCCAGCAAGAAACAAACATGGGGAGAAGCCTGTAAAGTGAAATAGGACAGACATCATACCAATTCCTTCTCGAATGGATAAGTTTGGTCTGATTATCTCTTCGGAGTTCAGCAGAAATATATCACCAATATATAGATGATTTGTCGGCACATAAACACTACACAATTCCTCATCACCTTTATCTGTCTGTAGCACATAACACAAAACAGGAGACCATATAACAGCTGTAATTGCACCATATGAAACATATATTGCCCATATAGAATGGGGAGTCCCAATAACACATTGCTTATAACCAAACTATAGCAAGATCCTTGTGAAAAATTAATACCTGAAGGACAACAGTTGATGTTATAAATCCAAATGCGTATTCACCAACACGTGGATGCCGAATTATTGCAACTTCTTTAAATGCTGTCGTATTTTGATCTGTAAAAAAAATGCAGTAAGTCATCATGCGCAGTAGGTCCTGTGATACTCTTTTAGCAAACAGAACAAAGTCAACACAATATAACCCTGCTGTGAAACAGATGCGCCAAAAGGACTACAAAGAACTGATCTATGACATAGTCAAAATGGGGGTAAAACATAGAAAAAGGACAAACAGCTCAGATAGCTCACATGGTTTTTGCAGTAAAAGACAAAGATGTATTGTGCTATTTACTAATTTTGCAAACTCATATGTAATTCAAGCCATCTGAGGGGAGTATTAACCACTAGCAAAATGTCTGAAGAGCATTTGTAAGCATAGAACAAACAATTGGTCCAGTGCTGATGACAAGATATGCAACTACGTAATGGCAATAAATTACATTAACGGCAGTCTGGAGAGATAGATGATCAAGCTTAACATATGATACGAAGAATAACCTGGTGAAATGGCAGTGCTGACTTGCTTTGATGCCGAATATATGTGCTTTACAAATGGCATTTTCTTTATAAACCATTCTCCAACCCAGAAGACAGTTGAACCCACCCATGAAGAAACAAATATTCCAACCAGAAATATGAATGCCAGAGAAGTCAGAAAACCAAGACCTGCAAAGTGTGGGTGAAAAAAATAAGTACTTGCTACAAGCATAAACATCGATTTAATGATGACGAGAATTACTTGCATTCAATATAAGTACATGTTTAAGTGATATAAAATCATAACTGCAGTAGAGGATCTAAGTTAAAATTGGCTATTGTTCAAGAATGCGGCCACCGATACCATCAATATTAGTTAATAATATCCTACTAAAACATAAAGTTGGATATTACGATTGCTTGCCAAAGGGCCTACAATACTTAGGTGTATGGTTGCATGAATGAGATACCAACCAGATATTCCTTTATAATCACACAATATACAACTAGGAAGCTCCAATGTACTACTGCCTCCATCCCATAATGGAAGACGTTTTTTGACACTAGTGTAGTGTCAAAAAACGTCTTATATTATGGGACGGAGGGAGTATCTCCGTAAGAGCATCTCTAGCAGATCCCGTAAAAGGCCGCCGACCCGGAAAATTCCGGCCGACATGCGTGTTTGGGCATTTTTGTGGCCCGAACAGATCCCGCATATTGGCCCGGTCCGTAAAAAGATATAGGGTGCCCAGAAATTCGGCAGGGGCTTTTAGGGTTAGCCTCCCGGATCCCCTCTTCCGCAATTCTTCCTCTAGGCCGCGAGCCCTAGCCAACTCAGGGGAGAAATTCCCTCTGCCTCTCCTCTGTTTTTTCCCCTCCTCGATGGCCGGCGGCGCTGGTGGAAGCCGTGGCGGCCGTGTCGGGTCGCCTCCGGGCAAGCACGCACAGTACGACGTGGAGGCCGGCAGCTCCAGCCATGCCATGGAGCCATGGCGGTCGAGGTAGGCGCAGGACTGCGGCCATCTCTTCCGGAGCGGCGGGCGGAATGCTTGGGCCAGCTTTGATGTGCTCGACGAGCACGTCTTGCCGTGCATCAAGAGGTGAGTGCCGCTGATGAGGAGCTCATCGCCGCAGAGAAAGCGGTGGCGGCCAGAGAAGAAGGTGCCGCCGACCGCCTCATCGCCGCCAAGGAGGAGCACGACCTCGCCCACGCGCTCTGCAAGTCGGCTGCCATTCTACCTCGGCGTCGATGAGTGAGGGCGCCGTCAAACTAGTGTTAAATTTCTAGCGCGAAGTATGTATGCACTATGGTGATGAACATGTTCTAGCGCGAAGTTTTTATTTAAATTTGCAGTACCAATTTACGGGATGTATTCTGCCCGAGCAACCACGCACCCATAAATGTATTTTGTTGTATACCGCAAACGGTTTTTGCGGGATCTGCTAGAGATGCTCTAAGCACGACAATAATTATGGAACGGAAGGAGTAGTATGTGTAATTCTAAGTTAGTAAGTTCAGAACTGCCATAAACAGCATGATCATCAAAGTACCAAGTACAAGAATTACCAAATATGTCGATTCCAATTTTTGCATATAGTGGGCTGAAAAACCCATCAACAAATTGAACGAACCACCATGTGATGAAGAACGTGAAAGCCACAGGAAAAAGAACCACACTGGAAAAATATGAAACAAAAAAAAAGATCGGTAAGCATAGTACTGGTAACAAGTTTAACTTATTTCTGGTGAAGGATGTACCATCCAGTCATAAATTTTCTCGACACCCAACTCTGAAGAACAGCGCAGCATGCCTACACAAAATTTACCAACCATCAGCAAATTAGTGAAATGAAAATGACCTGCCTTGAGGATGCAGCTCCTTTTGGGTAAAACATTGAAAAGACCACAACATTAGAGAGTTGCGTCAGAGTTCTATACGATCCTAATAAGCGCAACAAATGCATGAATTGCAAAATACTCCGTACTAAGTACTGGGATTAAGGGCATAAACAGAAATGCATCAAGCACAAAAAATGTTCAGCTTACCAAGTTACTGACTTGGAAATTTCCATTCATAAACTTCTTTCCAGCGAAAGTATGCAGTGCAAACTCATACTCCCTCCGTCCGGAAATACTTGTCCTAGAAATGGATGTATCTAGACTTATTTTAGTTATAGATACAACCATTTTATTCATTTCTAGATACATCCATTTCTAGGACAAGTATTTCCGGACGGAGGGAGTATTTGGGTTCTACCTTGGCACCTAGATAAGGGTGTGATCCCAGACACTCACCATGTGTTTCCATACACTTAATACAACACCACAGTCCTCAGATCGCTACCGGGTGCATTTCTGCACAAATAGACGACCAACATTTCTCAATTCTGGCTTCCCAGTACGAACATTGTACCACCAGTTCGCGGCTCTTTCAGAAAAGGAACATAAGCACATCCAAATTCATTAATAGTAACTTGGACACTAAAGAGCTAAGACAAATTAATCGTATCCAAATAACAGAATGTGTTCTAAGTATATGTGTCTCAAGTTAAGCCACCACAAGGCACAAATGGACAACAAAACCCAAGGCCGAACGGCTTGACTACTCGTAACTATGAAGAAAGCTTCAAGAGAAGCTCCAGTCTGCTGAACAGCATCCATATCCCCAATAATCACCATAGTGGTAAATTCGATCGAACCTAGCTAAACTCCTACTGCTACTCTGGAAGCACAACATACTGAATTTACCAACTGCCCCACACGATAGCGGGCACCTAAAACGCGCTCGTATACGCGCAGATCCGACCATCTGGAAGCACAGCCAGGCCGAAAACTACCGAACCAGCACACGCAGCGGCGGGGCCCTACGGCAGCGGCACAGGCACGCGCGCGCGATTGGGCCGCGGGGTTGGATGGATCCGGACCTTGCGGGTGGAGGTGGTGGGCGAGCTGGGGCGCGGCGGCGACTTGGCCGGGTCCTCGGGGTCGACGGCCTCCGCCGCCTGGCTGAGCGGGACCGACGTAGACTCCTTCTCCTCCGCCATGGCGTGCGCCCTCCTTCTCTAGAACCTTCCGGCGGGCGCTGCGGCGGGGGCAGGGCGGGGGAGGGGTTCGGGTGAGGCGTCGCTTGCTGCGGCTGCGGCTGCCTTTTCCCCGGCTGGCGGAAAGTAGCAGCAAGCGGTTGGTGGCGGAGTCCGCAACCGAGCGAAGGGAGGCGTCAAGCGGTGGCGTGGCGGAGCCACCAAGTCCGAAGTCCAAGCGAAGACCCCGATGACAGGGTGGCCCCACCTGTCACGGCGCGAGCCAGCTCGCGTCGGCTGCCGCCACGCGGCGGTCCGTGGCGCGTGGCTCGGCGGCACGGCGGTATCGACAAGCCGTGACGGCGTCAACGAGGCAGCGGCCTTGTGGGGTTGGGTTCCGTTTGGGTAAGCTGGTGCCGTGTTCGCCGGGCTGGCGTTGAGCTGGCCCGAGCATGACGCGACGGAGGAGGACGGGACGGACGTCGGCTCGATCGGGTCCGACCGGACGGAGGGTGGCCAGAGACCCGTCCGAGTGTGTTCAGCAGTCGCTCTCCATGGGCCCGACTGCGGCCACCACATCGTTATGGTGGGCTGAGGCAGGTCAGCTACTTCTCCCTGGCATGTTAATTGCAATTTTTTATACGATTAAAATGATCGATTCGGGTGCAAAAATAAAACGCGTGCTCTTGAACCGAAGTAAATAACAAACATCCCTTCCATCTGGGACACTGAATAATGAGAGAATCGTAGAAGTTATCGGAATCCGGGGCTAGAGTCTTTGGCTGAACATCCACAGATGATCGATTCCTGCACTAGCAAGTATTGATAGTCACAACTTTTTCAGAGCGCTTGTGAAAGGACGGATAAGCATGGTTCACCATCAGTTACGATGTTTACTAGTGCGCGTACAACTTTTGCTTTCTGGAGAGTTGCTCAAAGAAAATCAAGAAAAAGGAAAGGAATCCTTTCAAACAAAGGAATGGAAGATACAGCCCAACGATATGCAGAGCAGACCTGGCCAAATGGGTCGTGCTTTTCGGGCCGGCCTAGAAGCACGGCGGCACGGCATGCCATGGGCCAGGCACGACACGACATAAAAGGGCCGGGCCGGCACGCGGCATGCCTTGGGCCGTGCCTGGGCCTGGAGGCTGGGCACGACCCGTTTTTTTAATGTATTTTCAGTTTTTTAATATATATACCTAAAATACAGCCCAATAGGCCTAAAAACGAGCCCAACACGTTGGAAATATGCAGCCCAGCGTGCTAAACAGGCCAACATGCCGGCCCGTTTAGTAACCAGGTCGTGCTTGGACCTGGAGGCGCCGCATGTGGGCCGGCACGGCACGGCCCGGTTAGTATTCGTGCCTGGGCGGGCCGTGCCGTGCCGGCCCGGCCCGTTTGGTCAGGTCTGATGCAGAGACTTGATAGTGGATCCATCAGATCTCGTGGGCCGCGAAACATATCCCGGTAAGAGTAATATGGGCCGACAACAAGAGAACCCCCAAATTCCTATTTATTTGCGAAATAATTGAGCCCAACCCTGGCCCATAAAAGTCTATCTAGTCAAAAGGTCGGCGCCCGAGAACCGGGATTCGATCCCTTGTCTTGGGAGAGCTAGCGTTGCTAGCCACTCCGCCCAAGTCTCGCTCATAATATGTATGGGACGCATTTTGTAGTTGAGGCGAGGGAAGCCGGTTTCCCATTTGTTTTCACGTTTTTTTGCTGTTTTTTCTTTTCGTTTTCTTTTTTCTTCTTCACTTTTCGTTTAGTTTCCTTTTTCCTTTTCAATTTTTTTGCTTTCTTTTGTTTTTTTCTTCTCCGGGTTTTTGTTTCTTTTTTGTTTTTTCCTTCAAATACTTGTTCAACATTTTTTAAATGCTTGTTCAATATTTTTTAAATACTTGTTCAATGTTTTTATATACACGGTCATTATTTTTTCAAATAATTGTCAATATATTTTTCAAATACTTGTTTAACATTTTTTCAAATACTTGTTCAACATTTTTATATACATGATCATTTTTTTTCAAATACTTGTTCAACATTATTCCAATACTTGCTCAATATTTTTGAAATACCTGTTCAACATTTTTTCAAATACTTGCTAACATTATTCGAATACTTCATCAACATTTTTATATACATGATCAATATTTTTTTCAAATACTTGTTCAACATTATTCAAATACTTGTTCGACATTTTTATATACATGATCAATATTTTTTCAAATACTTGTTCAAAACATTTGTATACATGATCAACTTTTTCCCAAATACCCGGTCAACATTATTCAAATACTTGTTAAATTTTTTAAAATACTTGATTAACATTTTTATATACATATCAGCATTTTTTTAAATACTTCTTCAACATTTTCCAAAATATTTCTTCAACATTTTTCAAATACCTATTCAATAGTTTTCAAATACTTGTTCAATATTTTTGAAATGTTTCAATAAAGTGTCTTTTTATAGTATATACATTTAGAATATTTTAAAGTATACATAGAAGTAAAGAAGCAAAAAAACAAAACAAAAAACGTAAAAAAATTGTGGCCTCCCGTAGGTCGGTCCATCTAGGTCCCCCCTTCAGCGAGGGGTTCCTCCCCTCTCGCTGAAGGCGAGACATAGGGGTGCCCAAAGGTCGGTTGATCTATTGTCAAAAAAGTGTGAACCAGGCCCATGATTCATAAAGTGAGAACTATCTCCTCCCTTTAGGATTTCTCAAAAAAGAAAAATCTTCTCCCTTTAGGTGGCAGAATGGTGGATGCAAGGTGTCACCCTTCCAGTTTTGAACGGCCCTTATTAATTTTTCGCATGTGCATGCTTTAATACAAGTGTTGTCGTTGTCTTGAAGCTTTAGATGTGTGTCAAAAATTGAATTGATGCGAACGTTTGAGCATAGTGGCATAGATTCGTTAAACATGATAAAGATGATCAAACGCAAAAAAAAAGTTACTACTTTTTCTATACTTTAGTAATCTATAAACGCCTTTATATTATTTTTTACAGAGACAGTACATGAAAAATATCGACAGCCCCAAATGCAAAAAAAAAAGAAAGAGAGGCAGTGGATCAGGACGCATCTCTTCCATCGGCGGGCCGTGGAATGGATCGCGTATGCATAGGACGACGATCTCTTCTTATTCACAAATCTCGCAGAATTCCCCGGTTTCCTTTAATGAAAATCGATACGAGTTAGTCCATGTCATGTTTTGTAGAGAACACGCTATAAATCGGCGGCGGTTGCTGTTCTGGTGCGCTGGTCCTATGGGGCCTTAGCACGACGACTTCCCGACTGTCTACTACAAAAGTTGTGCCCGACTCCGGCGATGGAGGGGCGATGACGGCGGCGCGCCTTCGGCTCGCTTCAGTACTTGTAGTCGTCGCTAGGTGGTCTATGAATCTGGATGTAATTTTTATTATTTCTGGTGTTCGTTGTACTGCCATGATTGAAGATGAATAGATCGAAAGTTTTCTCGTAAAAAAAATAAATCCAGCTACTAGCAAACATTATTTTCCCTAAATGACACGGTTGTACCTTCCCAAATGTATCCACCCGCTAACGCAAGCATCTCATTCACGCTCGCTCTTCCATTTCTTCACTTAATTTTCAGTAATAACCAAAGCAGAAAGTACTAAAAACGGGGCGACCCCGCACTGACACCCAAACTAATCAACCAACGAACGAACAAAACGAGCCCATCCATAGCTGTCATCAATCAACACATGCCCTCGACCCCCGAGTGTGACGCCATCGTTCCCGATCTTCTTCCGCTTGCTGCCGCTGCGCCCGTCTCCGTCGCCATCCGTACACACCTTATTCTTGCTTCCAGAGACGGCGCGGAATCTTGGTTGGCTCTGGCTTGGCGATCGCTGCGCTATTGGGTGTGCGGCGGGTGGTACTGCTGCTGGCTCGAGTCGGACCAGGAGGCCGCCGTCCCCGGGTAGGGCGCCAGGGCGCTCTCCCAGCTCCACTCCGCCGCCGCGTCGCCCTGCTGCTGCTGGTGCTGCTGCGAGTCGTGCGACGACGAGTAGTAGTGGCCCGGTGCAGAGGACGCGGAGGAGGAGGACGGCACGGTGGCCACCGAGACGGAGGAGGACGGGAACGAGTAGTAGGAGCCCAGGAAACCGCTCATGGTGCCGCCGTCGCCGCCGCCGCCGCCATAGGAGCTGGTCATGCCGCCGCCGCCATATGAGCTGGTCATGCCGCCGCCGCCGCCGCCACCCCCGCCGTAGAACGAGAGAAGGTTTCCTTGGTTGGCGGCGTTGCCCCTGCCCTGCAGGAGCATCTGGTAGCGGAGGTAGTCCGATGCCTGTCCGGCGCCGGCGTACATGGCGGGCGTCGAGGCCGACGCCGCGGCGATCGGCGCCCGGGCCGGCGCGGCGGCGGGGGCGGCGGTGGCCGGGTGCAGGCGCGCGTCCTCGGGGAAGTTGAGCTTGGCGCGGCTGCCGCGGAAGCGCAGCGCGGCGTCGTCGTAGGCGCGCGCCGCGGCCTCGGCCGTCTCGAAGGTGCCGAGCCAGACGCGCGCCGCCTTGTGCGGGTCCCGGATCTCGGCCGCCCACTTGCCCCACGGCCGCTGCCGCACCCCGCGGTACCGCCGGCGCGGCGCCTCCGCCGCCGCGTTGGACGACGCCGGGGAGCGGGAGCGGTGTTCCTCCATGGTCGCCGCGCTCGCGCTCTGGGTGTCCGAGTTCTGATCCGACCCTGCGCACGCACGCGGAAGCATATTTATACACAGGCCCACGAGGGGTGGCGCCACGGGGGGCGAGGCGCGAAGCAAATCGAAAGCGGAAAGAATGCAAAGCGAGCCGAGCCAGCGCAAGCGCGGTTCAAGTTGTGCACTTGCGCTCAGGTTTCCCGCCGCGCATGCAGTGCATGCGCATCCGAACGCGATTTGCAAGGTGTTAATAATAACGCGTCCGTCCCGATCACCGAGGCGTTAAATTTAGGAATGAACTGGAAAGCAGTGGAGAAAAGATATTCATGCGGCCAGCAAAGTGATAAGCACCAACTCAGTATTCCAACCGCTTTTCGTTGCAAAAAGAAGCAGAAAATGAAGGGAAAAACACTGCCTTTTCAGGAAAGAAATGAACTCTCTCGACTGTATTCTCGTTGGTATCTGTGCGTCATACGCAAGCGCATCGATGACACGTACGTACTACAGTACATGATACGGAGATGCACTGTATTTTATACGTACGATGAAATGCTACCCGAGGGGTGTTCACACGGCACGGGAATGCCTTTAGCTTAGCTAGCTGTATCCTTGTTGCGTTGCAGAGGTGCAGTGGATTTGAAGACCAGGCTTGGTTCAATGGCGTACAACTGTGCAGCAGGTAGTGTATATGTGAGACTTGGAGATAGGGTTGTTTCATTTTCCTTATGTCAGCTACGAGGAATCCATGCGCCTCGGTTCCGTCCAACGTTTCGATTTTGAGCTACATGCCGTTCGTACGTACGACCGGTCTGTTACGGTCGCGCACGCTTGCATGTTCCGCACGCATTTTTCCTCTATCTATTTTTTTTCTTCCAGACACAACCCTTTTCATAACGCATTTTGTGCCTAGGGCTCTGCACTGACCAAAACTAGTAGTACTAGTACACGTGTTCACCGATTCTTTATGACCTGATCAGAGCTGCTAGAAACGTAAAGGTTCCAACTTCATCGATTGTCTTCTTGGTTAAGTTAAGTAAGTTAAGCCGAATGATGTATACCAGGGGTGCCGATATTATTTTTTTACCTCTAAAATATTCTTGTAAAATATTACTGTAACTTGTTGTTTTGCGCCGATGGATATAGACATTTCCTTCATTTTAGTGCAAGCTTATTAGGATACAAGTAATAAACCTTGCAAAAGAGATTTGTCCATGCTGTTTTGTAAGGATGGATATGGACATTTCCTTCGTTTTACAAGCTTATTAGGATATTAGTAATAAAAATTTGAAATTAACCGTCGCTGAAATGAGTGTATCTAGACGGGATTGTACTACGATCTTAAATAGATTTGCCCATGCTTGCCACGTTTCGAGCTGGAGTAGCATGCAAGAATGCAATCGGGCAAAAACAGAGCATGCGCAGCTCGGTGGAGCGAATATCAAATCCAAGGCAAAAGCAGAGCAAGGCATGCAAAGCTCTTCTTCTAGACCAGAGACCAAAGCTAGCCTGGCAATAGCATGCGTGTGTTGACTGTTTGTTACCTGCGAACTCTGAAGATGGGAAGGTCCCAAGCTCGTGCACGTAGCCGCCGCCTCCTCCTCCGCCAGCGCCGGCGTGCATTGCCTGCTCCTCACAGCCCCAGCCCTCTGCCCCGGCGCCGGAGCCGGACGCCGCCGCCCACGGGTCGTCCTCCGCCACGACCCGCGACAGCGCCGACACCATCGTCGACATCTCCTGCGCCTGGTAGTACCCCGACATGAGGTCCGCCGGGCTCGCCATTGTCGTCATTCCCGCCGCCGCCCCGGCGCCGCCTTCGCCCTTCGCCGTCCGGCCGCTGCCGTGCGGTCCACGTTGGTCCGCCAGCTCGTAGCACATCAAAGTCGCTCCGCCGCCCGCCCCGCGCAGGAAGACAGCGCCTCGCCTCCTTTCTTTCTTTTCAAGTGGCAGAGCAGAGTCGTGTCGCCGTGAGGTTGGGATAGGAGTACTACGATCTCTCTCTCTGGTTTAATTTGGTTCAACGGTTCGAATATCTCGGAGGGACGACCTTCGCTCGCATATATAGCTAAGCTAGCGGCGGTTCGTTCGTGCCCACTTAATAAATCGCGAGAGAGAAAAAAACGTGGCGAAATAGCCGTCATGAGATGTTCGTTTCAAACGGAGGCAGAGGCCATTTCAGCTGTAGCCTCCTCCTCCTCCCATCTTCTTCTCCTCGTTGCTTATTTTTCTGAAGAAAAGCTTGAGCTTCCTCTTGCCCTCCTCCGGTCGAACCCAAGCGGTGAAACAATGTGCGAGTTTTACCGCCTCGGATTAAATTAAATTAAATTAACCAAGGTAGCAGTAGTGTCTTACTAACTCCCGTAGCTTCCGGTTAGTTAGCACATTCCAAGCAGTCCCCGGTGTGAACGGGCGGATTTGTTTGTACGGTCGGCAATGCGCACGATCGAATTGATACACAGTTCGCAGGTCGGCAGCGTTGGATCGGATCCGTCCATTCGATGTCGCTCGATCGAATACGCAGCCGTGCAGTTGTGTTGTGTTGTGTTGTATTGTCTGAGGCTTGGGCCCGATTTACTTACTGCTCATGTCCACTAGTTACTCCGGTACCGATCGCTTTCGCCGACATCGGAGTAGCGCGTACGTGGTTCACGCACCCTGGACAGCCTGTTGACGCGGTCAGCGATGATGAGGAGTAGTTCGTTATTTCCTTGAGCGTGTGCTTATCTGATTTTGCTTCCTTTCTTCTTCTTTTTGCCGTCACGGTTTTGATCATTTCCTTGGGTAGTTTTCCTTCCAACGAACTATCTATCTATCTAGTAGTAGTGGCATAACGTTTCCTCAGGTTGCCGGCGCGCGCGATGGTGCTACTAGTATACATGGTGGTGGATTGTTTCGTTGAGTTGCCACTGACGAGTGACCGGACTGCTTCAATCGTAGGGATAACGGGATATCAGGATATGCTCGGACGGGCCTTTGGGTCAATGTTTAGCGGGATCATGTTGCTCTCGCGCCTTGACTCCTTCTCGAAAACATTATCGTTAGGCCTGGTTGCAGCATGGTCTTTTCCAGCAGTATCATGTTTGATGGGGTCTACCGTTTTCTTGAGTTGTTAGGGCATCTCCAACATCTCCAATGCCAATCTGTAAATTTGCTTCGGTTTTCATTCGTAGATAGAGAACTAGTCCGCGGACATGGAAGCCGGAGCAGGCCATCCAATGCTGCCCGCATACATTTCAAGTCGGGTTTAACTTAGCGGACGGAATTCATACAAACCGGCTGATATTCATCAAAGTTTGAAAAGAAAATAACACAACGTGAATAGCAACATTGAGTGAATGATTCAATCAACAAGTTGAAGAAGAAGAAGCAAAACTTACGTTCTCCTCCTCTACGCGTGCAATGGTTACCTTGTCTCCAGCTGAGCAACTACGTGACAAAACTTGGTGACGATGGTCTGGATGACGTACCATCGATAAGATAACGACCTCACTCACATTGCGATCATGGATGATGTGCATGTCATAGGGCGCAATGTGCTTTTGTTCGTCAAATGATTCATGCACTAGCTGTCGGAAGGTCCCCCCTTTGTTCCTGCTTATGAAATTCGCGGATATGACCAACCACACATCGCACAACAGCTCATCCTCCATGGTCGAGTACCCTGCCATGCTTCTTACTCTGAAAAAACGACATGTCATCCGAAAATAAGTTCAATGGCATTTGACCGAACACCTGCCGGGCATTGTGGCCGCCGTGGAGGTCGTCCACAAGGTGGCGGAGCGTACCTGGGTACAAATGGCTCCATGACGGACAACGTCGTCGTAAAAGGTGGGTGGGCGCGTCGGTGTTGCTTGCGAACGTCAGGCAATGCATGTGTGGCGGCCGGTGAGGTACAACGACGATGTCGAAGGTGGAGGGTGCGGTTGCAAAGAAAGGGGAAGAAATTGTGGTGTGGAAGAAAATGGGGCCGGGAGGGTGGATTTACTAGGTCTAGGGTGTCGGAGTCCAATGTGGCTGCTGTCCAGAGTCCCCCCCCCCCCCACTTTGTCTTCACTTTGCACAAGAAAGTGCGTCTGGACCGCTCTGCGGACCGATACAGGCCCGTTGGATGGCTTCCGTTGTTCGGACCGCGTGGTCCGGACGGTGTGCCGACGTTTTGAGGGTCGACGTTGGAGATGTCCTTGTTGTCTTGTTTTTTTTTCATCCGAAGGGAGGAGGGCACAATTTGGTGCCAATCTAGGACCAGATGTTTGCGGAAAATACTTTAGATGTACATATGACAATATTTTAATTGCAAACGTGTGTTCCGAATTGAAGCACGGCAAGCCACTGTACGTAGGAGCATTTATGAGGAGTGACTTTGTAAGTCAATGCACGAAAGCCTAATAAACTCCTCTCCATTCCTCCATGGTATGGGAGGTGTTTCCACATCATCCTCTTGATCTCCCCGTCAGCGTCGGAGGAAGCCGGCGAGCAAAGCCCGCCAAGCTGGTGGTGCCAGGCTCGCCTCCTTCCTCCAAAAGGGGGTCTCCGACAGCCCCCACGACGACGGAGCATGGGCGTTGTGGCGGTGGCCCCAGGGGCTTTAGGCAGTGGCTACGCCGCCACGGCTGCAGGAGCAACATGGTACCAGTAGTGGCGACGGATTTGGGCTTTCCCTGCCCAGATCCTTCCTTCTGCGGGTGGACCGACCCAGGTTTGTAGCGGCACAGGGTGAGGAGGCGCGACGGGGAGGCAGTTCTCGGCCGAGAGGCTGGGAGGCACAACGGAGGTGTAGGCGTGTGTCGACCCAAGATCCCTGGTGGTTGAAACATTAGATTTACGACGGCATAGGGTTGTATGGGCCTGGAGGCGGTTGTGATGAGGGGGGATGCAATGTTCCTATTACGATGATGAGGTGGTGTGGCGACGATGTGATAAAACATGGACGGTGTAGCCCCAATCCGATGGGTGGGGTTGGAGGTGTACGACGTTATGGGTGAAAGTCATGACTGCCTTCAACCGGTACCGGTGGCGCCGGCGCCAGTGGTTGTTGTTTCCCTACTTGGAGGTGTCTTCGAGGTGTGTCGACATCCTCCCCCTCACATTTGTGTTTGGTTGTGGTCTCCAGATGAAATCCTAGGTTCGATTCCAAATCTGCGATGTCAGCATTCTTTACGTCGTTCCTCTGTTGGGAGCATTGTGCATGGAGACATGGCCTGGAGGTCCTGTGTTGCGTTCCTTCGGTGCTCATTGCTGCCCTAGGTTGATCTCCAGGGGCGCTATGTACGTCATCGTAGGTGCGTCCAAGACGATGCCTTTATCGTGATCGACCAAGTCCCTCCACCAACTCGCCAACCTCTTTTAAGCATTCATGGGTGGATGGTGCGTCGAATAGGGACGTCAAGTTGGTGTGTTGTCTTCGAAGGCGTCCGGTGTTGGTCAAGACGCGACTTTGTCTTTCCGTTTAGGATAGGCCCCTTGTGTTGTGGTTGTAATGTGTGTGTGGTGGCTTGTCATCAGACTTGCCATGATGTGGAGTTTGCACTATGCTTATTGTTCACAACGAGGGTAGTCTTCTTGTAATTTATTTCTACCTTCTAAAAAAATATGCTACACCTAGGTGTAATCTCAAGAAAAAACATCTTCGCATTATCTGGTCTGTTAGGAGAGGCGAAACCAGTGCGATCTTGTCTTACCTCCGCAGCCGTCGGCGAAGCCGTGGGTTCCCTTTACCTTTGCTGGCTGTTCCATCCCCACCATGGAGTGTGGGAGTCCTGCACAGGAGTTGGAGCTGCGCCAGATCTTACTACCCCTTGTTCACTGGCGAGGGAGGCTAAGACTTAATTGCAGTGATTCTTCTTCATGTTGCTTCTCCGGTCTGCTAGTCTTGTTCGATTGAAGTTAAAGACTCCCCGTTCACGGATGACAAGGTCACGCCAACTCCGGGTGGGAGCGGCGGCGACGTGTCTTCAACTCACATTAGTGGTTGTATGTCAGCACCAGCCTTGCATGACGAAGCTAACCATACTTGCTGCAAACGATCACCAACGGATGGAGCAGATGCTTCGGTTAAACATGAGTCCAACATGGGACAGGTGGGTCGTGCAGTGTGTGTGGGCTATTGATACGTCTCCAACATATCGATAATTTATGAAGTATTCATGACATATTTGCCTATATTTTTACCATGGTTTTATGATTTATTGGGACTAACCTATTAATAGTTGCAAAATTGCACAAGTTCTTGTTTCACACTTTGATGTGTAGGAATTAATTGGAAATTGGCGAAAAAACACAAAAGGAGCCTTATTGGAGGAGGACTCTGACTTTCCTGAAATCTGTCCACAAACAGTTTTTAGAGATTGTCAGTTTGACCCCCGAAGACGGCGTCAAATGGAAAAAGCTAAAACTAAGAAAGTGTGGGGAATTTTATGGCATTGATTCTGGACTCCAAATTGGTCCAAAACGGAGTTCGGATGCGATCTGTAGACCCGTTTTACTGGAGGAAAATATCTGATTACGGGATTACGAGAATTGATGACGTGATTGAGTCCAACTCTTACCATATCTGATGTATTCGGCCAATCCACGACTTTGGGGACTCATGAGGGCTGTGAGGAGTCCCTAGGAAGGTTCTAGAGGTGCCCAAGAGCCATTGGATCAAGGGTCCATCCATCGGAGGGCCATAGAGCACCACAAAGGCACATATAAGGAGAGAAAAACCCTAATTTCGGGAGAGCCACCAAGAGCGACGAATTTGCCTCTCCCTTGGCAGCCGCCAAGAAGGGGAGAGGCTCCTCCATTGCAGCACCAAGACCAAGGAAGAAAGGGGGGCAAGGGGCTGCCGCCCGTCGCCACCGCCGCCGCCCATCGCCGGCGCCGTGGCCGCCATCGCCTCCATCTCTTTGGGGCTGCACCTCTCCATCAACAACTCTCTATTTCTCACCATGATAATGTGTGAGTAATCCACCTCGGGGTTGAGAGTTTGTACCGGTAGCTATGTGTTTAATCTCTCTCTCTCTCTCTCTCTTGTTCTTGAGATGGCACGATCTTGATGTATCACGGGCTTTGTTAATATAGTTGGATCATATGGTGTTTTCCTCTCTATATCTTGTTGTGATGAATTGAGTTTTCCCTTTGAGATTTTGTTATTATCGGATTGAATACTTTTATGAATTTGAGATCACTTGATGTATGTCTTGCATGCGGATACCCGTAGTGACATTGGGGTATTCAAGTGATTCACTTGATATATGTTATGGCGTCAACTTGCGGATTCCGGTGACCTTGGGGATCTACGCATATGGGTTGATTGCACGTTTTCATGCCTATTTCTCCAATAGAAATCTTGGGGCACTCTTTGAGGTTCTTTATGTTGGATTGAGTATTATGAATATGAATTTGTTTGATGCGTATCGTATAGTTAACTCATGGATACTTGTGGTGACATTGGAGTATCTAGGTGACATTAGAGTTGGTTGATGTGTATCATATGGTGTTATTCTAGTACAAACTCTTAGATAGTCGATCGGAAAGGATAACTTGGTGTTATTTTAGTACGAACTCTTGGATAGATCGATCGGAAAGGATAACTTTAAGGTGGTTTCGTACCCTACAAACAATTTCTTCTTATGTTCTCCGCTAGATAAGAACTTTGGAGTGATTCTTCGTTGCACATTGAGGGATGGTTATGTGATCCAATTATATTAGCATTGTTGAGAGATTGCACTAGCGAAAGTACGAACCCTAGGCCTTATTTTCAAGCATTGCAATACCGTTTGTGCTCACATTTGTTACTTGCTACCTTGCTGTTTTTATATTTTCAGATTACAAAAACCTATATCTACCATCCATATTGCACTTGTATCACCATCTCTTCGCCGAACTAGTGCACCTATACAATTTGCCATTGTATTGGGTGTGTTGGGGACACAAGAGATTTCTTGTATTTGATTGCAGGGTTGTTTGAGAGAGACCATCTTCATCCTACACCTCCCACGGATTGATAAACCTTAGGTCATCCACTTGAGGGAAAATTGCTACTGTCCTACAAAACTCTGCGCTTGGAGGCCCAAAAAAGTCTACAAGAATAAAGTTGCGTAGTAGACATCAGCTATAAGAGTGAGCAGTAGTCGTTAGGGTGGCTTTAAATAGCAAAATATGGTGTGGTGTGTATGTGTGTGTATGGGCATCAAGGAATTGATAGAGCTCCCTCACCTCTCTTATCCCCTCTAGTCAGATCCCCTTCCCTCTCTTGTATCTTCTTCCTAACTTCTCCCAAACTTGAACCTCTGGCCTGAGTGTCAACTATTACTAGCTATCAATTACTTGTTGATTGTGATTCATGGTGTGTGAACATCATAGTTGGTATCATATTTAGGTGGATCCTCGGTGGCAGTGGATCGGGCTCGGGGACGGCAATGTTGGGATCTCCCGTAAAATTCCCATCCGTTCACGGGTTCCTGGTGGCGGTGTGGTGGATGTTTCTCTTCGACGACACAAGTGGAGATGTGTTTGGCGACGGATCATCATTCGTCTGCGGATTAAGCAACTATCAAGGTTTCACACAAATTTTTGTGTAGCGTAAAATTCCAGCAACGAGGTTTTGTTTGCGTGGTTTGGTGGAGGCGTTGGACAAATCGGTTGTAGAGGAACAGGTTTGCCGTTGCATTAAAATTCCTGGGTACTCGCCGATTCAGGAGGCGATAGATCTCCGTTGAAGACGGCTCCCACAAAGGCCAGTGCACAGACATCACTAGTAGTCGAGGTGATGAAGGCCTTCGAGACTCATGTTATGCAGAAGTTTGAGATGCTCTCGACTTTGGGTGAGAAGATGAGTGAAATCGATGAGCTCCGAGTCGACTTAATGGGCTTGATCCTAAATTCCACACTCAAGTGGAACGCATTGGTGTGGTGCAAAGCAACGTCAACTTGGCTATGAAGTCGCTGGGTGAAGTTCGTCAAGAGCAAGTAGCGCCAACACGGTAGATGCGACAAAAATAGTCCTCTTCAGCATCATCGTGAGTAGGTTAAAGCATACTCAGCTCCTCACCTTCGGCTCCTCCTCTGAGTACCGTTACTCTATCTCCGCCTCACCACCAACAACAACCACAACAAAAACAACAACCTATTGAGCAACAACATGTGGAAATTGTGGCTACGTGTGAAGAACAACACCTGCTCAAGCCATGGATGTCGTAGATGGACTTTTCAAGGTTTGATGTAAATGATGTCCGCGTCTGATTATATGGTTGTGAAGCTTATCTCAGTTTGTATGAAATTCCTAATTTCTTTAAAGTCACATATACTAACTCTACATTTGACTGGTGATGATGCAAACTGGTATCATGCATACAAATTCAATCACCAATGGCCAGATTGGCATGAATTTCGTAGTTTTGTCATGGCTGAATTTGATGTGAATGTACATCGCAACAAAATGAAGGCCCTAATGTTGTCGAAACAGACAAACATGATAGAGGAACATGAGATATAATTCTCTCAACTTACCTATCAGTTGTTGTTGTATGAGAGTGCAGTGAGTGATACACTGTTGATTACATATTTTGTGCTGGGTCTGGAGGAAGAGTTATGAGCTACGATGGAAATGCAATTACCAGCTACTTTTACTAAATGAGCTACTTATTGAAGGTGCAAAAAACTGTTAGATCCCTCGGTAGGGTGCCTTACGTGATGGGAAGTATCGGGATGGATCCCGCACACACAATTTACCCAGGTTTGGGCTTCATGAGAGTAATACTCTATGTCCTGCTCTTCTTCTTGTTATTCATGGTGGAGGGATACCTTGTGCGAGGGAGTACAATGGTGTAGATGATATTGCTTCCAAGGGTTAATCTACCCAAGCATTGATGGGATTGGGAGCTCCCTAGTCCCCTCTTATATAGACGGTGGAGGCTAGGCTTTTATATAGAGAGATGTGATCTAGTGTAGCCGCTGCCACCAGCTAGGTGATCAAATTGGTCGCCAAGGGCTTGTCCTCTTCTTTGGGCTCCCCTCTGTCGGTAGGCCTCATGGGCCCTCCGACAAGCCTTCTGTCGGGCTTCCCTCGGCGAGCCACCCCCGGTTTATGACACCGCCACTTATGCTCTTGTGCAAGAAGAGATACTTGCCAGAGCAAAATCTGCCAAATTTGCTTCTAATAGAACTCATTTTGCAAAACATGATTTCAATGTTCAGACAACACCAACTGGAGAATTATGGAAAAAAGACAAATTAAAGAGTATAGGAGAACAAATGGGCTTTGCTATATTTGTCATGAGAAATACCAAGTCGTGTGTGTGCGTGTGTGCGAATTGTATCCCATTTGCATTTCAGGTTATCCAAGCACTAGATAATATTGTGTTCTAATAAGTAGTTTTGGATTTTGTGGAAGCACAATAGGGAGCATTGTTGAGACACAATTGTCTCTTAATGCACTGTCTGGATCACATTATCCCAAAAATGTTAGATTAAGAGCATTGGTTGACAATCAGGTGGTATTAACCCTATTAGATTCAAGTACTGTAAACAATTTTGTGGACTCTCCTCCACTTCCAAAAATTCAGGTGAAACCTGAGCAACTGCCACAATCTTTGATAGTGAAGGTGTCGAATGGAGAAGTGTTGCAATGCCTATGTGAAGTGCAGAATTTGCCTTGGTGGGTGCAGAGACATACCTTTTAGTAATATTTTAACTAATTGATTTTAGGAGGCTATGATATGATTTTGCTAATGAATTGGTTGGAGATACAAGGTGATATGACTTGTCATTGGAAGGTCAAATGGATTCAGTTCATGCACAACGACATTTTAGTCAAATTCCAAGGGAGTCGGACGGTTCAGCCTACTGTTTTACAAGAAGTTACTCTGGAGCAAGCAATGAGATGGCATAGAGACAATGAGGTTGGGTTGTGGCTATGTTGGATCCCATGGTTAGTCTTGTAGAACAAGTACATTCAGACTCGATTTAAGCAGTATTGTGCAAGTTTGAGGGTGTTTACCAAGAACCAAAATCTTTTACCCCCTTGAAGAGCATTAGATCATACTATACACGTTTTACCAAGGGTTTGTCCATAGAACTCTAGACCGTATAGATATTCACATATGTAAAAATGTGATATTGAGAGGCAAGTCAAATATGCTCAAGGCAGGGGCTATTATTGCTAGCTTAAGTCCATTTGCATCCCCTATTTTACTGGTCAATAAAAAGGATGACACTTGAAGATTTTGTATAGACTATAGAAAGCTCAATGATATTACTGTAAAAAGCAAATTACCTATGCCTATTGTGGACGAGCTATAGATGACCTAGATGGTACAGAGTGGTTTTCTAAGTTACACAGAGTAACACCTGTTGGACTAGCAAATGCTCCTTCCACATTTCAATGCTTTATGAATTCTATTTTTAATGGCATGAGAATTTGTGTTTTAGTATTCATGGATGACATCTTAGTTTACATCAAGGACCCGAAACAACACTTCTAACACTTGGAATTGGTCTTTAAGATCTTAAGAGAACATCACTTATTTGCCAAGAGGATCAATTGATCAGAATACATTGGACTACTTGGGTACATCATTTCTGATCAAGGGGTGTAGAAGGATCCTGATAAATCTGCAGTGATGGTAGAGTGGCCAAAAACCTCAAAATATCATTTAATTGAGAGGATTCTTGAGTATCATTGGGTACTACTGAAAGTTTGTCAAGGTATATGGTGTTGTTGCCAAGGCATTAACTCAATTACTTAGCAAGCATGCCTTTGTGTGGTATTCTGGAGAACAAACTGCATTTGACAATCTTAAGCCGGCAATGAACACTACTTTGGTGTTACCATATTTTTAGCAACCGTTTGTCATTGCAAAAAATGCTTGTGCCATTGAATTGAAGGTGTTCTGATGCATCATGGCCACCCTATAGTTTTAGTTCTAGTATAAAAGGGGCAATGAAAACTCTACATATGATGCTTTGTCTAGAGTTGGCCATCTGTTGGCTGCTACTACTACTTCTACTAGCCAACCCGTCTAACTTCAGAAAGTGCTTAATTCTTATGTGTTACATGAGACTGATCAAGCATGGCTATAGAAATTAGCACTCTCTAGTAACACTATGGAGGAGTACACACTAGTGGAGGGCATCATTAAATTCCAAGATATGATATGGGTGGGAGACAATCGAGCTTTAAAGACTAAACTGATTTCTGCTTTCCATGCTAGTGCAGTAGGAGGACACTCTCGTATTTAGGGCACTTATCAGAGAATAAAAGATTGTTCATGGTGACTGGATTGAGACAAGGTGTTATGGATTTTTTACATCAGTATGGGGTTTGTCAACAAGCCAAGCATGAACATTATAAAATCCCTGGTCTATTAAACCCTTCTTGTACTTGTTGGATCTGTTGGAAATATGCCCTAGAGGCAATAATAAATTGGTTATTATTATATTTCCTTGTTCGTGATAATCGTTTATTATCCATGCTATAATTGTATTGATTGGAAACTCAAATACATGTGTGGGTACATAGACAACACTGTGTCCCTAGTATGCCTCTAGTTAACTAGTTCGTTGATCAAAGATGGTCAAGGTTTCCTGGCCATAGACATGAGATGTCATTTGATAACGGGATCACATCATTAGGAGAATGATGTGATGGACAAGACCCAAACTATAAACATAGCATATGATCGTGTCAGTTTATTGCTATAGTTTTCTGCATGTCAAGTATCTGTTCCTATGACCATGAGATCATGCAACTCACTGACACCGGAGGAATACCTTGTGTGTATCAAACGTCACAACGTAACTGGGTGACTATAAAGATGCTCTACAGGTATCTCCGAGGGTGTCTGTTGAGTGGGCATGGATCAAGACTGGGATTTGTTACTCCGTGTGACGGAGAGGTATCTCAGGGCCCACTCGGTAATACAACATCACAATAAGCCTTGCAAGCAATGTGACTAAGTGTTAGCCATGGGATCTTGTATTACGGAACGAGTAAAGAGACTTGCCGGTAACGAGATTGAACTAGGTATAGAGATACCGACGATCGAATCTCGGGCAAGTAACATACCGAAGAACAAAGGGAACAGCGTACGGGATTAACTGAATCCTTGACATAGAGGTTCAACCGATAAAGATCTTCGTAGAATATGTAGGAACCAATATGGACATCCAGGTCCCGCTATTGGTTATTGACCGTGGAGGTGTCTCGGTCATGTCTACATAGTTCTCGAACCCGCAGGGTCTGCACACTTAAGGTTCGGTGACGTTTCGGTATAGTAGAGTTATGTATGGTGGTGACCGAAGGTTGTTCGGAGTCCTGGATGAGATCCTGGACGTCACGAGGAGCTCCGGAATGGTCCGGAGGTAAAGATTGATATATAGGAAGTCCTATTTTGGTCACCGGAAAAGTTTCGAGTACTTCGGTAGTGTACCGGGAGTGCCGGGAGGGTACCGGGGGCCATCGGGAGGGGTGTCTCGACCCAAAGGACCTCATGGGCTGTGGGAGGAGTCAAACCAGCCCCTAGTGGGCTGGCCGAACCCCCCACTAAGGCCCATGCGGCCAGGGGTGGGAAAAACCCAAAGGTGGAAAGGTGGAAAGGGTTTCCAAGTGGAGAGGAGGAATCCTACTCCTAGTAGGATTGGAGTAGGACTCCTCCACCTCCAATTTCGGCCAACCCTTGAGGGTTTGAGGATGCCTCCTTGATACATCCATTTTGCATCATGCTTTTATATTGATATTTATTGCATTATGGGCTGTTATTACACATCATGGTACAATACTTATGCCTTTTCTCTCTTATTTTATAAGGTTTACATGAAGAAGGAGAATGCCGGCAGCTGGAATTCTGGACTGGAAAAGGAGCAAATATGAGAGACCTATTCTGCACAACTCCAAAAGTCCTGAAAAGTTACGGAGAATTATTTTGGAATATATAAAAAATATTGGGCTAAAGAAATACCAGAGGGGACCTACCAGGAGGTCACAAGCCAGGGGGGCGCGCCCTACCCCCCTGGGCGTGCCCCTGTGGCTTGTGGGCCCCCTGGCAGGCCTCCGGTGCCCATCTTCTGCTATATGGAGGGTTTTGACCTGAAAAAAAAATCATAAGAGAGCTTTCGGGACGAAGCGCCGCCGTCTCGAGGCGGAACCTGGGCAGAAGCAATCTTGGGCTCCGGCGGAGCTGTTCTGCCGAGGAAACTTCCCTCCCAGAGGGGGAAATCGAAGCCATCGTCATCACCAACGATCCTCTCATCGAGAGGGGGTCAATCTCCATCAACATCTTCACCAGCACCATCTCCTCTCCAAACCCTAGTTCATCTCTTGTATCCGATCTTTGTCTCAAAACCTCAGATTGGTACCTGTGGGTTGCTAGTAGTGTTGATTACTCCTTGTAGTTGATGCTAGTTGGTTTACTTGGTGGAAGATCATATGTTCAGATCCTTAATGACAATTAATACTCCTCTGATTATGAACATGAATATGCTTTGTGAGTAGTTACGTTTGTTCCTGAGGACATGGGATAAGTCTTGTTATAAGTAATCATGTGAATTTGGTATTCGTTCGATATTTTGATGAGATGTATGTTGTCACTCCTCTAGTGGTGTTATGTGAACGTCGACTACATGACACTTCTCCATTATTTGGTCCTAGGGGAAGGCATTGGGAAGTAATAAGTAGATGATGGGTTGCTAGAGTGACAGAAGCTTAAACCCTAGTTTATGCGTTGCTTCGTAAGGGGCTGATTTGGATCCATATGTTTCATGCTATGGTTAGATTTATCTTAATTCCTTTTTCGTAGTTGCGGATGCTTGTGAGAGAGGTTAAACATAAGTGGGAGGCTTGTCCAAGTAAGGGCAGCACCCAAGCACCGGTCCACCCACATATCAAATTATCAAAGTGATGAACGCGAATCATATGAGCATGATGAAAGCTAGCTTGACAGAAATTCCCATGTGTCCTCGGGAGCGCTTTGCTTTATATAAGAGTTTGTCCAGGCTTGTCCTTTGCTACAAAAAGGATTGGGCCACCTTGCTGCACCTTTGCTACACTTGTTACTTGCTATCCGTTACGAATTATCTTATCACAAAACTATCTGTTACCGATAATTTCAGTGCTTGCAGAGAATACCTTACTGAAAACCGCTTGTCATTTCCTTCTGCTCCTCGTTGGGTTCGACACTCTTACTTATCGAAAGGACTATGATAGATCCCCTATACTTGTGGGTCATCAAGACTCTTTTCTGGCGCCGTTGCCGGGGAGTGAAGCGCCTTTGGTGAGTGGAATTTGGTAAGCAAAAATTATATAGTGTGCTGAAATTTACTGTCACTCGTTACTATGGAAAATAATCCTTTGAGGAGCTTGTTCGGGGTATCTTCACCTCGACCGGAAGCACAAAGAGTTGCTCCTCAACCTACTGAACCTACTGAAAATATTTATTATGAAATTCCTTCGGGTATGATAGAGAAACTGCTAGCTAATCCTTATGCAGGAGATGGAACACTACATCCTGATTTGCATCTAATCTATGTGGATGACATTTGTGGATTATTTAAGCTTGCAGGTTTGCCCGAGGATGATGTCAAGAAGAAGGTCTTTCCTTTATCTTTGAAGGAGAAGGCATTGACATGGTATAGGCTATGTGATGATATTGGATCATGGAACTACAACCGATTGAAATTGGAATTTCATCAGAAGTTTTATCCTATGCATCTGGTTCATCGTGATCGGAATTATATTTATAATTTTTGGCCTCGTGAAGGAGAAAGTATCGCTCAAGCTTGGGGGAGGCTTAAGTCAATGTTATATTCATGCCCCAATCATGAGCTTTCAAGAGAAATTATTATTCAGAATTTTTATGCTCGGCTTTCTCATAATGATCGATCCATGCTCGATACTTCTTGTACTGGTTCCTTTATGAAGAAGGATATTGAATTCAAATGGGACTTATTGGAAAGAATTAAACGCAACTCTGAAGATTGGGAACTCGACGAAGGTAAAGAGTCAGGTATAAACCTTAAGTTTGATTGTGTTAAATCCTTTATAGACACCGATGCTTTTCGTGAATTTAGCACTAAATATGGACTTGACTCTGAGATAGTAGCTTCTTTCTGTGAATCTTTTGCTGCTCATGTTGATCTCCCTAAGGAGAAGTGGTTTAAATATCATCCTCCCATTGAAGTGAAAATAGTTGAACCTATTAAAGTTGAAGAAGAAACTATTATTTATAATGTTGATCCTGTTGTTCCTGCTGCTTATATTGAGAAACCACCCTTTCCTGTTAGAATAAAGGAACATGCTAAAGCTTCAACTGTGGTTCGTAAGAGTTATAATAGAACACCTACACCCCCTGAACAAATCAAAGTTGAACCTAGTATTGCTATGGTTAAAGATCTCTTGGTTGATAATATTGATGGGCATGTTATTCATTTCTGTGATGAAGCTGCTAGAATTGCTAGACCTGATACTAAAGATAAACATGGACCTATTGTTGGCATGCCTGTTGTTTCTGTTAAAATAGGAGATCGTTGTTATCATGGCTTATGTGATGTGGGTGCTAGTGTGAGTGCAATTCCCTTTACCTTATATCAAGAAATTATGAATGATATTGCACCAGCTGAATTAGAGGAAATTGATGTCACCATTAAGCTTGCTAATAGAGATACTATAGCACCTATTGGGATTGTTAGAGATGTTGAAGTCTTGTGTGGGAAAATAAAATATCCTACTGATTTTCTTGTTCTTGGTTCCCCACAAGATGATTTTTGTCCCATTATATTTGGTAGACCTTTCTTGAATACTGTTAATGCTAGGATAGATTGTGAGAAAGAAATTGTTACTGTAAGTTTTGGGGATGTGTCTCATGAGTTTAATTTCTCTAAATTTTGTAGACAACCCCATGATAAAGAATTGCCTAGTAAGGATGAAATTATTGGTCTTGCTTCTATTGCTGTGCCTCCTACTGATCCTTTAGAACAATATTTGCTAGATCATGAAAACGATATGCATCTGAATGAAAGGAATGAAATAGATAAGATTTTGTTTGATCAACATCCTATTTTGAAACACAACTTGCATGTTGAAATACATGGGGATCCTCCGCCACCCAAGGGTGATCCCGTGTTTGAGCTTAATAAATTACCGGATACTTTGAAATATGCTTATCTTGATGAAAAGAAGATATATCCTGTTATTATTAATGCTAACCATTCAGAGCACGAAGAAAAGAGATTATTGAAAACTCCGAGGAAGCACCGTGCTGCTATTGGATATACTCTTGATGATCTTAAGGGCATTAGTCCCACTCTATGTCAGCGTAAAATTAATATGGAGCCTGATTCTAAACCAGTTGTTGATCACCAACGACGGTTAAATCCTAAAATGAAAGAAGTGGTAAGAAATGAAATATTAAAGCTTCTGGAGGCAGGTATAATTTATCCTATTGCTGATAGTAGATGGGTTAGTCCCGTTCATTGTGTCCCTAAGAAGGGAGGTATTACCGTTGTTCCTAATGATAAAAATGAATTGATCCCGCAAAGAATTGTTACAGGATATAGAATGGTAATTGATTTTAGGAAATTAAATAAAGCTACTAGAAAAGATCATTACCCTCTACCTTTTATTGATCAAATGCTAGAAAGACTATCCAAACACACACACTTCTGCTTTCTAGACGGTTATTCTGGTTTCTCTCAAATACCTGTGTCAAAAGAGGATCAAGAGAAGACCACTTTTACTTGTCCTTTCGGTACCTTTGCTTATAGACGTATGCCTTTTGGTTTATGAAATGCACCTGCTACCTTTCAAACATGTATGATGGCTATATTCTCCGACTTTTGTGAAAAGATTGTTGAGGTTTTCATGAATGATTTCTCCGTTTACGGAACTTCTTTTGATGATTGCTTGAGCAACCTTGATTGAGTTTTGCAGAGATGTGAAGAAACTAATCTTGTCTTGAACTGGGAGAAGTGCCACTTTATGGTTAATGAGGGCATTGTCTTGGGACACAAAATCTCCGAAAGAGGTATTGAAGTTGATAAAGCTAAAGTTGATGCTATTGAAAAAATGCCGTGTCCTGCGGATATCAAAGGTATAAGAAGTTTCCTTGGTCATGATGGTTTCTATAGGAGGTTTATTAAAGACTTCTCTAAGATTTCTAGGCCTCTCACTAATCTTTTGCAAAAATATGTTCCATTCGTTTTTTATGATGATTGTGTAGAAGCATTTGAAATTCTTAAGAGAGCCTTGATTACGGCACCTGTTGTTCAACCACCTGATTGGAACCTACCCCTTGAAATTATGTGTGATGCTAGTGATTATGCTGTTGGTGCTGTTCTAGGACAAAGAGTTGATAAGAAATTAAATGTTATCCATTATGCTAGTAAAACTCTAGACAGTGCTCAAAGAAACTATGCTACTACTGAAAAGGAATTTTTAGCAGTTGTGTTTGCTTGTGATAAGTTCAGACCTTATATTGTTGATTCCAAAGTAACTGTTCACACTGATCATGCTGCTATAAAATATCTTATGGAAAATAAAGTTGCTAAACCTAGACTTATTAGATGGGCTCTTCTGTTACAAGAATTTTATTTGCATATTATTGATAGAAAGGGTGCTGAGAACCCCGTAGCAGACAACTTGTCTAGGTTAGAAAATGTTCTTGATGACCCACTACCTATTGATGATAGCTTTCCTGATGAACAATTAGCTGTCATAAATGCTTCACGTAATGCTCCATGGTATGCTGATTATGCTAATTACATTGTTGCTAAATTCATACCACCTAGTTTCACATACCAACAAAAGAAAAAGTTCTTCTATGATTTAAGACATTACTTTTGGGATGATCCACACCTTTACAAAGAAGGAGTAGATGGTGTTATTAGACGTTGTGTACCTGAGCATGAACAGGAACAGATCCTACACAAGTGTCACTCCGAGGCCTACGGAGGACACCACGCTGGAGATAGAACTGCACACAAGGTATTACAATCTGGTTTTTATTGGCCTACTCTCTTCAAGGATGCTCGTAAGTTTGTCTTGTCCTGTGATGAATGTCAAAGAATTGGTAATATTAGTAGACGTCAGGAAATGCCTATGAATTACTCTCTTGTTATTGAACCATTTGATGTTTGGGGTTTGGATTATATGGGACCTTTTCCAAAATCCAACGGGTATACTCATATTCTAGTTGCTGTTGATTATGTTACTAAGTGGGTAGAAGCTATTCCAACTAGTAGTGCTGATCATAACACTTCTATTAAAATGCTTAAATAAATTATTTTCCCTAGATTTGGAGTCCCCAGATATTTAATGACTGATGGTGGTTCACACTTTATTCATGGTGCTTTCCGTAAATTGCTTGCTAAGTATGATGTTAATCATAGAATTGCATCTCCTTATCATCCTCAGTCTAGTGGTCAAGTAGAATTAAGCAATAGAGAAATTAAATTGATCTTGCAAAAGACTGTTAATAGATCTAGAAAGAATTGGTCTAAGAAACTTGATGATGCATTATGGGCTTATAGAACTGCTTACAAGAACCCTATGGGTATGTCTTCATATAAAATGGTTTATGGTAAAGCATGTCACTTACCTCTAGAACTAGAACATAAAGTTTATTGGGCAATTAAAGAGCTCAACTATGATTTCAAACTTGTTGGAGAGAAGAGGTTATTTGACATTAGCTCACTTGATGAATGGAGAACCCAGGCCTATGAGAATGCCACGTTTTTAAAGAAAAGGTTAAGAGATGGCATGATAAAAGGATACAAAAGCGTGAATTCAATGTAGGTGATCATGTCTTGCTATACAATTCTCGTTTAAGATTTTTTGCAGGGAAACTTCTCTCTAAATGGGAAGGGCCTTACATTATCGAGGAGGTGTACCGTTCCGGTGCCATCAAGATCAACAACGCCGAAGGCACAAATCCGAAGGTGGTAAACGGGCAAAGAATCAAACATTATATCTCAGGTACTCCCATAAATGTTGAAAGCAATATTATCAATACCATAACTCCGGAGGAGTACATTAGGGAGACCTACCAGAACGTTTCAGACTCCGAAAAGGAATAGGTATGTGATACGGTAAGCAAACCGACTCCAAAACTTTTCCAATGGCAATTTTTCTCCGTTTTGGAATATTTAATAAATTAGGGAAATTTAAAGTAGTCCGATAAGTGCACGAGGAGGCGACAAGCCCAGGGGGCGCGCCCTACCCCCTGGGCGCGCCCCTGTGGCTTGTGGCCACCCCGTGTACTCTCCGGACTCCGTTTTCTTGTGGTATACTCCTTTATGTCGGTAAAAATTCATTATATAATCTCCCAAAGGTTTTGACCACCGTGCCACGGAAAAATCCTCTGTTCTTGTTTTTGTTGTTTTTCCGGACAGATTTAGATCGCCATGACATCCCCAAGTGCTTCGAAGGACAAATTCTTCGAGAAGGTCATCAACCCCTACCTTGCGGAGGTGCTGCGACACCCTCAAACCATTGAGATGCGTGAGGGGGTGCTGCACATTCGTGATGTTGAGGGGTCAAAGAAGACCGGAAGCGTGGAAACAAGGCTCGAAGCAGTGGAGCAGCAGGTTTTCAAGTGCCAAGGGATGGTGGAACGCGGACTCAATGCCAATCACATGATGATCGCGGAGTTCACCCATAAACACAAGCTGGACACCAAGGACATCGGGGAGCAGATCTTTAAGCTTTATGAGAAAATCGAGCATCTCCAAGCCCAGATCTATGACCTGTAGAACAAAAACTGTGAGTATGAATACAGATTTAAGAAAATGAGTTTGGCTGCAGATTTGAGGATCCCGGAGACCCGTTCATCCTTTTACGATGGTGAGCCTATGCCTTGGAAGACGGAGGACAAGCTTCCAACCTCATCAACAACTCCAACACCACCACCTACGAAGGAAGACAACTAAACACATGGGTATGGGCACTCCCCTTGGCTTGTGCCAAGCTTGGGGGAGGTGCCCCGGTATCGTATCACCATCACATCTTTTACTTTTATCGTTTTTTCAGTTCGATCCTTTTGGTTATCTTGATCTAGTAGAATAACGTTTTTAGGGTGATCTAGTTTTGATTTTTTGCTTTATGTTCCCTCTATGTAAGCGAGTCTGAGAGTTATATAATTAAAAGTAGTTTGAGTTGAGGGCTTTGCTTGCTTGCTATGATCTTGGGAAAAAGAAATAAAAACAAGTATAGAATAAAAGCAAAGAGTATATATGATGATCTTATGGGGAGTGATGACTTCACATATAAAAGTATGTTGATTGAAATTTGTTGTGAGTTGACAAGCATAGTGATTGGTCATTGTTGCAATTAAAAGGAAGTAATAAAGAAAGAGAGGTTCACATATAAATATATTATCTTGGACATCTTTTATGATTGTGAGCATTCATTAAAATATTATATGCTAAGAAGTTGATGTTGGACAAGGAAGACAACATAATGGGTTATGTTTGCTTATTTCCGAATAGAAGTTATATTGTCATGGATCCTTTAACATGTGACGCTTGCTTCCACCCCATATCAGCCAAAACTTCCGCACCAAGTAGAGATACTACTTGTGCATCCAAATACCCTTAACCCAGTTTTGCCATGAGAGTCCACCATACCTACCTATGGATTGAGTAAGATCCTTCAAGTAAGTTGCCATCGGTGCAAGAAATAAAAATTGCTCTCTAAATATGTAAGATCTATTAGTGTGAGGAAAATAAACTTTATACGAACTTGTGATATGGAAGAAATAAAAGCGACAGACTGCATAATAAAGTTCTTTATCACAAGAGGCAATATAAAGTGACATTCTTTTGCATTAAGAGATTGCGCATCCAACTATAAAAGCGCATGACAACCTCTGCTTCCCTCTGCGAAGGGCCTATCTGTTACTTTTACTTTCTAGTACTTACCTTTATGCAAGAGTCGTGGTGATCCTCACCGCTTCCTTTATTTCGCCTTTTTCTCTTAGCAAGCGTCATGTGTTGGGGAATGATCTAGACACATATATCCACTCGGGTGTGGGTGATCATGAGTTATTTCTGTTGACATTACCCTTGAGGTAAATAGTTGGGAGGCAAAAATATAAGCCCCTATCTTTCTCTATGTCCAATTGAAGCTTTGACCTCATAAGTACCGCGTGAGTGTTAGCAATTATGAAAGACTAAAAGACGATTGAGTATGTGGATTTGGTTTACAAGCTCTTATATTGACTCTTTCCGATGTTATGATAAATTGCAATTGCTTCAATGACTAAGATCATAGTTTGTTGGTTCTCAATAGATTTCCTGATTCATACTTTACCTTGTGAATGATTTGTTACTCTAGTATAAGAAATTATATATCAATAAGTATTGCTGTACTAAAGATGATCATGATGCCCTCATGTCCGTATTCTGTTTTATCGACACCTCTATCTCTAAACATGTGGACATATTTATCGATTTCGGCTTTCGCTTGAGGACAAGCGAGGTCTAAGCTTGGGGGAGTTAATACGTCCATTTTGCATCATGCTTTTATATTGATATTTATTGCATTATGGGCTGTTATTACACATTATGGTACAATACTTATGCATTTTCTCTCTTATTTTATAAGGTTTACATGAAGAGGGAGAATGCCGGCAGCTGGAATTCTGGACTGGAAAAGGAGCAAATATGAGAGACCTATTCTGCACAACCAAAAGTCCTGAAAAGTTACGGAGAATTATTTTGGAATATATAAAAAATATTGGGCGAAAGAAATACCAAAGGGGACCCACCAGGAGGTCACAAGCCAGGGGGGCACGCCCTACCCCCCTGGGCGTGCCCCTGTGGCTTGTGGGGCCCTTGGCAGGCCTCCGGTGCCCATCTTCTGCTATATGGAGGGTTTTGACCTGGAAAAAATCATAAGAGAGCTTTCGGGACGAAGCGCCGCCATCTCGAGGCGGAACCTGGGCAGAAGCAATCTAGGGCTCCGGCGGAGCTGTTCTGCCGGGGAAACTTCCCTCCCAGAGGGGGAAATCGAAGCCATCGTCATCACCAACGATCCTCTCATCGAGAGGGGGTCAATCTCCATCAACATCTTCACCAGCACCATCTCCTCTCCAAACCCTAGTTCATCTCTTGTATCCGATCTTTGTCTCAAAACCTCAGATTGGTACCTGTGGGTTGCTAGTAGTGTTGATTACTCCTTGTAGTTGATGCTAGTTGGTTTACTTGGTGGAAGATCATATGTTCAGATCCTTAATGACAATTAATACTCCTCTGATTATGAACATGAATATGCTTTGTGAGTAGTTACGTTTGTTCCTGAGGACATGGGATAAGTCTTGTTATAAGTAATCATGTGAATTTGGTATTCGTTCGATATTTTGATGAGATGTATGTTGTCACTCCTCTAGTGGTGTTATGTGAACGTCGACTACATGACACTTCACCATTATTTGGGCCTAGGGGAAGGCATTGGGAAGTAATAAGTAGATGATGGGTTGCTAGAGTGACAGAAGCTTAAACCCTAGTTTATACGTTGCTTCGTAAGGGGCTGATTTGGATCCATATGTTTCATGCTATGGTTAGATTTATCTTAATTCCTTTTTCCTAGTTGCGGATGCTTGCAAGAGAGGTTAATCATAAGTGGGAGGCTTGTCCAAGTAAGGGCAACACCCAAGCACCGGTCCACCCACATATCAAATTATCAAAGTAATGAACGCGAATCATATGATCATGATGAAAGCTAGCTTGACAGAAATTCCCATGTGTCCTCGGGAGCGCTTTTCTTTATATAAGAGTTTGTCCAGGCTTGTCCTTTGCTACAAAAAGGATTGGGACACCTTGCTGCACCTTTGCTACACTTGTTACTTGCTATCCGTTATGAATTATATTATCACAAAACTATCTGTTACCGATAATTTCAGTGCTTGCGGAGAATACCTTACTGAAAACCGCTTGTCATTTCCTTCTGCTCCTCGTTGGGTTCGACACTCTTACTTATCGAAAGGACTACGATAGATCCCCTATACTTGTGGGTCATCACTCCTCCCCTCCCTCCCTCCTATATATACTAGAGGATTTAGAGGGGAGAGCTAACCCTAATTGCCACGTGCTCCCTCTACTTCCTCTAGATCGTTTTCTCCTTTAGTCTAGTTTCGGCGGTGCTTAGGCGAAGCCCTGCCGGAATAGTTCCACCACCACCGCCGCCGCACCGTCACGCTGCCGGAGAACTCATCTACCTCTCCGCCCCCTCTTGCCGGATCAAGAAGGCAGAGATCGTCATCGAGCTGTACGTGTGCTGAACGTGGAGGTGCCGTCCGTTCGACGCTAGATCGGAAGGACCATGATCAGGATCGCGGGACGGATCGTGATGGGATCGCGGGACGGATCGTGATTGGATCGCGAGATGGATCGTGATGGGATCGCGGGACGCTCGGCGATTTGGATCGCGAAGACGTTCGACTACATCAACCGCGTTTCTTAACGCTTCCCGCTTAGCGATCTACAAGGGTATGTAGATCCACTCTCCCTCTCGTAGATGCTCATCACCATGGACAGATCTTGCGTGTGCGTATGAAATTTTTTGTTTTCCATGCAACGTTCCCCAACAGTGGCATCTGAGCTAGGTCCATGTGTAGATGAGATCTCGAGTAGAACACAAAGGAGTTTGTGGGCGTTGATATTCGGATTGCTTCCTCCCTTGGTCTTTTCTTGTTTCGGCGGTATTGTGGGATGAAGCGGCCCGGACCAACATTACTCGTACACTTACGAGAGACCGGTTCCATCAACTGACATGTAACTTCGTTGCATAAAGATGGCTGGCGGGTGTCTGTTTCTCCCACTTTAGTCGGATCGGATTTGACAAAGGCGGTCCTTGAGAAGGTTGAATAGCAATTTTTGTATCACCGTTTTGGTTTTTGCGTAGGTAAGAATTGTTCTTGCTAGATACCCGTAGCAGCCACGTAAAACTTGCAACAACAATTTGAGGACGTCTAACTTGTTTTTGCAGGGTATGTTGTGATGTGATATGGCCAATTACATGATGAGATATATGTGATGTATTAGATGATCATGTATTGTATAGAATATCACGACTTGCATGTCGATGAGTACGGCAACCGGCAGGAGCCATAGGGTTGTCTTTAATTATTTTCGCCGTTTTAATTTACTTTATCGCTATGAGTTAGCAATAGTCATGGAAGCAACAGTCGGCGCGACAACCTCATGGCGACACATTGATGGAGATCATGGTGTCATGCCGGTGACGATGGAGATCATGCCGGTGCTTTGGAGATGGAGATCAAAAGAACAAGTTCATGGCCATATCATGTCACTTATGATTTGCATGTGATGTTAATCCTTTTATGCATCTTATTTTGCTTAGGACGACGGTAGCATTATAAGGTGATCCCTCACTTAAATTTCAAGATAAAATTGTGTTCTCCCCGAGTGTGAACCGTTGCGAAAGTTCGTCGTTTCGAGACACCACGTGATGATCGGGTGTGATAGACTCTACGTTCGCATACAACGGGTGCAAGCCAGTGTTGCACGTGCGGAACACTCGGGTTAAACTTGACGAGCCTAGCATGTACAGACATGGCCTCGGAACACAAGAGACCGAAAGGTCGAACATGAGTCATATAGTAGATATGATCAACATGAATATGTTCACCATTCAAACCACCTCAAATCACGTGATGATCGGACTTGAGTTGGTGGATTTGGATCATGTGACACTCGAATGACCAGAGGGATGTCAATTTGAGTGAGAGTTTTTAAGTAATATGATTAACTAAACTCATTATCGTGAACATAGTCAAAATGTCTTTGCAAATTATGTTGTAGATTATTAGCTCGCGCTGTAGCTCCCTTGAATTTTTTATATGTTCCTAGAGAAATAGAGTTGAAAAATGATGGTAGCAATAATGCGGACTGGGTCCGTGATCTGAGGATTGTCCTCATTGCTGCATAGAAGGCTTATGTCCTTAATGCACCGCTCGGTGCGCCACCCCCTCAAGCGTCGTCTGTAGATGTTGTGAACATCTAACAGGCACGTTCTGATGACTACTTGATAGTTCAGTGCGTCATGCATTACGGCTTAGAATTGAGGCTCCAAAACGTTTTGAACGTCACGGAACATATGAGATGTTCTAAGAGCTGAAATTGGGATCTCAGTCTCGTGCCCGTGTTGAGAGGTATGAGACCTGCAACAAGATTCTTTGCCTGCAAGATGAAGGAGAATAGCTCAATCGGTGAGCATGTGCTCAGATTGTCTGGGTACTACAATCGCTTGAATCGAGTGGGAGTTGATCTTCCAGATAAGATAGTGATTGATATAGTTCTCCAAGTCTCTGTCACTAAGCTACTAGAGCTTCGCGATGAACTATAAAATGCCAGGGATGGAAATAATGATCCCTGAGCTATTCGCGATGTTTGACACCACGAAGGTAGAAATCAAGAGGAGCATCAAGCATTGATGGTTAGTGAAACCACTAGTTTCGAGAAGGGCAAGGGCTAGGAGGGAAACTTCATGGATGGCAAGTCAGTTGCTGCTCCAGTGAAGAAACCCAAGGTTGAACCCAAACCCGAGACTAAGTGCTTCTATTATGATGAGAACGGTCGCTGAAGCGGAACAACCCTAGATACTTGGTAGATAAGAAGGCTGGCAACGTCGACAGAAGTATATTTGATATACGTGTTATTGATGTGTACCTTGCTAGTACTCCTAGTAGCACCTGGGTATTGGATACCGGTTCGGTTGCTAAATGTTAGTAACTCGAAATAAAAGCTACGGAATAAACGGAGGCTAGCTAAGGGTGAGGTGACGATGAGTGTTGGAAGTGTTTCCAAGGTTGATGTGATCACCATCGCACGCTCTCTCTACCTTCGGGATTAGTGATGAACCTAAATAAATGTTATTTGGTGTTTGCGTTGAGCATGAACGTGATTAGATCATGTTTATTGCAATACGGTTATTCATTTAAGTTAGAGAATAATGGTTATTCTGTTTACATGAATAATACCTTCAATGGTCATGCACCCAATGAGAATGGTTTATTGAATCTTGATCGTAGTGATACACATGTTCATAATATTGATGCCAAAAGATACAAAGTTAATAATGATAGTACCACATACTTGTGGCACTGCCGCTAAATGTCATATTGGTGTAAAACGCATGAAGAAACTCCATGCTAATGGATCTATGGACTCATTCGATTGCGAATCGGTTGAGACATGCGGACCATGCCTCATGGCAAGATGACTAAGACCCCGTTTTCCGGTATGGTAGAGCAGGCAAGTAACTTATTGGAAATGATACATGTTGATGTATTCGGTCCAATGAGTGTTGTAGCGTGCAGTGGATATCGTTATTTTCCTACCTTCACTGATGATTTGAGTAGATATGGGGATATTTACTTAATGAAACACAAGTCTGAAACGTTTGAAAAGTTCAAACAAAATCAGAGTGAAGTTTGAGATCATCGTGACAAGGAGATAAAATGTCTACGATATGATCGTGGAGGTAAATACCTGAGTTACGAGTATTGGTATACAACTTAAGACAATGTGGAATTTGTTTCACAGCTCACGCCACCTGGAACACCATAGTATGATGGTGTGTCCGAACGTCGTAGTCGTGCTCTATTGGATATGGTGCGAACTATGATGTCTCTTATCGATTTGGGGTTACGCATTAGAGACAACTACATTCACTTTAAAAGGGGCACCATCTAAATCCCTTGAGATGACACCGTATGAATTTTGGTTTGGCGGAAACCTAAGCTGTCATTTCTTAATGTTTGGGGCTGTGACGCTTATGTGAAAAAGGGTTTTCACCTAATGAGCTCGAACCCAAAGCGGACAAATGCATCTTCATAGAATACCCTAACGTAACAGTTGGGTAAACCTTCTATCTTAGATCCAAGCACAAAGTGTTTGTTGCTAAAACGGGTCCTTTCTCGAGAAAGAGTTTCTCTCGAAAGAATTGAGTGGGAGGAAGATAGAACTTGATGAGGTTGTTGAACCTTTGTTTCAACCAGAGAGTAGCGCAGCGCAGAAAGTTGTTTCTGTGGAGCCTACGTTAGTTGAAGAGGAAGTTAATGATGATGATCATGAAGCTTCGGATCAAGTTACTATCGAACCTCGTAGGTCGACAAGGACGCATACTGCTCCTGAGTGGTACGGCAACCCTGTCTTAGAGGTCATGTTGTTGAACAACGATGAACCTACGAGCTATGGAGAAGCGATGATGGGCCCGGATTCCAAGAAATGGTTAGAGGCCATGCAATCCGAGATGGGATCCATGTAAGAAAACAAAGTATGGGCTTTGTAAGTATTACCTGAAGGGCGAAAGGCCATTCAGAACAAATGGATCTTTAAAAGGAAGACGGACGCGGACGGTAATGTCACCGTCTATAAAGCTCGACTTGTGGCAAAGGTTTTTTCACAAGTTCAAGGAGTTGACTACGATGAGACTTTCTCACCCGTAGCGATGCTAAAGTCTGTTGGAATTATGTTAGCAGTTGCTGCATTTTTCGATTATGAAATCTGGCAGATGGATGTCAAAACATCGTTTCATTAACGGTATCCGTGAGGAAAGGTTGTATGTGATACAACCGGAAGGTTTTGTCAGTTCTAAGGATGCTAAAATATATGCAAGCTCCAGCGATCCTTCTATGGACTGGAGCAAGCATCTCGGAGTTGGAATATACGCTTTGATGAGGTGATCAAAGTTTTTGAGTCTATACAACGTTTATGAGAAACTTGTATTTACAATAAAGTGAGTGGGAGCACTATAGAATTTCTGATAAGTATATGTGGATGACATATTGTTGATCGGAAATGATGTAGAATTTCTGGAAAGCATAAAGGGTTGTTTGAAAAGGAGTTTTTCAAAGGAAAACCTGGAATGAAGCTACTTAAATATTGGGCATCTTGATCTATAGAGGTAGATCAAGACGTCTGATAAAACTTTCAATGAGTACATACCTTGACAAGATTTTGAAAGAGTTCAAAATGGATCAGTCAAAGAAAGAGTTCTTGCCTGATTTGTAAGGTGTGGAGTTGAGTGAGACTCAAAGCTCGACCACGGCAGAAGAAAGAGAAAGGACGAAGGTCGTCCCCTATGCCTTATCCATAGGCTCCGTATAGTATGCCATGCTGTGTACCGCACCTGTGTGTGCCTTGCCATGAGTTTGTCAAGGGGTACAAGAGTGATCCAGGAGTGGATCACTGGACAGCGGTCAAGATTATCCTTAGTAACTAGAAGACTAAGGAAATATTTCTCGATTATGGAGGTGATAAAGAGTTCGCCGTAAAGGGTTACGTCGGTGCAAGCTTTAACACCTATCCAGATGACTCTGAGTAGCAATCCGGATACGTATAGTGGAGCAGCCATTTGGAATAGCTCCAAGTGGAGTGTGGTAGCAGTGTCTACAGTATGACATAGAGATTTGCAAAGTACACACGGATCTGAATGTCGCAGACCCATTGACTAAAGACCTCTCTCACATGCAAAGCATGATCGAACCCCAGAACTCATTGGGTGTTAGATTCATAACAATGTAAATCACATGGTGATGTGAACTAGATTATTGACTCTAGTGCAAGTGGGAGACTGTTGGAAATATGCCCTAGAGGCAATAATAAATTGGTTATTATTATATTTCCTTGTTCGTGATAATCGTTTATTATCCATGCTATAATTGTATTGATTGGAAACTCAAATACATGTGTGGGTACATAGACAACACTGTGTCCCTAGTATGCCTCTAGTTAACTAGTTCGTTGATCAAAGATGGTCAAGGTTTCCTGGCCATAGACATGAGATGTCATTTGATAACGGGATCACATCATTAGGAGAATGATGTGATGGACAAGACCCAAACTATAAACATAGCATATGATCGTGTCAGTTTATTGCTATAGTTTTCTGCATGTCAAGTATCTGTTCCTATGACCATGAGATCATGCAACTCACTGACACCGGAGGAATACCTTGTGCGTATCAAACGTCACAACGTAACTGGGTGACTATAAAGATGCTCTACAGGTATCTCCGAGGGTGTCTGTTGAGTGGGCATGGATCAAGACTGGGATTTGTTACTCCGTGTGACGGAGAGGTATCTCAGGGCCCACTCGGTAATACAACATCACAATAAGCCTTGCAAACAATGTGACTAAGTGTTAGCCATGGGATCTTGTATTACGGAACGAGTAAAGAGACTTGCCGGTAACGAGATTGAAGTAGGTATAGATATACCGACGATCGAATCTCGGGCAAGTAACATACCGAAGAACAAAGGGAACAGCGTACGGGATTAACTGAATCCTTGACATAGAGGTTCAACCGATAAAGATCTTCGTAGAATATGTAGGAACCAATATGGGCATCCAGGTCCCGCTATTGGTTATTGACCGTGGAGGTGTCTCGGTCATGTCTACATAGTTCTCGAACCCGCAGGGTCTGCACACTTAAGGTTCGGTGACGTTTTGGTATAGTAGAGTTATGTATGGTGGTGACCGAAGGTTGTTCGGAGTCCCGGATGAGATCCTGGACGTCACGAGGAGCTCCGGAATGGTCCGGAGGTAAAGATTGATATATAGGAAGTCCTGTTTTGGTCACCGGAAAAGTTTCGAGTACTTCGGTAGTGTACCGGGAGTGCCGGGGGCCATCGGGAGGGGTGTCTCGACCCAAAGGACCTCATGGGCTGTGGGAGGAGTCAAACCAGCCCCTAGTGGGCTGGCCGAACCCCTCACTAAGGCCCATGCGGCTAGGGGTGGGGAAAACCCAAAGGTGGAAAGGTGGAAAGGGTTTCCAAGTGGAGAGGAGGAATCCTACTCCTAGTAGGATTGGAGTAGGACTCCTCCACCTCCAATTTCGGCCAACCCTTGAGGGTTTGAGGCTGCCTCCTCCCCTCCCTCCTATATATACTAGAAGATTTAGAGGGGAGAGCTAACCCTAATTGCCACGTGCTCCCTCTACTTCCTCTAGATCGTTTTCTCCTTTAGTCTAGTTTCGGCGGTGCTTAGGCGAAGCCCTGCCGGAATAGTTCCACCACCACCGCCGCCGCGCCGTCGCGCTACCGGAGAACTCATCTACCTCTCCACCCCCTCTTGCTGGATCAAGAAGGCGGAGATCGTCATCGAGCTGTACGTGTGCTGAACGCGGAGGTGCCGTCCGTTCGGCGCTAGATCGGAAGGACCGTGATCAGGATCGCGGGACAGATCGTGATGGGATCGCGGGATGGATCGTGATTGGATTGCGAGATGGATCGTGATGGGATCGCGGGACGCTCGGCGATTTGGATCGCGAAGACGTTCGACTACATCAACCGCGTTTCTTAACGCTTCCCGCTTAGCGATCTACAAGGGTATGTAGATCCACTCTCTCTCTCGTAGATGCTCATCACCATGGACAGATCTTGCGTGTGCGTAGGAAAGTTTTTGTTTCCCATGCAACGTTCCCCAACAGGATCATGGCAAAAGGTCACTATGAATTTCATTAAGGCACTTCCCAAATCTGATGGATATACAATCATATTAGTAGTGGTGGATCGATTTAATAAATATGCACATTTATTCCTATCAAACTTCCATTTTCTGCTACGGTAGGGGCCAAAGCATTTCTGAGTAGAGTTTTGAAGTTACATGGGCCTCATACAACTGTGTCTGATAGAGATAAAATCTTCACTAGAATTTTTTGGAAAGATTTGTTTAAACCATGGGATACAAAGTTCACATGAGTACTTCTTACCACCCCAGACTCACGGCCAAAGTGAAAGAGTGAACCAATGTTTGGAAATGTTTTGCAGGGTTATGCATGATACTCCTTCTACGTGGAATGCCTCGCTACCTCGAGCTGAATCTTGCGATAAAACTAATTACCACACTACTTCGGAGTGCTCTCCTATCAAAGCATTGTATGGTTATAAGCCTACCTATGGGGCCTTTTCTTCTATACTGTCTTTTGATAATGTGGATGTGGAGCAATGGTTAAGGGATCATCAATACCATTCATCTCTCCTCAAGGTCATCTTCTCTAAGCTGAAGCAAAATTGAAAGGATATGCTGATCCACATTGGTCACCTCGTTCATTAGCTGTAGGGTCTATGGTTTATCTCAAACTGCAACCCTATGCTCAATACTCAATTGCGAACAAACCTTGTGCAAAGTTAGCTTACAAGTTTTATGGCCCATTTGAAATACTAGATTGTATTGGACTAGCGTGTTACAAGTTGCATTTGCCACCGGAAGCATTGATTCATCCAGTGTTTCATGTCTCTTAGTTCGAAGAAAACATACAGGATCACACTCATGTGTTCTCCACATTGCATGCCCCGGTGGATTATCTACTTTCAATGTGGTGCCCTAAGCAATTGTTGACCGGAAGCTTCTAAATAGGGATGACAGAGATCTATTGCAGGTTTTGATATGGTGGACGATACTGTCTGAGGAAGCGGTCACTTGGGAGAACTATGAGACACTAAAGAAACATTATCGACATGCACGACATGTGAACTAGATCTCAAGGCGTCCACAATGTTAGCACCAACCCTGCGTGATGAACCTAACCAGCTCAGGTACATGCGATCGCCAAGGGAAGGCGCAGATGCTTCAGCTTAAACATGAGTCCAGCATGGGCCAAATGGGTCGTGTAGTGTGTGTGGGCTGTGACAGTGAGCGGTAGTTGTTGGGGTTGGTTTAAATAGCAAAGTGTGGTGATGGTGGTGGTTGTGTGTGTGTGTGTGTGTGTGTGTGTGTGTGTGTGTGTGTGCCTCTCTCTTATTCCCTCTCGTCAGACCCCCCTTCCCTCTCATGTATCTTCTTCTTCCTCAAGACTTCTCCCAAACTTGTACCTCTGATCTAAGTGTCAACTATTACTATATACTTACATGTCGATTATGATCCGTGGTGTGTGGACATCACATTGTGGGGGATCGGTTCCCGAGGGACCAGGTTGTAATTTATGTTCTCTGCATGGTGCTTTATACCACTTTATCTTTAATATAAGATCCGGGGTCTTTTCGCAAAAAAGTACTCTGTAACCACATTTAAAAACATTTTGTACAATTCTCCATTTAACCTATTTGTATACCTTTAATGGGAATTTTGCAAGAAGTGATAGCAAACAGAAAGGATTTATAGAAATCATACGAATTAAAATCTAAAAATTCCAAAAAAAATCTATCCAAATAAATCCTTAGTCATAGATGCATGTAACTTGGACTTCACCCATTTTTGGACCTACATTTGTTGGACACCAAACTTTATAGCGGTTTCAACAAGAGATTCTAGCTGGAGAAATATCCAAATGGAACCCCCCCACCTTGTGTGGAAACACGGAAACTAAATCGTGAACTCTAGGATGAGAACACACCTGGCTTAGATCATTGCATCATCGGATATCTGCTCTTTTATCTTACCATTAAAGATGTATTTACATTGCATACTTTCTTTTCTATTTTATATATACTTCCTCCGTTACAAACGTTTTTTACACTATAATAGTGTCAAAAATGCTCTTATATTATGGGACGAATAGAGTAAAAATCAAATCATACACATCCATCACAACTTGACACACCTGCCTACCATGTCCTCCTCCTTCGTAGCACCATAATCTGGATGCTTGCTTACCCCTCGGCATCCATCAGACTCGACACACCTACCTACCAACCAACCATGCATGGAAAAAGAATTTGCATTGTACTATTATCCTATTTATATTCAATAAATATTTTACAACTATAGACAACCAAATACCCCTTCCGTTTCTTTGTACTCCGCATATAAGATTTGTGTCAAGCCAAACTTTACGAAGTTTGACCAAATTTATTTTAAGAAATATGAACACATACAATACCAAATATATACAATATGAAACTACAATGTATAAATAATCTAATGATATTGATTTGGTATTGTGAATGTTGATATTTTTTTTCTATAAATTTGATCAAAGTAGAGATATTTTGACTTTAGACAAAGGTTATATGCGGACTAAAAAGAAACGGAGGGAATACAATAAGTTCTATGTATTTTAAATTTTGGTTCACATGTTATTAGTCTAAATATTTTTATTTCACATCATTAAATTGCATTAAAATGTATTGCAACTAATTCCACGCAGCAACGCGTGGGGTATCATCATTTACATAAACACTTTGTAATTTGCTCGGCTGTAACGGGTTGACATTCGCGAAATATAATCCATACTACAATTCAGCTGAGGATTCCCTCTCCACTTTAAAAAAGAACTCTGCATAATTTCCGTAAATAAAAAAAGGAACTCCGCATAATTCCCATGCATCATTCCACATCGGCACAACAACAAGATGACATCCGATGCTTGCAGTACAACTAGCCAATTGAAGACACAACACCACGCAGCCGATAAGCTCTAAACGGCGGGTGCCGCATGGACCACGGTTTTCAGAAGACACATGCCATTTTCCGGCGACGTACGGCAGTCCCCATGGGCCATGGTCTCCCTCCGATCCAGAGAACCGGAGCCTGCTGCTACGGACGGACAGCGACGGCACTCCCGCTCATCGCGCGCCGCGCGTGGCATCCGATCGACGACGATGCCACCACCACCACGACCGGTGCGTTCGGTTGGGTCGGGGCGGCGTACGTGGAGGCCCCCGCCGCCGTCGGTAGAGGTTTGGTCCAGACCCCGCCGTTAACCCGCCTGGGGCCCTGCACGGAAGTCGGCTACCCGCCTTTTCGCCGGCTACCCCCTTCGTGCTCTATCCACTGCCGCCGCGAATCACGAGCCGTCGCCGTGGCACGGACGGGCGGCGCTCCTGTTTCGGATGCCCGGGCTCGTTGGTTTCTGAAAGACTCCAGGATTCCTTCACTCCCAGCGAAGGCAACAGAGCACCTGGACTCCTTGAAAGATTCCAGAAGCAGCAAATTCTCAAGGCCCCTGCCAACTTGAACCTTTACGAGTTACGACAACCAAGTGGCACAGTAACAAGTATCTAAAGCAGGATCCGTCGCGCATGCATGAACTGCATGCAACTGGGTAGGTAACTGGCCAACTGGACTAGTTGAAGATACAGTTGAATTGCAGTCTACGGACGTCGAGCAACGAGTGAAATGAGCCGTCAGGAATTCAAAACGGGGAAGAACCGAATCGTGTGATCGGCATGCGACGGTGACGGGTGATTGCTGGTTTAACCGATGGCTCGTGTCCATCGCTGTTTGGCCAACTTTGGCGAAGGGGTACTTTATTCTGTGATGGTTGATTGCCACTTGAGGAGTGGAGTCATATTACGCGTTGCTCGTGTCTGGCCTTTACCATGTCAATCAAAAAAAGAAAAAGAAAAAGTTTGGAAATAGCTGGTTGTTGTTGCTGCATGTGCTTGTCCCGTCTTGCAGCTATAGCTGGTTGAGTAGTACTACTCCAGTGCGCAGGAACCTTTTCCTCTTTTTTTTCTAAATTGTGAATTTCATCTCGATTAAATCATTCACGTCCTTGCAAAAACACCCTTACAAACTTAAAGATACATCTACCCTTACAAAATTTAAAGATACATCTAGATGCCTAGGGCAGCGAAGTGTTCTCCCTCCTGCATCCACCATCGATGCCTTTGACAAACTGGTCGAAACTTAGAAGCTTGTAGAAGCCGCGGATGTAAAGTTGTCGATATAGACCAAAAGACACCGACGGCCGCGATCTACGTAGCAAGTCATCGCACGAGAGAAGAAAACACCGTAGAGGGAATGTACAATGCCAGTTTCCAATAGACAAAGCCGGAACACAAATTTCACACTCTCCAACGAGGTCGAGGCTGGGCATTCTTACTGCTTGGAATGGTTATATTTTCTAGGGCCGAAAAGAATTTGAAAATAAGTATTTTTTGTCCATGCAACTCACATCAGTTCACTCAGGAGAAACATAGATTCTTAGAAATATTTATGGGCCATGTGTGCACAAGAGGAAAAGTTGGAATTTCTTGACTGGTTTCATAACATTCAAACCCCAGACGATGTTAACTGGCTAATATTGGGAGACTTCAATTATATTAGGTACCCCGATGTAACAGCCCGGAATCGACGCTCCAGAAGATTCCCGTTTTATGTCCTTTCTCGTCGTGTGATTCGAGTAGTTGTTGCATTCATCATCGCATCATTCGCATCATCTTGCATAGCATCGTCACTCGTTTTCGAAAACTTGCATCCGTTCGTAGATGCCGGTTCTCTCCGTTCGTGTCGTCGACCGTTTCGAGTCCAACCACACACGCACGCGCCCGCGGCATAAAAAAATATCGTTTTAAAAGCGTGCGAAAAATATTCTCGGATTGGGTCGAAACTTGGCATACGGTCTTGTTATATTGTAGGTAGACCGCCTGCCAAGTTTCGTCGCAATCAGAGGTCGTTTGATACCCGAACGGTCGACCGTAGCGGCACCGTCATCGGTTTATATTGTCGGACGTTTCGGTTTCTAAAACTCTGTGCCGGGCCGCACCACTTCTCTCTTCTCAGCCCACACCCCCTCTACACAGCCCACCGCAGCCCACCTAAACCTCCCCCCGCGACCAGAGCCGTCCGATTACGATCGAACGGCTCGAATCGCCCTCAAACCCTCAAACCCTAGCCCCCTTACTATATATAGACACCCTCTAGTCCATTTTTGGCCAGCCCTAGTCAAACCCCAGCCTCCCCTAACCTCCAGCCGCATCCCACCTCGAAATCCGTGCGCCGCCAGCCCGCATCCGCCACTTGGCGCCGCCGCCGCCGTCGTTTCGGCCAACCGCAGCGCGCCACGTCACCCTGAGCCGCCCCCGCGGCCAATCGGGAGCTGCCACGCAGCCCTCAGCCAGCATCCCACCGTGCGGGCCGCCCGAGCCCATCGCAGCAACCGCCGGCCGGCTCCCCCGAGCCAGCCCGACCTGCAGCTGCCCGCTCGCTCCTGCGGCCGCCCCTCGCGGGAGCTCGTCGCCGGGGTCCCCGCGCTCGACCCCGCCATATCCGCGCCCCTGTCCTGCTGCGCCCCGCCGGCCGTCGCGGCACGCCTGCAGCACCGACGCCATGGCCGCCTCCCGGAGCTCCCTCGCCGGATCTCCGTCCTCGCTCGTCGCCAGTCGACCAAACCCCGCCGGACCTCGCCGCTGCCGGGAACGGGATCCCCGCCCCCGGATCCGTTGAGTCCGGCCATCCCAGGAGCCCCGTCGCCTCCAAGCCGCGCCGGCAGCCTCGCCGTCGATCCAGGCCGGCCCTGCCCTCCTCGATCTAGGCGGGATCGGGAGGCAGATGCCGCCGCGTTGACCGGCCTCGCCAGTCGCGTGGGCCCTGTGGCCTCCCCGGCCCAGCTCGCCTCCCCTCGGCCCGTTTCAGTTCTGGTCCACGAGGCCCAATGTAAGCACCCTGTCCAGCCACGAATATGACTAGTCCTCGGAATTTCTTATCATGTTGCATATTGTGAGGCTTGTAACTTGGTGCTCGGTTGTCCGTTTGATATGATCAAAATATGTAGGAGTATCTAGAGTTTGTGCTCTACATGATGGTTCCACTTGCATGCATAATAGGATGCATTTAGCTGCTGTAAATTGTGTTGCAAAAGTGCATCATGTCGTAGTTTGCGAATCTGTTATTTTATTCAATGTTGTGTGGATGATTGCAACTCAACCGTAGGCCTTTTGCATGTGATGTCTTCATGAGAATTGCCCTATGTGATGTCTATTTTCATGCCATTCCTCTGGTTGCTAGGTAGGACTTCATTAACATGTAAATTTCCTGCTCTCAAGTAGCCATCGCGTTAAAACTGAAATCTGTTAACGAAGAGTTCCGTTTTGTGAGCATCATATTAAGCAATCCATGACCCGTATGAACATGTGCCAATGGTATGTTTTGTTGTGTGTCATGTCTTCTTGCTGTTGGTGTCCTTGCCATGGTCATAGAGGGTAGTTATGCTACTGTTATTGCCATGCCTACATGCCTAATCAAACTGCAGTTTTGGGAGATGGTGAAAGTCTGAAACTGTTATTTTGTTGCCATGTTGCCATGTGATTTGCTATTGATCTAGGAGTCTTTTCTGGTTGCTCCCAAGGAGTCTTTTGTTAAGCATGTTGTTGTCTACCTGGTTGTCCCATTTGTTGCCATGTATAGGATTTGCATCATAGTTATTTCTGTTGTCCAACATGCCAATCTGTTAAAAACTGTTGCACATGTCTACTCTAATTTTCACCAAGTCTGAGAATCTGTTTTCTTCAAAATGCCATATTGTGTTGATGCTAGTCATGATTCTATGCATAATTAGACCTTGCCACCATGGAATGAATTGTAGTGCATCATGTCCTCTACCTTGCTGTTAAGTTTCATGCCAATATATAACTTGTAGCATATAGTTTTACTGCTGCTAATATGCCTTCGTGAAAAACTGCTATGCTAAAAAACTGTGATTTTCACTAAGTCCTAATCTGCTATATTTTGTTGCCATGTTGTGAGCTTCCTACCATGTGATCCATGACTCTTTTGAGTATGTTATGTGAAGATGAAATGAAGTGTGTGTTATATGCTACTACCCCATGCTTAGTTTGTGCATTTTAGAATCTTGTAGCTTGTTGTTTTCATGTGTGCAATATGCTATGTTGCAGTTTTGGGCAGATTTTGAATAAAACTTGTGTTGGTTATTGTGGTTGAACCGTAGCTCCGTTTTTAACATGTCATATATGAAACTTGCCTAGAATTTCATGTAGTTTCATAATATCTTGCTGAATTCATGATTTGAAATGTTTGTGGTTGTAATTTTCATGCATTTTGCATTCATGTCATGTTCATCTTGTGAAGGTCATATCTTTTAGACCGTAGCTCCGTTTGGGATGTTCCATATATGTAAACCGACTAGAATGACGTGTAGAATTGCATGGTATACTTTATTTTCCTGTTCAATAAATATAAAACATGATTAGTTCAGATCTGGACCAATCTCGAAATTAACATATGGGGTCGTCTCGGAAATGCTATATGTTGTTTCCGGTCTCATTTAAGATGCCTAGATAGTGTAGTTTAATTATGCTTCACCTCTTGCCATGTTGAACAACATTTATTATTGTCATGTACCTAAATGAGAGTGAACTAAATATTCGAATGTGGAGTTTTGTCAATATGCAACTCGTTGCATATTGAGCTCTACTTAATGTGTAGAAGTTGATTGTTGTGTTTGCCATGTCATGCATAACATGCATCATATTTGAAGTGCATCATGTCATGCATATGTCGTGGTGTATCGTATGTTGATTGTTTGTTCCGGATTGCTTCTTCTCGATAGAGTTCCAAAAGCGTTCGGAGTGTGAGGATTCGTTTGACTACGTTGGCTCATCTTCTTCACGGATTTGTTCTTCTTCCAAGCGGGATCTCAGGCAAGATGACCATTTCCCTGGATACCATTACTATCATTGCCATGCTAGATGTCTCGTTTCTATCGCTTGTCTCGCTACCTACCACTTATATGTCAAGCCTCCAAATTGCCATGAAAAGCCTCTAACCCTTCCACATCCCAGCAAACCTTTGTTTGGCTATGTTACCGCTTGCTCAGCCCTTCTTATAGCATTGCTAGTTGCAGGTGCAATTCTTTCCATGTGCAACATGGACATTTTTTTGTCATATATTGTTAACTTCCAAACGTTCGGTAGTTTGCATCAGGTCCGAACGAGCGATAAGTTGCCTCCTGGCTCCAGTGCGCTCTACCTTCGTATCGTCCGAATTCTTTTTTCTCAAAAAAGTGCAGCCATGAGATTCGAACGTTGCACCTGTTGCATGCGTTGCCCTCCTGGTAACCACCACAGCTAAGTGCATTTCATGATTAAAGGTACGTTAGTTTTCTTGTTATCGCACCACTGTTCCTTTGCATCTACAGCCAACAAAGTAGGCTATAATTTTGGTGTGTGGTGCCTTGGACTCGAACCTGAGTCTCTAGTAACTAATGTCAACTCCTACGGTAGACTTAAACGGACGTCCGTTTTATCCAGATCTCGTCCATTTGCGTCTAGAAATTGGACGTCCGTGTCCGGCTTTTGTCCGAGTCGCCCAACGCGGCAGACTGGCCCAAAAAATATCCGGTCGCCCCTCACCTCGCTCGTCCACGTCTCTCCATGTGCCACAGCTCGTGTCGCCCTGCCCCACCCCGTAGTTGTCGCCGCAGCCCCGCCCTGTAGCCGTCGACCCGCGGCTCATGCCTCCTCGCCCCGACACGTAGCTCGCGCTGCCCCGCCATGCCCTGCGCAGGCCCGCGTGTTGTACTTCGTCGATCCGTGGCTCGGCAGCGAGTACGACGAGGGGGAGATGCGGCGGGTGCTGCTGGTGGGCTCGCTCAGCCCGCTCAAGCTCGTTGTGTGCCCGCCCATGCTCGCCAGCGCGACTGCCGCACCCGTCAACGCCCACACAAGCTTGCGAGCGCACCCACCGTGGTTGACCCCGCCCGCGCATGCCGTGCCCGTCCGCTTGCCGGCTCCCGCCCCTACCGATGCACTGCTCGACGTGCTCACCCGCGCCCGACTGCCCTTCGCCCGCGCCCGCTAGTGTACTAATATGAGTTTCTATAAGAAATTGAACCAACGATATCATGGTCCCAATTACTTTAAGTTGTGCACCCAAATTTGCTCATTTACACATGGCAACTTACGTATAAATATCATGGCAACTTGACATGAGGGATTTTTGGGTTGAAACATACCTCGGTAACTTCTGTGCAAATGGCATGGTAATTTGTGCATCGGGACCCGATAATTTACGTATAAATGTCATGGTAACTTCGACCGGGGGTGAAATTTTTATTAAAACATCTCCCCGATAATTTATGTGTAAAAAACACGGTAATTTCTGCATGACAACTCTGATAACTTAGGCACAAACACCACGACAACTTTGACCTGAAAGAAAAAAGTTGTCAAAAATGTACCCCGGAACTTTTTGTTTTAAACATCATGGTAATAACGCATCATATACATGATAACTTAGGTACAAACACCATTATAACTTGGACCCCGAGGAAAAATTGTTGAAAAATGACTCCGGGGATAAAAGTTTGTTGAAAAACATACCCTGATAACTTGTGTGTAAATAACATGTTAATATACATACAACAAAGCTGATAACTTATTTAATCCAGACGTGGTAACTTTTTGATCAGGGAAAAATGTTGTGAAAATATCTTCCAAGTCCCAATAACTCATGTGTAAATAACATGATAATACACACACATCAGAGCTGTTAACTCATATACAAATATCACGGTAACTTTTTGACCGAGGGAATGGAATTGTTGAAAAACATACCTCGATAACTTTTATGCAACATGGTAATATACACAACAAAGCTTATAACTCACTGCAAACATCATAATCACTTTTTGACCCTGAGATCAAAATTTGTTGAAAACATACCCCGAAAACTTTTGTGTAAATAACATGGTAACTTATGTATGACCGACATGATAACTTACGTAGCCCAGATGTGATAACTTTTGGTCCAAAAAAAGTCATCAGAACATATCAACATGGGATCTAGTTTCGAAGATCTCGTCGAGACGATTTTTTTTGTGAAGACGGTTTTTCAATCACAGCGACGGTTTGAGCTACAAAACATTTTGAAGTTTGAAAAAAGAAAGAATCTATGATGACATCAGCTTTTCGTCCTTTAGTGCATATATGCATGTAATTAGAGAAAGAAGTGTACGTGAAAGGAAAATTAGTCATTCTAATACATGCATGTATATAATTAGAGTGAAATAAGAATTGTTCTTGCCTATTGCTAAAATCCGAACGTTTGGTAGTTATAAAGGTCCATCACAATATTATTGCTATTTAATTTAATGCACATATATACTTGGTAAAGGGTGGAAGACTTGGCCTTTTGCTCGGTGTTTTGTTCCACTCTTGCCGCCGTAGTTACTTGTGTACCGGTGTTATGTTCCATATTGAGCGCTCCTAACATGCTCGGGGTTGTTATGGGGACCCCCTTGACTTTCGTTTTAGGATAAAACTCATCTGGCAAGGCCCAACATTGGTACTACATTTGTTCAACATAATAATACTGAACACCGTTAGTAATGCATAGGGAGTTAGCGCTACCCGCGGATTAATCAACATAATACGCGGGGGGAGGGGGGGTGCAGTGCTGATGGTGTTGGTCCCGAATGGGCTGCCTGCGGGGCCGCCTCGAGGAAACTCGGGGATTGGTTTTCCCCGTAGCTAGTCCCATTCGGTCGTGTCCTGAGAACGAGATACGCGGCTCCTATCGGGTTCGTCGACACGTCAGGTGGCCTTGCTGGATTTGTTTTACCTTTCTCGAACGTCTTGTGCGAGGAATTCCGAGAATACTTCGGGCTATCTCGAGGTTGCGGTTTTCCTACGGAATTTCCTAGGAGATCACGGGATTCGTGGTCGAGGTTATTCCCACGGCGTGTGGTTAGTTTATAATGGATGAGTTGGAGCACCCCTGCAGGGTTAAATCTTTCGGAAAGTCATGCCCGCGGTTACGTGGCAACTTGGAAACTTTGTTTAGCACCCGGTCATAGCAAACTTGAAGTAAACTCAAATAAAATACACCAACCGTGTGCGTAACCGTGACTGTCTCTTCTCGTGATTTCTGAACCGAGAGAGAACACGGTGGGGTTATGGTTGTTCGTAAGTAGGTGTTCAGGATCTCTTAGAGATCATTACTAGTTCACGTCCATTTATGCGACGATCATCCCCCCTTATTCTTGTACCCGTAAGTTAGCCACCCAAATAAATGCTTAGTGCTTGCTGCAGCCTCACCACTTAACCATATCTCACCCATTAAGCTTTAATAGTCTTGATACCCTTGGAAATGAGATTGCTGAGTCCCTGTGGCTGACAGATTACTACAACAACAGTTGCAGGTACAGGTAATGCGATAATTTGACATGAGAGCGATGCTTGTTTTTTGGATTTGGAGTTCTTCTTCTTCATCGATCTAGGATGGGTTCCAGGCGGCAGCCTGGGATAGCAAGGATGGGTGTCATTTATCGTTTGTTTTCGTCCGTAGTCGGACCCTGCTCTTCTGTATGATGTTTGGATATGTTGTTGTATTGATGAGATATTGATGTAGCTTGTGGCGAGTGTAAGCCAATTCCATATACTCATCTCTTCTTTACATGTACTTGTAATGATATCCATTCTTGCGAAAACGACGAGATGCGCTTATATCCCTGTCGAGGCCCTCGAGCCAAAATAAGGATAGGATCGCATCTTGGGCATTACACCCGATAACAGGAACAAGGAAGGAGGAAATTTGCAAGAGATGTTACAATTTAATGAGGGTATCAACAATCTGGGTCTTGTTGAAATCCCCCTCAAGGGCATGAATTACGCGCAGAGCAATATGCAAATAGCACATCTTCTTGAAAATGATTGTTTTTTCTCCTCATAAGCTTGGACCATTGCATATCCCAACACCCAAGTTACTGCGGTATCAAAGCCTATCTCAGATCACACCCCTTCCGCAAAACTGGAACAAACATTCCCAAATCCAAGCTTTTCAGATTTGAAAAATTCTGGTTGGAACATAGTGACTTTAAGGAGGTAGTTAAAAATATTTGGTCTCAAGATGTGCAAGAGCATGACAGTGCAAAAAGAATCACAACAAAGTTCAAAAGGTTGAGGAAAGGCTTAAAGATTTGGTCTAGAAGTTTACCAAACTTGTCTACCCCTATCAAAGCATGTAATGAGTATATTCTGCTCTTTGATCTTATGGAGGAATTTAGACCCTTGAACAATGAGGAATGGAATGGCAGATGCATAGTAAATGAGCATTAATTCAAATTACTTTTATTTCAAAGAACATACTCGAGGCATAGGACAATTATAAGAGGGGTAAAGTTGGGGGATGAAAACATAAAATTATTTCAAACAAAAGCAATAATCAAGTATAGAAAGAATCACATTAACTCTCTAGTGGAAGAGATTGGGCAAGAAGTAACATATCATCAAGTCAAAGCTGTTTTCAGTGCCTCCGATCGGTTTCACTCAGACTCACCGACGGTGTGCAAGTATATATATAGCGCGCGAACGGTTCACCTAAAAATTCCTTCAAATGGAACCTTCCCGCACCTCGCCTCTGCCGTCGTTTGGATCGCCAGATCATCACCGTTGTCTCCCGCGAGCTCTCGCCACAGGATTCCATCGTCGTCGTTGGCAATCTCCACCGTTATCGCCGTCGTAGAGTATTGTCCCCAAGTTAGGGTACGGATACAATCTTTTTGTGCTTCCTCAATCCAGTTCTTAGCAGAAAAACTTGCGCATTATCTTGCCACTTGTGTACGATATCTATTCATCGATAAAATTCATAGATGTTAGAGTTAGAGCAAAAAGGTTAGGGTTAGGGTCTCGCTGTCTCTACATCGGACTAACCGAGTGAACATGCTTCGGTGCCACCAAGTCGGCTTAGGCCATTGCACAGAGTACACCTTGGTCTGACCCGAACGTACTCACTCGATGTGAGCGAATCACATTTCTGAACTTCCATATGCACCTCGGAGGAACCGAGTCACATAGTCGGCGCCACTGAAACATGTGACCAAGTTTCTGTTGTTACCTCAGAATTTTCGAAATAGTTCAATTTGTGATACCGAATTGCAGACAAAGAGAACCTAAACTTGACTTTTGAACTCCAATTTTTTTGCAAAAACCTCTGTATTTTTTTATCCTCGTATTGCTTATTCCCATCTATTGTATTCACAGGGTCAGCTTGCCAAGATGTCAGGGTGAGATGATAGTGAGAACATAGTTGCAGATGATGTTGAGCTTAGTGTAGGCACTAGTCATGAGAGCAGTTCCGATTTAGATCCAGGCACTCCCAGTTCTCATGAACTTCCTGATGTGTAATATTTTTACACTCATTTCACCCTTGTTTAAACTTAGTTATTTCACTAAAAGATAGATATTCGCTCCGATATTGCCACTAATGACTAATGAATGCAAAGGATTTCACAAATCCTCTCTTTAATGTTTTTCCAAAGGAAATGGGCTAAAAAGGGAAGAAATCACGTGGAGGAATGGAAAGGAAGGAAAATGAAGGAAGAATCAACCAACAGGAAGCGTCTGTGAAGAAACAGAGCAAAAGACGACGTCCCATACACGCGCACACGCCCGTATGAGCGGACGTTTGGCATGGAAACCGAGGCAGCTTGTCTACCTAAACAACTTTTATAAAGGGGACCCCATCGAAATGTCAACAGAACAGCACCGAGCTCAACCAAAACCTCTTCATCATCTTCATCACCCACAAACCCTAGCCGCCGCCATTTCCATCTCCATAGCCATCTCCACCATGATAGTGCTCTCTCATATAGCTCATACTTGTAATCGTGCATCGCACAAGGTATCAATTGTAAGCCATATTGCAATCAATCAATCCCAAGATGTGTTCTTCAATGTTTTCTTCTTGTGATCTGATCTCCATGTGTGAATAGTTCGGTAAGGTATGGGTTGAGGCATGAGCCTTGAAATCCCGGGTATTTGTTGAGGGGACCAATGGAAGTCTTTGACATAACGTCCCGTATATGTGAAATAAAATTGCTTCATGAAGTGTCTCTTGTCTTGTCTGTGATCTTCATCCCTGCAGGTACCCAAGATCATGGAGATTGAGCATTGATGAGGCCAGTAGCAAGGAGACCGTTAAGTGTTATACCGAACATCGGTGACAGTAAGGTTTAGTAGGGTAACATGGATCATATCCTTGGGGATTCATGAGGTGTAGGCATTAAACACCCAATGCTTTTATCTGATTTGATTATCTTAATTATTGGGACAACCCCGCGAGACGGATAGGGCCTTCGGTAGGACAACTGATTCTTGATGCAGGACTCGTGTCGGTCAAGATGTTATTTGAACACATCCCCCACTTTGATATGAAACAAGCACATCTTGACGGGTGACTTCTCGGGCACAAACTAATATCCTTTTTTATCCCAACGCAAATACATGGTTTTAAGCATTAAGACCTCACCTATACCTATTTTTATTATAAGTGTTTGAATCACAATTTGCTTGCTGATCCAGTCAAAAGCTGGGTTTGACACTTTGGCAAAAGCTTGCTAGAGACCATTGCTTCAAGGGAATCTTCCTCTCGTGGGTTCGATGCCCAGGGTCACCTCTGGGGAAATAGTTGCGGGATACCCTTTTATGTTCTAACACCGGATCAATAAAAAGGAGATATCACTTACTAAGGCAGTAACCTATACCAGGAAGAAAAGGACCTCAGCTGAAGAGGACCCAGACTTTATAGCTGTTGATGCATCTTCCAGGAGGAAGGTTGTGAGCAAGGAGTATGGCACTTCTGACAAGGAAAGAGTAGTTGCTCAAAAGGTGTTAGCCTCCACGACAACAAAGAGAGGAATTGCTTTGACACATATTGTTGCAGGTAGTTCAACTCCAGGGCAATCAAAGTCAAAGCCCAAAAGGAGGGAAAGGAAATAGGTATCTCATGTTTTCTTCAGGAGATCATCCATGCGTATTGATGAGCCAGCTGTTGCTGCTGCTGCTGAGGACCCAAATGAGGATGAAGAAGAAGAGGAGGAGGAAACTCAAGTGTCCAAGCCACCTCCCAAAAGACAAAGGAATATGTTAGCAGCAAAGTTGTCAGAATCGAGATTCCGAATCAGATCGGAGCTCCGTTGGTAGGATCGTGAGTCATAGAATCATAACTATCAGGATCGTAGAAACTTAGATTCTATGAGCAAAATCATAGAATCGGAGGGGCTAGTTTGGATCGTAAAGTCGTAAGATTCTAAGACTTGAGTCGCGATTTTGACAACCTTGGTTGGCAGATGTTATGCCAAAGACTGCACCTCTAGCTACCAAGGCCAAGACTGCTGCAAAGGCCAAAAGCGGGACCACTACTAGCATGCCTGCATCATAGAAGAACAAGGCCCTCGTGCCTGAAAGAGATGAAGAAGAAGCCTCAATGCATCTCAAGAAAATCAGACCATTCATGCATACTAATGATGATACACATACAGAGGTAGAAGATATGAACAAAAGGAAGGACAAAGGACCAAGGAGATGGAGTACTTCAGATCCATATGCTATCAAGAGGAGGACCATTGTAGACTACCGATTCCACACCAAGGAGCAACAGATCTTCTGCGAGACTGTGCTTCTTGATAAGATCTCAACTGTTAGTGACATGAGATGGGTTGACTAGCATTACTTTGATGCTCACTGATACTTGTGATCTGCGTTGGGTTTTCCGTGAAGAGGAACGGGTAATCGCGGCACAAAGTGGGTAAGTATTTCCCTCAGTTATGAAACCAAGGTTTATCGAACCAATAGGAATACCAATCCTCAACCGTCTTCAGCGGCTGCAGACAAAAGAACAAACAACTTGCACCCAATGCCGGCAAGAGGGTTGTCAATCCCCTTGATCTCGTTATTTGCAAGCAAGTGAGTTGTGTAGATAATAGTAAAGTGCAAAATAAAATAAAAGGTAATAAATAACAGCAAGGTAATGATAGCGTTTGTGAATTTATAAGTGAACAGACCCGGGGGCCGTAGAGTACTCTAGTGGCATCTCTCATAAGCAAAGCATACGGTGGGTAAACAAATTACTGTTGGGCAATTGATAGAAAAGCGAATAATTATGCGATGTTCACGGCAATGATCATGTGTATATATGCATCACGTCCATAAGCAAATAGGCTGACTCCTGCCTGCACCTACTACTATTACTCCACTTCAAGAGCGCTTCTATGCCTGCCTCTCTGCGTATTAAGTTCATGACAAACGGAGTAATGCTTGGAGAACGATGACATGATGTAGACAAAGTAAACTCAACTAATATGAATAAACCCCATCGTTTTATCCTTAGTAGCAACAACACAAAGACGCAACTTGTCCCCTTCTGTCACTGGGATATAAAAACTCGTCAGGTTGAACCTACTACAACGCACCACTCCCACCGAAGAAATATCAATCTAGTTGGCCAAACTATATCAATAGACCGGAGAGCATTACGAAGCTATGATGATCATGCAAATAAGAATCATAGTAATCAGGTTTGACTCAAATACTTTTCATGAATAATCTGAACATAAATTCACAATTCATCGGATCCCAACAATCACACCATACAAAAGGATTACATCGGATAGATCAAGGAAAAGATGCGATGAACATTATATTGAAGATCCATAGAGAGAGAGAGATTGCCATCTAGGTACTACCTACGGACCCGTAGGTCTGTGGTGAACTACTCACACATCATGGTGAGGGCAGCAAGGTTGATGAAGAGGCCCTCCGTGATCGATCTCCCCTCCGGCATGGTGCCGGAACGGAGGTGTAGATGGCCTCCCGTCGGAACAGAGACTTGCAGTGGCGGCAAAAATGTTTCGGGAGTGTTTCTGGTGTTTTTAGGGTAGATGTGAATTTATAGGCCAGAGAACGACGTCGGGAGACGCTCCAGGGGCACAGCATATCTGGTTGTGCCCCCCTAGGGGTGCGGCCAGATGGCTTGTGGGCCCCTGGTGCATCCCCTGGCCCTCCTCCGAACCTTCTAGGTCCTGTATTTATCCAGAAAAAAACACCAAAAAGTTTCGTGACAATTGGACTCCGTTTGGTATTGTAACTCCGAAAAGGCAAAAACACGCAGAAAACAGGAACTGGCACTGGGCATTGGGTCAATAGGTTAGTGCTCAAAAATATTATAAATTGGTAAATAAATACCCAAAAAGTATCCTAGAATGATAATATATCAGCATGGAACAATAAAAAATTATAGATACGTTGGAGACGTATCAGTATCCCCAAGCTTAATTCCTGCTCGTCCTCCAGTAGGTAAATGGTAAAAAAACATAATTTTTGATGTGACATGCTACCCATTATGTAATCTTTGGTATGTATGCTCATTGAGAAATGATGAATTAACAAACAGAAACAAAGTAATATTTATAAGTATAAGAAACAAAATCATTATTTTTTCAAAGTATACGATCCTAAAAGAATATTTTACCCCTATTCATCTTATTATATTAGCAAGGCATGACTCCATCTTCACCACATAGATACAAATGTTAAGCACCACGGTGTCCAAGTCACGCAATTGGATCGTACTTTTTCAATATGCATCAACTTTTTATTCTTCAAGCAATACATGAGCGTGGACCATTGTACATAGCATATAGGTGGAATAGAATACGGTGGTAGGCATCAAAGGGGTAAAAAGTGGAGAAGATAGTCTCGCATCAACTAGGTGTACCAACGAGCTATGGAGATGCTCATCGATAGATATCAATGCGAGGAGTAGGGATTGCCATGCAAATGATGCACTAGAGCTATAAGTGTATGAAAGCTCAACTGAAGCTAAGTGGGGTGTGCATCAAACTTGCTTGCTCATGAAGACCTCGGGCATTTGAGGAAGCCCGTTATAGCAATATACAAGCCAAGTTTATTATATGAAAAGGTAATTCCCACTAGCATATGGAAGTGTCCACATAGGAGACTCTCTATATGAAGAACGTGGTGCCACTCTAAGGCACAAGTGTGGTAAAGGATAGTAGCAAAGTCCCTTCTCTCTTTTCTCTCATTTTTTTTATTTTTATGGTGGGCTTTTCTCTCTTTTTTTTTTCTTTTTGCCTCCCCCATTTTCTCTTTTTTTTATATGGTGGGTCATTTGGCCTCCCCCATTTTTATTTAATTTTTCATTCAGAGTCTCATCCCGACTTGTGGAGGAATCATAGTCTCCATCATCCTTTCCTCACTGGGACAATGCTCTAATAATGATGATCATCACACTTTTATTTACTTACAACTCAACATGAAGAACTGATATGAAGATATGACTCTGTATGAATGCCTCTGGCAGTGTACCAGGATGTGCAATGATCTAGCGTGACATGTATCAAAAAATATGAAGAAGTGGATTTGCCACAAATACTATGTCAGCTCTATACGATCATGCAAAGCATTATGATGATGCACGAACTAGTCATGTGAAGTGACGATGGAATTTGCATGGCAATATATCTCGGAATGACTATGGAAATGCCATAATAGGTAGGTATGGTGGCTGTTTTGAGGAATATATAATGAGGCTTATATGCAACAGAGTGTGTCATGTCATGGGGTTTGGATGCACCGGCGAATATTTGCACCGATCCTCGAGGTGAGAATGGGCTATGCACGGTACCGAAGAGGCTAGTAAATATGAGAAGGTGAAGATGCGTATGTCCATGGTGTCACATTAGTCATAAAGAACTCACATACTTATTGCAAAGTTTTATTAGTTTTATCACAAATCAAAGTACTCCTTGCATGCCCCGAGGGAGGAGGTTGGTAGGAGTTAACCATCACGCGCCCCCGACTCAAAACAACACTAGGATTTCAACAAGAAATATAAATGCTCACACACCATCACCATGCCTCTTTAATTTTTAGATGAATAACAAGTTAACACCTCTTAATATCGACACTTCTACGAATCAACAATTTTGGACTCACGCCTTTTTCATATTACTACATCAATGTCATTAACCCACAACTTCTCTATATGTGCTACACGATGGTTTTGATTATCATTCATTGAATACCTAATATTCTTGGACTAGTCTTTATGACCCATGTAAATTACCGTCACTATTACTCACCTCTCAAACAAATATAAGTGAAGAACGAGAGCATATTATTTCTATAAAATCTACACGCCACCGTGCTCAAAAAGATATAAGTGAAGTACTAGAGCAACTGCCTAGCTCAAAATATATAAGTGAAGCACATAGAGTATTCTAGCAAATTATCATGAAGGTGTGTCTCTCTCAAATAGGTGTGTCCAGCAAATGATGATTGTGACAAACTGAACATAAAAGCAAACAAAAGCAAACGACGCTCCAAGCAAAACACATATCATGTGATGAATAAAAATATAGCTCCAAGTGACATACCGATGGATTGAGACGAAAGAGGGGATGCCTTCCGGGGCATCCCCAAGCTTAGACGCTTGAGTCTCCTTAGAATTATACTTGGGGTACCTTGGGAATCCCCAAGCTTGGTCTCTTGCTAATCCTTATTCCGTAGTCCATCGTGATCACACTCCAAACTTGAAAACTTCAATCACACAAAACTCAACAAAACTTCATGAGATCCGTTAGTATAAGAAACATATTGCATACTTGAGGTACTGTGATAAATTGATTCAAATTCATTTTTGCATAATAGGTACTGCATTCTAACTTCCCCATGGCTTACACCCCCCGATATAGTCCATGGCATAATCAAAACAAGCAAACTATGCAAGCAAAACAGAATCTGTTTAAAACAGAACAGTCTGTAGCTATCTATAAAGAGCCCATACTTATGTAACTCTAAAAATTATGAAAACTTAGGACAATGTAAATAATTTGTATATAAATACTGTGTTAAAATTTCAGATCATTATCATGCTCTAGTAAAAGATGAAAATTCCTGCACTGGAGTCAAAGTTTCTGTTTCAGATTGAGCATCATTTCTACTCATCTTGTGAGTCATCCCAAAGGCTTTACTTTGCACAAACACTAATTAAAACATAAAAACACAATCATTACATAGGCACAATCATGTTATCACACAAAAATAGAAAGTAAAAACAAAAATAAAGATACATATTGGGTTGCCTCCCAACAAGCGCTATTGTTTTATGCCCCTAGCTAGGCATAATGCATAGTTTCAAGTGTTGGACCCCTTCATGTCCTTCAAAATTAGCTCTTACAACATCATACTAAATGAGTCACCCTTCTCAAAGCTAGTTGAACAGCCTAAGTGTTCAAAGGAATTTATAAAATCATCACTAACATCATTTTCATCATAAGGATCCTCATAAAGAGCATGGACTTCATCACTAATAGGTTATCTAATAATATTTTCATGCCAATCATTACTAAATCCTTCATTGATTCCCTTAGCAATCCATTCAAATTTATCACAAGTGTGGAGGAATAGGGATTGTGTCAATTCTTCGGGAAGGACATTTCTTCTCATATTCTCATCAAATCTTTGATAATCATTAGATTCCATCCTACGCAATGCATCTCTATTATGCATGATTACTTCTATAGGAGGATGTTCAGATTTTATTCCATAGAAAGCAAAAATATCCTTAGCTTCATGCACAATATAATCAAATTCATGCATAAGGATGTTGGTGGAAATTTTCTTAATCTCAGGATTGTCTATGCTAGGAAGTCCCAAAAATATCTTTTGTAGCATAGGATGGAGGTGCACAAACTTTCTTTACAATTTAAATATAAGCATAGTAATAGCATCCTCATAACAATTTGTTTCATCAAGTATAGATCCTTTAATAAGTGGGGAAACTATTGAATGCTCAAAAATTCTTGAATGGCATGTTTCCCAATGATGTTCCCACTACCCACATGATAAATTTTAGTACAGTGTGAGTGTTGATAATGGGGACTTGACTTTTAGGAGGATCATGAGTAGAATCAATAAACTTTTGTCTTTCTTCATCCAAGTCACTAGCACTACCTTCACTAGCACTTTCAATGATAACTTTCTCGAATTCAGACATGATAGCAAGTCGAGCAAACTAACAAGTGAGGCAAACTAGAAGCGAACTAGTAACTAGCAAAGATAAATATTTTTGTATTTTTGATTTTTATGAGACAAACTAAATATAACAGCAAATAAAAAGAACAAGTGAATGAAATTTTGTGCGAAGTTACTTGATAGTTGGTGATGATATTCCCCGGCAACAGCGCCAGAAATCCTTCCTGATACTCGTGATCTGCGTTGGGTTTTCCGTGAAGAGGAACGGGTAATCGCAGCACAAAGTGGGTAAGTGTTTCCCTCAGTTATGAAACCAAGGTTTATCAAACCAATAGGAATACCAATCCTCAACCGTCTTCAGCGGCTGCACACAAAAGAACAAACAACTTGCACCCAACGCCGGCAAGAGGGTTGTCAATCTCCTTGATCTCGTTATTTGCAAGCAAGTGAGTTATGTAGATAATTGTAGATAATAGTAAAGTGCAAAATAAAATAAAAGGTAATAAATAACAGCAAGGTAATGATAGCGTTTGTGAATTTATAACTGAACAGACCCGGGGGCCGTAGAGTTCTCTAGTGGCATCTCTCATAAGCAAAGCATACGGTGGGTAAACAAATTACTGTTGGGAAATTGATAGAAAAGCGAATAATTATGTGATGTTCACGGCAATGATCATGTGTATATATGCATCACGTCCATAAGCAAATAGGCCGACTCCTGCCTGCACCTACTACTATTACTCCACTTCAAGAGCGCTTCTATGCTTGCCTCTCTACGTATTAAGTTCATGACAAACGGAGTAATGCTTGGAGAACGATGACATGATGTAGACAAAGTAAACTCAACTAATATGAATAAACCCCGTCGTTTTATCCTTAGTAGCAACAACACAGAGACGCAACTTGTCCCCTTCTGTCACTGGGATATAGAAACTCGTCAGGTTGAACCTACTACAACGCACCACTCCCACCGAAGAAATATCAATCTAGTTGGCTAAACTATCTCAATAGATCGGAGAGCATTACGAAGCTATGATGATCATGGAAATAAGAATCATAGTAATCAGGTTTGACTCAAATACTTTTCATGAATAATCTGAACATAAACTCACAATTCATCAGATCCCAACAAACACACCATACAAAGGGATTACATCGGATAGATCAAGGCAAAGATGCGATGAACATTGTATTGAAGATCAAGAGAGCGAGAGAGATTGCCATCTAGGTACTACCTACGGACCCGTAGGTCTATGGTGAACTACTCACACATCATGGTGAGGGCAACAAGGTTGATGAAGAGGCCCTCCGTGATCGATTTCCCCTTCGGCAGGGTGCCGGAACGGAGGTGTAGATGGCCTCCGGTCGGAATAGAGACTTGCGGTGGCGGAAAAAAAATTCGGGAGTGCTTCTCGTGTTTTTAGGGTAGATGTGAATTTATAGGCCAGAGAACGACGTCGGGAGACGCTCCAGGGGCCACAACATATCTGGCCGCACCCCCTTGTGGGCCCTTGGTGCATATCCTGGCCCTCCTCCGAAGCTTCTAGGTCTTGTATTTATCCAGAAAAAATCACCAAAAAGTTTCGTGACAATTGGACTCCATTTGGTATTGTAACTCTGAATAGGCAAAAACACGCAGAAAACAGGAGCTGGCACTGGGCACTGGGTCAATAGGTTAGTGTTCAAAACTATTATAAATTGGTAAATAAATACCCAGAAAGTATCCTAGAATGATAATATATCAGCATGGAAAAATCAAAAAGTATAGATACGTTGGAGACGTATCACTCACCCAGACAACTTCCCCAACATGCATGAGAACTTAAAGACACTACTACTTGATGAGTTCATTGGTACCAAGTTAGACTTCATGGAATGATGAGCTCATCATACAATTCTACTTTACAACACATTTCTACCCCAATGGCAAGATCAAGTGGATGACTGAAGATGTCAGATATGAATCATTTGTTGAATGGGCTGAGTTGATTGGCATGCCCCCAGCTGAAGAGGAGTATGTGGATGTTTATGCCAAACCCTGCAAACATCACAACTCCATGGCTAACATGTATACGGCCATCCCTTATAACTATATTTCCAAAAACAACTTGGGATCCGTTTACTATCTCCTGCTAGGTGTAGCCATCATCAACACCATATTGAGACATATACGTGTGCCCTAGTCTAGAGATGAGAGGATGATCCATGGCTACTCTATTGACATGCTTCATCCTGCACAAATTTCAAGGCCATGGATATCATTGTGGAAATTGTGAAGAGAACAACTATTGACCAGAGGTGTTCATGCGGATTTGCACCACACATTCGGATGCTTGTCAATACCAAGGTTGGTAGCAATATTTATCTGCTTGACCAAACTCACCTACCCCCTTCAGCCAGAGTTAGAGGATTACGCAATCACTATGGATCCTTCCCATCCTACCTTTGCTGCTGCCCAGGTCCAGGCTGAGAGTGCTAGAGCTATTGCACCATCCAGTGGGCCCATCACTTCTACTACACAGCTGCCTAAGATGAAGACAAATCAGATGTTATATCTTCTAAAAGCTACCCAGAGGATCGAGCGAGGCCTATCGAACCTTGTGAACCAGGAGAGCCTCGAGAGGATCGAGGAAACAAAGTTCCATAGTCTTGACATCAAGGTAACAGAGATGGCCACTGGCCTAGAGAAGCTCAAGGCAGATGTTGAAGCCAGGTTGAGTTATTCTGATGAGCCTCCCACTACTACTCAGTTCCATACTAGGCCCAGATCAGCCGCTCTTGTTGTTTCTACAGTTGCCCCAGCCAGATCACCATTGATCACACCACTAGTGTCCACCCCTCCAGTCTAGCAGACGTCTTCCTAAGCATTTGTAGATGCACTTCTCTCCACTACATCGACCCACACAAGAGCTGCCAGTCAGAGGACTTCTTCACTAGCTGTTGTGGATCAAACTAGAGCAACGTTTAGCTCTATATCGTTCAAACTTTTTGGCACCGTGTTGCCAAAGGGGGAGAGTGATATAGATAATGGGGCTTCAGGAGAGAAAGCCTTTTTTCTTGGATTCGCTTTTGAGATACTTTGGTCTTGTTGGTTTAAGACTATGCATGTGTGTGACCGTACTTTATGTTGCTTATCATGCTACTTATCTATCAGTTATGCTTGTTGCCATGGTCATTCACATGTCTGCTTGGTGATGAGTTCTCGTTGTATTTCTCTCATATTATTTTGTGCGCTCCACCAACATGTATGTGGCAAGGAAGAGTCTTCCCATGATCCTAATCGATTATGCATTTCATTTGAACGCAAATTTTAAATAATGCACAAATTTAGGGGGATCTCTTTCTTATCACATACTTCTAAAAAGCAACAATGTTATTCATGTCGAAGCTTTGATCTATACATTATCGTCAATTACCAAAAAGGGGGAGACTGAAAGTGCAACTAATCCCCAGGTGGTTTTGGTAATTCATAACTACATATAAAACATTGAACTAATGCCTATTCAAATAATATTTCAGGAAAGTTCAATTAGGTATGGCAATGTGATGTGAATGTGGACCCCTCAAATTCAAAGGACAAAGCACTGGCAAAAGCTCCAAGACTCTACATTTTTGGTTTAGTGATCCAAGATCGCATTGAGTCCATAGGAAAGCCAATACTATTAAAAGGGGATGAGGTTTTGATCATGAGTCATTTGCTCAAGTGCTTAGAAATATTGCTAAAAAACCCTCAACCACACCCTCACATTCCTATCTATGCAAAACTCAAAAGGCTATCTCGGTCCCACCGATTTCATCTAAGCCGGACCGACCAAGATACACTTGACAAAGACACTGCCTAAACCCTAGAAACTCGGTCTCACCGAGATGACATTCGGTTTCACCGAAGTGCGCGTGCCAACATTTTCTAACCTATCAACATCATCTTGAAATTTCTGAGTGGTTTCGATCGGTGTCATCGAAGTGTGGAAAGTGCTTAGGTCATCTCTCAGCGGTCCCTCTGAGTTGTTTCATCCGATCTCACCAAAAATCTTAAAGTTCAGGACATTTGTACTGGTCGGTCTCACCGAGTGGTTTCACCCACTCTGACCGAGTAGTGCATAAAGTTGTGTAACAAATAGATTTTTGGTGATGTTATATATACCCCGCCCATACCACGTACTCTTGGAGATAGCAACCAGGATGAAACCACCACTTCCCATATCCATTTTCTGAGATAGAACCACCTACACTTGTGTTGAAATCAAGGGGATTCCACTCTAACCTTTGATCCTTGATTTCTAGCCCCCTCAAGTTGGTTTCCACTCCAATCCTTCTCCTACTACCATACCAAATTTGTGAGAGAGTGATTGAGTGTTGAGGAGACTATCTTTTGAAGCATAATAACAAGGAGTTCATCATCAACAACAACATCTATTATCTTTTGGAGACTAGTGTCTCCAAGATTGTCACTTAGTAGGCTCCAAATCTTGTGGAGTTGAACCAAAGAGTATGTAAGGGCAAGGAGGTTGCCTAATTCATGAAGATCTACCCCCAATGAGGCTAGTCATTCATGGACAGAAGCTATGATGGCATAGACAAGGTTGCTTCTTCATGGACCTTTCGTGGGTGGAGCCCTCCATGGACTCGTGCAGCCGTTATCCTCCATGGGTTGAAGTCTCCATCAACGTGGACGTACTATATCACCACCTAACGAAACCACGCGAAACATCACCGTGTCTTCATTGCTTTTGATTTCTCAGATCCCTCCTTATGTTCATATGCAATGTCATTACTTTTCGCTGCCAACTATCTAGACTTGCATGTGTAGGGTGTTTCTTGACTTGTGTGAATTGCTAAAACTTGCCGAGAACTAAAAGTTGCAAAAGGCTAGGTTTTTATATGGTCAAGTAGTCTAATCACCTACCCTCTATACCTACTACAATCCTACAAAGGTTCCACTTTAATTTGTTCAAAGGGTTTATCTGTTTTAACATTACTCTTACGAACCACAGTTGTAGCCTTAGCATGCTCCCTAATTCTGACAGGAAAAGGATGCTTCTTAATATAAGCAGTGGGCACAACCGGATTAGCAATATAAGTTTGTATTTCAGTTTGAGCAATAATAGGTTCTTTACAAGCATATTTAAATGGTTCATGATATTTAAACCACTTCTCCTTAGGAAGACCAACATGAGCAACAAAAGAATGATAGAATTTATCTACTATCTCAGGGTCGAGTCCATATTTCATACTAAGCTACGTCTGTTTCTAAAAAAGACATAACACAATCATATTCAAATTTTATACCAGACTCTTTATCTTCGTCAACCTCCCAATCTTTAGAGTTGCTTTTAATTTTTTCCATGAAATTCCATTTGAATTCATTTTGCTTCTTTGAGAAAGAACCAGCAGAAGAAGAATCAAGCATTTCTTTATCGTGAAGAGAAATCCAAGCATAGAAGTTTTGAACAATAATATCTCTCTCATGACTGGGGCATTTGATCATTAACTCCTTGAGCCTCCCCCAAGCTTGAGCAATAATTTCTCCTTCACGTGGCCAAAAGTTATATATGTAATTCCAATCACGATGAACCAAGTGCATAGGATTAAATTTATGATGGAATTCCAGCTTCGTTTGGTTCTAGTCCAATGAATCGGTATCATACAATAGCCTATAGCATGCCAATGCTCTTCCCTTCAAAGATAAAGGAGGTAATTTCTTATTTGCTTCATCCCCTGACAATCGATCAAGCTAAAACAATCCACAAATTTCATCCATAATGATTAAGTACATATCAGGATGTATTGTTCCATCTCCTGCATAAGGATTAACAAGCAGTGTTTCCATAACTCCCACAGGGATTTCATAATAAATATTTTCAGTAGGTGGAGGTGGATTCTCTCTTACCACTTGTGCTTGTGGCATGGGCATACCAAACAAACCACTCAAAGGATGGTTATCCATAGTAACAAGTAAAGATATAAATCAACACATGTAATAAATGTTTTCTTACCAAATGCCACTTACCAAGAGCGCTATCCTCCCCGTCAACGGTTCCAGAAAAGAGTCTTGATGACCCACAAGTATAGGGGATCAATCATAGTCCTTCTAAAAAGCAAGAGTATCGAACCCAACAAGGAGAAGAAGGAATTCACAAGCGGTTTTCAGCAAGGTATTCTCTGCAAGCACTGTAAGATGATTTTGATAGATAGTTTGATAGTATATAATAACAAAAGTAGCAGGGCACAGAAAGTGGCCCAATCCTTAATATTGCTAAGAACAAGTCGATAATACTTCTTATAGTGAGCAAAGTGTTCTCAAGGACGCACGGGAATATTGTCTAGTTAATTTCATCACAATCCATTGACTCACGTTCATTGCTTTGATAAGTTGTCATGTGGATGGACCAGTGCTAAGTTGATGTTCTTACTTGAACAAAGAACCTACTTGTGATTAACCTCTCGATGCAAGCATCCACAAATACAAAAGAAGTATTAAGATAAACCTAACCATAGCATTAAAATATGGATCCCCCTTATGCAACAATTCATAAACTAGGGTTTAGGTTTCTATCACTCCTGCAACCTACCATCTACAAACTAATTCCACAATGCCTTCCCCCAGGCCCAATGATGGTGTGTCATGTAGTCGATGTTCACATGACACCACCAGAGAAAGTTCAACTCAACACATCATCAAGACATTGAACGAATACGAACTTCACATGATTACTTATAACAAGACTTCTCTTATGTCGTCAAGAACTAATAGAACTACTCACAAATCATAATTGTGTTCATGATGAGAGAACATAAATAAGTGATTAACTATCTGAACATATAATCTTCCACCAAGTAAACCAACTAGCATCAACTACAAGATGTAATCAACACTACTAGCACCCCCAGGTAACAATCTGAGGTTTCATATAAAGATTGGGCACAAGATATGAACTAGGGATTAGAGATAAGATGGTGCTGGTGAAGATGTTGATGAAGCCTCCCACGATGAGAGGAACGTTGGTGATGATGATAGCTTCGATATCCCACTCCCGGAGGGAAGTTTCCCCGGCAGAGTCGCTCTAGCGCAGAGCAAAAGTGCTCCTACCCAGGTTCCGCCTCGAGACAATGATGACAGGTCCCGAAAGTCTTCTCTTGATTTTTTAGGTAAAATGCTTCTTATAGGAGAAGATCACCGTCGAAGGGCAAACGTGAAGCAGGCCGCCTAGGCTCGTGGGCCCACCAAGGCTCGTCTCCGGTACAATTTCCTTCCATCATTTTTAATATATTCCAAAATAAATCTCTTTCAATTTTCAGGTCATTTGGAGCTCCGGAGAATTGCTATCTCTAGTGTAGCTATGTTTAGGCCAGAATTCCAGCTGCCGGTAATCTCCTTCTTTTGATGTATCTTGCATTTTAAGAGAGAAAAGGCATTAGAATTGCATAATAAAAGATAATATGACTCCAAAACATAATAAATAGCAATAGGAAAACATATGATGCAAAATGGACGTATCATGACATGGTACTTCTTGTATCCTAGGGTCGATAACTTTGTATGAAACAACATTGTAGCTTTTCCTACTTTCCTCCCATACAATAGTTGAAACAAATTTGGATCAAGTACTTTTACATACAACCATGGTTATTACCAAAATTACATAGTTATGGTAAATAAGTTGAAAAGGATTTGCCTTTTTCAACTTTTCTGTTCTACCCTGATAACTCGCGTAAACACAGAATTGTGTCATACTGGATTTGAATGGTAAATTGTATGCATAGAGGTTCGTAGCTTGTATGCACACAAATTGATAAAATGGGAAAATGGCCCCCTTTTCACTTGATTGGGTCCCCCCACCTAGGGGGGCTTGATTTTGGTTTGAATTGAAATTCAGGAACTGTAGGAGAGTTTAGAGTTTTTTACCTATTTTCTTATGGATCCCAAAGGCTTGGAAAGATCTCCAATCATCGGTATATGGTTTAGGCTAGATGGTGTGGTAACTCTGGTTCTTCAGGTGCCCTGGCATGGTTGGGGAGGTTTTGGTGGATCGGGTCGGTGGTGGAAGAGATGAACTGGATGTGTGTTTGCCGATTTGAGGGTGTCGCAAGGGAGAGAGAGGGAGAGGGAGCCGATGGATCCAGGGGGCTATTTTCTTGCATAGAAGGTAAGAAGGCAAGGGGTTGTTGGTCGTGCATGTTGTGGAGGGTGGCGCTTGAGTGGTGTCTACTACACAACTTTATGCTTGTAGACTCTGTTGGGCCTCCAAGCGCAAAGTTTTGTAAGATAGTAGCAAATATCCCTCAAGTGGATGACCTAAGGTTTATCAATCCACGAGAGGTGTAGGATGAAGATGGTCTCTCTCAAACAACCCTGCAATCAAATACAAGAAATCTCTTGTGTCCCCAACACACCCAATACAATGGAAAATTGTATAGGTGCACTAGTTCGGCGAAGAGATGGTGATACAAGTGTAGTATGGATTGTAGAAATAGGTTTTTGTAATCTAAAATAATAAAAACAGCAAGGTAAAAAGTAGCAAACAACGAGCAAAATGATATATCAATGGTTGGAAATAAGGCCTAGGGTTTATACTCTCAACAATGCTAACATAATCGAATCATATATAAATACTTTAATATGTGACAAAGAGTCACTCCAAAGTTCTTATCAATAGCAGAGAACATAAGATAAAATTGTTGTAGCTAGCAAACCACCTCGAAGTTATCGTTTTGATCAATCTATTGAACCATTCCTATAAGTGCCACAACCAACCCTAGAGTTCGTACTACAATAACACCATATGATACGCATCAATCAACTCTAATGACACCTAGATACTCCAATGTCACCACAAGTATCCATGAGTTAATTATCCGATATGCATCAAACAATTTCAGAGTTATAATATTCAATCCAACCCAAAGACCTTCAAAGAGTTGCCCCAAAGTTTCTATCGGAGAAAGTATGATGAAAACGTGTATCAACCTATGTGCCTAGATCACCCCAATGTCACCACGAGAATCTAAACATATATATCAAGTGACTCAATAGAATACCTCATTGTCATCATGGGTATCCACATACAAGACATATATCAAGTGATCTCAAATCCTCATATATTCAATATGATAATATTGAAACCTCAAAGGGCGAGACTCGGTTCATCACACCAAAGGCAAGAACACCACATGATTCTACTACATTAACAAAGCTCATGGTACATCAAGATTGTGCCCTATCAAGATCATGAGAGAGAGATCAAACACATAGCTACTGGTACATACAATCAGCATCGGGTGTGAACTACTCCCTCGTCGGCATGGAGATTGTCGGGATGATGTAGATGGCCTCTGGTAATGATTTCCCCCTCCGACAGGGCGCTGGAAAGGGCTACAGATGAAATGGCTTCGGAACAGAGGCTTGTGGTGGCGACATAAAAGTTCTAGGTTTCTTTCTGGAAGTTTCTCAATTTATAAGAATTTTCAGCGTTAGAATCACGCCAATCAGAGTTACGGGGGCCCCACAAGCTCACACAACACTCCCTACCCCCAGGGAACGGGGGGTGAGCTTGTGACCTCCTCGTGGGTCTTCTGGTCTTTCCTCGAAGCTTCAGGGATCTCTTATGTTCCAAAAAAATTACCGTAAATTTTCATGGCATTTGGACGTCGTTTGGTATGGATTTTCTGCGAAACAAAAAATAGCCAAAAAAAATAGAAACTCGCACTGGGCACTAGGTTAATAGGTTAGTTCCCACAAATCATATAAAAGTGCACCAAAACCATATAAAATCATTGTAAACATGGCATGAATACTTCATAAATTATCGATATATTGGAACATATCAGTGAGGTGGTGCGCCAGGGGCAATGGCTCGATCTTGTCTCATGGGCCCCGTACTGGCCTGACAAGTTGCGCGCGTTATGGTTCCAGGTGGGCTCGGTGGAGCTCGTTGCGATGGCCTCAGCCTCACGCGTTTCGAGCGCTCGACATCGCGAGAGGAAGGGGGTCATTCGGATATGTTCCTAATGAACGATCATTCGGAAGATGTCGTTGTCCTACTTTAAATAATCATTTTATTTCTAACATGCTAGTGGGTGGAGATGGAAAGTATCCGGTGATTCTAAACCTATAAATGCTCCTACCAGCCCAACCTTCAAAATGTAAATTAAGACACTTAAAAATTTATGATTTTCCATGCGCCCTCTCGAGCTCCACCTTCCCGGCCAGCGCCCTCCAAGTTATTCTTCTCCCGTCCGCCATCGTCCCTCCTCATCTGCTCTTCCTCCCGATCCAGACCGAGCCCCGGCACCCCTCCTCTTCCCCCCGAGCATCGGTTGCGAACCGTAGGATTGGGACGAACCCTAGGTCGATTGTGAGCTGAAACAAATCCCCAATTTCAATGGACCATGTGGATGAATTAGAGAAAGTTTGTATGAGATGTTTTGTAGGGCACATCCCCATGGTCATTTATAGTGGTCATTCATCCATTTTGGTCCAGCCGTTTGGTCACAACAATAAAAACAAGAATCTGTAATAAAAGAGAAAACAAATTATAAAAACTAGTAATTGAAAGAATAGAAAATTGTCAGTAAAAAATATAATAGAATAGAAAAAGATTCCGTATTAAAAATAGAATAGAAAATTTTCAGAAAAAAAATTGTAATAGAATAGACAATTTTCAGTAAAAAAAATAGAATAGAAAATTTTCAGTAAAAAAGTAGTAATAGAATAGAATTTTTTCAGTAAAAATAGTAATATAATAGAAATTTCCAGTAAAAAAGTTAGTAATAGAATGCTATATGAGATTTGATGATCAAATTTTTTCACTCGGTGGAATATGCAGACTTTCTAGTGTCGCGTCTCTCCCTGGAGTGACCGTCGTCAGAGCTTCCCATACTTTCTCTCTACTCGAGTCGGTGAGCTAGAAGTCCACCTCCTCCTTCTCTTCCGCTCATGTCACTAAAAAATTCTTCACGAGCTAAAAGTCGATGATATATGGACATGTGTTGGTTTTCTACTTGAACATGTGTATGATTTTGCACGGAACACCTTAGAGTGGTCTATGTTTTGCCAGAATGTTAATTCATTTCCGTTTCGGCAAATTTCGGGCGCTTGATATGTCCCATTTTTTAGAAAAGGTCATGCCAAAAAAAATCGTGGATTTTAGCATGAGTTGTGCTAGAAAGTAGAAAATATTGAGTGCGCGTGATTTGGCAGAATAGGAATTAGATGACATTCCATCAAAACATAGGCCATTTTTTGTGTCATTAGTCCATAAATGTAATGTTAATTGACTAATGCTTAGGGTTGACATTTAGTTTGTTGGAGCTCCTTGTGTGACTTTCAATCGGTTCTTGATGGAGGAATCCTGACTGTTGTCATGGGGGTCGTTTCCTCTTCTTGCGATATATACCTTGGTATAATGCGCGAGAGAGGGAAAGGAAGCGACCATCACCGACGGTCGAAATATCAGAGGAAGAATCCCGACTGTTATCGTGGGGGTCGCTTCCCCCTTCCCCATGTGCTACACATTTTGATAATGGACGCAGGGACGAAGGGAGGAGCAGCCAGCACCGATGGTCGAAATATCTGTCGAGAGGAATAACGTCGACTGTTGTCGTGGGGGTCATTCTTCCTCTTTGTCCTCATGATAGACCTTTTGGTAATGCACGGGGAGAAAGAGAAGAGCGACCATCACTCATGGTCATAATATTATTGTGAGGGAGTGTCCACCACATACACTATTATACCAGTGTGAGGGAGTGCTCACCATATACACCATGAGATATGAGAGTTTTTCAAGGAAGCCTCGACAGACCGAAAGTCAACCCTGTGATCTGTGTGCTGAGTTCCTGGTATAATTGACGTAGACTTTTAATCTTTGAATCATGAACACATGAAATGTTTGACGATGATAGGATCCCTGAGTGCGTTTACTACACTGACGACATGGGTAAGTGCGACCGTTATCCTCGCTTAGACAATGTTAGGCGCTTCACCGTCATGCTAAAGGAGGAATTCGAAATTTCTACGGTATGTAACGACGGCATGTATTTTTTGCAATTAAGAATGAAGTGTGGTTTTTTGCTTAACATGTAATTTTATTTTTTACAATTCAACTAGTGCATTACCTGCTCTACATGACTGTATGTCTTGGACAAGTTTCATTTCGAAGATAGGGAGAGTACGGAGACTAAAAGAGCTCACCTAAGGACGGAACTTTTCACTTTTGATGTCAAGCTCTTCAATGAAGTAGATCACGCATATTTTGGTTGTTCCAATTGGAGAGCACTATGCAAGGCCTACGGGTTTCAGGAGGCCATGCAAATAACCTTCGATCTTGGTCATGAAGATGATCGTGAAAATAATATCGAAATTTGGGTGCGTGTGGATCACATGATTCCTGTTCTACCTCCATGTGAGTTTGTCAGCATATTTGTTAAGTAATTTATATTGTTTATTGAAAATATTTGGTACTCATCCCCACTAAACGTGTTTAATTTTAATTATTAGCTTATTTATTTTCTCCAAGAAATACACGGAAGATAGTATACCGGACCTACTATAGTTATGGCTCCGATCTAACTTGGTTGGAGAAAAATCATCTAATCTCATTTATTAATGATGTTGAGAATTTTAAGACCAATTATCAAATTGGCAAAAATTATATTGGATATGTGCCACTAATACAAGAGTTGAACCATGTTAACATCCGTGCAGATAGCATGGTAAGATTTTTTTTTGCATATATAATTTGTTCTTAAGAAAAACAAGATTGCTAACTAGAGTATGTTATTATTATGTTCTTTTACAGAAACTCCCGCCGGAGGTTGTGCTTGACCTGATGTTTCTCGAAGGTCATTTGAATATTATGAGCTTACGGCCAATTCTGCCTTCGAGTTTTCGCAATGCATTCTCGATTTCTAGAAGGGATGAAAGCCTGAAAATCAAAGGATTTAGCAAAGTAATGAAAGACCGCAGGCAACCACTTGGTGGAGACGAGAAGAATTTACGCAGGCCACAAGTCGAAGATAGGTTAATCTCTATTCTTCACAATGAAGAGGGAGGAGCTTACCTGTTTGATGCTATTTTACCTAGGAGAGAGTAGTAGGTTCTGCCTAGGAAAGAGTAGTAGGTGCTACCTGGGAGAGATGACTTTTTCTAGTTTATGACATTGTGTAGTAGTGGTTAACTTGGCATGATTAAGATGATGATGAGTTGTTAGATGATTAAGATGATGATAAGTTGTTATGTGACTACGGATGACGAGTTATTATATGACTCGTCGTAACATCATATTTTTTTCTAGTAATTTAACTTGATCACTTGCATCCATCCACTTTAATCTAATTGTTGTTTCTTCCACCATCTTTATTGATGTTGTATATTAATTTGTATAACCGTGTATAAATTATATATATATATATATATATATATGCACGATTAGTAGTGGCGCGAGACTTTGACCATCATTGTTGATATTTATCAGTAGAGTGGGCCCGGACCAACGCTACTGCTACGTGATTTACCAGTAGCATTGGTTGGACCCATGCTACTGCTAAGTACTAGCCGTAGCGTCGTAGTAGTAGCGCGTGTACCAGCGCTACTTGTAGCTTAAAATCCAACGCTGCCGGTAAGGTTTTCCCTAGTAGTGTTGGATTTGATCTTCATTTGTTTACGTTTGTGTGTCTGCATGTTAGATCCTTCGGATCTATGCTTCTCTTCATTGGTGGCGGTTGTTGTTCTGACGCGCTAGTCCTATGGGGCCTGAGCACGATGGCCTCCTGAGTGTCTATCACAACAAGGTTTGCTCGGCTCCCATGAGGAGGAAGGGGTGATGACGGCGACGCACTTTCGACTTGCTTCGGTGATTGTAGTCTCGCTAGGTGATCTACGGATCTAGAATAATTTTTTACCTCTGGTGTTCTTGGTACTACCTTGACAATTAATGAATAGATCAAAAGTTTTCTCGCAAAAAAGAATGGTGTCACAAAAATGACACCATTTACATCTGGATTTGTCTTTTAATTCTAAATGTTTATTTCAAACATGGTTCTGACTTTTTTAGGGTTGTAGACTAGGTTTTGTGAACATTTGCAGTTTTTGCAGAATTTTTTAAAATATTTTAGACGATCCTTTTTGAAATGGAAGATGAGAGCATGTGGGAATTGGTATCACTGGATACTTTCCCTGGGTATAGACTAGTGAGAGCATCCCTAGCAGACTCCGTATAATGCCGACCCGCAAAATGCGTTTACAGTTCGCGGGAAAACGGATTTGCGGGCCGGCGCGGGCGGCGGCCGAACAAACACCGTAAAGCGGAATATCGTCCGCTTTACGGCGTCTGTTCGGCCGCCGCCCGCGCCGGCCCGCAAATCCGTAATTTGCATTTCAATTTCGGGCATGAAAACACATTTCTTTGCTTTTTATTTTCTTCAACGACATTGGATACATGATGGTCGGGCGAGTCCTTGCCGGCAAAACGAAGACGATGGCTAGAGGACGAACCAGTACCTGCATGCGGCGTTGGGGCTTTGCCTGGGCTGTGCGGGGTGTCCCCCGACCAATCCATGGCTTCGCGCAGCCGCCGGTGGCCGGAAACGCCAAATCCAGCAGGCGCGGCAAATAGCCGCGGATCCGCAACTTTGCGGCCGGCGAAAAGTGGAGGAGGAAGTGGTGGAGGACAATCTCGGGCGCGGCGAGACGCGGCGTGATCCCGACGGCTGTACTGGACGGAATCGTAGGCGGCTGCCCGACGGCGGCGGGTGGGGAAAAGCGCGGGCTGAAATGTCCCCCCCCCCCCCCTCCCGCCCCCCGCCAACCGCTCCCGCTATATAGAGGGCACCGACGGGGCGAGGGGGAGAACCCTTGTTTTCGCGGGTTGGGGTGGGAATTTTGCCGCGCCCCGCAAAAATATTTACGGGTCTAACGTGTTTGCGGGGTCGGATCGGGCATGTTTTTTCGTGCCGACCCGTATTTTGGCGGTTATTATGCGGGTCGGGGCATTATACGGGGTCCGCTAGAGATGCTCTGAGTAGAGACATACAGTACGTATGTAGCCGTCCAATTTTCTGGGCGTACGGGTGTTCCATGCCACATGTAGTAGTACAATATCTATAATAATACAATTTCTTTGTCCCAGAATGTGTTCCATGATGGTCATGTGTTCTGTGGATGCAAATCAGTTCTTCGCCTTCGAAGCAGTACAACAGCACTGTGGCCACAGGCATGCTCACTTCCAAGGCACAAAACCATTCTGATTTTCCATACGCGAATTAAGGCTGGATATGCAGCTGCAGGATACGATACGATGCAACGAACGCGGCAGAAGAGGACAAAACGGAACACGAAGGACAATGATTCCAACGGAAGATTAGATCTCAAAATCCCCTGCGGCACTCCCGCAGTCAGTGACAACTGATGGCCCGGCAAAGGACGGGAATCAACAGGCTGACAAGCAAAGTGACTTCACATCATCTTCGAAACTGGATATCATCTCAATGATTGCGCCCACGGTATCATATGGAAGCGTACGCTTTAATTTCCTTATCCGAGGAGGGACCCGATGATGCGGACCACATCACACACGGCGTGGGTGAGATGAGATGAGATGAGATCAGTAGCCCAGTAGGCATCTAGCTACGCCCTCCACCACCACTCCACCGGGATGAGTGGATCGCGAGGAATGCCCTGATAAAGATGGCGATCAAATGTGAGAGCGCGATCGAGCTGGGCCTACGGGCGGATTCGCGTGCCAATCTTAGTTTTGGCCACTTCCGGATGGTACCTACCCCCTGTGGATCGATGGATGGATGCGCATGATGCTTCTCAGGGACGCTTGCAATTGCGGCGCACACATTCTCCTTGTGCGAGATCGACTGGTCGATCGATGGCCCACCGTCATTGTACCGCACAGATCTGCCAAGGCTCAACTGAGCTAAACATCCCACCTAGTAGCGGTAGCTGTAGCGCCATCCTCTTTTGCCAGGTCCTGGCCGTTTTTTCCTCCCGGGGATTGTGATGCAAGCAAGGGGGAAATGAATGGTCCCAACTGTATTTAGGACACGTTTCGTATAGGCCCACCCAGGCCAGTGCGGGATGTTTGATCTGTTTGATTACTTGGGTCGCATCAAAAAATTAGTCCGCATGAAATTTAAAGCACCTCTAGGCCTTTATCCAGAGAAACTATTCGGCCATTTTTCCAGAGTCAGGCCCGAGGGCTGCAACCCGAGGCATGTGGGCATGGACGGTTGCACACGTTGATGCGGGATTGAGGTGTCGCGTTGTTTCCCGAAGCCGCGACATAAATTACCCACACATTCCTTTCCTTACCGCTCTCTCCCCCCTCTTCCCCACTCACACCCGTGACGTCGAGCATCGGAGCGGCTGATAGCAAGGCGATCCTAGGCGGCAAGCATTGGATTGACCAGCGCATCGGCAAGGGTGGTAAGGCCTTACCCTGTCTCTCGACTTACTGCTTTCGAGTCACGGTAGATTGGATTTACGAACACAATTCAAACGTTAGGGAGGGGATTAAACACATCGAGGGTTAGGGATTGATTTGAGGGGAACACGGCCGATGGACCCTAGAATCCATCGATGCAGAATCAATGAATTCTAGGGTTCATATGGTCCTTTTTTTATTACCAACGGGTTAAGACTATTATGTGTGCCTCTGGTATGTTATTTCTGCTCTAGTTTGTTCTTATGTGTACCATCGATAACCTCACCACCTTCAGAGAAGGTTACCAGACAATGTTGCATGTAATCAAATAACGTGCATTAGTATGAGCATAACTAATGCGAGCAACCAAATATAGTGCGTAGAGTCATTGCTATGATGCAGGGAGAGGGTATGCAGGTAATTAATCAACATGTTAGATGTTGGTTATTTACATGTATTTGCTTAACCAGTCTCATATAGCACAAGTATGCAAAGGAAAAAAAATGCAAGTAACTAAACATGTTGGTTTGAGGTATGTCGGTCAGTTCGGGCGTTTACAGCATCTATAGCCGGAACTTGCAAATCCGGCCCCTCAAACACCCGCGGACGCGCCCGGGCGCGTCCGCGGACACTGACAGATCATGCCTCAAATAATGGATTCTACATCCGGATACCTCAAATTAGAAACCTTAAATCCATATTATTATATGCAACGTAAATCTAATACTAAGCGGTGGTCGTCCAGCTCCGCCGTGCCCATGTCCAGCGGCTGGCTGCGCCCCTCGTAGTGTCGGTCCGGCCGCCGACGAGGTAGAGTAGGACATGGGACACTAGCCGGCTCACGGGACTCGATCCACCGCCATCTCCCATGCCTTACTCTTCCTCGTCGGAGCCCGTAACTCGGACGGTGCCGATGGACGTGAGGTCAATGACGGATCCTTCCTGGGAGGATCCGACGTCCACCACGACGCGGTTGCGGCGCCCGCACTGGTGCACCCTACGGGGCGCCGGAGAGTCCCAACTCCGCCTCTCCAACGTCCACCACCGCGAGGGCCTCCGCCGCCTCCCGTGCCCGCTGCCTCGCCCGGCGGGCACGCCGCGCCATGACATCGTCCGAGGACGGCCATGCTTCGTGCTCGGCGCGCCAACGGAGGGGTTGCACTTCTGCCACGGCGTTCGGACGCCAGACGGACCGCACTGCCTCTGGTGAGGCAGCGACGCCGGATCCAAGCACCGGTTGTGCGGACGCAATGGATTCCCGGCGTTGCGAGTCCGAGCGTTGCCGTCGTGCGGCCGCCTCCCGGGAGCGGCGGAGCGCAACCCAGACGGTCATCTCCTCCTCGAGGCCGCGTGGGATGAGCTCGTGGTCAACGGATCTGGAGGAGAAGGACTCGGATCCACTGCCCGCCATGCAGAGAAGGCCGGAGATCACCGGAAGTGAGCTTGGGTGGCGGATGGGTGTGGAGGGGAGTGGAGTGAAGTGGCTAGGGTTTGGTCCGGCAAGCGGATGGGGACGAATATATGTGGGGTAGATGCGGGCCAGTGGGGGCCAGGCAGGCGTGCCTGGGCGCGCCCGGGCTTCCCCATATCCGCTCCACATTTGGGCTGGATATGAGGGGTGTCGGTCAGGCCGGACGTTTGAGGTCCGTTTGAGGGGTCCGGCTGAGTCGATTTTTTGTGACCGGTCAGTGACCGGACGGCCTGCCCGGACGTTTGAGACGGGTTTGAGGGGTCCACTGTAGATGCTCTTAGGGAGGAAGTGGTGGTCCGGTTGAATCAACTTTTTAGACCGGACACTGTCCGATGGGGAATTTCGGACGTTTAAGGAGGATATGGGGTCCGGCTGTAGACGTTCTTACCTGGCCCATTTTTTCTCCCGATGATTGTGATGCAAGCAAGGGCGAAATGAATGGTCCCTAGTATAGCTGCTCTGCTGCTATATTTTTGAGAGATTCTCCTCCATTGTTTTCGAGCTCAGTTGTTTTGTTTGGAGCACAGCGGCCGGGGCCGAGGGGTCACTGCCGGTGATGCGGAGTCATGGGGCGGTGGCGGTGGCGACGTACGGTCAAAAGACACCACCCTCGGATCAGCGCAGCGGCGACCGGCGAGGCGCATATCTTACTGCCTGCCTGACAAGGCACGCGTGCGTGCGGCGACGTTCGTGCCACTGGCCCGACGCCGCCCTATCTCAGCAGTGATGCGTGCACGAGACAAGCACGTGGGCATGAGAAAATACAAGCTTGGTGGCATGTCAGAGACGGCTTGACAGGTGGGAGTAGGACAATCATAGAGCACTTCCTCTTTAATACTGTAAGCAGGAGCACTGCTAATCATCACATGTGGATTTCTCAGCCCTGCAAAAAGTAGAAGCATTGTGGATTTCTTCCAGGAAATAAAATAAGCTTTTTTTTCTTGCTTTACGATCCTTGTTTCGTTTGGTGGCAAAGCTAAACTGACCATGACCAGTCACAATCTCAGTCATCACAGACAAATATGTCACTTTCACACGGGCAGCTACTTCGTATAGGAAGGTCTCGTGTATTTTTTTTGTGGACTACTGTACTCCGTATATGTTTTTCATGCTTCCGTTCCGCAAGTGATTTTTTAAGGGGACCCCAAGTGAATTTCAAGAACATTGGCACATATGGACTGATTTTGTACAACTTATGATATTGGATCAAAGTTTTGGAACATCACGGGAGGTTTACCATAGTAAGTTTCTGCTCCATATTAATTAACATACATAAAAATCATAACCTTTTGATTTTTAATATGATTTTTGTATCTAAGTTTCAGACGAACGAATTTTTCCAGACATTTCCCATATAGAAGACCTGAACACGGAAGACCCGACCAGACCGCTCGAGCATGAAAGCCTAGCATCCGAGTCGGATTAGGCCTCCACTTTTCTTTTTGAAAGCTCGAAAGAAGTCCGAAATAGCTGAAAACTACTCCCTCCGTTCACAAATATAAGATGTTTTAACTTTTTCTGAATAAGATGGACACAAGTTAGTGTATTTGTTGACGTGAAATGCATTGGAGCACCAAGGTGCCACACACCCCTATATGAATATAACATTAAAAACTAACAGAAAATTACAAATAATTCTGAAATTTTGGGATATCAAATCTGAGTGCCCATGTACACCCGTGTTCAATTTTGTGGGGAATGGGTGCCTGTGGTATACGCGGGCGAAGGAAATACGGTCTGACATACGTTCCATCCAAATAGTTTTTCCTATACATAGGAATTTTTCACTTTTTAACCGAGATTACCACGGCACCCATTCCCCACGAAAACGAACAAGGGTGTACAATGGGCACCCAAGTTTGATATCCCAAAATTCTAGAATTATTTGAACTTTCCTTGTATGTTTTTAATGTTGTATTCATATATAGGGGTGTGTGGCACCCGAGAGCCACAAATCCTCATCCATTTATCCACTCATTGAGTCAGTATGTACTACTTTGAAATATCCGAAACATCTTATATTTGCGAACGAGTGGGTAGTATTTTATTTGAAAATAGGTGTATCCAAATACTTATATATAAAAATAGTTATAGTTCAAAATAAAGTATTTATAAATTCTAGACTAGGCCGAGTCGAGCTTGGTGTTTACACATCGGGCTTTCTAAAGCCCGGGCCCAAACCCAGTCAGGCCCAGGGTATGAACAAGTCTACCCATACCCCAATGACAGACTTCTTAAATATGACATTTTCCCGAAGTTATATCACTTAGGAGTATTTCACTCGCAGGGATCCCAACTTATTCTTCTTCGACTAAGGGCTCCGAAAGAAATCAAGCAAGGGCCTCGATGGTTCCAAATTGTGATAAAAACGGGCCGCTCTTGAAAAAGAAAGGAGTGAAAATTCAACCTAGCTACAGTGTGGACAAGCGTCTCCGGTCAAGAGGAAGGACATGGCAAGCAAACGCCTCGGCAGATGCGAAATCCAGTTCTTAAGGTCAATTCCCCTTTGCCGAGGAACCAGCCGGGGAGGCCTGCAAAGCAGCCACACTCGTCAAACTGTTTGACATTTTCTGGCCACGCTGGTACATAAATATGCAAACCAAAGTGTACAGAGCAAGCCATGGCAATTACTAGTAAAACATGAAGAGAGAGAACAATTCAAGAGTTGTTTCCAAAAGACAAGGCAACGGTTTGGTTTGGTTTGGCCAAACACATTGCGACCTACTACTGTAGTATCACGCATGCCCCCAAAAGAAAAGACATGGGGCTGTTTGATTAGTGTCCAGCTTGTGCTGAACTAAGCTTATAATACTGCATGGGAGCTCACACTTTGAAGCAATCTCGTCAAACTCCGAACCTTTTGGTCGTCAAACCTTCTGCCAAACACGGACACTCACATTACAAAATCACCCGACGGTCGTAAGACACCATGAAAAAGGGGCGACAATAAGGTGTTGTTGGATATTTATTAATTTGAGTGTGAGTACTTACCAGAACTATTGGGATCCAAGAGTTGAAAGCCTCTGGATGGCCATGCCTCAAACTTCAACGTTCCATGCTGGTGGATTTGAAGTCCCAAGAAATGCATGCAAATGACAAGCGCATGCATCTGCATGCGTGCATGCATGCATGCTGGAGATGCTGCTGCACCGATGCTCCGTTTTTTCTTCGTCTTCTCCCTTTTGCATTTTGTGAAGACTCCTGTTGCGTCGCGTGCTTGTCCTCGAATCTTTTACTGTACTCCTACTATTCTTTCCTCTGAAATACTAGTTTGTACTAGTACGGGAGTACCTCTATTCCAAGCGTGCCTTGTCACTGACAGATGCATATGTTTGCTGGTACCCGGCCGGGTACGCCTATCAGGAACGAAGACTTTGTGCGCACGAAAAACACCACGCCTCAGGTCAGTCAATGGGAAGACTACTCGAGTGCATGCCCGAGGTTGGCATGGCGCCATGCTGGTGCATGCGCGCCTGCTTGAATGGCTGGAAAGATGTCCTGTTCATATCAGAACTGGCCAACTTGGAAGACGATGAACGATGGTCTATTGGTCTGCTATTCTAGAACTTGTCTGATGCACTTGCAGGTTCCTCCTTTCCTTTCACCGCAAGAAATGGATTGTTTCGAGCTGTCCTCGTTAACACGCATTGACACGGTCCATTAATTATGCATTCAGAGCATCTAGAGCAAGTATCTGCAAACGAAAGCGCACTTGCCAGTACTTCTTAACAGACTTGCATTTTGACACGCAAGTTGTTAAGAATCAACTTAATCTTTACAAACTGAATATTTCTTTCAATGGGAGGCAACGTCTCTGTCGATAGCGGGGCTCTTTGACGACTTTGTCAATCTCAAGACCCACCGACTCAGTTAGAAACAATACATAATAGACCATTGCAGAAAAGTAGACGAAACACGACGTTTTGCTAACGAGGTTCACAATCATGACTAATATCCAAGGCACGATTACGGGGACACCTCCTCATGTACCAATCAAATGATACAAGTCGACGATAAGCCCTCCAGACCGCCGGACAACGCTCCGACCATCCTTGCCACAGTCGGTCCGACCATCCTTGCCACGGGCGTCCGGACCGTCCTAATCATTGTCTTAGCCTAAATTATGTGTAGTCTATTTTGGCTACTCACGGTGTGCTTAGAGCAACTCTAGCAGACCCCCTATTCCACGGAACTGTAAACGCGGTTTACAGTTCGCGCTGGAGGGTCTAAACGGGCTCAAAACTTCAGCGGCAGAACAAAACCCGTAAAAGGAATTGAATAATTTGAAAAAAAAAAATCGTGCCACAAATTTATGCACAAAAGCGGGCAGTTTGTTCATACATAGGGGCTGATCGTTCGTACACAACATCGATATATTACATAAAAAGCTCGCCGGAGCTGGCCGGAGCTACCGTACCCTAGAACTAGCCAAAATCGAGCTCGCCGGAGCTCAATCGGAGTCTGCGTCGGAGTCTGCATCGGAGGTGAGGTCGATGAAGATCCGCTCATGCTCAGCCTTCCCGCGGCGCCACTCCTCCTCCTTCTCGTCGAATGCGACGGCCGATGCGAGGCCCTGCTCGAAGAGCACGGCTTTGATCTCCTCCTCCCTCCGGCGGCGCTGCCGCTCTTCTTCCTCCTCCAGCGCACTGCGCGCGAGCATCGCGGACAAAATCGTGTCCGCCTCCACCGGGGGGAGGAAGTCCTCCGGCCACATGACGGCACCGGCCCGCCGCTCCGACCCCGCCAGCTCGTCCGGCTCCATCTTCACCGCACGGACCGGGGGGGCTCCTCCGGCTCCCTTTTCACCGGAGTGAGAGAGGAGCGCGAGCTGGACGCCCCGGAGGAGCTTCCTGCGTCGGGGAAGAGCTGCCGGCGCGCGCGGTCGTACTCCTTTGTCTCGCGGCGAAGGAGCAACGGCGGCTGCTTCCGCCCGTGGCGGGTGCACCGAAGGGCGGCGCGCTTCCGCGCCCCGTCGGATCTGACACAACGCGCCCGCTCGGGGTCGACGTCGCCGCGCCGGCCGGAGTTCCACATCTCGCGGATCGGGAGACGGGGCGGAGGATTTGAGACGCCGGCGGCGAGAAATGTGGCGGAGAAGTGGGGAAAATATGCGGCGGAGGGATATGGTTCGGACCCGTATCGACCTCGCGGACCCGCAGATATACCACACTGTGGGGCGCGTTTGTGGCCCACCGTAAAACTTTTACGGGTTGGGCCAAGTATACGGAGTTTGGTCTGGCCAAAAAAACAGCCCAAATCCGTATACTCGCCGGAATTTTATAGTTTTGGCGGTTTCACAGGTCTGCTAGAGTTGCTCTTATATAATAATACTGGGTTACACGTATCCGACTCAACTACCTAACCCCGAGTGTGCTCCAAGTTTTAACCGTAGCCCTACATATTTGGCATAATTTTAACAGGCTCAGTGTCTCGAAAGTGTTCATAGAGGTGAGTATATGTACGTGTTTGTGAGCGTTTGCTTCTGTATTGTATTTTTAAAAGAAAAACTTAATATTGCAAATTGAAAATTATTTTGTTGACAACTCATTGCCATGCTTATCTTTTTCTGAGGGGATTACGATAATTAGTACTCCATCTGATCCATGATAAGTGTTGTCGCTTTAGTTCAAATTTGAACTAAAATAACTATAGTTATTATTTATCGAAGGGAGTACAACATAACGAATTTAACCTTCCCCTAATAATAAAATAAATAATGAATTTAACCCCTATTACATGTAATTGGTTTAAGGAGGCCACTTTATTTTGTTGCCAGAGGCTACAGGGTCACTTGAAGACTGAAATTACACTAATTTTGATTGTAATAACAATGTTCCCTTTTCTTAATTAATACACTATTTAAAAAATCACATTTTGAAGGTTTGATTAAAAAAAAGTTTGACGTGTACTTATATCTCTATGTGATCTAGTAGTACATACCTATAAATGTCCGTTGATATGTATTTTATCTCTGCATCAGTATAGCATGATTCGTTTTTCGGGAAAACCCTTGCATTTATAGTCTGATTTTGGTTTCTGGTGCAAGGATTTTCTCACTAATTCATGCAAGAAGTAATTGTTACATGGAAACAACTTTTAAAAAGCAGAATCTAAATATATTTGTTATGCCGCGTGCAATTTAAACGTACTATCTCCTTTTCGCAAAACAAAAGAAAAACCATAATCTCCATTTTACCCTAAAAAAATCCACTTAATGTATTTAACCAGTAAAAAAAACAGCATATCAACTACCTGCAGATATCGTTTTTTGGTGACCATATTCATGCTAACTTAGGTATTTAACCAGCTTGACCATGTCCATGCGACTAGATGATTCATTGGGTAGCTAATTAAGTAGTGGTTAAGCTCTAGCATACGGCTTCAAATGATGGTCAATCGATCTGACCTGCAGCGCCGCCGAGCTAGCGCCGTCGCCTATGTGCATGTGTGCGTGCAAGGTCCGTGGTCAATGCATATGACAAGCTAGTTTGATCAACGCACGGCTGTGGGAATAATCATTCGATGTATGTGATCCACAATATGAACAGGTTCAGTTTCTTGCATTAACTCAAACAGGTGGGAGTATTATCAATATATGATGGTGAGCGACAACCTATTAGATTAAATATTACTCCCTCTGTAGTGACCTAAAACGTCTTAGATTGGTTTACAGAGGAAGTAGATTTTTTTTATCCGAATATGAGGGTAAATTCCGGCCAATGCGTCAACATTAACATTAGATCTTACGGTGTTCCGTTGGGAGGAATTATTATTTCAGTGGATGATTTGATGATCTCACAAAGAATTATTATCTATTTAGTGCAACATGACCTTTCCGTTGATAACAAGATAACTAGAAGACAATTATAGTTACTTTATATGTTTCAAACATATCCATGAATCTAGTTATCAACATCTAAAATACCAAAATGTTTTTCTATAAATTTAATCAAACTTTGCAGAGTTTGACCATGAAAATGATAATCCATTATGCATTATATTTTACGACAGATAACGGCAGGAGTAAAAAAGAAATCTTGGTTTTATGCACTTGGTTTTAGAGGCATGACTGACATGATTTAGGAAACAAGAGTGGAAGCATGCCAGAGGACTATGGGGGCATACGGGATGCCTGCATATGTCCCACGAAATCCAACCAAGGACACGATGAAACTGACAATGATTTTCCGGCAGTTGCAAGTGCATCTTGTATTGATAATATAGATGCTAAAGTTTCAAAAAGAAAATCATGTTTAATATTACAAGTTATAACATAAGCAGTTGCCAAAAATTGTTCAACATGACATAATAGTAATGGATCTTATTTTATAAAAGCTGTATACGTACTAGAAACAAAAGACTGTTAAAATGTACTTTCTCCGTTCCAAAATATTCGTCGTGGTTTTAGTTCAAAATTCTAACCAAAACCACGACGAGTATTTGGAAGGGGGGAGTACCATTTCAAATATGGCATTTTTTATGACATACTATAATACACATTTTGTCAGTTAAATTGCTGATCTAGGCGTGCCTTGTGGGGTGATGAAAGGAGATGGTTTGTTGCTGGTGGATTTTATCTTCCTCCTCTCGAGGACATGAGTCGGCACGCATGCCGAGGCCGCAGCCATCAGCTAGCTACCATGGAAAGCTAAGCTAGAGGTGCAAGTTGGAGGCGTCCGACCGATCAACCGAAGATTGCCTGAAAGCGGACCGGGGACGAAGACCGGACCGTGCATGCATATGCATGGAAACCGACCTGCAAAGACCGGCGATCGGGCTCGCGCTCACCACCGCCACAAATGGCATCTTCCCGGCCCACGTACGTCAAGCCGCCCAGGCCACCACCGTCGCCGTCGCCCGTCGCGGCGGCGCGGTTGTCAACGGCCCAGCAGGGGTCACGGCTGACCCAAGCGCGTGAAGCCGCGCAGCGAGACAAGCGACGGGTAAAAGGGCGGCGGGTCGGATCACTGCAAGTTGAGAGGCGACTGATGAGCGAGAGGGCAGGGAGGACGACGACGGGTCAGCCAGTTCACACCCGGGCCAGGGATCGGGGTCAAAGCCGCCCGCCGCTCCGAGGCCCTGGCACGGCCACGGCACGCGCTGGGAGCTCTGTCGTCGTCGTCAGTCGGAGGCGTCGCGGGTCGCCGTCGCCGGGCTCGAAACCTAGGGGCGGGAGACGGTTTTGTCTCCGGGCGCGCGTCGCTGCTTGTTCGGTAGCGCCACGAAGACATCGCCCAAGGCCGGAGACAAAACGCCGGGGAGAAAAAATTGCGTTGCAGATAGATAGCCATGAAAATGCTGAGATCATGCGACGCCGGCCGCATTTTCCCCGGGCCATGCGGGCCTATTCAGCTCGGAGCACACAATTCTGGGGTCTCCGGGAGCGTTGGCGTCTACTTACTGACTGAAACAGTCCAAAGCAGAATTCTGAATCTGTGGCCAACCAGGAACGTTGACATGACACTTGAAGCGGAAGAGCGGGTCCCCGGTGAAACAGCGCCACGATCAGCGGTCACGCACAGCTGTGGTTCTGGCGGGGGTGGCGACAACGATTGCTAGGGCTAACACGAGTATGAGCTCTGGATGTAACGACAGAAACATCATGGCCCAACCAATTTGTAACACAATGTAAAAACTGTAAATTCAACAGCACAATTCTTGAGTGGACGGGACGACTCTTGAGTGGACTTCAGCAGTGAACGCCAACTGCAACGGGAACGGACGCCCGTTTTATAAGACTATAGCCACGCGTCTGCCTGATAAGGCAAAAATCCCTGCAACTGCAGACGACCAAGAAAATGTTGAGACCATACAACACTGTATATTTCACTGGAGCATGCAAATCCACTCAGTTCAGAGCAGACAATTTTGAGGTCTTCAGGTTTTGGCATTTACCGGGACATAAAATCCAATGCAGAATTCTGAAATCCCGAAGCCCAACCGGGAACGCTGACAGTGCCACGATCAGCAGTCAACCACGGATATGCATCTGGCGCCGATCGCGACATGAAGCTCATGTCGGCAGCACAAACCAACAACTGGTATGATCTCTGTATGTGGTCAGTTGAGGTAGAGAAAACTTCATGGCCTGACCAATTTGTAACACAATGTGAAACGTAAATTCAACGGCACGATGCCCAGAACCAATAAATATTGTGCAGACTTGGATCTGCATCCGTGACAAATTTGACGTCCTCGGAAGGATGCAAGGGTGGAGAATTCATGGTGAGCAGTGACTGAAATGAGCACTGGAGAACCTGAAAAGGGCATGGGAGTTGCAGGTTAGCATCATAAGTGCTCCCTCCGTCCCGAATTAGTCGCAGGAATGGAATTACTTGGCAGAAATGGACATATCTAGACATAATTTTAGTTCAAGATACATCCATTCTATCCATTTTTGCGACAAGTAATTCGGGACGGAGGGAGTACTCCGCATCATCGAGTTACAAAAAGAATCACACTGATATCATCATAAGACAAGCAACAAAAAAAAAAACGACAAGATATGAGGGCGTGCTGATTCATTCGGAACAAGCAAATTAGATATAAATTGGTGGAAAACACCCATGAAAGCAGCCAAGTGAGTCAACAGACATGAAGGACATTCAGTTATTGCCTCTCTAGATTTGGCCTGAACAATCAGTCATCAGCTTAGCTATCCATATCTGTAGCATCTATCCTAAACAAATAACACCAAAAAACATCCAGACGAGGTAGGGTGCCGACCAATTCATTAATAACAAACTGTAGGTACAAAATGGTGGAAATCATCGATGGAAGCAGTTCAGTTCAACAAGCATTGAAAGGCATTTTGTTGCTGCCTCTCCAGATTTGGTCTGAATTAATCAGCTCATCAGCTTAGCTATCCATATAAACTATCACCAGCATCTATCTGGTCACATACTGACTACGGAGAGCTTCTCTACGAGATGTCAGTGTGTGTTTTGAAACTGGTGAACTTGTTGTCATGTCTAACGATGAGATATCCATTTTTAGTTCTTCGGCCCCGACTTGAGTGTCATACCACTCATCTAATTGCCGGAACCTGTCAAGCTGTATTCGCTGTATGTCCCCCCCCCCCCCCCGGTTTCAATATCAATGTCTTCATAATCATGTCGCCGTGAAAATGAGATCTTCATAAGATCACCACCAATACCCAGGTCATTTTCCACTTTTGCACAGCGAGCACCAGCAGGTTCCTCTTCGACCTCCCAAACACGGTTGGCTGGTGGAGCTCTCACTTCCTCTTGTATGTATGCTTGGAACTTGTGTTTGGAAGCCTGTACCTTGGTGCAGAAGACTTCTAGAAGTTACTCAGGCATCCTTGATCGTAGACGTTAGGCCTACCACCTGACTGGAGATTCTCTTACGTGGTCTGAAATACCAAAGTACTTAAATCAGACATTAGGATTTAGGAGCGGTGCACTTGAAGGAAACTACAGTTACTAACTTCAGATTGAAGGAGCCATACAAGCACTCAAAATATTGTACACTATCAAAGAAGGCACATTCAGAACCTACATTACCAACTACAGATTAATAGCTGCAACCAAACGTACCCCTTCCCCACTGCTTACGGTGGAGACTGAACTGAACTACCTATTTCCATAGATGCATATAGCCGTATACCCTTGTTCTTAAAAAGGGACATCAATGCCTGATTAATATTTTGTTCTAGCAAAGTGGGTGAACATGAAGAAGCAACTGCAATGGCCACTAGCGAGTGGTTGAAAGCACAGCTGGCCCATCAAAACAATAATCCTTCAAGGTCATACTGAATGGAGCGACCACATTACTCGTTCAAAATTACTCAGGCATCCAAATAGTAACCCAAAGAGATAAAAAGATCGTACCCACGCAATGGAGCCTTTGGCTAAAATGAATTGAAAAGAAAAAAGAAAATAAGCCATTCATCAGACATTCCTTGCTCCATTTAGCTGCCAAGTGGCAACCGGAAGCAAATCCAAAAAGACAGAAGGAAACTTAACAAGAAGCGTCGAGTAAAGAAACAATATTTTGTCTGTAAGCCAAATGACACAAATATAACCATCGGTGGATCACACTCAACAAATGGTTTCGTAGTGTAGTGGTTAGCACTCCAGACTTTGAATCTGGCGACCTGGGTTCGAATCCCGGCGAGACCTACTTTTTTAGCTGCCATTCCAGTTTTTCCATGGTACAATGTACTCACATTTTTATGGCATTTAGTATTCGGGAAAAATATTGACTCACAATATTTTAGCTAACATTTAGTGTTTCCAGGGTAGAATGTACTCCTATTTTGCTGACATTTAATATTTCCATGGTACAATGTACCCAGACCATCCATGGTATGTATACTCACAGTCTAGAGGCTAATAACATTTGAAACATACCTCTGTCTTCTGATTTACATTGGTGTGACTATAACCTTGCCAAACTTTACATTTCACTATCAAGAAACGCAAATTCCCTGGACCCTGCGCAAGCGGGAGCTACGTGCACTGAGCTGCCTTTTATCAAGAAAGGCAAATTCAGTACCTATACTTACTACAGATTAGTAGCTGCAACAAACCTGCCTCTTCCCCACTACTTACGCTGGAGACTGAACTGAACTACTTACTTCCATAGATGTGTGTACCCTTGTTCTTAAAATGGGACATCAATGCCTCGTTAATATTTTATTCTAGCAATGTGACGCAGACCCGTACACTCAAAATCCTGTATTCTAGCAATGTTAGTGAGCATGAAGTAGAAACTGCAATGGCCAGTAGCAAGTGGTTGAAAGCACAGTTGGCCAATCAAAACAATTATCCTTCAAGGTCATACTGAATGGACCGAGTATATTACTTGTTCCAATTACCATACCTCAAACACCTAGTAAATCCTATATCAATCAACGAGACAAAATGGCGTACCCATGCAATGAAGTATTTAGTTAACATGAATTGAAAGAAAAGAGAAAATAAGTCAACCATTGGATATTCCTTCCAGTTAGCTGCCAAGTGACAACCAGAGCTAGTCCAAAGAGGCAGAAGGAACTTTAACAGGAAGCATCGAGTAAAGAACAATGTTTTGTCTGTAAGCCAAATGACACAAATATAACCATCGGTGGATCACACTCAACAAATGGTTTCGTAGTGTAGTGGTTAGCACTCCAGACTTTGAATCTGGCAACCTGGGTTCGAATCCCGGCGAGACCTACTTTTTTAGATGTCATTTTACTATTCCATGTACAATGTACTCACATTTTTTTACGACATTTAGTATTGGGGAAAAATATCGACTCACAATTTTTTTTGCTGACATTTTAGTGTTTCCACGGTAGAATGTACTCCTATTTTTGCCGACACTTGGTATTTCCCTGGTACAATGTACCCAGACCTTCCATGGTACAAATACTCAGTCTAGAGGCAAATAACACTTATAACATCCCCGTCTTCCGATTTATATTGCTGTGACTATAACCTTGCCAAAATTTACAGTACACTATGAAGAAAGGCACATTCAGCACCTACAGCCACAATCTTCAGATTAGTCACTGCAACTGAACGTATACCTTCCCCACTTCTTATGGTGGAGACCGAACTGAACTACTTGTTTCCATAGATGCGTATACCCATGTTCTTAAGATGGAACATCAATGCCTTATTAATATTCTATTCTAGCATTGTGTTGCAGACCCATACAAGAACTCAAAATATGGTACTCTAGCAATGTGATTGAACATGAAGAAGCAACTGTGATGGCCACTAGTGAGTGGTTGAAAGAACATCTGGCAATCAAAACAATTATCCTTCAAGGCCATACAGAATGTATCGACCATATTACTTTTTCCAAATTATTGTACCTCATACACCTAGTTAATCCTAATAACAACTCAATGACAAAAAATGAGTGTACCCACGCAATGGGGCCATTGGCTAAAATGAATTGAAAAGAAAAGAGAAATAAGTCATTCATCGGATATTCCTTGCTCCACTTAGCTGCCAAGTGGCAACCGGAAGCAATTCCAAAAAGATAGTAGGAAATTTAACAGGAAGTGTCGAGTAAATAAATACTCCCTCTGTCTCAAAATGTAAGACGTTTTTTGACACTAACGTCTTACATTGAGACAGAGGGAGTAATATTTGTCTGTAGGCCAAATGACAGAAATATAAACATCAGTGGGTCACACTCAACAAATGGTTTCGTAGTGTAGTGGTTAGCACTCCAGACTTTGAATCTGGCGACCTGGGTTCGAATCCCGGCGAGACCTACTTTTTTAGCTGGCATTTTAGTATTTCCATGGTACAATGAACTCACATTTTTTTATGACAGTTAGTATTCGGGAAAAATATTGACTCTCCATTTTTAGCTGACATTTAGTGTTTCCAGGGTAGAATGTACTCTTATTTTTGCTGACATTTAGTATTTCCCTGGAACAATGTACTCAGAGCTTCCATGGTACAAATACTCTCAGTCTAGAGGCTAATAACACTTGAAACATACCTCTGTTTTCTGATTTACATTGGTGTGACTATAACCTCGCCAAATGACATAAAGCGTGAGTGAAGAAACAATATTTTGTCTGTAAGCCAAATGACAGAAATATAACCAGCAGTGAGTCACACTCAATAAATGGTTTCGTAGTGTAGTGGTTAGCACTCCAGACTTTGAATCTGGCGACCTGGGTTCGAATCCCGGCGAGACCTACTTTTTTAGCAGCCATTTTAGTATTTCCATGGTACAATGTACTTACTTTTTTTATATGACATTTAGTATTTGGGAAAAATATTGACCCTCAATTTTTAGCTGCCATTTTAGTATTTCCATGGTACAATGTACTCACTTTTTTTTATGACAGATAGTGTTTCCAGGGTGGAATGTACTCCTGTTTTTGCTGACATTTAGTATGTCCCTGGTACAATGTACTCAGAGCTTCCATGGTACAAATACTCACAGTCCAGTTTGTCTTTTGATTTACATCAGTGTGACTATAACCTCGCCAAAATTTACATCTCACTATCAAGAAAGGCAAATTCCCTGGACCCTGCATCAGCGGGAGCTACGTGCACCGAGCTGACCTTTTATCAAGAAGGGCAAATTCAGTACCTATAGTTACTAACTTCTGATTAGTAGCTGCAACCAAACGTGCCTCTTCCCCACTACTTACGCTGGAGACTGAACTGAACTACTTACTTCCATAGATGTGCGTACCCTTGTTCTTAAAATGGGACATCAATGCCTCATTAATATTTTATTCTAGCAATGTGATGCAGGCCCGTACACTCAAAATCCTGTATTCTAGCAATGTTAGTGAGCATGAAGTAGAAACAGCAATGGCCAGTAGTGAGTGGTTGAAAGCACAGTTCACCAATCTAAACAATTATCCCTCAAGGTCCATACTGAATGGACGGACTATATTACTTGTTCCAAATTATCATGCCTCAAACACCTAGTAAATCCTATAGCAATCAACGATACAAAATGACACACCCATGCAATGAAGTATTTAGCTAAAATGAATTGAAAAGAAAAGAGAAAATAAGACATTCATCAGATATTCCTTGCTCCATTTAGCTGCCAAGTGGCAACCGGAACTAGTCCAAAAAGGCAGAAGGAAATTTAACAGGAAGCATCGAGTAAAGAAACAATATTTTGTCTCTAAGCCAAATGACACAAATATAACCATCGGTGGATCACACTCAACAAATGGTTTCGTAGTGTAGTGGTTAGCACTCCAGACTTTGAATCTGGCGACCTGGGTTCAAATCCCGGCGAGACCTACTTTTTTAGCTGGCAGTTTAGTATTTGCATGTATAATGTACTCACTTTTTTAAAAAACATTTAGTATTGGGGAAAAATATCGACTCGCATTTTTTTGTGCTGAAATTTAATATTTCCATGGTAGAATGTAATCCTATTTATGCCAAAATTCAGTATTTCCCTGGTACAATGTACTTAGACCTTCCATGGTACAAATACTCAAGTCTAGAGGCTAATAACATTTAAAACATCCCTGTCTTCTGATTTATATTGATGTGACTATAACCTTGCCAAAATATACAGTACACTATCAAGAAAGGCAAATTCATCAGTACCTATAGCCACAAACTTCAGATTAGTCACTGCAACCGAATGTATCCTTTACCGACTTCTTATGGTGGAGACCGAACTGAACTACTTATTTCCATAGAAGTGTATACCAATGTTCTTAAGATGGAATATCAATGCCTTATTAATATTCTATTCTAGCAATGTGTTGCAGACCCATACAAAAACTCACAATATAGTATTCTAGCAATGTGATTGAACATGAGGAAGGAACTGCAATAGCCACTAGTGAGTAGTTGAAAGCACATCTGGCAATCAAAACAATTGTCCTTCAAGGCCATACAGAATGTATCGACCATATTACTTTTTCCTAATTATTGTACCTCATAGGCTCATACACTTAGTAAATCCTAATAGCAACTTCAAAATGATCGTACCCATGCCATGGAGCCTTTGGTTAAAATGAATTGAAAAGAAAATCGAAATAAGTCATTATCGGATATTCCTTTGCTCCATTTAGCTGCCAAGTGGCAACCGGAAGTAAACCAAAAAAACAGAAGGAAATTTAACAGGAAGCGTCGAGTGAAGAAACAATATTTTGTCTGTAAGCCAAATGACAGAAATATAACCAGCAGTGAGTCACACTCAACAAATGGTTTCGTAGTGTAGTGGTTAGCACTCCAGACTTTGAATCTGGCGACCTGGGTTCGAATCCCGGCGAGACCTACTTTTTTAGCTGGCATTTTAGTATTTTCATGGTACAATGAACTCACATTTTTTTATGACAGTTAGTATTTGGGAAAAATATTGACTCAGTTTTTAGCTGACATTTAGTGTTTCCAGGGTAGAATGTACTCCTATTTTTGCTGACATTTAGTATTTCCCTTGTACAATGTACTCAGAGCTTCCATGGTACAAATACTCGCAGTCTAGAGGCTAATAACACTTGAAACATACCTCTGTCTTCTGATTTACATTGGTGTGACTATAACCTCGCCAAAATATACTGTCAAGAAAGGCACGTTCGGTACCTACGCTTGCTAACTTCAGATTAGACGCTGCAACCAAATGTACCACTTCCCCACTGCTTATGGTAGAAACTGAACTGAACTACTTTCAATAGATGTTTATTTCTTAAAATGGAACATCAATGCATCATTAATATTATATTCTTGCAATGTGATGCAGAAACATACAAGAGCTCAAAATCGTGTATTCCAGCAATGTGTGTGAACATGAAGAACGAACTGAAAAAGGCCAATAGCGAGTGGTTGAAAGCCAAGATGGACAATCAAAACAATTAACCTTAAAGGTCATATTGAATGCCGACCACATTACTTGTTCCAAATTGTACGGATAAAGGGAAATGTCTTCACTATGTTCCCTATGTATCATCATTCCAGCAACAGGTTTACTGCAATAAAGTTTGGGCTACAATTTAGTTGCTAAGTCGGCATTACCTCAGTCGTGAAATTGTCCAAGGGGGTGGGCAAGTTAAGCGCAGATTCAGTCCTAGGAATTAGGATAGTCAGAGCAGTAAGATGAGATGATGGCAGCAGGCGATGAGCTAGATGGAAGAGGTGCGTGGGGAGGTAGTTACAACTACTGACCATAGAAGTGAGATATCACTATATCAGAGACATGTAAGAAGGGCGACCCGATCACGACGACGATGGTGCTAATAGTAACAATGCTTTTGCCATGTGCTTATTTTTTAAGGTGCTATAAAACAAGTGGAAAATTCACTACTGGCTAATCATGTTGAAGCTATATATTGTTGAAGTGTATATGTGGGGTGTTGAAGTGTATATGTGGATTGCCTAGCCCTTTCCATTAGTTTGGACTTTTGGTTGAGTTGGCTAGTGCATGAAGCTTAACATATATATCCATGAAGCTTAATAAGAAGAAGGGAAAAACACCAAATAAACACTAAACGCCTAGTAAATCCTAATAGCAGCTCAATGAGTCAAAATTATCGTACCCACACAATGGCTAAAATGAATTGAAAAAATAAAATAAGGTATTTGTCAGATATTCCTTGCTACATTTAGCTGTCAGGTGGCAAATGGAAGTTAAAAAAAAAAAGGGAAGGAAATGACCCTTCCCTGGACCCTGCGCAAGTAAAGGAAATATTCTGGTTGTATGCCAAATGACAGAAATATAACCATCAGTGTACCACACTCAACAAATGGTTTCGTAGTGTAGTGGTTAGCACTCCAGACTTTGAATCTGGCGACCTGGGTTCAAATCCCGGCGAGACCTACCTTTTTTAGCTGACATTTTAGTATTTCGATGGTACAATGCACTCACTTTTTTCTCCAGGCATTTAGTATCGGGAAAAATATCGACTCGTGATTTTTCAGCTAACATTTAGTGTATCCAGGGTAGAACGTACTCCTATTGCAGACATTTAGTATTTCCTTGGTACAATGTACCCAGACCATACAAATACTCACAAGTGAAAGAAAAGGATATGCCTACTAACTTCAGATTAGTTGCTGCAACCAAATGTAGACCTTCTCCACTGATTACGGTGGAGACTGAACTGAACTACTCGATACCGTTATTCTTAAAATGAGGCATGAATGCCTCATTAATATTCTATTCTAGCAATGTGATGCGCCGACCCGTGCAAGAACCCAAAATGTTGTATTCTAGCAATGTTAGTGAACACGAAGAAGGAACTGCAATGGCCATTATCGAGTGGTTTAAGGCCCAGCTGGGCTATCAAAACAGTTAACCTTCAAGGTCATACTGAATGAACCAGCCATGTCATTTGTTCCAAATTGTAATGATAAAGTGAAAGGTCTTCTCTATGTTCTCTTTGTATTATCATTCCGGCAACAGGTTTACTGCAATAAAGTTTGGGCTGCAACTTATTAATGTGGCCATCTACCGACTATGGACATGCTTGTGAGTTGTGACAGCAGCTCGCAATCCTGAGTTGGAAAGGCAATGCTAGTGTACTGATTTACATCACAGGCCACTAAGATGGTCTGTTGGTCACAATTTAGGAGCAACACAATTTATAAGTGCAAGAAAAGGATTATCTCTTAAGAAGTACACACCTATTCCTCAAATGACAACTGGGTAAATAATAGCCCCATGGCAAATGATAAGACAAAAAACTATTTGAAGTGTACAAGTAAACCAACTTTGTCAACGAAATTGAATGCCAGAAAATATGAGAAGAGACATATGTACCTTGCACAGAAGAGTGAGAATTAGGCAGTTGATTGTCACATTCCGATACAGAGCTAGCGTAAATAAAATGAGCAGAATAAGGTGATGCATCAGAATCCCAGGAAATCCATCCACTGTATAGCCGGTAGCGGAGCATGTCCAATTGGCCATAAGCATCATAGACACACGAAAAGCACAGAGCAGAATATGCTCCAATCCAACTGATACCAACTAATTCTTCATGCTGAAACATGTTCTCATGGCCCTTGTACGCCATTGGCACAGCAGAACAAAGATAACTGCAAATCGAGATAGGAGTGAGAGAAAATCAATCAACAAGCCTAAGAATTAAATAACATATGGCAGCATCGATGGAACAAACTAAAGAGATATATGTTTACCAAAAAAAGAACTAGTAAGCTTTCAAGAATATGCAGTACACCTACAAGCCATCCATTCAAAAGAAGGATCAACAGTTTTACATACTGCATAGGGAAGGCTCTACAACTTCCTAACTATCTTGAGAGAAAGAACAGCACCTCTCTAAATCTAATGGCACGTATCCGACAGTCTAGGACACAAAATTTCCATTTCTATCATATATTATTCTTTTGCTTAGCCGTTGTCAGTTCTGTGCGACAGATTTACTAGATAAATACCTGCGAAGAAGTGGTAATGTTGTGAGAAAGGTAGTATTCCAAAAGTCAGCCGCCTAGTGCACCTAGAGGGCCCCAGGCACTAGGTGACACCCTTCCTGCTAGCCAATTTGTCCCCCCTAGGCCCACCTAATTGGTGTTTAGGCACTAGGTGCTGATTTGCCGCCCAACTAGCAGACAAAATGGAGATATTTGTCGTCCAACTAGTGAACTCCTTTAAACACACTTTATACCATTGCCATCTTTTTAAGGGTTGGTTGGCAATTTTGTATGAAAAACATGGAAGTATCTGCACGCAAGGCCATTGCATGGGTGCCACATTACTTGGAAGTTGGAACCAGACAACCTCTAGAAGCCGAATATGCTATAAACAGCAAGGTGGCAAGCAATATGGGCTTTGAGAAATCTTGCATAATCTCAACTAATCAAAGCTCCAATGGACACAATTCTCGACGGCATAAGAAACCAGTATCACAGTAACTAACAAGACTAACTCTGAGTACATAACTCATGTTGCTCCCTTTTGTCCAGGACTCCAGGGTCGACCAAATTCCATCGAGCATCAACAAGTTACCAACTGATTAATCTGCCGCACCCTATCTATCCTCAAATTCGCGAAATGCTTGACGTCAACTAGGCATATGCTTTCTTCTAGTTGATTAACCCAAAGCGCATGCACGGGAAAAGCTATGGGGCGAAATGTGAGGGTTCGGAGAGGGGGTGAAAGAGAGAAAGGGGCCATACCTGAGGCGGAAGTGAGAGAGGAGCGGAGGAGCAGGACGGCGGTGTTGACGAAGAGCGGGCCGCGGGATACGGCAGCGCGGGCGGCTGTGTTGGCGGTCTGGAAGAAGGCGAAGCCAGCGGCAACGGCGGCCCCACGCGCTGATCTTGAACCCCACCGACACGGCCCACAGTACCAGCGTCGCCGCGAAGAATGACGCTCGTGTCGCCCGCGCCAACGCGATAGGGCAGCATCCCGTCTTCCGTCGTGGCGAGCCGAGAGCCGCACCCGTCCACACGCTAGCCGGTTAGTTGATCCTCTCCTCTTTGTCGGATATTTCCTCCATTTAGCTGCCAAGTGCCAAACAGAAGCAAGTCTGAAAAAAGGGAAGGAAATTTAACAGGAATCATCAAGTAAAGAAACAATATTTTGTCTGTAACCCAAATGACAGAAATATAACCATCAGTTTATCACACTCAACAAATGGTTTCGTAGTGTAGTGGTTAGCACTCCAGACTTTGAATCTGGCGACCTGGGTTCAAATCCCGGCGAGACCTACTTTTTTAGCTGGCATTTTAGTATTTCTATGGTACAGTGTACTCACATTTTTTACTCAATTTTTTTGCTGACATTTAGTGTTTCCAGGGTAGAATATACTTTTATTTTGCTGTCATTTAGTATTTCCCTTGTACAATGTACCAAAACCTTCCATGGTACAAATACACACAGTCTAGAGGCTAATAGCACTTGAAGCATACCTCTGCCTTCTGATTTACATTGGTGTGACTATAACCTTGACAAAATTTACAGTACACTATCAAGAAAGGCACATCCAGTACCTATATTACAGCAATCTGTCCCAACGCCCATGCGCAAAGGCCTGGGCACCATGACCCTCCTCGTCCCATGGATGTTATGCAAACAGCGCAACGATTGCGTTTTCAATGGAGGACAACCATCGGTGGACACCCTGCTTACGAAGATTAAAGACGAGGCCGCACTCTGGGCAAGCGTTGGTGCTTCAGGGCTTAGAGCCATCACTCCCCACACATGGGATGTTCACTGATTTTCCTGTTTCGGAACCTGTAATTGCCTCCTAGGAGGATTGTAACAACTCTCTCTTTTCAATGCAATGAAACGCAAAATCTCTTGCGTTTTTCTCGGAAAAAAAAAGTACCTATGTTACTAAGTTCAGATTAGTCACTGCAATCAAATGTGCCCCTTCCGCACTGCTTACAGTGAAGACTGAACTGAACAACTGATCTACAGAAGTGAAATATCTGAGATGTGTAAGAAGGGCGGCCCTACCACGACGAGGGTGGTGCTAATAGTAACAATGTTTTCCACGTGCTTATTTTTTAAGGTCCATAGAACAAGTTGTGGAAAACCCACTACTGAGTACTGACTAATCATGATGAAGCTAGATAAATTTTGTTATCCAATGGTTCTCCCAATGCATCTCCCCTCGTATGTTGTGTGTTCTTAAGTGCATAATATATATCCCTGAAGCTTAATGATGAAGAAAAGAAAAAACACCAAACAAACACTAAACACCTAGTAAATCCTAATAGCAGCTCAATGACCACGCTATGGAGCCTTCGGCTAAACTTTATTGGAAAAAAAGGTAGTCATCAGGTGTTCCTTGCTCCATTTAGCTGCCAAGTGGCAAATGGAATAAGTCCAAAAACGGGAAGGAAAATTAACAGGAACCATCAAGTTAAGGAAAATATTCTGGCTGTAAGCCAAATGACAGAAATATAACAATCAGTGTACCACACTCAACAAATGGTTTCGTAGTGTAGTGGTTAGCACTCCAGACTTTGAATCTGGCGACCTGGGTTCAAATCCCGGCGAGACCTACTTTTTTAACTGACATTTTAGTATTTCCATGGTACAATGTAGTCACATTTTTTTTCCCTGAAATTTAGTATTCGGGTAAAATATCGACTCACAATTTTTGTGCTGACATTAGTGCTTTCCAGGGTAGAATGTACTCCTGTTTTTGCTGACATTTAGTATTTCCTTGGTACAATGTACCCAGATCTTCCATAGTACAATTACTCACAAGTGAAAGAAAAGTGTATACCTACTAACTTCAGATTAGTTGCTGCAACCAAATGTACACCTTCCTCACTGATTACGGTGGAGACTGAACTGAACTACTTATTTCGATACCGATTTTCTTAAAAGAGAAATCAATGCCTCATTAATCTTCTATTCTAGCAATGTTATGCGGCGACCCATGGAAAAACTCCAAATATTGTATTCTAGCAATGTTAGTAAACATGAAGGAGGAACTGCAATGGCCACTATTGAGTGGTTCAAAGCCCAGCTAGGCAATCAAAACAGTTAACCTTCACAAGGTCATACTGAATGGACTGACCATATTATTTGTTCTAAATTGTGATGAATTGATAAAGTGTAAGGTCTTCTCTAATCGCTACGTTCTCTTTGTATCATCATTCCGGCAAAGGTTTACTGCAATAAAGTTTGAGCTGCAACTTATTAATGTTGCCATCTACCGGCTATGGACATGCTTGTGCCAGCAGCTCGCAATCCTGAGTTGGAAAGCAATGTCAGTTTACTGGTTTACATCAAAGGCCACTAAGATGGTCTGTTAGTCACAATTTAGGTGCAATGCAACTTATAAGTGCAAGGAAAGGATTCTCTCTTGAGGAGTATACACACTTATTCCACAAACGAAAACTGGATAAACAGTAACCCCATGGCAAATGATAAGACAAAACTATATGAAGTGACCAACTAAACCAACTTTGTCAACAAAATAAATGCCAGGAAATATGAGAAGATATATATGTACCTCGGACAGAAGAGTGAGAACCAGGTAGTTGATTGTCACATTCCGATACAGAGCCAGTGTAAAGCAAATGAGCAGAAAAAGGTGATGCATGAGAATTCCAGGAATCCATCCACTGTATAACCGGTAGCGGAGCATATCCAATTGGTCATAAGCAAAGTAGGCACATGAAAAGCACAGAGTAGAATATGCTGCAATCAAACTGCTACCAACTCATTCTTCATGCCGAAACATGTTCTCAAGGCCCTTAGTACGCCATCGGCACAACAAAACAAAGATAACTGCAAATCCAGATAGGAGTGAGATAAAATCAATCGACAAGCTAGAGATATAGTAAGCTTTCGAGAATATGCAGTACACGTTCGAGTCATTCTGTTTAAAAGAAGGATCAACAGTTTGCATACTGCAGACAGAAGGCTCTACAACTTCCGAACTATCTTCAGATGGAGAAGAGCACATCTAATGGCACATATCCGACCATCTAGGACATAAAATTCCCCCTTGTATCATTTTTTGCTTAACCATTGTCAATTCTGTGCGACAGATTTACTTGTAATAAGTATGTGCGAAGAACAGGTGCATGAAAGTAATGTTGTGAGAAAGGTAGCGTTTCTAAAAGTCAGGCCCCCAGGCACTAGGTGACACCCTTCCTGCTAGCCAATTTATCCCTCCTAGGCCGGCCTAGTTGCGTTTCGGCACTAGGTGCTGATTTGCCGCCCAACTAGCAGACAAGACGGAGATATTAGCCACCCAACTAGCGAACTCCTCTTAACACACTTTATTACCATTCTTTGAAGGGTTGGCAATTTTGCATGAAAAGACATGGAAGTATTTGCACGCAAGGCCATTGCATGGTTGCCACATTTACCTGGAAGTTGGAACCATACAAACTTAGAAGCCAAACATGCTAAACAGCAAGGTAGACAGCAGTATGGGCTTTGAGAAAGCTTGCGCAATTTCAACCAATCCAAGCTCAAATGGAGACACAACTCTCAACGGCACAAGGAAGCAGCATCGCGGTGGCTAACAAGACTAACATAGTACATAGCTCATGCTGCTCCCTTTTATCCAGGGCCGAACAAATTGCATCAAAGCATCAACAGGTTTACCGACTGATTAATCTGCCGCGCCCTCTCCAACCACAAATTCGCGCAACGCTGGAAGTAAACTAGGCGTACCCTTTCTCCTACTAGTCGATTAACCCAAAGCACATGTACGCGAAAAGCGACGGGACGAAACGTGAGGGTTTGGAGAAGGGGGAGAAAGAGGGGCGAGACCTGAGGCGGAGGTGGGAGGAGTGGAGGAGCGAGACGGCGGTGTTGACGAAGAGCGGGTCGCGGGAGACGGCGACGCGGACGGCCGTGTTGGCGGCCTGGAAGAAGGCGAAACCGGCGGCCAGGGCGGCCAGCTCGCGGCGGCCCCGCGCGCCGATCTCGAACCCGCCGACACGGGCAGAGCAGCGTCGCCGAGCCGGCGCAACCGGGGGGGGGGGGCATCCCGTCTTCCGTCGTGACGAGCCGAGAGCCTCACCCGTCCACACGCTAGCCTCGCCTTCGGCCGCTTGGACCGCTCGCTTGTTGCTTCCCGGGCCTGGAACCCGACATGGGGGCCCCACTCCGAGGAGAGGGATAACAGATCCTTCCAAATCTGAAACGAGAATAATTCGATCTAGAAAAGAGTAAAAGAAATGGCCCGAGCGTAACGTCGAGTGTAACGATATCGCGAAAACTCCAGTAGAACAGTCCCGTGAAATTTAGCACAGTAAAATCGAGCCTAATCCGAGGCCTCTCACGTCCTTGTCATTTATAGTCGTCCATTTAGTGATCTATCCGTTTCTGGCCGTCCGATTTTCGTTAGCGCTCTAGTTCTCGCTCGATGGGCCAGCTGTCCTAGAGGGACGTTGCTCCGGTAGAAAAGTTGATGCGTTCCTGTTGATTGGGCCTATGCACCACGGTCCACGGCCCAGTCAAGATCGCCCTCTCGTGATCTCGTCTCTCACCTTTCCCCCGACTCGCTCCTCCCAAACCCTATCCCAATTCCACCGCCGCCACCCACTCGACTCTCTCCTCCTCTCGATCTGCCCAGGCACTGGCCACTCTCGAGTCTCCTTTTACGGCGCTGCCTAGCCCTCGCCTTCCCCTCGTCTCTCCCTCTCTCATGGCGTGGACTGGCAGCGGTGCGGGGGAAGCCGGTGAATATCTCCAAGAAGAAGGATGAGGCGGTGATGAGAAACAAGTGCGTCCCAAGGAGCCCTCATTGGGGCAGTGCCTCTTCAAGACCTCAACACCCTGCTCACCGGCGACAACGCGCCATGCGAGGGTATGGCACAAGGTTTTCACACCGGAGGTCCACGTCATGGCACATATGTTAACTTAGGTGAATCTCGGTGACTGAATTCACGGGGTGTGATCTGCTTGCCGGGGAGGTGATGTACCGCAAGGGTCAGCCGATCGGTGTGATGACGGGTGTCGTAGATAAGAATGGGAAGCTGCATAAGCTGCAGCTCTATTTCACCCCCCATCAGGGCACTGGGGACATGGCAGACTCCTGATGCGGCCGCTTTCTCCATATTAGTGAAATCTTTGAACCATGCGCCTTGGGCACGCCCCTCTCACAGCACCACTGCCTCAACTTGATGAATGGAACCATCGTACCCAACGGCAATGACTTTGGTCTGGACATCCACCTAATGGACCACCACAACTAACGACCACGATGCAGGGTGGTTGTAGTGCTCCATCTCTCCTTCATCAGGTCTCAGGTTTGGTCATCCTATAGGTACGTATCTTAATCCCATGTAGTCATAATTTGGATGATAGTACTTCACTTCCACGGATGGAATTACAAGATGTTATAGAACTAATGGACTCTAGAACTTGACAATGAACTAATGGAATTGTTGCGTGCTAAAACTAATGAGTGTGTCCCGCATAAATCCTCGCCTTCCTCTTCTCTTTGTTACGCAGGAAAAAAACAAGAAAAGACTTCAATCGATGCCTTCTCAGTTCTCATCTACATGGTAGAGACAAGTTCAGTTCTGCAAACTCGACCATTTCGGCTGCTCACCGAATTGTTTCGTGTTACACTCGTGCAAACCGGAGAAGCCTCCTCTGCATCCTATTGTTGTTGGCATCTTCTTTGTGTTGCCTTGATCGGTGGAAATACAGAACAGGAAGCACATAGATGATGATGCATCACTCGTGCTCTCCGCCTTTCCTTGCCGATTCACCAATTTGTACAGATATCAGTTAGGCCTCTCACGCCCTTGTCATTTATAGACGTCCATTTAGTGATCTATCTGTCTCTGGCCGTCCGATTTTCGTTAGCGCTCTAGTTCTCGCTCGATGGGCCAGCTGTCCTAGAGGGACGCTGCTCCGGTAGAAAAATCGATGCGTTCCTATTGATTGGGCCTATGCACCACGGTTCGCGGCCCAATCAAGATCGCCCTCTCGTGATCTCGTCTCTCACCTCTCCCCCGACTCGCTCCTCCCAAACCCTATCCCAATTCCACCGCCGCCACCCACTCGACTCTCTCCTCCTCTCGATCTGCCCAGGCACTGGCCACTCTCGAGTCTCCTTTTACGGCGCTGCCTAGCCCTCGCCTTCCCCTCGTCTCTCCCTCTTTCATGGCGTGGACTGGCAGCGGTGCGGGGGAAGGCGGTGAATATCTCTAAGAAGAAGGATGAGTGGGTGATGACCAACAAGTGCGTCCCAAGGAGCCCTAATTGGGGCAATGCCTCTTCAAGACCTCAACACCCTGCTCACCGGCGACAACGCGCCCTGCGAGGTATGGCACAAGGTTTTCACACCGGAGGTCCACGTCATGGCGGATATGTTAACGTAGCTGAATCTCGGTGACTGAATTCATGGGGTGTGATCAGCTTGCCGGGGAGGTGATGTACTGCAAGGGTCAGCCGATCGGTGTGATGACGGGTGTCGTAGATAAGAATGGGAAGCCGCATAAGCTGCAGCTCTATTCCATCCCCACCAGGGCACTGGTGACATGGCAGACTCCTGATGCGGCCGCTTTCTCCATATCAGTGACATCTTTGAACCATGCACCTTGGGCACGCCCCTCTCACAGTGCCACTGCCTCAACTTGATGCATGGAACCATCATACCCAGCGGCAATGACTTCGGTCTGGACATCCGCCTACTCGACCACCACAACTAACGACCACGATGCAGGGTGGCTGCGGTGCTCCATCTCTCCTTCATCAGGTCTCGGGTTTGGTCATCATCTAGGTACATATCTTAATCCCATGTGGTCATAATTTGGATGATAGTACTTCACTTTCACGGATGGAATTACAAGATGTTATAGAACTAATGGACTCTAGAACTTGACAATGAACTAAGGGAATTGCTGTGTGCTAAAACTAATGAATGTGTCCCTGATGACTGATACGTCCATTTTGCATCATGATTTCCTACTGTTATTCTTTATGTTTTGTTGAATAATAATGCTTTAGGGAGTGATTCTAATGCCTTTTCTCTCATAATATGCTAGGTTTACACAAGGAGGGAGAATACCGGCAGCTGGAATTCTGGACCTGAAAAAGCACATCAGAGATACCTATTCTGCACATCTCCAAAAAAGCTGAAACTTTACGGAGAATATTTTTGGATTATATTAAAAATACTGGAGCAAATAACTACAGGAGGGGGCCACCCTGGTGAGCACAAGACACCAGGGCGCGCCAGGCCCCCCAGGCGCGCCCTGTTGGGTTGTGCCCACCTCGGCCCACCTCCGGTGCCCATCTTCTGGTATATAAGGTCTTTTGACCTAGAAAAAATAAGGAGAGGACTTTCGGGACAGAACGCCTCCGTCTCGAGGCTGAACTTGGGCAGGAGCACTTTTGCCCTCCGGCGGAGCAATTCCACCAGGGGAACTTCCCTCCCGGAGGGGGAAATCGAAGCCATCGTCATCACCAACACCCCTCTCGTCTTTGAGAGGCCAATCTACATGAACATCTTCAACAACACCATCTCCTCTCAAACCCCAGTTCATCTCTTGTGTTCAATCTTTGTACCGGAACCTCAGATTGGTACGTGTGGGTGACTAGTAGTGTTGATTACATCTTGTAGTTGATTACTATATGGTTTAATTTGGTGGAAGATTATATGTTCAGATCCATTATGCTATTTAATATCCTTTTGATCTTGAGCATGAATATTATTTGTGAGTAGTTACCTTTGTTCTTGAGGTCACGGGAGAAGTCATGTTGCAAGTAATCATGTGAATTTGCTATGTGTTTGATATTTTGATGATATGTATGTTGTGATTCCCTTAGTGGTGTCATGTGAACGTCGACTACATGACACTTCACCATCCTTGGGCCTAAGGGAATGCATTGTGGAGTAGTTATTAGATGATGGGTTGCTAGAGTGACAGAAGCTTAAACCCTAGTTTATGCGCTACTTCGTAAGGGGCTGATTTGGATCCAAACGTTTAATGCTATGGTTAGATTTTATCTTAATACTTTTCTCGTAGCTGCGGATGCTTGCGAGGGGGTTAATCATAAGTGGGAGGTTGTTCAAGTAAGAACAACACCCAAGCATCGGTCCACCCACATATCAAATTATCAAAGTAGCGAACACAAATCAAACCAACATGATAAAAGTGACTAGATGAAATTCCCGTGTACCCTCAAGAACACTTTGCCTATTACTAGAGACTGTTCTGGCATGTCCTTTGCCACAAAAGGATTGGGCCACCTTGCTGCACTTTATTTACCGTTACCGTTACTTGCTTGTTACCAATTATATTGCTATCAAACTATCTATCACCTACAATTTCAGTGCTTGCAGAAATTACCTTGCTGAAAACCGCTCGTCATTTCCTTCTGCTCCTCATTGGGTTCGACACTCTTACCTATCGAAAGGACTACGATTGACCCCCTATACTTGTGGGTCATCAAGACTCTTTTCCGGCGCCGTTGCCGGGGAGTGAAGCGCTCTTGGTAAGTGGAAATCGGTAAGGAAAAACTTATACTACATGCTGAAATTTATTGTTACTTGCTACTATGGAAAACAATCCTTTGAGGGGTTTGTTCGGGGTATCTTCACCTCGACCGGAACCACAGTTAGTTGCCCCTCAACCTACTGCACCTACTAAAAATATTGTCTATGAAATTCCTTTGGGTATGGTAGAACAACTGCTTGCTAAACCTTATGCAGGAGATGGAACTGAACATCCTAATATGCACCTCTTATATGTGAACGAAATTTGTGGATTATTTAAGCTTCCAGGTTTACCCGGAGATGAAGCTAAGAAGAAGGTCTTCCCTTTATCTTTGAAGGGAAAAGCATTGACATGGTATAGGCTATGTGATGATATTGGATCATGGAACTGGAATCGATTGCAATTGGAATTCCATCAAAAGTTTTATCCCATGCATCTAGTTCATCGTGATCGGAATTATATATATAATTTTTGGCCTTGTGAAGGAGAAAGCATCGCTCTAGCTTGGGGGAGGCTTAAGTCAATGTTATATTCATGCCCCAACCATGATATTACGAGAGAAGTTATTATTCAAAAAAATTATGCTCGGCTTTCTCATAATGATCAATCCATGCTCGATACTTCTTGTACTGGTTCTTTTATGAAGAAGACTATTGATTTCAAGTTGGATCTCTTAGAAAGAATTAAACGCAACTCTGAAGATTGGGAACTCGACGAAGGTAATGAGTCAGGTATAAAGCTTGAGTTTGATTGTGTTAAATCTTTTATGAATACCGATGTTTTTCACAAGTTTAGCACTAAATATGGACTTGACTCTGAGATAGTAGCCTCTTTCTGTGAAGCATTTGCTACTCATATTGATCTCCCTAAGGCGAAGTGGTTTAAATATCATCTCCCTATTAAAGAAGAAACTAAAGAACCGGTCATAGCTAAAGATGAAACTATCGTTTACAATGTTGATCCAGTTGTGCCTACCGCTTATATTGAAAAACCACCTTTCCCTGTTAGGATAAAGGAACATGCTAAGGTATCAACTGTGGTTCGCAAGAGTAATATAAGAGCACCTAAGCCCCCTGAGCAAATTAAAGTAGAACCTAGTGTTGCTATGGTTAAAGATCTCTTGGTAGAAAATATTGATGGGCATGTTATCTACTTCTGTGATGAAGCTGCTAGAATTGCCAAACCTGATGAAAAAGATAAACATAGACCCGTAGTGGGCATGCCTGTTGTCTCAGCCAAAATAGGAGATCATTGCTATCATGGCTTATGTGATTTGGGTGCTAGTTTGAGTGCTATTCCTTTTACCTCATACCAAGGAATTATGAATGATATAGCACCCGCTGAGATAAAATATATTGATGTTACTATTAAACTTGCTAATAGAGACACCATCACACCACTTGGGATTATTAGAGATGTTGAAGTCTTGTGTGGGAAAGTAAAATATCCTACTGATTTTCTAGTTCTTGGTTCCCCACAAGATGACTTTTGTCCCATTATCTTTGGTAGACCTTTCTTGAGCACCGTCAATGCTAAGATAGATTGTGAAAAACAAATTGTCGGTGTCAGTTTTGGTGATGTGTCTCATGAGTTTAATTTCTCCAAGTTTAGTAGACAACCTTGTGATCGAGAATTATCTAATAAGGATGAAATAATTGGTCTTGCTTCTATTGCCGTGCCTCCTACTGATCCACTAGAACAATATTTGCTTGACCATGAAAATGATATGCACTTGCGTGAAAGAAATGAAATAGATAAAAGTTTCTTTGAACAACAACCTCTCCTGAAACACAATTTGCCTATTGAAACTCTTGGAGGTCCTCCTCCACCTAAAGGTGATCCTGTGTTTGAATTAAAGCAATTGCCTGATACTTTGAAGTATGCTTATCTTGATGAGAAAAAGATATATCCTGTTATTATTAGTGCTAACCTTTCAGAACATGAAGAAGAAAGATTATAAAAAATTCCGAGGAAGCACCGGGCTGCTATTGGATATACTCTTGATGATCTTAAGGGCATTATTCCCGCTCTATGTCAGCACAAGATTAATATGGAACCTGATGCTAAACCCGTTGTTGATCACCAACGGCGATTGAATCCTAAGATGAAAGAAGTGGTAAGAACCGAAATATTAAAGCTTCTGGAAGCAGGTATAATCTATCCCATAGCTGATAGTAGATGGGTAAGTCCCGTTCATTGTGTCCCTAAGAAGGGAGGTATTGCCGTTGTTCCTAATGACAAAAATGAACTCATTCCACAAAGAATTGTTACTGGCTATAGAATGGTAATCGATTTTAGAAAATTAAATAAAGCTACTAGAAAAGATCATTACCCTCTGCCTTTCATTGATCAGATGTTAGAAAGATTATCTAAGCACACACACTTTTGTTTTCTGGACGGATATTCTGGTTTCTCTCAAATACCTGTATCACAATCTGATCAAGAGAAAACCACCTTTACTTGTCCTTTTGGAACTTATGCTTATAGATGTATGCCTTTTGGTTTATGCAATGCACCTGCTACCTTTCAAAGATGTATGACCGCTATATTCTCTGACTTTTGTGAAAAGATTGTGGAGGTTTTCATGGATGATTTTTCCGTTTACGGAACTTCTTTTGATGATTGCTTAAGCAACCTTGATCGGGTTTTGCAGAGATGTGAAGAAACCAATCTTGTCTTGAATTGGGAGAAGTGCCACTTTATGGTTAATGAAGGTATTGTCTTGGGGCATAAAATATCTGAACGAGGTATTGAGGTGGATAAAGCTAAAGTTGATGCAATTGAGAAAATGCCATGTCCTAAGGATATTAAAGGTATTCGAAGTTTCCTTGGTCATGCTGGTTTCTATAGGAGGTTCATTAAAGACTTCTCTAAAATTTCTAGGCCTCTTACTAATCTTTTGCAAAAGGATATCCCTTTTGTTTTTGATGATGATTGTGTAGAAGCCTTTGAAACACTCAAGAAAGCCTTAACTTCTGCACCTATCGTCCAACCACCTGATTGGAACTTGCCTTTTGAAATTATGTGTGATTCTAGTGATTATGCTGTTGGTGCTGTTCTAGGACAAAGAGTTAATAAGAAATTGAATGTTATCCATTATGCTAGCAAAAATCTAGACAGTGCCCAACGAAATTATGCTACTACTAAAAAAGAATTTTTAACGGTTGTGTTTGCTTGTGATAAATTTAGATCATACATTGTTGATTCCAAAGTTATTGTTCACACCGATCATGCTGCTATAAAATATCTTATGGAAAAGAAAGATGCTAAACCTAGACTCATTAGGTGGGTTATCTTGCTTCAAGAATTTGACTTACATATCACTAATAGGAAGGGAGCTGAGAACCCCGTAGCTGACAACTTGTCTAGGTTAGAAAATATTCTTGATGACCCACTACCTATTGATGATAGTTTTCCTGATGAGCAGTTAGCTGCAATAAATGTTTCTCAAAACACTCCTTGGTATGCTGATTATGCTAATTACATTGTCGCTAAATATATACCACCTAGCTTCACATACCAACAAAAAAAAATCTTCTATGACTTAAGACATTACTTTTGGGATGACCCACATCTTTATAAAGAAGGAGTAGACGGTATTATTAGACATTGTGTACCTGAGCATGAACATGAACAAATCCAACGGAAATGTCATTCCGAAGCTTATGGAGGACATCATGCGGGAGATAGAACTTCTCACAAGGTATTGCAATCTGGTTTTTATTGGCCTACTCTCTTCAAGGATGCCCGTAAGTTTGTCTTGTCTTGCAATGAATGTCAAAGAATTGGTAATATTGGTAAGCGTCAGGAAATGCCTATGAATTATTCACTTGTTGTTGAACCATTTGATGTTTGGGGTTTTGATTACATGGGACATTTTCCTTCCTCTAACGGGTACACTCATATTTTGGTTGCTGTTGATTATGTCACTAAGTGGGTAGAAGCTATTCAAACTAGTAGTGCTGATCATAACACCTCCATTAAAATGCTTAAAGAAGTCATCTTCCCGAGGTTTGGAGTCCCTAGATATTTAATGACTGATGGTGGTTCACATTTTATTCATGGTGCTTTCCGTAAGACGCTTGCTAAATATGATGTTAACCATAGAATTGCATCACCCTATCATCCTCAATCTAGTGGTCAAGTTGAACTTAGCAATAGAGAAATAAAATTAATATTACAAAAATTTGTTAGTAGGTCTCGAAAGAATTGGTCTAAGAAACTAGATGATGCACTTTGGGCCTATAGAACAGCTTCTAAAAATCCTATGGGTATGTCTCCATACAAAATGGTATATGGAAAAGCTTGTCATTTGCCTCTAGAGTTAGAACATAAAGCATTTTGGGCAATTAAAGAACTCAATTATGATTTCAAACTTGCCGGTGAGAAGAGGCTATTTGATATTAGCTCACTAGATGAATGGAGAACCCAAGCCTATGAAAATGCCAAAGTATTCAAAGAAAAAGTAAAAAGATGGCATGATAAGAGAATCCAAAAGCGGGAATTCAAAATAGGAGACTATGTTCTTTTGTTAAACTCTCGTTTAAGATTTTTTGCAGGTAAGCTTCTCTCCAAATGGGAAGGACCATATATTGTCAAAGAGGTTTATCGTTCTGGAGCCATCAAGATTAATAATGCCGAAGGTACTAACCCGAAGGTGGTCAATGGACAAAGAATTAAACAATATATCTCAGGTACGCCTATTAATGTTGAAAGCAATGTTATCCAAACCATGACACCGGAGGAACACATAAAAGAAACCTTCCGGAACACTCCAGAATTCTGAAAAATAGGAGGTACGTGATACGGTAAGTAAACGGACCCCGAAAAATCCGCAAAAATATTTTCTGTCAGTTTTGGAATATTAGAAAAATTAGGAAAATAAAAATAAACCGGAAGGCAACCGAGGTGAGCACGATACACCAGGGCGCGCTGATACGTCTCTGTCGTATCTACTTTTCCTCACACTTTTGCCCTTGTTTTGGACTCTAATTTGCATGATTTGAATGAAACTAACCCGGACTGACGCTGTTTTCAGCAGAACTACCATGGTGTTGTTTTTGTGTAGAAATAAAAGTTCTCGGAACTGGACGAAACTTTTTGGAGATTTATTTCGGAATAAATAAAAAATACTGGAGCCAATAACCACCGGAGGGGGCCCCTGGCTGGGCACAACCCACCAGGGCGCGCCAGCCCCCCCCCCCCCCCCCCCCCCGCCACGCCCTGGTGGGTTGTGCCCACCTCGTTGCCCCATTGACCCTAATTCCGACGCTATAAAATCCTATTTTTGAAGAAAAAAATCAGAGAGAAAGTTTCATCGTGTTTTACGATACAGAGCCGCCACCACCTCCTGTTCTTCATCGGGAGGTCAGATCTGGAGCCAGTTTTGGGCTCCGGAGAGGGGAATCTTCGGTCTTCGTCATCATCAACCCTTCTCCATCGCCAATTCCATGATGCTCCCCACCGGGAGTGAGTAATCCCTTCGTAGGCTTGCTGGTCGGTGAGGAGTTGGATGAGATCCATCATGTAATCGAGTTAGTTTTGTTAGGGCTTGATCCCTAGTATCCACTATGTTTTGAGATTGATGTTGCTATGACTTTGCCATGCTTAATGCTTGTCACTAGGGCCCGAGTGCCATGATTTCAGATCTGAACCATTTATGTTATCACCATTATATCTATGTTCTTGATCCGATCTTGCTAGTCATGTGCACCTATTACGTGTTCTGATCCTCAAACCCCGGAGTGACAATAGTCGGGATACTTTCCGGTGATGCCCGTAGTTTGAGGAGTTCATGTATTCACTGTGTGTTAATGCTTTGTTCCGGTTCTCTATTAAAAGGATGCCTTAATATCCCTTAGTTTCCTTATGGACCCCGCTGCCACGGGAGGATAGGACAAAAGATGGCATGCAAGTTCTTTTCCAATAGCACGTATGACTATTTACGGAATACATGCCTACATTACATTTATGAACTGGAGCTAGTTCTGTGTCGCCCTAGGTTATGACTGTTATATGATGAATATCATCCAACAAGTTCACCGATCCAGTGCCTACGAGTTTTCCACTTATTGTTCTTGCTAAGTTACTATTGCTACTGCTACTATTCCAACTGCTACAAAACTATTGCTATCACTGTTACCGTTACCGTTACTGCTGCTACTGCTATCAAACTATCATACTACTGTGCTATTGATTACTCTGCTGCAGATATTTAATCTCCAGGTGTGGTTGAATTGACAACTCAACCGCTAATACTCTCAAATATTCTTTTGCTCCCCTTGTGTCGAATCTATAAATTTGGGTTGAATACTCTACCCTCGAAAACTGTTGCGATCCCCTATACTTGTGGGTTATCAAGACCTTTTTCTGGCGCCGTTGCCAAGGAGCATAGCTATACTTGTTGAGTCACTTGGGATTTATATCAATTGATCACTATGAAGAATCTGAAGGATACAAAGACCAAGATTTTCCCCTCTAAGACGAGGGGAGGTAAGGAACTGCCATCTAGCTGTGTACTTGATTCACCTTCTGTTATGAGTAAGTTTGCAACACCACCACATGCTAGTGATCCTGATATGTCGCAAGTTATTGATGATGCTACTTCTGCTATGAATGATGCTTGTGATGATGCTAGTACCATGCTTGATGATAATGTGCCACTAGGAGAATTTCTTGATGAACAAATTGCTAGAGCTAAAGAGAATGAAATTACTGAAACTGATGAAATTGCTGAACCTGATGAAGCCTATGAAACTGATGACTATGAAACACCTATTAGTCCTAGCTCTCCTAGATTTGAAATGCCTAAGATACCTGAAGGTTATGTCATGGATGAGGAGGTAACTAGAGAAATTCTTTCTTGCAAAGATAGAAACGATCTTAAGAAATTACTACGCAAGTATAAGGAAAAGACTTTGAATGCTAGAATGAAGTGTGATCCTAAGTTTGCTACTTCACCTATCTTTGTTACCGATAAGGATTATGAATTCTCTGTCGACCTAGAGTTAATTACTTTGGTTGAATCTGATCCTTTCCATGGCTATGAAACTGAAACTGTAGTGGCACACCTTACTAAGCTGAATGATATAGCCACCCTCTTTGCTCATGATGAGAAGATTCGCTACTACTATATTCTTAAGTTATTTCCGTTCTCATTAAAGGGTGATGCTAAGACATGGTACAATACTCTTACTCCTGGTTGTGTGCGTAGTCCCCAGGATATGATTTACTACTTCTCTGAAAAATATTTTCCTGCTCATAAGAAACAAGCTGCCTTACAGGAAATATTTAACTTTGTGCAAATTGAATAAGAGAGTCTCCCACAAACTTGGGGGAGGCTTCTCCAATTGCTTAATGCTTTGCCTGATCATCCTCTCAAGAAAAATGAAATACTTGATATTTTCTATAATGGACTAACTGATGCTTCTAGGGACTTCTTAGATAGCTGTGCTGGTTGTGTTTTCAGGGAACGAACTGTTGAACAAGCTGAAGAATTATTGAATAACATATTGAAGAATTATGATGATTGGACTCTTCCTGAACCTTCGCCTAAACCCACTCCGAAGAAGAGGGGTATCTTATTCTCAGTCCTGAAGATATGTAAGAGGCAAAGAAATCTATGAAAGAAAATGGTATTAAAGCTGAGGATGTTAAGAATTTACCACCTATTGAAGAAATACATGGCCTTGACACACCACCACCTCCACAGGTGGTAAAGGTAAATTCTTTATTAAAGTTTGATGAAGGTGATATCCCTTACAATAAACATCCTAGTCAGTGCTTATATGAGTTTGACAACTATATTATGAAGCAAGATCATTTCAATGCACGGGTCCTAAAACAATTGAAATACAACTCTGATATGATTGCCCGCTTGAGTGACTTGCTATTTAGAATCAGTAATGATGTTAGAGGTGTAGGAAAGCATGCCTCTATGGTTCAAACTCAGTTAGAACAAGTTGCTAAGTCTCAAAAAGAATTGCTTGATGAAATGAATAATAATATGAATGATTTTGCTGTTAGAGTAGTAACTAGAGGAGGTAGAATGACCCAAGAACCTCTTTATCCTGAAGGTCACCCTAAAAGAATTGAACAAGACTCTCAGAGAATTAATACTGATGCACCTAGTCCTTCTAAAAAGAAAACGAAAAAGAAAAATGATAGGACTTTGCACACCTCTAGTGAACCTGAGATACAAAAACCTCCTGATAATAATGTCTCTTTTTCCGATGCTGAAACTCAGTCTGGTAATGAACATTCACCTAGTGATAATGAAAATGACAATGATGATGTTCATGAGGATACTCAACCTAACAATGATAAAGAACCAGATAATGATGTTGAAATAGAGCCTGCTGTCAGCGTTCTGGGAATGGGGGTACCCAGACCTGCCAGCCTGCGGCCCAGGGCGTGGCCCACTTCGACAGCCAAGCACGGCCCAGAGCGGACTCACTCAAGACAAGGCCCTCGCGAGAGCCCCGCGCTCGCGAGGGGGACGGCGCCAAGACCCTCAGAGGGAAGAGGCCTCCCCGGGTCGCCTCCCGAGGGGCGGAGATCTCTATGCAATACTCGGCCTCAGGAGGTCGAGGATGACGCAAGCCGGGCCAAGCGGGCACCAGCGCGCATAGCAGAGACAGTTTCCTCTTTGGTGCAAAGGAGGCAAGGGCGTACGCAGGTTCCCAAAGCACCCCCCAAAGGTTTCCATTCTGGCGCAACGAGACCAAGACCACGAGCCCAGCAGGACGGACGTCATCGCCGAGCCCACCTCTGCATCACCACCGGCTACTTTGCAGGCGAAGACCACCTTTCGTCAGGATAAGATGTACTCCTTGTCCCCCTTCGAATTTGGCCGTTGTGGGATCCCTTCCCGCAATAGCGATAAGGGAAGAGGACCCGGGTCGCTATAAATAGAGGCTAGGCTGCTCCGTAGAGGGGGAGACAAAAACACCACCCGAGCACCCTCGCGAGGCTACTCACCACTGTACTAGTTCATCCAAAAACCTCCTCGTGAGGCAATCCACCAAAAGGCAGGAGTAGGGTTTTACGCTTTGCAGCGGCCCGAACCTGGGTAAATCCTTGCGTGCTGATCTTCTTCCCCGCGATTGAGTCAGTTCGTCGAGCTAGGTCGTCGAGCTGTGAGCTTGAGGTCGAAGCTGGTGGGGATCTTCGCACACGCCCCTGTGTTCGAACCTCTTTGGGTTTTGCGGAGCCCGAAATCCGACATTTGGCGCGCCAGGTAGGGGGTGTGTCGGAATCCTCCCGCAAGCTTCACCTCGCCTCCGCTCGACGTCTCCATGGCCAAGGGACACAGAGCCCGCGCTGAACGACGGGCTGCTCGTGTCGCTCGGGCGACGCCTGCAGCCCATGGCATCCCGCGTCGCCTTGCCTCCCGTTGGCGGACGCCATCGCCTGCCCGGCCTTCGTCAGACGCCCAGGGCTGCCGCCCTCGTCAATCGTGCAGCACGATCTCGTCGCCCCGACTCTCCCCGGCGTCCGCGTCACGGCACCACCCTCCCGAGTCCGCCACAACCTGACGCGTGGGCGAGTCACGCTCCTCGTGGCCCATGAACTGCAGCGCTTCCGCGCCGCTCGCGGTAGCTACGACGACTGGGTACGTCACGCGGCCAGGCGCGCCGCCACAGCCGGCGAGGTCTAGACGCTTCCCTACGAGACGGGCCTGGGGTCTCGCATCCATAGGGCCACTCAACCGACCGGCACGGCGTTGAGGGCACGCAGATGCCCTTGGGAAGTGCGCTATGACCTGCATCCGCTGGAGGTGAGGCCCAGGGCGTCGGGCGCACAGGAGGTAACCCCCGGCGCGTACGAAGACCAGTGGGAGATGCTGGCCGCGCAGGGTGGCCGCCGCCTCGCGCCTCGCAGCGCGCCCGCCACATCTGGAATGGACGTCCGACGACTCGTCTACACCCGTGCCCGGGGGCTCGAGCAACTCCACCACGACCATGTTGACAAGCGTCCGGGCCGCGAAGGGAGTAGCGCCGGCCACCACGACAATAGGAGGAGCATACACGACCTTGCGAGCGGCTTTCGTCGGGGCTGGTATGCGCAGCCTCGCGAGGACGGCTGGCGGGGTCGGTCTCGCGAGGGTGTCTCGCACTGGCAGCATCGTGAGGCACGCCCGCTAGAGGGGAACTACCCTGAGCAGGCGCCTGGGTCCGCGGACCGGGGGTCACCTGCCTTGAGACGGAGGGTGGAACACACGCCCATGTCCCCAGGCCAGGTGCCCCCAGCCTGGAGACGGAGGGTGGAACACACGCCCATGTCCCCAGGCCGGGCGCCCCCAGCCTGGAGACGGAGGGTGGAACACACGCCCATGTCCCCAGGACAGGCGTTCCCAGTCTGGAGACGGAGCGTGGAGCACACGCCCATGTCTCCAGGACGGGCGTCGCCTACCCAGAGACGGAGGGTGGAACATACGCCCATGTCTCCGGGCGAGGCCTCGCCCGACCAGCGGCAGAGCACCACGTACTCACCCATGTCTCCGGGTCCGGCTCGGTCCGCCTGGAGATGGGGGATTGAGTACCAGTGTGAGGCCCCCGGGCATCCCAGCGAGGCGCGCTGGGGCACCGCCTTGGGCGACAGCCTCGCGCGTGACGGAAGGACCCCGCGCCTTGTCTCACGCCCCCTGCGGGTGCCAGCATTCCCACGGAGTAGGGAGAATGTCCCGGACGCCCTCTCCAAGCCGGGCCTGGGGGCTTCCCCTGAGGGGGCGCCGGTCCAGGTTGGTGCAAGTGAGGGGGCGTCCCGGGATACGCGGGGGAGCGGCGCAGCCGCCTCCCGCGCGAGCAAGCATTACGCAGCCGAGCCCTCTGGGCCGCAGGAGCAGCCGCCTAGGGGGGGGATTGGCAGGATACAAGCAGCGTGGGCCACGCGCTGCAACGGGGGCACCGGCGTGGCCCTCGGGAGGCAGGGCCTCGCGAGGTCCTCAGGTCGTGGTCTGGCCGGTGCCCCGACGCCTCATGAGGCGGCTTCACCGACATAACACCCCTATGGCTGCGCTGGGTGCACTGTGCTCATGTTTGGGCCACGGGAGCGCAATCCCGCGGCTACGCGGGGAACGGTGCACTCAGGTTTGGGCTGTAGGGGCGCGCAACCGCGCAAAAATGCGCGGGATAGCTCTTAGCTGAGTTGGGAGCACCTAGGCCGTGCGCCTGGGGGCTTGCCCAGCTATCTTCGGCCGTGACACTCTCACTTAATAATCAGTGGGTTGTATACGCCCGGAGCCCCCCGAGGACGCGGAGGGGTTCCATCCCACGCCCAAGTGGAAGCCCCATGCTCCGCGCTGGCGGACAACACTGTCCTCCAATGACTATGCCCACGCAACGTGGATGCCCTATGCTCCGCGCTGGGGGAAGACGAAGACGAAGACTAGCCTAGATGTCGGACGCGGCTGTTGCTTGTTCCTTTTTGTGTTTGAATTGCCACTTTTTGGAATGGAACTCGAAAGTTTCGTAACTCTATTTGAAAAAGGGATGGGAATTTTCACTCTTTGCGATTCCTTTTTCTGGTCTTGAAGTCTCGTTTTCTGAATCGACACCTGTTGGTCTCCCCCTCACGCACCCCGTGAGCGGGGGCGGCACGGGCACGGTGTGCACACCTTGCCAAGGCCCTGGCACCTTGGTCCTCGCGTGGCGCCTCTGGGCAAGCCGGCAAGGGCCTGTTGCCTCGGAAGCATCCATCTTTTAGCGGTCGACCCTCGCTCGGGGGCTTCGGCTATGGCCCGGCGCGGCAACATGGAGCATCGGGAGGCTCAAGCACCTCCCGGGGCAGGAACCGGCAAAAAGGTATGGGAGCCGCTCGAGCGTCAAGGGGGACTCCTGAGTAACGCGCCTCAGGAGCCTCACTGGTCACGTAGCCCCTCGCCCCTTGGTCTCGTCCTGGTGATCCGGACGCCCCAACGGCGGTCGAGGTATGCGCGAGATTGGGCCCCGCCGACGTAGAGCGCCGCTTGAGCGTCAAGGGGGACTCCTGAGCAACGCGCCTCAGGAGCCTCATTGATCGCGTAGCTCCTCGCCCCTTGGTCTCATCCTGGTGATCCGGACGCCCCAACGGCGGCCGAGGTATGTGCGGGATTGGGCCCCGCCGACGTAGAGTGCCGAAAAGGCTCCCAAACCATTCCGCTCGCAAGGAAGAAGCCCTCCCTGGCGGGATCCTCGAGCTCCCTAGACGCCCCAGCTGCACCTCACAACGCACGAGCTCGCCACGGCCTGCCAAGCTAAGTACCCCGACCGTAAGGAGCAGAAACTTTTTGATCCGATGATAGCCCGAGTACTGGGTATGGGACAGGAACGCTAATGTGAGAATGCAGGCGCTACGGTTTACTACGTGCCCCCATCAGGCCTCTTGTTGCTCCAGGTACAGGGAAGGGCAGCGCGAAAGAAGGAATCCGGCGTCTCTCGGCGCCGTCGCTAAAACCCCGGTCTTGGGACGGGACACTCCACCTAAGGACGGCCCGCCTCGTGAGGCCCCGACGGGCCGTCATCGCTGGGCGTAGTGCGACACCTCATCGGACCTCACGAAGAGCGCCGGGCGCGGAGCAGCGGCACAGCGGTACGGGCGAAGGTGCGAGGGGGTGCGCAGTGCCGCACTAACGATGACACAAAACTCCACGGAAGAGACGAGGGCGCGTCACACAAAACAAGCAACCGACGGTTTAAAAGAAGGAGGAAGACGAAGGTAAAACACAAAAGTTTAACGCCCTCAGGGGACAAGTGCTTCTTGATGTAACAGGAACCAGACGAAGAAAATAGGGGAAGCCTAGGTGGAGGAGCCGCTGTCACCATCCAGACCCCCCGCCCGCCTCGGCGCCGGAGTCGTCGCCCTCGTCGGAGGAAGGCTCCTGGACAAACCGTTCCACCAGAGACTCCACGTGCGGGCGCACCTCATCCCTGAGGGGGCTTTGGAGCTCCTCAGGCACCGGCTCCATAACGCGGGGGAGATCAAGCTCCGGGGCGTGGCGGCACAGGTTGGAGAAGACGCGCGTCAGCGCAATGTCCAGGAGGTCGCGCGCGCTGGACATGTTGTCCTCGTCCACCCGAGAGACGCCGGTCTCCAGCGCCTCCACCGCCTTGCCGAAGAAGTTGAGGTAGCCTCCGTCGCCGTACGCGCACGGTAGTGCGGGGGTTTCCCCGACGAACCGGCCCACCGCACCAACTGCAAGGTGGGCAATGTCCAGGTACTGCTTGGCGCGCTGCGCCTCCAGCATCTTCGCATGCGCCGCCTCATCCTGGGCGGCCCGCACGGCATCAGCTGCCCCCTTGATCTGGGCCTGGAGGGACGCCAGCTCCGCCTGGGCCTCCTCCTCGCCCCTGAGCGCGGCCTGGAGGGCGGCCTCGGCGTCCGCCAGCTGGGCCCTCAACGCGCCCGCTTCCTCCTGGAGCTCGTCGAGCCTGCGCCTCTTGGGCGCAGGCGCCCTGGGAGGAGGAAACAATCAGGTCCGGCATCTCAGGCATGGTTGCAAGAGAAGGGGGTGGGTGACGGAACACTTACTCGTCGATGATGGCCCAGCGCCGGCGAGCTTGGGCCGGCCTCGAAGGCCCCCCGCCGCTGCCTCCAGAGGCCAGCGGTGGAGCCGAAGACCCCGTGCGCTTCCCCGCACCTGCTGCACTCCCTCCAGACACCATGGATGATAAGGGAAGAGAGGAGGATGAGAAATATATCTTTGGAAGGATGGGAAGCGAGAAGGCGCAACAGGATGGCATGACCCCCCCCGGGCGGGGCGGGTTTATAGGCGCAACCGCTGCCCATGGGGCGTCGTGGATAGTGGAGGCGCCGTACGCTCCTCGGGCGCCACCCGCCAGGCTCGGTTGGCGTGCAACCCTGCTTCACGTCGCTTCATCTGCCCTCGTCGGGTCACATCCGCGTGGACTGAGGAGGGGGAAGACACAAGGAGACAGCCGCATTCAAGGAAGGGCAATGATGGCCGGTGCGGCGCGCAGGCATCGCGTCAGCCTGACTCGGGGCGGTTCCCGACGTCTTCGGGGAGCGGAGGCGTCCTCATCTCGTTGTGCGCCACGCGTCAGGTTGGGCCCGCAGGCGATTGGGGCCCGCGGCGCTCAGGCCGGCTACTTCGGCTTCGCCCCGAAGCCAACCCAAGCACGCCTTGGGCCCGGGGGCTGCTGTCGGCATTCTGGGAACGGGGGTACCCAGACCTGCCAGCCTGCGGCCCAGGGCGTGGCCCACTTTGATAGCCAAGCACGGCCCAACGCGGCCTCACTCAAGACAAGGCCCTCGTGAGAGCCCCGCGCTCGCGAGGGGGACGGCGCCAAGACCCTCAGAGGGAAGAGGCCTCCCCGGGTCGCCTCCCGAGGGGTGGAGATCTCTATGCAATACTCGGCCTCAGGAGGTCGAGGATGACGCAAGCCGGGCCAGGCGGGCACCAGCGCGCACAGCAGAGACAGTTTCCTCTTTGGTGCAAAGGAGGCAAGGGCATACGCAGGTTCCCAAAGCACTCCCCAAAGGTTTCCATTCCGGCGCAACGAGACCAAGACCACGAGCCCAGCAGGACGTACGTCATCGCTAAGCCCACCTCTGCATCACCACCGGCTACTTTGCAGGCGAAGACCACCTTTCGTCGGGATAAGATGTACTCCTTGTCCCCCTTCGAATTTGGCCGTTGTGGGATCCCTTCCCGCCATAGCGATAAGGGAAGAGGACCCGGGTCGCTATAAATAGAGGCTAGGCTGCTCCGTAGAGGGGGAGACAAAAACACCACCCGAGCACCCTTGCGAGGCTACTCACCACTGTACTAGTTCATCCAAAAACCTCCTCGTGAGGCAATCCACCAAAAGGCAGGAGTAGGGTTTTACGCTTTGTAGCGGCCCGAACCTGGGTAAATCCTCGCGTGCTGATCTTCTTCCCCGCGATTGAGTGAGTTCGTCAAGCTAGGTCGTCGAGCTGTGAGCTTGAGGTCGAAGCTGGTGGGGATCTTCACACATGCCCCTGTGTTCGAACCTCTTTGGGTTTTGTGGAGCCCGAAATCCGACACCTGCTGCTGATCTTTATAACCCACAACCTAAAAATAAACGTTATGATAAAAGAGACTTTGTAGCTAGAAAACATGGTAAAGAAAGATAACCATGGGTTCAAAAACCCATGCCCTTTCCACCTAAACCATCTAAGAAAAAGGATGATGAAGAATTTGAACGCTTTGCTGAAATGATTAGGCCAGTCTTTTTGCGTACCCGCTTAACTGATATCCTGAAGATGGCCCCTTATGCAAAGTACATGAAAGACATCATCACTAATAAAAAGAAAGATACCCGAAGCTGAAATATTCACCATGCTTGCTAATTATTCTTTTAAGGATGGAGTGCCTAAAAAACTTGGAGATCCGGGAATACCAACTATACATTGCTCCATTAAAAGAAACTATGTCAAAACTGCTTTGTGTGACTTGGGAGCCGGTGTTAGTGTTATGCCTTTCTCCTTATATAAGAGACTTGATTTGAATAAACTCACACCTACTGAAATATCATTGCAAATGGTTGACAAGTCAACTGCCACACCTATCGGTATTTGTGAGGATGTGCCCATTGTTGTTGCAAATGTTACTATCTTAACGGACTTTGTTATTCTCGAGATGCCCGAGGACGACAACATGTCGATTATCCTTGGTAGACCCTTTTTGAATACTGCAGGGGCTGTTATTGATTGCAATAAAAGCAAAGTCACTTTTCATATCAATGGTAATGAGCATACGGTGCACTTTCCGAAGAAACAATTTCAAGTGAATGGTATAAATGTTATTGAAGAATCTCCGACCATCACTATTGGAAGTTTTCAATTACCTCTACCTACTGCCAAAAAGAAATATGATATACTTATTGTTGGGGACATACACATCCCCATTGAGGTAACTTAGTGTTTTACGAAAGTTCTTCAGTTTCATGCTAATCGGAAGTGGTTGTTAATAAGACTTGATCAACCTTATTAATGGATCATTTTTGAGAGGTATGAAGTTGATGAATCTAGTAAGCACAACTCTCTGCCCCCACATTTTATTTTCTGTTTTAGTAAGTCAAATAAAATAAATTGCCATGTTTATCCTGTTTTCTGTTTTCACCGTGCAATAAAAAATGACCCAAAAATAAAAGTTATCGGAATGTTCTGAAAATTTGATACGATTTTTTTCTGAATATTTTTGAATTTCTGGTGCAAATAATACCCGAGGGGGGGGGGGTGCACCTGGTGCCCACAAGACACCCGGGCACGCCAACAACCCAGGCGCGCCGTGGTGGGTTGTGGCCCTCACATGGGCCCCCTCAGTTATTCCTTTAGCCCACATCATCTCCTACCTCGAGAAAAAAATCACCACAACCACCATTCCCGTGTTCTTGCTCTCAAACCCGCGGATTTCGATCTCTTTGCTCGAAGCTCCGTTTCCGAAACTGTTTGGAGGGATTGCTGCTTGGTATGTGACTCATTTAGGGGGTTATTTTTAGAGTAATTAGCTACTCTTGGTGCTGCTGTAGACGAGCTTGCATGTTGAATTCTTAGAGTTCTAAGTAGTTTGAATGCTCAATATGGCCTCTATGCATGCTTAGGAGTAGTTGCTATCAATCTTGCAAAGTTTTGTTGACAATTTTTTTTGTGGACTAAATTTTTTCAGAAATTTATTTTAGGAATAAGATGGATTTCTTTAAGAAGTTTTCCTCCAAGAAAAGTGCCAAAGGAGTCATTGGGGAATCATCGGACAATGACCTTCACACTCCAAGAACGGTGGAGGTGCGGCCATGTGAATGGCCGCATGATGCCTTCATGGAGGAGGCCTGGTTTCATCAAGAGTTCGCTCAATTTGTTGCAAACGCTGGGTTGACCGAGTTCCTCGCAACTAAGTGTGACCAATATCACATCCTTACAAATTACTTTGTGCAAAGTTTTCATTTCCTGAGAAAGAATAATCCTCCTGAAGTGCAGTTTAATCTTTACGCTGAAACTCACAAAATACCGCTAACTGACTTTTGCGACATATGCTTGATCCCCTCTGATGGGGGATTGAGAGAACCTAGACCAGCGGAGTTTGAGGATTTTCTCCTCACCTTAACGGTGGGTGAAGCTAGAGGCGTGTCGAACGCTACTGCTACCAGTCTGCAGTTTCCTTCAGTGCATTACTTTTCTTTGTTCATCGCAAAGTGTCTAACCGCTAGGGAGAAGGTTGGCGCACTCAGTGCTCGCGACTTTGCTATTTTACGCCGCGCACTGTATAATGATCACACCTTTAGTATGGGAGCTATTATTGCAAGCCGCTTACACCTTAACAGGACTAAGGGAAAGATACATGGTGGTATTTATGCTACTCGCTTAGCGAGACACTTTAATGTTCAGATTCGCCCGCATGATTATCTCTTGTCCCAAGTTGATTTTGATCACAAGACGTTACAGGATCACCAATTTATTGATGCAACTGATTCTTTCCGTGACATTCGTTACAACCTAGTATTCAGCATAGAAACCCGTGATATTATTCCGTTGCCTGCACCTGCTCTGTTTGATTCTATTGCCAGGAATGGATACAGGATCATGTCAGATGACATTACAGCCTACCGGATCAACCTAGCAGGTGCTGAGGAGGAGCCTCAGGGGTGGGACGCTTAGGTGCCGCCTCCACCTCACTTCAACTTGGGACCGAATGGCTACTACGGATGGTGATTACCAAGCTAGGTCAAAAGCCTAAGCTTGGGGGAGTACGTATTTCCACCGACATTACATTCATGTTCACACTTTTCATTCCAGTTGTCGGTGTCCATACTTTTTCATTGTAATATCCATGCTAAATTTGTTTTCTCGTTTTCTTCTTTGTGTTTGAAAAACTTTGAGAAAATCCAAAAATATTTCCTACTTCTTTTCAGTTTTTCTTTCTAGCCTAGTTTAATTGTAGTATCGAAAGAAAACCCAAAAAGATTTCTCGTTTCTTCTTTTGCTTGTTGGGAATTTTCCCGTGTAAATAGTTTTTCTCGTTTTTGTTCTTCCTTTTTATTTGCCTTCTTCAAGAAAAAAAATCAAAAACTCCAAAAATATTTCAGTGTGTTTCTCTGAAATTCTTTTCTTTTTGTTTGAGTCGTACCAAGGAGAAGACCACGATGAAAATGTTGAGTGGCTCTCATATGCATCATTGTTAATCTAACAAAGAGCCCATGTTACCTTGTATTCTCCTTTTGAATAAAATGCTGCAGATTCCAGCTTAGTCCACGACACTCTTGCACTATTATTATTTTCTTATCATTCGGTCGTGCAAGTGAAAGGTAATAATGACGTTATTTGATGAATTGACTGTGGCAGAGAAAAGCGGGTATGAACTCAACTTGTTTTTGTTTTTGTAAATATGTTTAACCTAGTATCCTTGATTCAGCATATTATGATCAAACATGTTTGGAATGACCATTAGAGATTATAGTTGTTCATGTCATGCTTAAGTAGCTAGGAGTGGATAATGATTTATCTTGGATGTCAACATGCATTAAAATGGTTGTGATGCGGTATGATGATATGGTATCCTCCTCTGAATGTTTCAAGTGGCTTGACTTGGCACATGTTCACGCATCTAGTTGAATCAAAACCAACACAACCTTCATGATATTTATGTTCATGGTGTCCATATCCTACTCATGCTAGTAGTCAATGTTTATTATATGTAATGCATGTTCATGACCGTTTTCGCTCTCTAGCTGGCCGCTTCTCAATCTATTTGCTAGCCTTCGCGTGTACTAAGCGGAAATACTGCTTGTGCATCAAAATCCTTAAACCAAAGTTATTCCAGATGAGTCCACTATACCTACCTATATGCGGTATTACCCTGTCGTTCCAAAGTAAATTTGCATGTGCCATCTCTAAAAATTCAAATGAACATCTGTTTTGTGTACCTGGACCGCTCATGGAGCGATAGGGGGTGGTCAATATCTTCCATGCTAAGAGGGTTATTCTCATGATGAGTGTTTATTCACTCGTCCTTACATGAGAGGGGCGGTAATAGGGATTCCCAGTCCCAAAATCAAAAATTACAAATAATTAAACAAAACTCCCCCAGGAATGTTGTTGGTTTGGACGGTACTCGTGGATGCGGCTAGCCGTGGAGTGTGATTGTTGGTGGAGGGGGAGTAAACCTTTACTTTTACTGCTTGTGAACCGCCGCTAATTTGTTTAGCATGGAAGATATTGACAACTCTTGGTTGTAACGTTGACAGGAAGGGTGTACCTCCGAAAATTATATCTATCTCTGTTTTAAGCTTTGAGCTCTGGCACCTCTATAAATCCATGCTTCCCTCTGCAAAGGGACTATCTATTTACTTTTATGTTGAGTCATCACCTTCTCAAATAAGCGCCAGACCTGAGAGCACTATTGTCATCCTCATGCATTGTGTATAGTTGATGTTGGGTGCAGCATGACTGGATCTTTTCTACCATGAATTACAATGTTTAGTCGCTGCTTGAACTTCGGAAAGGGCTAGCGAGATACCACTATTGTCATATTGTATCATGATTGTTTTGACAAAGTGTTGGCGCTTGAGATATCTTATTATTCCTCGCTAGTTGCTTATGTCATTGATATGAGTTAATATAATTTCTAAGAGTTATTGCTGACATGGTTAGTCATAATATTTGCTGAAAACCCGGGTGCTACTTAAGCATATATATGTAAACAAGAACAAAAGAGTTCGTAAAAGTTTTTCTTTATCACTTTCAGTTTGTCAACTGAATTGCTTGAGGACAAGCAATGGGTTAAGCTTGGGGGAGTTGATACATCTCTGTCGTATCTACTTTTCCTCACACTTTTGCCCTTGTTTTGGACTTTAATTTGCATGAATTGAATGAAACTAACCCAGATTGACGTTGTTTTAAGCAGAACTACCATGGTGTTGTTTTTGTGCAGAAATAAAAGTTCTCGGAACTGGACGAAACTTTTTGGAGATTTATTTCAGAATAAATAAAAATACTGGAGCCAAGAACCACCGGAGGGGGGGCCCTGGCTAGGCACAACCCACCAGAGCGCGCCAGCCCCCCCCCCCCCCCGCCGCGCCCTGGTGGGTTGTGCCCACCTCGTGGCCCCACTGACCCTAATTCCGACGCTATAAAATCCTATTTTTGGAGAAAAAAATCAGAGAGAAAGTTTCATTGCGTTTTACGATACGGAGCCACTGCCACCTCCTGTTCTTCATCGGGAGGCCAGATCTGGAGCCCGTTTTGGGCTCCGAAGAGGGGAATCTTCGGTTTTTGTCATCATCAACCCTTCTCCATTGCCAATTCCATGATGCTCCCCACCGGGAGTGAGTAATCCCTTCGTAGGCTTGCTGGTCGGTGAGGAGTTGGATGAGATTCGTCATGTAATTGAGTTAGTTTTGTTATGGCTTGATCCCTAGTATCCACTATGTTTTGAGATTGATGTTGCTATGACTTTGCCATGCTTAATGCTTGTCACTAGGGCCCGATTGCCATGATTTTAGATCTGAACCGTTTATGTTATCACCATTATATCTATGTTCTTGATCCGATCTTGCTAGTCATATGCACCTATTACATGTTCTGATCCGCAAACCCCGGAGTGACAATAGTCGGGATACTTTCCGGTGATGACCGTAGTTTGAGGATTTCATGTATTCACCGTGTGTTAATGCTTTGTTCCGGTTCTCTATTAAAAGGAGGCCTTAATATCCCTTAATTCCTTATGGACCCCGCTGCCACGGGAGGGTAGGACAAAAGATGTCATGCAAGGTCTTTTCCATAAGCACGTATGACTATTTACGGAATACATGCCTACATTACATTTATGAAGTGGAGCTAGTTCTGTGTCGCCCTAGGTTATGACTGTTATATGATGAATATCATCCAACGAGTTCACCGATCCAGTGCCTACGAGTTTTCCACTTATTGTTCTTGCTAAGTTACTATTGCTACTGCTACTATTCCAACTGCTACAAAACTATTGCTATCACTGTTACCGTTACCGTTACTGCTGCTACTGCTATCAAACTATCATACTACTGTGCTACTGATTACTCTGCTGCAGATATTTAATCTCCAGGTGTGGTTGAATTGACAACTCAACTGCTAATACTCTCAAATATTCTTTGGCTCCCCTTGTGTCGAATCTATAAATTTGGGTTGAATACTCTACCCTCGAAAACTGTTGCGATCCCCTATACTTGTGGGTTATCACGCGCTAGCCCTACCAGGCGCGTCCTGGTGGGTTGTGCCCACCTTTGACACCTTCTCGACTCCATTTTCCTTCCATAGGCTTGCTTCCCAAGAATAAAAATTCTCTTTATATACCCCCGACTGTTTTGACCACCGCATCGCAGAAAAATCCTCTGTTCTTGTTTCGTCTTGTTTTCTCGTTAGATCTAGATCAACATGGCTCCACCAAGCTCCTCCAAGGACAAGTTCTTTGAGAAGGTCATCAACCCGTACTTGCCGGAGGTGATGAAGCACCCTCAAGCCATTGCGATGCGTGAGGGGGTGCTCCACATCCGCGATGTTCAGGGACCCAAGAGGACCGGAAGCGTGAAAGCTAGGCTTGAGGCGGTGGAACAAGACATCTTCAAGTGCCAAGGGATGGTGGAGCGTGGACTTAGTGCCAATCACTCCATGATCACGGAATTCACCCGTGATCAGATGGTGGATGGCCGGTCTATGAAGGACACCATCTTCACCCTCAACGAGCAAATCAATTTTCTGCAAAGTCAAATTTATGATCTTCAAAACCATGTTTTTGAATATGAAGCAAGGTTTAAAGGTATGTGTTTAGCTGCCAGTTGTAGTACTCGAGGGACTCGTGCGTCAACTTTTGATGGTGAGCCCTTGCCCTAGAAGCTGGAGGACAAGCCTACTACATCATCACCACCACCTTCTTCATCACCACCACTAAAGGAGACTTGAGCACACGGGTATGGGCACTCCCCTTGGCTTGAGCCAAGCTTGGGGGAGGTGCTCCGGTATCATATCACCATCACTTTTATTCGCCTTTACCTATTTTAGTTCGATCTTTAGCCCTTTTTCTTGATTTAGTTGAATAAAAGTTTAGCATGATCTATTTTCGTGTGTTAGTTTCGTGGTCTATCTATCTATGTAATCGAGTGAGAGTTATATAATAAAGTTTAGTTTGAGCTTTTGTTTCTCTACTTTCTTGTTGCAATCAAAATAAAAGGAAAGAGAAATAAATGAAAAGAATCATATGCTAATCTTATGGTAAGTAATGACATCACATGAGGAAAAGTATAAGTGGTAAAATTTATTGGAGATTGACAAACATAGCATTGGTCAATGATGCAATTCATGAAAGAATTAATAAGGGAAGAGAAGATTCACATGCAAATACATTATCTTGGACATCTTTTATGATTGTGAGCCCCCATTAAATATTATATGTCAAAATTGTTGACGTTGGACAAGGAAGACAACGTAATGATTTATGTTTGTTCATATTCACATAGAAGTTATATTGTCATAGATCCTTCAACATGTGGTGCTTGCTCAATATCTTTGCTAGCCAAAAATTCCGCACTAAGTAGAGATACTACTTGTGCATCCAAAAACCCAAAACCCAAATTCATGCTTTGAGAGTCCACCATACCTACCTACGGATCGAGTAAGATCCTTCAAGTAAGTTGTCATCGGTGCAATAAGGCAATAAAAATTGCTTCTAAACGTGTTTTGATCAATTAGTGTAAGAGAAAATTGAGCGCTATACGAACTTATGATGGCAAAGTAATAAAAGCGACGGACTGCGTAATAAAGGTTGCTATCATAGGGGGCAATATAGCGCGACGTTCTTTTACATTAAGGGATTGGGCATACAAACCAAAAAAGTGCATGACAACCTCTGCTTCCCTCTGCGAAGGGCCTATCTTTTACTTTTATGTATTTACTTTTATGCAAGAGTCAAAGTATTCTCCCCTATTCCTTTTTTCTTTTTCTTTTTGCAAGCATATTGTGGTGAGGGAAGATCTAGACACATATATACAGTTGGATATGAGTGAGCATGAGTTATTATTGTTGACATCACCCTTGAGGTGAATACGTTGGGAGGCGAAACTATAAGCTCCTATCTTTCTATGTGTCCGGTTGAAACTTTTTGCTCATGGGTATGCTGTGAGTGTTAGCAATCATAGAATACTAAATGATGGTTGAGTATGTGGACTGGCCAAAAGGCTCCAACACGAGACCCTTCCTGAAAATATGATGAATTGTAGTTGCAAAGTTGACTAAGAACATAGTTTGTTGGTTTTCAATAAGGTTTATGCTTTATACTTCTATGTTGTGATGAATTGTTACTTGTTCATGAGAAGTTATATGATGAGGTTATATGAATAAGCTTTATGATAAAGTTTGTTGCTGTTATAATAACCAGCGGTGTTACCCGTGCATTTGTGCGGCTAGGCTCAATACATATTGTTTTGTCTTCAGGATCTCACAAAAGTCGGTACTTACTATTTTACTTGTAACTATATTCTCTTGAAGCTATGTTGTCCGTGCGATGAATTATTATTTAAAAATGTATCCATAATATGTGCCTTGCGAAAACATGATTGCATTTTTATATAAATCTTGCGATGGTTGTATTGAGTTTTTCGCAATACCTATGATACAAATTGATGTTATTGATCTCTAACCTCACACCTCCACTCCTCCCCGTTGAGCAATGTCTATCTCTTCAACAATATATATTATTTATGAATCATTTTATAAGGAATTAAATCCAAATACTAACGGTCATACACGATCCTAGTAATCTATTCATCCACACGCCCCTTGATATGATGGTAGAAAAGACTTTACAAACTAACATTGGTCAAGCATTTGATTTCCTTCTATTGGTTGGTGCATAAAAATTGAACCCACTTGGTACACACTTTTCATTTTTCGAAAAACACATGTGCTAATTAAATTGATACGTGAATCTGAATTGCAGATTTTTGCCTTCGCGAACAACTGAAACCTTATTGACAGAAAGAGAGAGAAAATGTACGGGTTTGAAGGCCAGCTATATACCTATAAAGCTTGCCCATAATTTTCAAAAGTAAGAAAAGGCATATTTATAGGTTTGAGAAAATTTTGAGATAGTGGAAAGAGAGAAACAAATACAGAGTTAGATACCATTTATATACTCATATAGTGGGACTTATTTAAACAAATAAAGAGAGTCATATTTGTAAATTTTAGAACATTTAAAATAAATATCATATGTACTTGTAGATGTTCTCTACACACATGAGTAATTACATCATTTTTAAATTTATTTATTTCTAAACTATATAAATGAAAAATGTGGATCCGTAATAATAAATAGTACATGCATTCCACAGATATATTTTTGCTTTTTTAGCTTATAGATTGACTTGATTATTTATGAAATTCTACCTACATGTATTGAGCAGCTCCCGTGAAAGTGCAATCATGCCTTTACATCAAGTTTTGATGTTGATGACAATATACATGTAGGGGACTAACTGTGTTCGTCAAGTAAATCTCAGGTGTTAGTCCCTGGATGATAAAGGTGTGTGGATCATGAACATATGGAGTTGATATTACTCAAGGAAGAAATACTAGATCAAAAAGATTGTATATTTGTTTGTTCCTGAGTATAGGGATCCCGCACTATTAAGAGGGGATCGGTAGGGGTAGTGAAGGACTTGCTCATGTTACAAAAACCTTGCTTCTCCATCTTAGGCACATACATAAAAAAACTGCAGGAGAAACTCTGCCTCTGCTCCCATGCCGGATGTCCGGCCTGCTCGCCAGATGTCCGGGCTGCTCCGCCGGATATCCGGCCCCTGCTATCCAGAGTACACCGAACCGGTGGTGAAATCCCCGGATGTCCGGCCTCCTTGCCGGATGTCCGGGCTCTCCTGTGTCCCAAGATATCCGGGATGACCTGCCGGATGTTCGGCTCTTTGCTATCCAGAGAGCATATGTTCTGTGATGTTTTCTCCAGATGTCCGGGCACCACGCCGGATGTCCGGGACTTCCAGCCACGCCGGATGTCCGGGCTTTACCCCGGATGTCCGGCCTCTCTGTTTTATTCTAGCCTCTCTGCTTTATTACACAGACGTCACACTATGCCAGATGTCTGGCCCCTAGCCCGGATGTCCGGCCTATCTCTGTCACTTACATTACAACGGCCATATTTGCTCCAATACTATATATAGCCTTCTTCCTCCACGGGAGAAGGTGGACCATTCACTTCGAGCAATCCCTAGAACACATTTCACTCTCTCTCACTCTCATACACCAAATCTTAGACCCCGAAGGGATTTGAGAGCATTTGTGAGAAGTTGTCCAATCAAGTGATAGATCCACTCCTTCCCCTTCTTTACACCAAAGGAATTCGTGATTTGAGCAAGTCTTGAGCTTTTCCCCATCGTTCTTGTTACTCTTGGAGGTTGGAGACTCCTAGGCGGTAGGAGTCCTTCGGAGAGGAATCGACCATTGTGATTACCCCCGGAAAGTTTGTGAAGGTTTGGAGACCACCTCAAGGTCTACCACTAGTGGTTGGGAATCGCCTTCGTGGTGATATCTCAAAGAGAGAATAGGGTGAGCCTTCGTGGCGTTGGTGTGCCTTCGTGGTAACACCCACCTCTCTAAACGGTGACGTAGCTTCCCTCCAAGGAAGTGAACATCGACATACATCCTCGTCTCTCGGAGTTGTGGTTATTCCTAACCCTAACTTCCTACTTGTGGTTATTTGTATCTTAGTCTTTACTTATATCATATTGTGCTTGCTTACTCATATGCTTGTGGTACTTGTTTACCTTGCTTAACTCTTAGCATCATACTTGCAATTGTTAGGCTCACTTTCATATTCCGCATTATTGCCTAAAATTGCTAAGTAATAATTAAAATTTGTAATTGTACCTATTCACCCCCCTCTAGGTCCATCTCGATCCTTTCAATTGGTATCAGAGCCTCGTGCTCTATTCTTGTGGCTTAACCGCCCTAGAGCAAGATGAACCTCGATGGGACTCCCCTTGTTGCGGATCCGAAGGATAAGGGCGCGGCTTCCACGGAAGCCAAGTCCTTCACTTCTGAGGATCTGGAATGGGCTCTTGCTAAGCAAAAGGAGGAGCATGATGCTTCTCTTGAGGCCTTGGTCCAAATGAGATTAGCCACATTAACCACGATGCTTGCATCACCTTCGGGTGGTGTGGCCTCGAGGCCAACTGTGCCTACTCCTTCACTTGGCCAACAACCTCCTAGCAATGATCAATCTAGTGTTCCATGGCTTTATGCTAGACCTCAAGTTGAGAAACGTAAGTATAATCCTGGAGGAAAACCTCCTTTGCTTGATGACAGTTCCGACTTTGCTTTGTGGAGAGTTGGTATGCAGGACCATCTTAGGTACGCCAATGATGCAATGTTGGACATTCTGGAGCATGGCTACCACCCTGTCGACCCAAAGAATCTCACTCCAAGAGAAACTTATGACAAGCATCTCAACGACACCACAATCATGTGCATAAGAAAAGGAATGAATGATAAGCAAAGGAGACCTTACATACACATCACAAGTGCCAAGGAATTATGGGACATCATTGTAAGGACCAAGACCGGTACCTCCACTCTCCGGCTTGCTCAGTATGAAATTGCCAAGGGTCAATTGCAAAACTTTTGTTTGGAGAAAGGTGAATCCCCCAAGCAGCTCCTTGAGCGTCTCATGACTCTCACCGCCGACATTGAGTCATGTGACTATGACAAGACACAAGACGGATTCAACTTGACTAAGAGGTTTCTCGTGGACAAGCTACTTCATGCTCTTGCTCCATATCATCACCAAATGGTGTGGGACATAAGACAACATCATGGATTCAAGGAAATGACTCCGGATGACATCATATCCACTTTCCAACTATTCGAAGAGTCAAAGGCAAATGCTACAAAACATCTTGCCATGCATGGTACCTCAACATCAAAGATCAATCTTTCTTTGAAGGCCAAGCATGTATGTGAGGAAGAGCAAAGTGAAGAAGAAGAAGATGATGATGATGAAGATGGTGATGAGATTGACTCCGATGAGAGCCCTTCATATGAAGACATTGCCCTCTTTGTCAAGAAGTTTAGCGCGGGAAAATTCAAGGGAAGATTCCAGAAGAAGAAAGTGAGAAAATGCTACAACTGTGAAGAAACCAACCACTTCTCCAACTATTGCCCTTATGAGAAGAGAGAAGTTAAACCAAGGTTTCCCAAGACCTTTCCAAAGAAGAAGTTGCCAAATCCTATGAACTCCAAGCTCAAGAAGAGAGATGGGAAAGCAATGGTTGCTCATGAAGAATCCGATCCAGATGATGTTGGTGGTGTTGCTGGAGTAGCTCAAGATTCTCAAAACACCTTGAGGCTAGTCAACAAGAGTGGTGATGTTGTCACCTACAACTATATGAAAGACTACAAGGGCAACGCTCACAAGTGCTTAATGGCAAAGGCCGTGATAGAAGATGGAGAGGACCAAAACTCTCCTGACAAGGTCAAGGTAACCCCACGCTCAAATCCTCCTCTTTTCACTCCGTCTACTCCTTGTGATGAGTATCTTGATGCGGAGGATAATTATGATGATGACGATATAGATGATCCTATGCTTGCTAAACTAAATAAGTTCATGTGCTCCCTTAAAGGAAAGAAGCTCACAATGTTTCGTATGCTTATGGCGATGGTGAGTAAGCACACCATTACCATTAAGGAACTCGAAACCCTCGTCATCGAGGAAAAGGAAAAGTATGAAATCCTTGAGCGGAAAGTCCAATATGAGGAAGCACAAAATGATGAACTATGCTTAAAAATTGGTGCAAACATTGATGATCATGCTAAAAAACTTGCCTCCTTGAAAAAGGCCAAGAACTCTTGCAAGGAGTTGATGAATGATAAAAGTAAGCTTGTGGAATCTCATGCTTCTCTCTTTAAGGATTGTGAGCTTCTATTCGTGTCCCTCAAGACTAAGGAAGAGGAGCTCACTCTTCTTACAAAGAGCTTTGAGACGCTCAAACTTACTTATCTTGAAACTCTAGCCAAGGTTTACTCCTCACCTATTATCAATGTTGATGCTTGTACTACTAACTCTAGTGGTGACCTAGCATCTATTCTTGAGGAAAACCGTTTTCTAAAGGCACAACTCGAGAGAGGACTCATGACATGTGCTCAAGGACAAAAGAACCTTAATGAGGTACTGAGCCAACACAATGAGGTGTTTTCCAAGGAAGGGCTCAGGTTTGATCCAAGCACAAGCAAGAAGAAGACGTCTTCTCAAAAGTGCACCACCCCTCTCAAAGAAACATTTGTACGAGAAGGGCACAAGGAGAAAGGTAAGGTTGTGAGTGGGAAGGCCACTAGGGTCATGCTCACTCTCAACAAGCCAAAAGAGTTCATGCCTCCATCCTATGTACTTCGTAAAACAAAGGATGGAGAGGTTTATGCTAAATTTGCTGGTCCTCGTAATGCATTCCAGTTTTATGCTATTTGGGTCCCTAAGACCCTTGTGACTAACTTGAGAGGTCCCATTGCAAAATGGGTGCCTCCAACCAAGTCATAAATCGTGTGTAGGTTGCTTTCTCTGGTGGAGTCAAATGGGTGATCGATAGTGGATTTACCAACCATATGACCGGAGATAGCAAATTGCTTTTTGATTTCATGGAAGCTATTCAACCATTTATGAGCATTGTGTTTGGTGGAGGATCAAAAGGACAGTTACTCGGGTTGGGAAAGGTGGCTATCACAAATGACATGTCTCTTGCAAATGTCATGCTTGTCCAATCCCTTAAATACCATTTGCTTTCTGTTCGCCAATTGGCTTCCGTTGGTTATGATACACTATTTGGACTAACGGATGTGAAAGTCTTTAAGAGAGATACTCTCGAAGTGGCTTTTGTTGGAGAGTTGGATGGCAACCTTTACACGATTGATTTCTCGAAAGAGAGCACATTCCATGCAACTTGTCTAATGGCCAAGACTGACAAGGGGTGGCTATGGCATCGCCGGCTAGCCCATGTCGACATGAGAAATCTTCAAGATCTCTTAAAGGGTAATCACATCCTTGGACTAACCAATGTCTCTTTTGAGAAAGATCGTGCGTGTAGTGCATGCATAGCCGGGAAGCAACATCAGTCAAAGCACCCACCCAAGAATATTGTATCTACCTCAAGGCCTTTGGAGCTCCTTCATGTGGATCTTTTTGGGCCTCCTTCATGGGATAGTCTTGGTGGGAAAAAGTATGGACTTGTAATTGTTGATGATTACTCAAGATACACATGAGTGTTTTTCCTCAAGTCCAAGGACGAAACGAAGATCACCTTCATTGATTTTGCCAAGCAAGCCCAACACAAGTTTGACAAAGAAATCTTGGCAATAAGAAGTGATAATGGCTCCGAGTTCAAGAACTACACCTTGGAAGAATTTCTTAGTGATGAAGGGATTGAGCATCAATATTCCGCACCGTACACTCCACAACAAAATGGTGTAGCCGAGAGGAAGAATCGTACACTTGTGGAAATGGCAAGGTCCATGTTGGATGAATACAAGTCACCACATAGTTTTTGGGGCGAGGCTGTCAACACCGCATGCCATGCATCAAACCGGCTCTTCCTCCGCACGATATTGGAGAAGACTCCATATGAGCTCCTAACCGGGAACAAGCCAAATGTCAAGTACTTTCGTGTATTTGGATGCAAGTGTTTCATCCTCAACAAGAGAGAACGGTTAGGAAAATTTCAATCCAAAACAATTGAGGGGATATTTGTTGGTTATGGATCAAACTCTCATGCCTATAGAGTCTAAAACAAATCCAATGGATGTGTTGTAGAAACTTGTGACGTGGTGTTTGATGAATTTAATGGCTCCCATGGGGAGCAAGTTGATCTAAGTGATGTAGGTGAAGATCCCTCTCAAGATATTTTGACCATGGGTGTTGGTGCTCTTCTTCCAATGGAACAAGAACCTCATGATGATGATGAATAAGATGGAAGTTTCTCTCATCCTCAAGCCACTTCAACACCCATACCTCCACAAGATCCTATTGCTCAAGTTAGCCCCATGGTTCAAGATCAAGAAGGCGAACTAGTTCCTCACCATGATCACATTCAAGAACAAGATCATCACCAAGAGCAACAACAAGAAAGTGCAATCATTGATGATGAACCTCAACAAATGCAACATGAAGAAGAAGATCTTCCACCACACATTAATGATCCATATGTTGAGGATGTGGATGATGGAAATGAAGTTGAACCTCGTGAAACCCTAACCTCCATCATGCCACGAGTGGCCGGTCGTGTTGATGTTGATCAAATTCTTAACGGCATATCGGAAGGTAGAGTCACTCATAAACAATTGACAAACTTTTGTGCTCACTTTTCGTTTGTCTCTAGTGTTGAGCCACTCAAGGTACAAGATGCATTGATGGACAATGATTGGCTCGTTGCTATGCAAGAAGAGTTGAACAGTTTCGAACGCAACAAAGTGTGGTCATTAGTCAAGAGACCAAGTAAGGAACACAATGTCATTGGAACAAAATGGATTTTCAAGAACAAGAAAGATGAGAATGGCGTAATCATCCGCAACAAGGCAAGGTTAGTGGCACAAGGGTACTCACAAGTTGAAGGTTTGGACTTTGATGAGACCTTTGCTCCCGTTGCCCGTCTTGAATCTATTCGCATCTTACTTGCGTATGCTGCTTTCAATGGTTTTACATTACATCAAATGGATGTGAAGAGTGCTTTCCTTAACGGTCCTCTACAAGAATAAGTATATGTATCACAACCACCTGGGTTTGTTGATCCCGATCACAAAGACTATGTGTATAAACTTCACAAGGCTTTGTATGGCCTCAAACAAGCACCTCGTGCTTGGTATGATCATCTTAAGAAGTTTCTACTCGATGATGGTTTTGTGAGAGGGGTGATCGATCCCACTCTATTTACTAAGAGGGAAAAAGGTGATTTGATCTTATGCCAAATCTATGTAGATGACATCATTTTTGGTTCTCCTAACATTCATTTGTGCAAGAAGTTTGCGGCCTCCATGACCAAGACCTTTGAGATGTCACTCAATGCGGACTTGAAGTTCTTTCTCGGATTTCAAATACAACAATTTCAAGAAGGAATTTTCTTGTCTCAAACAAAATACCTCAAGGATATTCTAGAGAAGTTTTACATGACAAATGCTAACCCATGTAAGACACCCATGCCTACAAAACTTGTTCTCACTGAAGACACCAACGGTATTCCTTTTGACCCATCTATTTACCGCTCTATGATTGGTTCATTGCTTTATCTTTGTGCATCTAGACCAGACATCATGTTAAGTGTAGGCATATGTGCAAGATTTCAAGCTTCCCCTAGGGAAAGTCATCATAAGGCGGTTAAGCATAGTCTTAGATACCTTGTTCAGACCCCAAAGTTGGGTCTATGGTACCCCAAGGATGCCAAGTTTGATCTCATTGGGTACACGGATGCGGATTGGGCCGGAGACAAAGTGGGAAGGAAGTCTACCTCCGGTGCATGTCAATTTCTTGGACGCTCCTTGGTAAGTTGGTCCTCGAAGAAGCAGAATTGTGTCTCTCTCTCCACCGCCGAAGCAGAATACATTGCAACCGCAAGTTGTGCCACTCAATTACTATGGATGAGGCAAACTTTGAAGGATTATGGCATCACTTACAGACATGTGCCTCTTCTCTGTGATAATGAAAGTGCCATCAAGATTGCCGAGAACCCTATTGATCACCCTCGCACAAAGCATATTGATATTAGGTATCACTTCTTGAGAGACCATGTGCAAAAAGGTGACATTGATATTGCTCATGTTGGTACGGATATGCAACTCGCCGACATTTTCACCAAACCATTGGATGAAGCAAGGTTTTGTCAACTTAGGCGTGAACTTGGTATCTTGGAGCTTGATAGCATTATGTGAAATCTAGTACCCGTGCATGCATTTACTTCATGTCTTGTCTTGATGTAGGCATATATTTAGGGGGAGACATTCAACTCATGAGTACTCTCACCCTATATAATGCATAAATAGAACAAACACTCTCAAAGTTACCATGGTTTTTCAAACTATGGTGCTTTCAATGATGGAGTCGTGACTATGTACCCAAGGTTCAAATCTTTGCGGTAATATGTCACATATGCTCAAACATGGTGACTTCGGTCACCGCTCGTGTATTGCTTATATGAATCTTTCTAAGCTTAATGTTATTGGGTATCTTGCTCATCGTACTATAGCCCTATAATTTTTTAGGAACTACATCTCTAAATCTCCTTGGCGGAGTCTATATCCAATATCATTATATGGCCCATAAAAATCTTCCTCACAGACCCTCTCTGAAAAACTGCCTCTTTCCAGTGGCCGGACATCCGGCCCACTGCCGGACATTCGGGCCCTGGCAGTTTCTGCTGCTCAAAATCGATCAGGCTATTCCAGTGGCCGGACATCCGGGCCCTGGATATTCTTTCTCTGACCCCCAGTCGCCGGATATCTGGGCTTGACCCCCCGGATGTCCGGCTCGTACGCGCTCACCTCACATAAAGCAGGGGGGCTCAGGATTTGGGGGCAGTTCCCCATCTCGTTTCGGCCCGCCCTCCACCTATCCCCACGCCGCCGCCGGGCATTGCTCCGGCCCGCCCCGGCCATCTCCTCCGACCTTCAGCCTTCGGTCTCTCCTCCCCACCCTCGTCTCTCCCCGATCTACTCTTCCACCCAATCCATTTCCTGGGTTGTGGTGTGAATCACTCGGGGAGGACCACTGTTGGTGTTGGATCGAGGGTCAGCCTCCGGAGTTCTCCATGGCGCGCACCAAGCAGTGCGGCCCTCCTCCTTCATCCCGGGTCGATCCCCGCCAAGGTTCTACCAACTCCGAGGAACATGTCTGGCCTAAGAAGAAAAAGTCCGCCACCGGATCCAGTCATAGCCGTCCGAAACGTCGGGCTCCCTCACCCAGTCCGAGTGCCTCTGTTCCGGATGATGAGGACTATGTTGTTGAGGAAGAGGAGGACATTGCTCCTCGGTGCTCCATTGGTCTGTCGAAGCCGGGCACACGGAGGGCACCCATGCCTCCGGTCTGGGGCTCTACGATGCCCATTGCCCATGGTCGTCCCATCTCCATGGAGATCCCTATCAGTGGCGATCGCCCCATTCATGATTTCAAGACGGTGGGTGCCGGCCCATATCTTGAGTTCCGGCGAGATACAAACCAGTTTGAGATGGTGGCTGATGCAGAGGATCCTAGGTTCCGTACTCGTATGAAGCAGGATCTCTACTCTAGCTTCGTCCGCGGTCGTGGACTTGCTCCTCATAAATACTTGGATCTTCAATTCATGCGTGATCATCCTGCCATGTTTCCTGACAACCCAGTCAAGATCATTGATGATATGACTCTCGGTCCAGCAATGACCTTTAAGTGTGATTGGAATGAAGCTGCCATCCTTCAGTTCTATGCCACTTGTTTCTTTGGCCCAAACAACACTCTCACCTGGATGACCGACGATACTATGCTGAGCACCACCTATGACCGTTTTGTTCAGATTTTGGGATTCTCTGGTGTTAGCCATCAGATCCACAGTCTGGATCCACTACATAAGCCCAAGGGGATTGATGTTTGCATGCCTCTTGTTAAGCCTAACACTCAGCTCACCCCGGAGGAACGTGAGTATCCTCCCAATGAGGTATCCATCTTCAGGTCTCCCTACTACATACTATTTCAGTGTGTGCTTCGCACTCTCTACCCTAAGAAGGGAGATCGCTCGAGGGCTCGCAACTACTGCATTGATTTGCTGGTACGTATGCATGACGAGCCTACAGAGCCACTTGACACGGCCCATTACCTTTGGCATGAGATCCGTGTATCCAACTTTCTTCAGTCGCGTCAATTCCCTCATGCTCCATTCATTCAGGCGCTGATTGATCACACTACCCCCTTTGAGGTTGCCAAGCCTGTTGTGCATTCCATTTGGAAACCTCCGGCTCATATGCGCATGTCAGCTCCTGCCCCGTCTGCTGCTCCTCCTCAGCCCAGGAGGTACGCTATTGGGACTCAGCCCAAGGTGTCCTCCGTGCCTTCCTCATCGACCGTGCCTCGTGGCCGTCTTGCCTCGTTCTTGGGTAAGGCTCAATCTGCTATTATGAAGGCTATCACCTTTAACTGTCAGTAAAATCATGATGTTCAGAGTCGCCTCATTCTCTCCAAGAACCAGCTCAAGCAGCGCCTTCGTGACCGTGGGAGTCCAGTGAGCGATGATGATCCCATTCCCGCTGCACCGTCCACTTCCTCCTCCGGGTTCCCATCTCGTGACGAGTACACTGAGTTCTTTGAGGGGGTGGCTGATGATGTTGACATCCGCCAGGAGTGATTTCCTTCGTGTTCCTCTAGTTGCCTTCGCCCCTTTTTGCCTGTTGCTGTCAAAGGGGGAGAAGTAGTACCTTAGATGCCTAGATGTCAGACTCTATGTTCTCTATTATTCAAACTTTATATGTATGCTACAAGTGGTACTTGGTCGTGTAAGACTATCTTATCATCTATGAGTCTATGGGTTGATGATGTATCTCATATACTTGCATGCCATATCTCTGTTTGGTTGGTATTTTGTCCTCACTTTTGTGTCATATGCAAACATGTAATGTGTGCATTGAATTATAATTAATCATCTTATGCACACATTGAGGGGGAGCAAAATCAAATAGGAACATATGTATTATGCTCTCATGTATTACGCTGCAAAATGTATTTTCTTCTTTTGTGTGGTACTACATGTATGATTGTCATCAACAAACAAAAAGGGGGAGATTGAAAGTGCAATCATGCCTTTACATCAAGTTTTGATGTTGATGACAATATACATGTAGGGGACTAACTATGTTCGTCAAGTAAATCTCAGGTGTTAGTCCCCGGATGACAAAGGTGTGTGGATCATGAACATATGGAGTTGATATTACTCAAGGAAGAAATACTAGATCAAAAAGATTGTATATTTGTTTGTTCTTGAGTATAGGGATCCCGCACTATTAAGAGGGGATCGGTAGGGGTAGTGAAGGACTTTCTCATGTTACAAAAACCTTGCTTCTCCATCTTAGGCACATACACAAAAAAACTGCAGGAGAAACTCTGCCTCTGTTCCCATGCCGGATGTCCGGCCTGCTCGCCGGATGCCCGGGCTGCTCTGCCGGATATCCGGCCCCTGCTATCTAGAGTACACCGAACGGGTGGTGAAATCCCCGGATGTCCGGCCTCCTTGCTGGATGTCCGTGCTCTCCTGTGTCCCCAGATATCCGGGATGACCTGCCGGATGTCCGGATCTTTGCTGTCCAGAGAGCATCTGTTCTGTGATGTTTTCTCCGGATGTCCGGGCACCACGCCGGATGTCCGGGCTTTACCCCGGATGTCCGGCCTCTCTGTTTTATTCTAGCCTCTCTGCTTTATTACACAGACGTCACAGTATGCCGGATGTCCGGCCCCTAGCCCGGATGTCCGGCCTATCTCTGTCACTTACACTACAACGGCCATATTTGCTCCAATACTATATATAGCCTTCTTCCTCCACAGGAGAAGGTTGACCATTCACTTCGAGCAATCCCTAGAACACATTTCACTCTCTCTCTCTCTCACTCTCATACACCAAATCTTAGATCCCGAAGGGATTTGAGAGCATTTGGGAGAAGTTGTCCAATCAAGTGATAGATCCACTCCTTCCCCTTCTTTACACCAAAGGAATTCGTGATTTGAGCAAGTCTTGAGCTTTTCCCCATCGTTCTTGTTACTCTTGGAGGTTGGAGACTCCTAGGCGGTAGGAGTCCTTCGGAGAGGAATCGACCATTGTGATTACCCCCGGAAAGTTTGTGAAGGTTTGGAGACCACCTCAAGGTCTACCACTAGTGGTTGGGAATCGCCTTCGTGGTGATATCTCAAAGATAGAATAGGGTGAGCCTTCGTGGCGTTGGTGTGCCTTCGTGGTAACACCCACCTCTCTAAACGGCGACGTAGCTTCCCTCCAAGGAAGTGAACATCGGCATACATCCTCGCCTCTCGGAGTTGCGGTTATTCCTAACCCTAACTTCCTACTTGTGGTTATTTGTCTCTTAGTCTTTACTTATATCATATTGTGCTTGCTTACTCATATGCTTGTGGTACTTGTTTACCTTGCTTAACTCTTAGCATCATACTTGCAATTGTTAGGCTCACTTTCATATTCCGCATTATTGCCTAAAATTGCTAAGTAACAATTAAAATTTGTAATTGTACCTATTCACCCCCCCTCTAGGTCCATCTCGATCCTTTCATCCCGGCAAAAGAATGAGCAACTATATGTGCATAACGAAAATATGTTCGGATTTTTTACCTACAAACCGTTCTTTCCGTCCTTTTAAGTGGGTTCATAAAGCCGGCTGAACGTTAGTTGATTATTATTTCAATAATATAAAAAATATATTTCATAAAATATATATTATGTTTTGAATCCACCAAATAAATGCTTTGTACTATTTTTTCTAAATAACAGGATTATTATCTTTTTTCGACAATGACGTTGCAGACTTGCAGCTCCTAGAAAAATAAATACGCACTACCTTTTTTCTAAATAACAGAATTATAGTATCTATCCAACTATTAAAGTTTATAACTCTTTTACATAAAAAAAACTTTTGCATGTACAATTTTCGTGGCCATTTTTTGTGGGGAAATAACACTCTACTGCCTATTTTATTGTAAAACTTTTGTGGCAATTTTTTTCACCCGTGTAGACTCTGAATGGTTGATTCCCTGAGTCATGATTTGTTTTTCTTTTGTACACGTGTCAATCATGATATTTGCATGCAATATATATTCTAGCTTTCCTGGAGTTCTTTATCAATTTGATGTTCTCCGGCCGAGCTTCATGTTGCATGCAATCCACGCTCATGCACGTAAGAGGTACACTATGCGTCTATGCCTTGACTTCTACATGCAAAAGAACTCATGCAAATTAATGTCTTGGAGATATCACCCAAACGTTACATGCGTACTTATATGGATTACCATGGCACGGCCGTGTACTTATTGGACTTCAACTGGAATCCGTTTGTGCCTACATGGAATAGGTTGGTGTATGGACTCCTCTTTCCTATATCCGATGGCATTTTTTTTCTTTCTGAAACGAAGATAGCCGATGGAATCGTTTCGCGTACATACTCTGTTTTCCTGCCTGGCCTTTCCAAGTTCATATCATCCAATCACTACCGTTGATTTAACATAACTCTATAATATTTAATCTCTACCGTATGTTTTCTATCGTTTTAATAATATAATAGATAAGCATGATGCTACTAGGTCCATATTTTGTTTTTATCGACACCTCTCTCTCAAACCATGTGGACATGCTTTTCAATATCGGTTTTCGCTTGAGGACAAGCGAGGTTTAAGCTTGGGGGAGTTGATACGTCCATTTTGCATCATGATTTCCTACTAATATTTTTTATGTTTTGTTGAATAATAATGCTTTAGGGAGTGATTCTAATGCCTTTTCTCTCATAATATGCAAGGTTTACACAAGGAGGGAGAATACCGGCAGCTGGAATTCTGGACCTGAAAAAGCACATCAGAGATACCTATTCTGCACATCTCCAAATAAGATGAAACTTTACGGAGAATATTTTTGGATTATATTGAAAATACTAGAGCAAATAACTACCGGAGGGGGCCACCCTGGTGAGCACAAGACACCAGGGCGTGCCAGGCCCCCCAGGCGCGCCCTGGTGGGTTGTGCCCACCTCGGCCCACCTCTGGTGCCCATCTTCTGGTATATAAGGTCTTTTGACCTAGAAAAAATAAGGAGAGGACTTTCGGGACGGAACGCCGCTGTCTCGAGGCGGAACTTGGGTAGGAGCACTTTTGCCCTCCGGCGGAGTGATTCCGCCGGGGGAACTTCCCTCCCGGAGGGGGAAATCGAAGCCATCGTCATCACCAACACCCGTCTCATCTTTGGGAGACCAATATTCATCAACATCTTCAACAACACCATCTCCTCTCAAACCCTAGTTCATCTCTTGTGTTCAATCTTTGTACTGGAACCTCAGATTGGTACCTGTGGGTGACTAGTAGTGTTGATTACATCTTGTAGTTGATTACTATATGGTTTATTTGGTGGAATATTATATGTTCAGATCCATTATGCCATTTAATACCCCTCTGATCTTGAGCATGAATATTATTTGTGAGTAGTTACCTTTGTTCTTGAGGTCACGGGAGAAGTCATGTTGCAAGTAATCATGTGAATTTGACATGTGTTCGATATTTTGATGATATGTATGTTGTGATTCCGTTAGTGGTGTCATGTGAACGTCGAATACATGACACTTCACCATCCTTGGGCCTAAGGGAATGCATTGTGGAGTAGTTATTAGATGATGGGTTGCTAGAGTGACAGAAGCTTAAACCCTAGTTTATGCGCTACTTCGTAAGGTGCTGATTTGGATCCAAACGCTTAATGCTATGGTTAGATTTTATCTTAATACTTTTCTCATAGTTGCGGATGCTTGCGAGGGGGTTAATCATAAGTGGGAGGTTGTTCAAGTAAGAACAACACCCAAGCACCGGTCCACCCACATATCAAATTATCAAAGTAGCGAACACAAATCAAACCAACATGATAAAAGTGACTAGATGAAATTCCCGTGTACCCTCAAGAACACTTTGCCTATTACTAGAGACTGTTCTAGCCTGTCCTTTGCCACAAAAGGATTGGGCTACCTTGCTGCACTTTATTTACCATTACCGTTACTTGCTTGTTACCAATTATTTTGCTATCAAACTATCTATCACCTACAATTTCAGTGCTTGCAGAAATTACCTTGCTGAAAACCGCTTGCCATTTCCTTCTGCTCCTCGTTGGGTTCAGCAAGGTAGCCCAATCCTTTTTATATCAAAGGACAGGCCTGAAAGTACTCTTGTATTAAGCAAGCGCTTCCGAGGACACATGGGATTTTTTGTCTAGTCATGTTCATCATGTTGAGTTGATTCACGTTCGTTACTTTGATAATTTGATATGTGGGTGGACCGGTTCTAAGGTGATGTTCTTACTTGAACAAACAACCTACTTACGATTACCCCCTCTCGCAAGCATCCGCAACTAAGAAAGAAGAATTAAGATAAATCTAACCAGAGCATGAAACGTGTGGATCCAAATCAGCCCCTTATGAAGTAACGCATAAACTAGGGTTTAAGCTTCTATCACTCTCGCAACCCATCATCTGCTTGTTACTCCACAATGCCTTCCCTTAGGCCCATAACATGGTGAAGTGTCGTGTAGTCGACGTTCACACGACACCACTAAGAGAAGCAACAACATACACATCATCAAAATATTGAATGAATACCAACTTCACATGATTACTTATAACAAGACTTCTCCCATGTCCTCAGAAACAAAAGTAACTACTCACACATCATCAACATGTTCAAGATCAGAGGTGTAATAATAAAGATCGGGATCTGAACATAATATCTTTCACCAAGTAAACCAACAAGCATCAACTATAAGATGTAATCAACACTACTAGTAACCCACATGTACCAATATGAAGTTTTTAGACAAAGATTGAATACAAGAGATGAACTAGGGTTTGATATGAGATGGTGCTGGTGAAGATGTTGATGAAGATTGGTACTCCCACGAAGGAGGAAGCGTTGGTGATGACGATGTCTTCGATCTCCCCCTCCCGGAGGGAAGTTTCCCCGGCAGAGTCTCTCTGTCGGATATCAAAAGGGCCTCTGCCCAGGTTTCTACCTCGAGACGGTGGCGCTTCATCCCGAAAGTATCCTTATGATTTTTCTAGGGTAAAACACACCATATAGGAGAAGATGGGGGTCGGGAGACCTGCTGGGGGCCCACAAGGCAACAGGGCGCGCCCTATTGGCTTGTGGCCAGCAGGTGGCCCCCCTATGGTATATTTTTGGCGGAAAAATTCTTATATATTCCATAAAAATTCTCCATGAAGTTTCAGGTCATTTGGAGTCTAGTGAATTTTCAGCCATTTTCTTGGTTTTCACGTCCATAATTCTAGTTTCCACTGATTTCCATCTTTGTGATGTACCTTACATATTCAGAGAGAAAAGTCATAAGAATTGTATCATAATGAAGGATAATTGACAAGAATAACATAAATATCAATAAGAATTCATGATGCAAAATGGACGCATCAACTCCCCCAAGCTTAGACCTCGCTTGTCCTCAAGCGAAAGCCGAACTCGATAATAATGACCACATAATTTGAGAGAGAGGTGTCGATAAAAACATAATACGAACATGAGAGCATCATGAATGTTATCATAGCGGCAAGTTTTTCATCATATAACTTCTCATAAACAAGTAATAATCCATCCACAATCATTGAGGTATGAAGCATAAACTTATTGACAATTAACAAACTATGTTTTTAGTCATTGAGACAATCATAATTCATCATATTCTAGAGGAGAGTCTATGTAAGAGCTTTTATTCTAGAAAGTTCATATACTCAACTATCATTTAATTTTCTATGATTGCTAACACTCGTTGCATATTTTTGGAGCTAATGTTTCCATCGGACACATAGGAAGATGGGACCTTTATTGTTGCCACCCAACTCATTTACCTCAAGGATAATGTCAACAATAATGAATCATGATCACCTACATTCAACTGGATATATATATCTGGATCTTTCCTCAACACATAATGCTTGCCAACTATAGAGTTAATAGGCGGGAAAAAGGAATAAAGTAACTACCTGAATTGACACATATGAAATATATAACTCCATGTATTATCATGTTTGATGTACATGATATATGCTCACACCTTTTGTAAACATATCTAACATTGTGTATGAAAAAAACATGGCTTCCAATTGTAAGTGTGTCTTCCTATAACGGAAATAACTTGCTACCCATGGAGGTAGCTACACATGGCCCCAATTTTTATCTCTAATTAATCTGGAAAACTATTTTAGACTATGAAAAATAACTCTATAATGAAAATATCGTGACTTTAGACCAGTCAGGTAACCAAACAGACAATTATGCCAAAAAGCCAAGCAGAAATACTAAGAGAAGTGAGAAACACCCTTTCTACACAACGAAAAGACACTTGTGTCAAAAAGTTATTAAAAAAGACAAAGAAAAGTGAGAAAAAGTGACTTCTATACAACAAAAATACACTTGTGCCAATGCCATTGAAACCCGACACCTCATATATATATAAAATGCACTTATACAAAGGGTGTGTAGCTACCACCATGCATAGGAAATTGCCTCTCATAGAGTTAATAGGCGGGAAAAAGGAATAAACATCATCAACTCTTGTGTAGAAGGAAATACATGAAAGTAAAAGATATGCCCTTCGCAGAGGGAAGCAGAGGTTGTCATGCGCTTTTTAGTTTTGGATGTGCAAACTCTTAATGGAAAGGAACGTCACTTTATATTGCCCGTTATGATAGCAAACTTTATTATGGAATATGTCGCTTTTATTTCTTTGCCATCACAAGATCGTACAAAGTTTATTTTCCCTTACAATAAAAGATCATACATATTTAAGAGCAATTTTTATTGCTTCGTGCACTGATGATGACTTACTTGAGGGATCTTATTCAATCTATAGGTAGGTATGGTGGATTCTCATGGAAAGAAACAGGGTTTAAGGGGTTATGGATGCACAAGTAGTATCTCTAGTTAGTGCGGAATTTTTTTTGGCTAACAAAGATCTAAAGCAAGCACAACATGTTAAAGGATCCATGACAATATAACTTCTATGTGGATGTAAACAAACATAATCATTACGTTGTCTTCCTTGTCCAACATCAACACTTGATCATTATATAATATTTGGTGGGGGCTCACAATCATAAAAGATGTCCAAGATAGTGTATTTGTATGTGAATCTCCTCTCCTCTATTATAATCTTGCATAGATTGTATCAATGACTAATGCTATGTTTGTTTATTCCCAACAACTTTTATCTAACATACTTCTTCTATGTGAAGTCATAACTCCCCATGAGATGAGCATACGATCTTTCTATTTCTTTTATTTCATTGCTACGGTTGATGCATGAGAGTAAAGCAAACAAACTCAAACTAATCTTTATTATATGACTCTCATACTCGATTACAAGGATAGATAGGACTCAAAGCAAAAACTCTAAGCAAAGCATATCTGAAATTCTATTTCTCTAAATCACAACATAACTAAGGATCGAACTAAGATAGATGATAATGGTAAAAATGATGGTGATACGATACCGGGGCACCTCCCACAAGCTTGGAACAAGCTAAGGGTGGTGCCCATACCCATGTACTCAAGCGTCCCTCTTGGGTGATGGTGGTGATGGTGATGATGTAATCCTCTTAGCGATGATGCCCCTTAGGATACAGATATCCTCATTAAGCTTACCAACTTCTCGCTTAAGGTCTAAATTCTCCTTGCAAAGTTTTTTTGTGATGATCATTGCTCCTTCCATCAGAGGAGGGGCTTTGCTGGAAGAGGCATCAGTGGTGTCTACCTGCGTACATCGATACGGGGTAAAACGTGTATTGGAAGGTGTAACCTTGTTTGGTAAACTTGACTTTTTGAATTCCACGTGCATGTCTTCAGGTTGAGGCAGCGGTACTTCTTCTTCTTCCTCATCACTTGAAGGTTCAATTCTTTTTAGGTCAGCCTCTACCTCTTGTTCTGTTGACCATCCATAAGGATCCTCATCCCCATAGACTTGGGGATTGGAAATCAAATCTGAGACATAGCTCTCTAATAACCCACAAGTATAGGGGATTGCAACAGTTTTCGAAGGTAGAGTATTCAACCCAAATTTATAGATTCGACACAAGGGGAGCCAAAGAATATTTGTTAGTATTAGCAGTTGAGTTGCCAATTCAACCACACCTGGAGATTAAATATCTGCAGCGGAGTGATCAGTAGCACAGTAGTATGATAGTTTTGATAGCAGTAGTAACAGTAAAAGTAGCGGTAACAGCGATAGCAATGGTTTTGTAGCAAGTGTAACAGTAGAAATAGCAATAGTAACTTAGCAAGAACAATATGTGGAAAACTCGTAGGCACTGGATCAGTGAACTCGTTGGATGATATTCATCATATAACAGTCATAACCTAGGGCGACACAGAACTAGCTCCAGTTCATAAATGTAATGTAGGCATGTATTTCGTAAATAGTCATACGTGCTTATGGAAAAGAACTTGCATGACATCTTTTGCCCTACCCTCCCGTGGCAGAGGGGTCCATAAGAAAACTAAGGGATATTAAGGCCTCCTTTTAATAGAGAACTGGAACAAAGCATTAACACTTAGTGAATACATGAAGTCCTCAAACTACGGTCATCACCGGAAAGTATCCCGACTATTGTCACTCCGGGGTTTATGGATCATAACACATAGTAGGTGCATATGACTAGCAAGATCGGATCAAGAACATAGATATAATAGTGATAACTGTTGGGGAACGTCATATTTCCAACAATAACATAAACAGTTCAGATCTAAAATCATGGCACTCGGGCCCTAGTGACAAGCATTAAGCATGGCAAAGTCATAGCAACATCAATCTGAGAACATAGTGGATACTAGGGATCAAGCCCTAACAAAACTAACTTGATTACATGATGAATCTCATCCAACTCCTCACCGACCAGCAAGCCTACGAAGAGATTACTCACTCCCGGTGGGGAGCATCATGGAATTGGCGATGGATAAGGGTTGATGATGACGAAGACCGAAGATTCCCCTCTCCAGAGCCCCAAACGGGCTCCAGATCTGGCCTCCCGATGAAGAACAGGAGGTGGCGGCGGCTCCGTATCGTAAAACGCGATGAAACTTTCTCTCCTATTTTTTCTCCGAAAATAGGATTTTATAGCGCTGGAATTAGGGTCAGTGGGGCCACGAGGTGGGCACAACCCACCAGGGCACGCCTGGAGGGGGTGGCGTGCCCTGGTGTATCGTGCCCAGCCAGGGCACCCCCTCCGATGGTTCTTGGCTCCAGTATTTTTGATTTATTGTAAAATACTTCTCCAAAAAGTTTTGTCCAGTTCCGAGAATTTTATTTCTGCACAAAAACAACACGATGGTAGTTCTGCTAAAAACAACGCCAGTCCGGGTTAGTTTCATTCAAATCATGCAAATTAGAGTCCAAAACAAGAGCAAAAGCGTTAGGAAAAGTAGGTACGACTGAGACGTATCACTCTCTCCCTCCAAATCTTGTGATGACATATTGCTCTTGAATCTGTCATAAAAACAACCCGAAACAAGAACAAGGGAGAAACTTGCGATGCGATGGTCAAAACATACGTGAGTATATATAATGGTTTTTTCTAGGTCAGAATACGTGTCCAGGAAGAAAACAGAGTCCGGGAGGCACACGAGAGGCCCACATGCTATCAGGGCGCTCCCAGGGGGGTGGGCGCGCCCTGTTGCCTTGTGGCTCCCTCGTGGGTCCCCCTGACTCATTTTTATTTTTGGATTTTTTCTAAAATACCAAAACTGACAGAACATATTTTTTTGGAATTTTTGGAGTCGGTTTACTTACCGTATCACATACCTACCCCTTTTCAGCTTTCTGGAGTGTTCCGGAAGGCCTCTCTTATGTGTTCTTCCAGAGTCATAACTTGAATAATATTAGTTTCAACATTGATGGGCGTACCTGAGATATAGTGTTTAATTCTTTGCCTATTTAGCACTCTCGGATTTTTGCCTTCGAAGTTGTTAATCTTGATAGCACCGGAGCGATAGACCTCCTCGACAACATATGGGCCTTCCCATCTGGAGAGAACTTTTCCTATAAAAAATCTAAAATGAGAATTGTACAAAAGAACTAGGTCTCCTACATTGAATTCCTGTTTTTGGATTCTCTTGTCATGCCATCTTTTAACTTTTTCTTTAAATTTTTTGGCATTTTCATAAGCTTGTGTCCTCCATTCATCTAACGAGCTAATCTCAAATAGCCTCTTTTGACCGACAAGTTTGAAATCATAGTTGAGTTCTTTAATTGCCTAATAAGCTTTATGTTCTAATTCAAGAGGTAAATGACATGCTTTTCCATATACCATTTTATACGGAGACATTCCCATAGGGTTTTTGTAAGCAGTTCTATAAGTCCATAAAGCATCATCGAGTTTTTTAGACCAATTCTATCTAGATATATTAACCGTCTTTTGCAAGATTAATTTAATTTCTCGATTGCTTAACTCAACTTGACCGCTAGACTGAGGATGATAAGGTGATGCAATCCTATGGTTAACATCGTATTTAGCTAGAAGTTTACGGAAAGCACCATGAATAAAATGTGAGCCACCATCAGTCATTAAATATCTAGGGACTCCAAACCTCGGGAAAATAACATATTTAAGCATTTTAATAGAAGTGTTATGATCAACACTAGTAGTTGGAATAGTTTCTACCCACTTAGTAATGTAATCAACAACAACTAGAATATGAGTATACCCATTAGAGGAAGGAAAAGGTCCCATATAATCAAAGCCCCAGACATCAAACGGTTCAATAGCAAGTGAATAATTCACAGGCATTTCCTGACATCTATTAATGTTACCAATTATTTGACATTCATCACAAGAAAGAACATAGTTACGAGCATCTTTGAAAAGAGTAGGCCAATAAACACCAGATTGTAATACCTTATGTGCCGTTCTGTCACCAGCATGGTGTCCTCCATAGGCCTCAGAGTGACACTTCCGTAGCATCTGTCCCTATTCATGCTCAGGTACACAATGTCTAATAACACCATCTACTCCTTCTTTATAAAGGTGTGGGTCATCCCAAAAGTAATGTCTCAAATCATAGAAAAACTTTTTCTTTTGTTGGTAAGTGAAACTAGGTGGTATATATTTAGCAACAATGTAATTAGCATAATCTGCATACCAAGGAGTACTATGGGAAGCATTTATAACATCAAGTTGCTCATCAGGAAAATTATCATCAATAGGGAGTGGGTCATCAAGAACATTTTCCATCCTAGACAAATTATCTGCTACGGGGTTTTCAACTCCCTTCCTATCAACAATGTGTAGGTCAAACTCTTGAAGTAAAAGCATCCACCTAATCATCCTAGGCTTATCACCTTTCTTTTCCATAAGGTATTTAATAACAACATGATCAGTGTGAATAGTAACTTTGGAATCAACGATATAAGGCCTAAACTTATCACATGCAAAAATAACTGCTAAAAATTCCTTCTCAGTGGTAGCATAATTCTTTTGAGCATTGTCTAGGGTCTTACTAGCATAATGAATAACATTCAATTTCTTGTCTACTCTCTGCCCTAGAACTGCACCAACAACATAATCACTAGCATCGCACATAATTTCAAATGGTAAGTTCCAATCAGGTGGTTGAACTATAGGTGCAAAAATTAAGGCTTTCTTAAGTATTTCAAAGGCTTCTACACAATCATCATCAAAAACAAAAGGAATATCTTTTTGAACAAGATTAGTTAGTGGCGTGGAATTCTTCGAGAAATCTTTAATAAAACGCCTATAAAAACCAGCATGACCAAGAAAACTTCTTATACCTTTAATATCTTTAGGACATGGCATTGTCTCTATTGCATCAACTTTAGCTTTGTCTACCTCAATGCCTCGTTTAGATATCTTATGCCCAAGTACTATACCTTCATTCACCATAAAGTGGCACTTCTCCCAATTCAAGACAAGATTAGTTTCTTCACATCTCTGCAAAACTCGATCAAGGTTGCTCAAGCAATCATCAAAAGAAGTACCATCAACAGAAAAATCATCCATGAAAACCTCAACAATATTTTCACAAAAAATAGAGAATATAGCAGTCATACATCTTTGAAAGGTAGCAGGTGCATTGCACAAACCAAAAGGCATACATCTATAAGCATAAGTTCCAAAAGGGCAAGTGAAAGTAGTTTTCTCTTGGTCTTCTTTTGACACAGGTATTTGAGAGAAACCAGAATATCCATCAAGAAAAGAAAAATGTGTGTGTTTAGATAGCCTTTCTAACATTTGATCATTAAAAGGCAAGGGGTAATGATCTTTTCTAGTAGCTTTGTTTAATTTCCTGAAATCTATTACCATCCTATAACCTGTTACGATTCTTGGTGGCATAAGTTCATTTTTATCATTAGGAACAACATTTATACCTCCTTTCTTAGGAACACAATGAACAAGACTTACCAATCTACTATAAGCAGCAGGATAAATTATACCTGCCTCCAGAAGCTTTAGTATTTCAATTCTTACCACTTCCTTCATCTTAGGATTTAAGCGGCGTTGACGATCAATGATAGGTTTAGCATCCGGTTCCATATTAATCTTGTATTGACATAGAGTGGGGCTAATGCCCTTAAGATCATCAAGAGTATATCTAATAGCAACCCTGTGCTTCTTCAGAGTTTTAAGTAATCTCTTCTCTTCATGCTCTGAAAGGTTAGCACTAATACTAACAGGATATATCTTCTTTTCAACAAGATAGGCATATTTCAAAGTATCAGGTAATGTCCTTAACTCAAACACTGGATCTCCCTTAGGTGGAGGAGGATCCCCTAATATATCAATAGGCAAGTTATGCTTAAGAGTAGGTGTTTGTCTAAGAAATATATCATCTATCTCATTTCTTTTATTCATACGCATATTATTCTCATGGTCTAGCAAATATTGTTCTAGCGGACCAGTAGGAGGCTGATACGTCTCCACTGTATCTATAATTTTTTATCGTTACATGTTATAATATTATCATTCTAGGATAGTTTTTGAGTATTTATTTACCAATTTATATTATTTTTGAGAACTAACCTATTGACCTAGTGCCCAGTGCCACTTGTTGTTTTCTGCATGTTTTTGGCTTTTCAGGTTTACAGTACCAAACGAAGTCCAATTGCCCCAAAACTTTTATATGATTTTTCTAGACCAAAAGAATACCTGGAAGCTTTGGGAGGATACCGGAGGCCGCACGAGGGAGGCACAAGCCAACAGGGCGTGCCCGGGGGGTCGGCACGCCCTGATCGCTTGTCCCTCCTTGGTGGGTCTCCTGACCCCGTTCTTTGGCCTATAAATTCACATATATTCCAAAAACCCTAAGGAGCATCCCGAACCCATCTAGAGCCCTGTTCTGGTGCCCTGTCGGAGGGGGGATCCATCACAGAGGGCCTCTACATCATCCTTGCTGCTCCCATGGTGATGTGTCAATACTTTACCACAGACCTACGTGTCCGTAGTTAGTACCTAGATGGCCATCTCTCTCCCTTGATCTTCAATACAATGATCATCGCATCTTTGCTTTGATCTATCCGATGTAATTCTTTTGTATGGTGCGTTTGTTGGGATCCGATGAATTGAGGGTTTATGTTCAGATTATTCATGAAAAGTATTTGAGTCACCTCTGAATATATTATGATTCTTATTTGCATGATTATTATAGCTTCGTAAATCTCTCCGATCTATTGAAATAGTTTGGCCAACTAGATTGATATTTCTTCAGTGAGAGGGGTGCGTTGTAGTGGGTTCAATCTGGCGGTGCTCTATATCCCAATGACAGAAAGGGACAAGACATGTCTTTGTGTTGTTGCCACTAAGGATAAAACGATGGGGTTAGTTCATATTAAATGAATTCTCTTTGTATACATCATGTCATTGTTCTCCAAGAATTACTCTGTTTTACTTAATACTCTAGATGCATGCTGGATAGCGGTCGATGGGTGGAGTAATAGTAATAGGTGCAGGCAGGAGTCTGACTATTTTCTTATGGACGTGATGCCTATATATACATGATCATTATCGTGAATATGAACATAACTATGTGCTTTTCTATCAATTGCCCAACAATAATTTGTTTACCCACCATATGCCTACTACATGAGAGATGCCATTAGGGAAAACTATGGCCCCGGGGTCTATTCACTTATATATTTACAAACGCTTTCAATACCTTGTTGTCATTTATTTGCTTTTATTTTATTTTGCAATTTACAGTTATCTACTATCATCTACACACTTCATTTGCTTGCAAATAACGAGTCCAAGGGGATTGACAACCCTCTTGCCCGCGTTGGGTGCAAGTGTTTGCTATTTTGTGTGCAACCGTTGAAGACGGTGGTTGACCGTTACTCCTATTGGTTCGATAAACCTTGGTTCTTAACTGAGGGAAATACTTATTCGTATTGTGCTGCAATAACCCGTTCCTCTTCACGGAAAAACCAACGCAGATCACAAGTATCAGGAAGGATTTCTGGCGTCATTGCCGGGGAGTATCATCAACCAACTATCAAGTAACTCCGCACAAATTATCATTCACTTGTTCTTCTTTTTATTTTCTGTTATATTTAGTTTGATTCATAAAAATCAAAAATACCAAAATATTTATCTTTGTTTGTTACTAGTTTACTTCTTTGCTAGCGAGTTTACTTGTCCTGCTTGTTACTTTGCTTGCTCGGTCACCATGTCTCAAGATACTACTAAGTTGTGTGACTTCTCAAATACTAATAACAATGTTTTTATTAGTACTCCCATACCACCCGCCACTAGTGTGGAGGCTTTTGATATTAATGCTGCATTGGTGAATCTTGTGATGAAAGATCAATTTTCGGGAAGTCCTAATGAGGATCGCGCTGCTCATCTTAATACTTTTGTTGAACTATGTGATATGCAAAAGAAAAAGGACATGGATAATGATGTTGTGAAATTACAATTATTTCCTTTTTCATTAAGAGATAAAGTTAAGGCTTGGTTTTCATCTTTACCACGTAATAGTATTGGAACATGGGATAAGTGTAAAGATGCTTTTATTGCCAAGTAGTTTCCTCCTGCTAAGATCATCTCCGTTAGAAATAAAATTATGAATTTTAAACAACATGATCAAGAACATGTTGCACAAGCTTGGGAGAGGATGGAATTGATGGTTAGAAATTGCCCTATGATGTCTACTACACAACTTGTTCTTGTAGACTCGTGTTGGGCCTCCAAGCGCAGAGTTTTGTAGGACAGTAGCAAATTTCCCTCAAGTGGATGACCTAAGGTTTATCAATCCATGGGAGGCGTAGGATGAAGATGGTCTCTCTCTCAAACAACCCTGCAACCAAATAATAAAAAGTCTAGTAATGATAGTAGATATTGATTTTTGTAATAGTAACAATAAAAAACAGCAAGGTAGCAAGTAACAAAAGGGAGCACAAACGGTATTGCAATGCTTGAAAACAAGGCCTAGGGTCCGTACTTTCGCTAGTGCAATCTCTCAATAATGCTAATATAATTGGATCACATAACCATCCCTCGACGTGCAACAAAGAATCACTCCAAAGTTCTTATCTAGCGGAGAACATAAGAAGAAATTGTTTGTAGGGTACGAAACCACCTTAAAGTTATCCTTTTCGATCGATCTATCCAAGAGTTCGTACTAAAATAACACCAAGTTATCCTTTCCGATCGATCTATCTAATAGTTCGTACTAAAATAACACCATATGATACGCATCAACCAACTCTAATGTCACCTAGATACTCCAATGTCACCACAAGTATCCATGAGTTAATTATACGATACACATCAAACAATTTCAGATTCATAATACTCAATCCAACACAAAGAACCTCAAAGAGTGCCCCAAGATTTCTACAGGAGAAAGTAGGATGAAAACGTGCATCAACCCCTATGCATAGATTACCCCAATGTCACCTCAGGAATCCACGAGTTGAGTGCCAAGACATATATCAAGTGCTCTCAAATCCATAAAAGTATTCAATCCGGTAATAACGAAATCTCAAAGTGAAAACTCAATTCATCACAACAAGATAGAGAGGGGAAAACACCATATGATCCAACTATATTAACAAAGCCTGCGATATATCAAGATCGTGCCAAATCAAGAACACGAGAGAGAGAGAGAGAGATTAAACACATAGCTACTGTTACAAACCCTCAGCCCCGAGGGTGGACTACTTCCTCCTCATCATGGAGACCATAGGGATGATGAATATGGCCTCCGGTCATGATTTCCCCCTTCGGTAGGGTGCCGGTACGGGGTCTAGATTGTTTTTTCGTGGCTACAGAGGCTTGCGGCGGCGGAACTTCTCATCTAGGGTTATTTCTAGGGGTTTCTGAATATATAGGATTTTTGGGCGTCGGTTTCAAGCGAAGATGGGCCACTAGGGGCCCACAAGACACCAAGGCACGCCAAAGGGGGCTGGTGCACCCTGGTGGGTTGTGTCCACCTCGTGGCTCTTCTGGCCCTCCGACGAAGCTTCTAGGGCCTCTTTTGTTCCAAAAAAATCGTCAAAAAGTTTCGTTGCATTTGGAGAACTTTAATTTCTGCACAAAAAACAAGACCACGGTAGTTCTGCTGAAAACAACATCAGTCCGGGTTAGTTCCATGCAAGTCATATCAAAACCATATAAAATTGTTGTAAATATGGCATGAATACTTCATAAATTATAGATACGTTGGATACATATCACCCTACTCATGGTTTAAACTTGTGGATGATTATCCAAAATTTCTATGCTGGACTAAACTTTGTGTCTATAAATCTTCTAGATTCTGCTGCAGGTGGTACCTTTATGGATGTGATCTTAGGAGAGGCCCCAAAACTTCTGGACAACATCATGACAAACTACTCTCAATGGCATACTGTCGTGGTTTTGTCACGGTAGATGTCCTCATGAAAGGACTTAGGTGTGAGGCCATCGCCGCTAGGTGGCGACTCAAAGGGGTTGAACGGGAAAGAGAGTCGGGTTTACCCAGGTTCGGCCCCTCCAATGGAGGTAATAGCCTACGTCCTGCTTTGTGTGTATTGATGGATAGATCTCGATTACAAGGGTGCGGAATCGCTAACCTAGCTATCGAGATATTGTGACTTGAGTCTTTCGGTCCTAGGGGCTTGCCTTTATATACAGGTCAAGACCCTAGGGTTTACAATAGAGTCCGAGTCATATCGTGACTCGTAACCCATAATGTCTCCAACTCGCCTTGCTCCTCAAGCAGGGAATTCGGCCGACGTCCTCTGCCTGGTGGGCCTTGAGCCGCCGTCTTCAGGTGCTGGGCCGCCCGGCGACTAAGTCAGCCACCGCCTTACTTATCTTGTCTTCATATGACACGGCCCATCTCAAACTGCTATAGAGCCGTCAATATGTTAACCCGGCCTAGTAGGGAGGGTTACACCGTGGAGTTATATCCCCGACATTAGGACCCAAATTGATTTGAATTCATTCACGTCAATCTCTTCTCTTCCTTTCGCGGCTCATTATTGGATTTGTGTCTTTCATGGATCTCATAACGCCGGTTTGTAATGTTTCCAGAATTGTCATTTCCCCAGCATTTGTCTGTTGTGACGTCATCCGCCGTTAATTCGGGAAATCAATAGTGACATCATGGTGAATCTGACCGTATCCGTTTTATCCCGAAAATCGAGGCGTCTTCGTTCCCCGAAATTTACTGCATATAATTGATTGTCGCGCTCGTCGGTTGCCTCTTCGGGCTCCCTCCCTTTAAATATTTACCAGGGGGTCCCCTTCTTACTTTTCACTTCGACTCTTCGCTTCTTCTTCTTCCTCGAGCCTGGAGCTTCCTCGCACCACTGCTGTTGTGTCACAGCCCTAGAATTTGATTGTAATTAGTTGTGTTAGCTGCATCAACATCATCATGTCATCATATTCATTTTCTGAAAATTGAATTGAGGATTTGTGACAGCCTCAAAATTTAAATAAAAAGGGCAAAGAACCCTGGAAATCTTATTCAATGGTTACAAAAATGTTCTTATTAATTGTTTGATAATTTTGGCATGGCTTATGAACCAAACCAAAAATATTGAACATTTCATGGAATTGTTTTGGACTTTGAATTTAAATCAATTTGCTATTTGCATTTGGAAATATATTCATACTATATATATAATATATTTCAAATTCTCTGAAATATTTTATGTGCAGTTGGGAATGTCCAGAAAAGCAACATAAAAATATTCAGAAGTGTTTGGCATTGTTTTGGAATTGTTTTGAATTTCAAATAGTGGCAAATATTAAAAAGAAGAAACAACAGAAAAATAAAAAGGAGAAGCAAAGTTACCTGCTGGCCCATTTGGCTGGCCCAGCCCACTGGGGGCAGGAGGGTCTTCTTCCTCCTGGCGCCAGTCGGACAGGGCGCGTGCCTGCCTCCCCGGGCCACGTCGACGACCGGGATAGACACTGCGGTGCCGTCCCGATCGAGTGCACCTCGCCATTCGCCCCTTGCCTCCTCCCTCGCCCTCTCTTCGCCATGACCGAAGCGGCCATGAGCGTGCTGCCTGCCATAGCCATGACCACCGGCCACCCCTAGCCTCCCCGTGATGTCCACGAGCCCCGCCTCGACGCGCCTGACCTCCTCGATGAGCCATGCAAGCCGGGACGCTCTGAAGCCTCGCAATCGAGCTCCTTCTCTCTGCCATGGCCGCCGGATGCCGCCGCTGGATTCGCGACAACTAGAGCCTCCCCGAGCCAGTCATTGCCTCTGTTGGAACCGAGGTGAGCCACTGATCCGTCTTCCCCTAACCCCGTTGCTCCGAGCGCCCCCTAGCTAGCTGCCCCGCCGGAGCCGAGAGCTCCTCGACGCCGGCCATGTCGCCGCCGTCGCTGTGGTCCTCCAACCGCACGTCCCAGCTCGAAATCGAGCTCCTGGAGCTCCGTAGAGGCCGTAAGGCCATCGAGCCAGCTCGCCCGTGCCCCGCAACCCCGCAGCTGTGCAAGGCCGAGCTCCGGTCGCCGCCAAGTTGCTCGTTGCCATCGCCAAAAGCCACCACAGCTCCGTGCACCATCCCCAGTCGACGCGGCTCGCTCCTAGGACCACGTAGGAGCAAACCACACTCCGAATGGTTCTCTAGGGGCGAAACCCGAGCCCCTCCGCCATTCCTGGACTCGCCGGCGGCTTAACGCTGGCGGGTTTGAACCCGCTGACCGGAGGTTTGACCTCCCAGAGTCAGTGATAGGTGGGGCTAGCCCCTGGTCAAATCTGGTTTAAGCATTTAATTAATTAATTTGTTTAATTAACCCAATGTGCCACTGACAGTGGGCCCCAGTGCCTGTTAATTAGTAATTAGGTTAATTTAACCCCGGTTAAATAACGGTGTCACTGACATGTGGGCCCCACACGCCAGGTTTGACCTGGACCGACCCTTTGACCTGCTGACGTCACCTAGATGCTATGCTGACGCAGTTAATATTTTCTGGAATTGAATTAAATCCTAAATGATTTATTATATTCCAGAAAATGTTATAAACTTTGAAAAATCATAGAAATTCAACCGTAACTCCAATGAAAATAATTTATATATGAAAAATGATCAGAAAAATCCAATGAATCTGTTTATGCCATGATCATGCATGTTTGAGCAAGGTAACATCACCAAGTAGGACATTTCATGATTAGGGCAATGTATGAAATATCATTTGGAGTTGGAATTCAAACTTGTTTGAATTCCACTTCAGTTAACTTGGTTAATTGTTTCTCTAGGTCAATTCAGTACCTTAAAAGGCCATGTCATACATCATGTTTGCTGCATCACCTTGAATGTGTTCCTTCTTCTTGTTTTGCCGGTGTTTGTTCCCTCCGGTATATGTGATTCCAACGTTGTGATCGTTGACACTGATGAAGAGAAGTATTATCTTCAGACCTATCAGGCAAGCAACCCCCCCTTGAGCATTCCGATAATATCCTACTCTCTCGCTCCTGCTCTGTTATACTGCATTAGGACAATGACTATTCAACTGTTACATGTTATCGGTAGTTGAACCTATTCCTTTGCATGACCTGTCTTTGTCATAGTAAATAGTTGAAACCACTTAGCATGAGTAGCAACTGCTTCAGCCTTGTTGTGCTTACTCATCCATGTTTGCTTACTGTGCCTGCTATGCTAGAGTCATGTCGGGTCTAATCCATCTGGGCGAGGAATTGGAATGGATGTGTTCATGTCCTACTGAGTGAGAGCTAAGTGTGTGAACACGATTTGGTAAAGGTAGCGATGAGAGGCCATGTAGGAGTACATGGCGGGTTGTCTCATTGGGACCGTCCTTAAAAACTGAGTTATGTGTATGTTATCCAAGACAAGATACTGCCACACATTGGGTTCTGGTAACTCGACCCCTCTCGGCTTATTAACCGCCTAGATCTCTGTCCAGGAGTTGCAACTAGTTTCTGGTGTTTGTAGGAAAAGTGCTGGCGGCCGTGCTTAGCGCTGCCCGGCGGGGTGGGCTTCGATGCGGTAGATGCATAGTGGCATGATGTACCAAGTGGCACCCGAACGGTGGGCTTGGGAACCCTACGCACATCGTTTGAGGCCGTAGCGGAAACTTCGGCTGAACTTCCGTGCGGGTTCAGTCTCAAATAGGCGATAGCCTTGACTAGGGTCATGTGTGGTTGACGGTCGTGGCCGACTCCCTCGCCGGGCTTCCGCTTGAAGGTTGCCGAGGTGCCTTTTTTTACGAGCACATGGCGATAAGTGGCGGGAGCATCTGTGAAGAAGTACACCCTTGCAGGGTTATTAATCTGTTCGAATAGCCGCGTCCTCGGATATGGACCACTTGGAAAACTTATGTGGTTCATAGACAAGTGAAATGGATACTCTAAAATACGCAAGATAAGTGTGAGTGCTATGGATGGCCTTCTCGTAGGAAGACGGGAGTGGATCCATAGTGGTGTATTGATTTGGTGAATATGTGGACTCGTGTGCGCTATCCCACCTCAAAGATAATACTTGTAGTCATAGTACAGGTTAGCCAAGAGTCAAAGCTGGCTTGCTGCAATAAACTCCACAACCCCCCTTGTTGACAATGATGCATATGTAGTTAGTTTTGATGTAAGTCTTGCTGAGTACCTTTGTACTCACGGTTGCTTAATTTATGTTTTTGCAGAGGAGACGTCAGTCTCATTAGTGATTCTTATGACGTGAAGTTCAATGTTGACCGGATTAGCTTGGGGATCCCAGACAGAGGTCTGGTTCCTTTGGTAGGGTCGTTGTAGCTTTTCAGGCTCCTCCAGCCACTTTTAGTAGATGTCTGTACCCATACATGTTTTGCTTCCGCTTGATGCTTGTATGACTTGAGTGTTGGGTCATGTGACCCCTGTTTGTAATATCACACTATATTGGCTCTTATGAGTCATTAATGAATACTTGAGTAATAGAGTTATGTTGTGATGCCATGTTGTATCTACGCATATCGTGCATATTACGTGTATGTTTGAAATGCATTGGTATGTGTGGGATTCGACACCTAGTTGTGTGCCTTTAGTAGCCCTCTTTACGGGAAAATGCCTCTCTGTGCTTCCACCGAGCCATGGTAGCTTGCTACTGCTCCGGACACATTGATTGACCGGCGTGTATCCTTCTTTGCTGCTGTGTCTATCCCTACGGGGAAATGTCTCGCAGTGTAATGGAGTCCATGTAGCTTGCTATGACTCGTCTACACACGCTGATGACCGACACCTGCATTGCTGGATTACGTATGCCTGTTCCTGTACGGATGTGCCACTTGGGTTCTACAACTAGTCATGTGATACGTCTCCAACGTATCTATAATGTCGGGGGGATGACCCCCGGGTACCCCAAAGACGACGAGTCGGACGGGGCGTCCGCCCGCCCGGGCCGGCTGCTCCGACTCACACCCGCGGCCGGCTGCTCCAGCCAGCCGGCTGCCCAGAGCCGACTACGTCGTCCCATCGGACACGCGCGGATGAGACGGCCATACCCAGCAGCGGTGCACTGCTGACGAATAGTAGGATGCTATGCGCGTGACATCATGTACAATGCTACTTGTCCCTGGGCACTGTTTATAAAGTGACCCAGGGACGAGTGGGCACACCCACCACGCACACACTCTCACGGGCATGGGCACCCATGCCCCACCGTACCAACCTCACCTAGCTTAGGAAGTAAGCTACCCCTGCCTATAAAAAGGCACCACACTCCACACACGGGGGCAGGGGCCTCCTCTCATTCTCATCCCCTCATGCTCACACGTACACACATATGAGGCCAGAGGCCTCATGGCTCTCCTCTCCCACACAGCTCTAGGAGCGACTCTGTACCGCAATATACCTCATATACAAGACATGCAGGAGTAGGGGTATTATCTCTTTGGAGAGCACCGAACCTGGGTAAACTACCGCGTACTACTACCTATCCCGTCCCGGATCTTCCACGGCAGCCTTGCTCTCACCTCGATTAGCCACCCCATGACATCTGTTGTGAGAAAACAATGACATATAATTTTTGCTTGTTCCATGCTGTTATATTATCATTCTTGGATGTTTTACAATCATTTTATAACAACTTTATATCATTTTTTGGGACTAACCTATTGACATAGTGCCAAAGTGCAAGTTGCTGTTTTTGCTTGTTTTTTACTTCGCAGAAAATCAATACCAAACGGAGTCCAGTTGCGACGAAACTTTTTGGAGATTTTTTCTGGACCAGAAGACACCCAGTGGGCCAAAGAAGAGCCAGGAAGGTGGGTTGTGGAGAGCACAACCCACCAGGGCACGCCAGGGGGCCCCCGGCGCGCCCTGATGGGTTGTGCCCTCCACGGGGCCCCTCCGCACCGCCTCTGATGCCTGTAAATTCCCAAATATTCCAAAAACCCTAGGGGAGTCAACGAAACACAATTCCAGCCGCCGCAAGTTCCAGAACCTCGAGATCCAATCTAAACACCATCACGGAGGGGTTCATCTTCCTCATAGGTACCTCTCCGATGATGCGTGAGTAGTCCACCATAGACCTACGGGTCCGTAGGCAGTAGCTAGATGGCTTCTTCTCTCTCTCTCTTATGATTCTCAATACAATGGTCTCTTGGAGATCTATTTGATGTAAACTTTTGCGGTGTGTTTGTTGGGATCCGTGAATTTTGAGTTCATGACCAGTTTCTATCCATGAATATTATTTGAGTCTTCTTTGATCTCTTATATGCATGATTGCTTATAGCATCGTATTTCTTCTTCGAATCTTTGGTTTAGTTAGGCCAACTAGATCGATTTTTCTTGCCATGGGAAGAGGTGCTTTGTGATGGGTTCGATCTTGCGGTGTTCTTTCCCAGTGACAGAAGGGGCAGCAAGATACGCATGTATCGTTGCTATTAAGGATAACAAGATGGGGTCTATTCCTACATGAATAGATCTTGTCTACATCATGTCATCGTTCTTATTGCATTACTCCATTTTTCCATGAACTTAATACACTAGATGCATGCTGGATAGCGGTTGATGTGTGGAGTAATAGAGGTAGATGCAGGCAGGAGTCGGTCTATCTATTTTGGACGTGATGCCTATATAATGATCATCGCCTTGGATATCGTCATGACTATTCGATTTTCTATCAATTGCCCAACAGTAATTTGTTCACCCACCGTGCGCTATACTCATGAGAGAAGCCACTAGTGAACCATACGGCCCCCGGGTCTACTTTTCCATCATATTGCTTTCCGATCTACGTTTTTTGCAATCTTTGTTTTCATATCTACAAAACCAAAAACCCAAAAAATATATTGCTGCATATTTACTCTTTTTATTTGTGTTCTTGAGAGATCTATCTCTCCTATCTATCACTACCTAATCGATCTTATTACCGTAGAGAGATTGACAACCTCTCTTTCGCGTCGGGTTGCAAGTATTTGTTGTTTGTGTGTAGGTGCTGCTTATTGGGTGGTGGTAATCCTCCTACTGGTTCGATAACCTTGGTTTCATAACTGAGGGAAATACTTACCGTCGCTGTGTTGCATCATCCCTTCCTCTTTGGGGAAATACCGACGCAGTCTCAAGCCACGTCATCATGTCGACCCGGGTTCTCTGGCGTATGATTGCTAGTGACATAATAATATATGTGAACCAAAAGACGCAAACGGTCCCGGCCAAGGTAAGGTGGCAGCCGTGGGGATTACCGTGCGTGAGGCCGCAAAGTGATGTGATTGTAGGAGATATGCCCTAGAGGCAATAATAAATGTTATTGATTATCTCCCTGTTCATAATTAGGTTTATGTTCCATGCTATAACTGCTAGGGTTCTCGAGTCTACAATAACCACGAGGCTCGGAGGAAGACTCATATGCACGTGTGGAATAATAAACGGTAAAATGTATTCCTAGTCTGGCCTCTAAGACTGGCTCAAGTATTGCATGATGATCCTGTTTTCCTGATCATGGGCATGGCTATGCCGGCAATTTTGAGGGCACAATATTAGAAGAACATTTGTGTTGAATCGACCCGAATTGATGTTATGCTATGAGATACTTCGTCATTAGTTAATGGTTTATAACACAGAGATGGTTAACGTTTGCATGATTCCTTAGACCATGAGAGTATCGAGTTTCTTCATGCTTGCTTCATGAACTTTGGGGTTTGTTAAACGTCATCCGTAAATGGGTGGCTATTACGGCGGCTTACGGGTTCATGGAAAAGTATGTCAAGTAACTTGATAGCTCAAGATTGGGATTTGCTCCTCCGACGATGGAGAGATATCTCTGGGCCCTCTCGGTGTTACGGTATCCATCATCGTCTGGCCAGACACTTTGTGATTTGATCACGGGGATGCCGGAACACGGGAACGAGAAAAGAGAACAATACCGGTAACGAGGTAACTGGCATAGTGGACAAGTTGTTGATCCACGGGGATGCCAACATGTCTCACCTCGGGCATTTGTAACATATCGCGAAGCAACAGGAATAGCACACGGCAACTGGAGGTTCACTCGAATATTCATTCGTGTGGGTATAGGGGTCAATATGGGTGTCCACGGCTCCGATGTTGATCATTGATCGGAAGGGGTTCCGGGTCATGTCTATGCTTCACCGAACCTATAGGGTCACACGCTTAAGGGTCATCTATCTGCTGAATACTAGACAGGGAGTCTGAGAGAAAATCACCGAAAAAGTTTCGGACACCGGAAAAGTTTCGGACAGCGGAAAAGTTCCGCAGAGAGAACACCGGAACAGTTTCGGTAAAACTGAAAAGTTGTTTCAGGGGATACCATTAAGTTAAATTGGTTTCAGCACATGCCTGATAATTCTTGGAGGGTGCCAGAATCATTCTGGAAACTTTCTGGAATTTTCCGGAATGAAAACCGGAAATGTTCCGGAGCTGCCGAAACCGCTTCAGATGCTTTCCGCAGATGAAAATCACTAAACCGGAATTGTTCCAGCTCGCGTTGAAAATTATTTTGGTGGGTACTGGAAATGTTCTAAGCCCACATGAATATTTTCAGTTCGATCAGACGCTGAAAAATGTCGTCGTGAATAGTGAAAGTGCCTTTTGGGATATTTATGGAAAACTCACCTTTTGGGATATTTTCCCAAAAAGGTTTCTAGAAGGCTTGGGGGCCAAGAAACCCTACCCCTTGGATTTCCTATAAATAGAGGTGGAGGGGCTGCCTCCACACTCACTTCCTTCTCACATACAAGTGCCATGACATTTCTGGCTTCTCTCTCCCTCCCAGCGAAATAGTTTCGTAGAGCCGAAAGGCTGTCTGGGTTCCGGTGGGAACTAGTTCTGGACGGCGAAGCCCTGCCGGATAGATGACACCGTATGTGTGCAACTCTGTAGAGAGATCGTAGTTTCGGTCTTAGTTCGAGAGTGCCTCCCGAAGGGCTGTCCGAGTGACTGTCCGAGTTTCGATGGTCCTCCCGAAGGGCTGTCCGAGTGACTGTCCGAGTTTCGATGGTCCTCCCGAAGGGCTGTCCGTGACACCGTCCGAGGGACTGTCCGACCGCCTCCTGGAGGGCTGTCCGGGGGCGGATGAGGGTATACATCCTCGCGGTTGGGAGGTTGTAAATCCTAGCTGCGGGGATCTGCACCGCCGATCGTCATCGACTCTACTTCCGCTGCGCTACGAGTCGGTAACGAAACAGATCAAACCTTGTATGCAGTCTCCATAGTGATCCTGGGCTGGTACGTAGGTCGGAAATTTTTTGTTTTCTGCTGCGTTACCCTACAGTGATATGTTACAAGCTGGATTCATATGACTTAGGATCGGGGTCCCGACAAGTTGTTTCCCCGTCTTCGGCGACCACTCCCGAGACCGTAGCGGCATTTCTTCCTCGTCGGTCAAACATCCGCACATTCCCGCCGCCACCGGTGATCACTCAAGTAAGTCATTTCCTTTGACCTAGATCCATTGTAGTTCGTCGAAGTTCTCGAGTTCTTCGGTAGCTTTTCTTTGGTTCAACACCATCGTTGGTTTCGTGAGTAGATCCCACAAGTTTAGTCATAAAAATAAAGCGACGAGAACACCGGTTCTGTTTTGCGTATAATATACTTCAATCCCTTTTAACATTTAGATGAATTGCATCGCTACTGCTTCTCTGCTTCTCCATTAGGGCTAGGAAATATTTTGCTTTTTGGGACTATCCTTAGATCCACAATCATAGCTGTTCTGGAGGAAACTTGTTTGTCCTACACTTAGCAAGGAAAACGTAAGCCTTTGATCTAGCTTAAGTTGCCCGTGTGTTCCGGCCGGTTCGTCAGTGTAAACGTGACCCGCCATATAATAAACTGCCAGGTTTAGATGCTGGCTCCATCAGGCAATTTTCTTATCGCGGATAATTAAACCGTCTGCTCTTTAGCCACATGTCTAAGCCGTCTCTTTATTTTGTTCAGGCGACTCATTATGTCAAAATCCACCACCACTTGCAACTGGGTGCCCACTCAAGTTTCTGAGGTTATCTTGAAAGATTACGAAGACCATGGGTTCCTGCCGCCTCAAGACGTGGTCGGCTGGCGGGTTATCCTTGTAGAGGAAATCCCAAAACCAGAGGAGGGAGAAGTGGTGATATTCTTGGATCACTGTAGGATCGAAAGTATGTCTAGAGGGGGGGGTGATTAGACTACTTGAGCAAATAAAAATTCTACCTTTTCCCAATTTTAAGTGTTGGTAGATTTTAGCGATTATAGCAATTCAAGTACACCCTACACATGCATGTCTAAGAGTATAGCAGCGGAAAGTAAAGACAAGCATATGAAGTAGAGGGTAGGGAGGAAGATCAAACGCAATTTGGGGACACGGAGATTTTTCCCGTGGTTCCGATAGGTGGTGCTATCGTACGTCCACGTTTATGGAGTCTTCAACCCACGGAGGGTAACGGTCGCGAGAGTCCACGGAGGGCTCCACCCATAAGGGTCCACGAAGTAGCAACCTTGACTATTCCATAACGGCTTCCGTCCATGAAGGACTAGCCTCACTATGGGTAGATCTTCACGAAGTAGGCGATCTCCTTGCCCGTACAAACTTCTTGGTTCAACTCCACAACACGAAGTAGGAGGCTCCCAAGCGACACCTAACCAATCTAGGAGGCACCACCCTCCAAAAGGTAATAGGCTCAGTAATGTCGATGAACTCCTTGCTCTTGTGCTTCAAGATGATAGACTCCTCAACACACAATCACTCTCTCACAGATTTGGCTTTGGTGGAAGAGATTGAATTGGTGGAAAGCAACTTGGGGAGGCTAGAGATCAAGATTCATATGGATGGAGTGGAATGGCTTGATCTCAACACATGAGTAGGTGTCTCTCTCGCAGAAAATTGGATGGGGCAAGTATGGAATAGTTCTGAGTGCTTCTCTTTCGAGTGGGTGGTGGTGAAGGGGTATATATAGGCATCCCCAAAAATCCAACCGTTACACCTAAAGTGACCAACTTGGTGACACCGAAGTATAAAACTCGGTGGTACCGAGTTGCTCGAAAGGTAGAAACTTTTGAATCTCGGTGAGACCGATACAAAGTTCTCGGTGGTACCGATAAGGTGACCAACGGTCAGTTTCCCAAAACTCGGTGATGCCGATCCAAAATCTCGGAATTTCCGATTTTAAGAATCGAGGTAACAAAAAGTTGGCAAGCTGAACTCGGTGGCACCGAAGCAGAATCGGTTGCACCGAAAAGCTAGGGTTTGGCAGGGCTTTGTCTGAGATGGGAAATCGGTGGGACCGAGTGGAAGAAGTTGGTTGCACCGATTTTCATGAAAAGCTAGGACAGAGTTTTGTGGAAGAGTTTGTGGGTGTTTTTGGTGACTATCACTTGTGCACGTGGATCATCTTTTTCACCAACAGTACCTTACCCCCTTTTAATAGTATTGACTTTCCTATGGACTCAAGGTGATTTCTCACAAAGTAAAATGTAGAGTCCTCTTGCTTGAAGCTTTGCCAATCCATTTCCTTGCTTCTAGGGATTTCTCCACCATCCTTTTGCCAACCCATCATTGAACTTTTCCTGAAATATACTTTGTGGAAACATTAGTTAAATGACATATATGTTGTTATTAATTACCAAAACCACCAAGGGAGCAAATGTGCTTTCAATCTCCCCCTTTTTGGTAATTGATGACAACATATAGATCAAAGCTTCGACAAATGATATAATCAATGAATATAATCGTCGCTTTGAGAAGTATGTGATAAGCTAGAGCTCCCCCTAAATTTGTGCATTATTTTGAATTTGTGTTTGATTGCAAATGCACAATATATTAGGTACATGGGGCACTCTTTCATGTCACATACAACTTGGTGGTGTGCGAGAATAATATGAATGAATATCATAGCACAACACAATCAAGCAAAGGTGAATGATCATCTCATAAGCATCACAAGGATAGGAAATAGTAGCAATACAGATCAAGTGTATGATCAAACACCAACAAAGTTTAACACAAGCAAACCAACCAAAAGATATCAATGTTTTGAAAAGTGATAAAAAGCAACGCTCTCTCTCTCTCTCTCGAAGCCCTAATGATCTATACATCTTCTCCCCCTTTGGCAACAAGTTACCAAAAAGTTCAAAGGTATATAGAACTAAGCGTCTCTCCGGGGCTGGTCTCCTCCAGTAGCTGATGAAGGAGTCGAGAGAATGGCATCAGCGAAGACTTCTGCAGACGTCATGGACGGAGTCGGAGTAGCAACTGGAGGTGCTGGAGGAGCTGAAGGGGCTGAAGGGGCTGCGGCAGGTGCTGATGAAGAAGGTCTAGACTCTGGAACTGACACTGTGGCAGATCTGGCCTGAGTCCTGAACTGAGTGGCTGTCCGGAGAGGTGGACTATCCTCATCATCATCTGTAGTGTGGGGACTAGGCACACCATCAACTTCCTTCTTGAGCTCATTCACAGTCACTGTGAGCTCATCCACCTTGTTGTTGAGAATATGAAACTTGGTATCAACAATCCTCGAGAGGCTCTCCTGGTTCTTCAAGATGTTCCCGATGTCCTTCTGCATGCTGAGCATAGAGCTAAGAAGGAGATCCATCTGCTCACTCCTAGTCTTTGGCACCTGAGAACTAGTGTCTCTGGCTGCCTGTGCCTGTGCCTGTGCTGTAGCTGAGGTGGGATGATCTGGATCCATCACCACAACATTGTCTTCTAGCTCTGGCAAGAGTGGCAAATGTGGTCGATCAAGTGCATATATGTGCTTCTCCAACTTGGAGTTGATAAGCATCTGAATATAAGGAGCGTATCCACATGACCTCTTCTGATCTGCTGCAGTCCTCTTCAGTGTTTCACCTATCAAGTCCATCACTCTGAATCTGGTGTGTTGATCAAGATAGAGCAGCATGTTGATAGAATATCCTCTTATCATCTTCTCATCTCCAGACTTAGGCATCAAGGTATGCCTTAAGATGGTGTTGATCGTGCGTATACCAGCCTGGAGGAAGTAAATGGATCCAAGCTTGTGAGATTGCAAGTTTGCAGCAGGGATCTCATTGTACATGTTCTTCAAGGAATTATGATTTGCCTTGGACTCTGAGTACACATCTAGGTCACCGTCTTCCACCTGTGGAGCTCCTAAGATGGCAGCCCACTCCTCAACTGTGGATTCATACCTGGTGCCTTCTGTCATCCATACAATCCTACCATCTCCATAGAAATGTGCAGTGGAGTAGAATTGCATGATCATCTCGTCATTCCAAGCTGTGAACTCCTTACCAACAAACTCATCAAGACCAATGAAGTGGAAGTTATCTTGCACACTCGGAAAGTAATCTTAGTTGTCCTTGATGTGCTTCCAGTCCACATATCTCATGTCACTCACTGCGGGGCTCTTGTCAAGCAACACTGTTTCATAGAAATCTTGTTGTTCCTTTGTGTAGAACCTGTAGTCTACAGCTGCCCTTCTCCTCTGAGAGTAAGGATCAATAGCTCTCCACTCTCTCAAACCTGAGTCCTTCCTCTTCTTCATGTCTTCAGCAACTGGATGGCTGGCATTATGTTCTGGAAGGTGTGGTCTTAGCTTCATCAAAACAAACTGTGTATCATCCTCAACTTCTCTGAAAGTAGAACTCTTGTTCTTGGTAGTAGCTGGGATGTCTCTGGTAGTCCTCTTGGGCTTTGGAACAGCAGCAGCCTTCTTGGGTGCAGTCTTGGTGCCTTTGGATGATGCATCCTTAGGCATAGCATCAGCCATAAGCTTCTTCTTCTTCTTAGGAGGTGCCTTGGCAGCTGGCTCTTCCTCCTCTTCAGCAGCATCTGCTTCTGGGTCCTCAAACATGGAGGTTTGTCTGCCAACAACATGTATGATCCTCTTCCTGGACTTCTTCTTTTCTCCTGCCTTCTTAGGCATGGACTTCTTTGAGGGCTCAACAGTCAATGTTGCCCTAGCACTCTCTGGTGCTCTTACTGACCCTGAGCCGGCATATTCTTTCCTTATTGCCTTCTTCTTGGAAGAAGTGGCAGCAGCAGTGCTCTTGGCAGTTGCATCTTTCTTGGGTAGCTCCTCAGGTATAAAATCTTCATCCTCCTCATCTGAGTTGAGCTTCCTTCTTGCCTTGGTTGCAGCTTTGGGCAGATCTGGTGAGCTAGGTACATCATCATAGCTCCCTTCAGGACTAGTGCCTGAGCTCATGTCAAGACTCTTCTCTCTGAAGTTGTTCTCACTGTCATCTGAGCCTGACATCTCTGACCCTGTGAAATGGAGTATAGAAGAGTAGAAGGGTTGAGTCATCACAAAATGCAGAGATTTTTCAAAGGTTTGAACTAAAATTTCTCAAGATTAGCATTCTGCCAAGTGAATATCGGTACAACCGAGGCAAACTTTTCAGACCCACCGAGACAAACAACCTGCATTACAGAAACTTGGCACCACTTTCGGTGATACCGTAAATGGGCATTCGGTTTCACCGAGGTTGTTCTCAGTTGACCTAAAAAGGGAATCGGTGCTACCGATTCTTTTGCTTCGGTTTCACCGGGATTCAAGTTGCGGACGGCAAACCCTAAAAAATCTTTTGTTTGCTATTCTAATGGAAGTTCTTGTGGATAGATCAATCTCAAAGTTTGTCTTATCGATGGAAAAGTCCTAATGCGCAAGATTTGGAGGGAGGAGCGCACGAGGGGTCGAAACCGTACCCTAATTCGGTGACGATCTCGCTACGGCGGCGACGGTGGTGAAGATTCCGTCGACGGCGTGGACATCCAACGGCGGAAGCGCTCGGGAAGACGAAGGAGATGACCAGGGGTCTTTGTTCGGCAGCTAGGGTTGGAGGGGATGACGTTTGAGAAAGTAATTTCAAAAGTCGGGTCCGCCTCTTTACATACCCGTGGCTGTCGGTGACACCGGTTCTAACTTTTCGGTGTCACCGAGTTCCTCTACTGTCAGCTGACAGGAAACTCGGTGTAACCGAGAAGATGGAATCGGTGATACCGAGATTAAAATCCAGATCAACCCTAGGCATTCGGTGAGACTGAGAATTTTGAGTTGGTTTCACCGAGATGCACTTGGGAGGTTTTAATGGTCAGTCCTTTGTCGATACGGAACTCCGAGTGCTCCTCACACAGAGAGATCGAAAAGTAGTTGTTCAAATTTTGTGATGCAGCAAGAATGGAATATGAGATGAGAAAGCATAGATAGCTAGAGAGTGATCCTAGGCATTCTTGTCCATCTAATTGGCAAAAGAAAAACCAAAGTCCAAATAGCAACAATTAGATGTTCTCGAATGGATAAATAAATGCAGACCAACATGCTCACACAATAAGATGTCAAATGAAATCATGGCAAACATGCACATACATACTAGCATCTATCAAGCATTTTGGCGATGACGGAGTCATCTATATATGAGTATATTGACTTAGGAGCCAAGTAAGAATAGTTGATCATAGGAGGAAGATCAAACGCAATTTGGGGACACGGAGATTTTTCCCGTGGTTCCGATAGGTGGTGCTATCGTACGTCCACGTTTATGGAGTCTTCAACCCACGGAGGGTAACGGTCGCGAGAGTCCACGGAGGGCTCCACCCATAAGGGTCGACGAAGTAGCAACCTTGACTATTCCATAACGGCTTCCGTCCATGAAGGACTAGCCTCACTATGGGTTGATCTTCACGAAGTAGGCGATCTCCTTGCCCGTACAAACTTCTTGGTTCAACTCCACAACACAAAGTAGGAGGCTCCCAAGCGACACCTAACCAATCTAGGAGGCACCACCCTCCAAAAGGTAATAGGCTCGGTAATGTCGATGAACTCCTTGCTCTTGTGCTTCAAGATGATAGACTCCTCAACACACAATCACTCTCTCACAGATGGCTTTGGTGGAAGAGATTGAATTGGTGGAAAGCAACTTGGGGAGGCTAGAGATCAAGATTCATATGGATGGAGTGGAATGGCTTGATCTCAACACATGAGTAGGCGGCTCTCTCTCAGAAAATTGGATGGGGCAAGTATGGAATAGTTTTGAGTGCTTCTCTTTCGAGTGGGTGGTGGTGAAGGGGTATATATAGGCATCCCAAAAATCCAACTGTTAAACCTAAAGTGACCAACTTGGTGACACCGAAGTATAAAACTCGGTGGTACCGAGTTGCTCCAAAGGTAGAAACTTTTGAATCTCGGTGAGACCGATACAAAGTTCTCGGTGGTACCGATAAGATGACCAACGGTCAGTTTCCCAAAACTCGGTGACGCCGATCCAAAATCTCAGAATTTCCGATTTTAAGAATCGAGGTAACAGAAAGTTGGCAAGCTGAACTCGGTGGCACCGAAGCAGAATCGGTTGCACCGAAAAGCTAGGGTTTGGCAGGGCTTTGTCTGAGATGGGAAATCGGTGGGACCGAGTGGAAGAAGTTGGTTGCACCGATTTTCATGAAAAGCTAGGACAGAGTTTTGTGGAAGAGTTTGTGGGTGTTTTTGGTGAGTATCACTTGTGCACGTGGAGCATCTTGTTCACCAACAGTACCTTACCCCCTTTTAATAGTATTGACTTTCCTATGGACTCAAGGTGATTTCTCACAAAGTAAAATGTAGAGTCCTCTTGCTTGAAGCTTTGCCAATCCATTTCCTTGCTTCTAGGGGTTTCTCCACAATCCTTTTGCCAACCCATCATTGAACTTTTCCGGAAATATACTTAGTGGAAACATTAGTTCAATGACATATATGTTGTTATTAATTACCAAAACCACCAAGGGATCAAATGTTCTTTCAATCACCTTCAGAGGGGTTTTTCACCTCCCGGGTCAAAATTCTTGCGGAACGTCTTGCACTTTTTCCAACTTCATCCTGAAGACCTGGATCCCAACTCCATATCGAACCTTTGCCAATTCCAAGTGTTTTGTGAGGTATATCTGCAAATGGAACCCACCGTCTCCCTCTTCAGGGAATTCTTCTACTTGAACTGGCAGACCGAATGCGCGGATGGCCCTAGCCTAGAACTTGGTGGGGTTTCAATCCAGAGATGAAAAGACGTCCTTTTTCCTGCTGCCACCCTACCAAGCCATCCTAAGGGGTGGAACAAAACTTGGTTTTATTGTCGGAACGCCGCGCCTGCTAACGAAAATCCCTTGCCGGGTTACAGACCCAATCGCCTCCCCATGGACTTTGAACTTCTTGGTTGGGCTCCTCAAGAGTTGCGTTCTCAACACGCCCCTATTTATCCAAAGTTGAGGGCTTTACTAGTCAACGGGCTAACTGGAGTCGACTTAACCTGGTGCTGGTGTCTTGGAGAATTTTGCCATTAAGTCTCCGCGACAACTTGATGTATGCTTACTCCGGGGACTTGGATGATCCCCAACGATACAACAACTATTCCTTGGATGTTGTCGAGATAAACCGGATCATGAAGAAGCTGTTGGGTGAAAACCAAGAAACTTGCAGCAAGGACGGGTTGAGGCCTTTTTGTGCTCTTAACCCGGTTCCTCCGGTAAAAAGCCTTCAACATTTTAATCTGGCTTTATGAACAGCCTTTTTATCTTGTTGTCTACTTGCTCTGATTGTTAATTCTACAGGCCAAGTCTCCCTTCTGGGGCAGGAAAGGAGACAAAAGTGTGGCTAATAAGCCCAAAGCCGCCCCAAGTAAGAAGAAAAATAAGGCGGCTGTAGAAGGGCCGTCTCAAATGGACGAAGCAGCTGCCACTGATGCTCGATCAGAGGTAGAATTTTATCTTTGCTTGTATTTCATTGAATCTAACTGATGCCACTTTTTCTTAGGGCGATGTCGAGACAAGCCGTGCGGGCGATGTTGAGGTAATTTCCATTTCCTCCGACTCAGAATCCTTGCCCCCATTGAAAACAAGGCGGGTTGTTCGGAAGGTAAGCTTCTCTCACCCGGACGCTTATCTGGATCCTCACTTTGTTTTGAAGAAAACTTAGCACAAGTCTAGGCGTCAGACCTGGAGTGGGAGTGGCGACCTTGTTGCCGGCTTACCTGATAAGCTAACTGCCCGCAAATGACCAACCGAGGTATTTAACACTCCAATTCTTCAAGGGGGTTTGACTTGATGTGTCAACCTTTAATTCCTATGTTTTGATTTATCAAGAGTCGCCACCTTCGTCAGGCGACTCTACTGCATCCAAACTAGCACCCTTCGTTATCAATCCTGGGTAAATTCCTCTTGTTATTTTGCCTGTTTGAGTAGGCTATTGTCTCTACCCATGCCTTATACTGCACTCTTCATTCTGTAAGGCCAAGGCCAAGAAAAGGAAGTCTGACGGGTCTTCTGCTAACCCTGAAGTCCTTGAGCCGGAGATTCCTGATCTGGCGGTTCCTAAAGTTCATGCTGATCAATCTGAAGGTCATCAGGATGTCCAAACTGACTTACCTCCTCCGTTTGAACTGGCCAGCACCGACGCCGTGAATATTGAGGTTGCTCTGGCAACCAATATTAATCCGCCCAATCCTCCAACGGAAACTAAAGATGCCCCTGAGGAGGTTATTATTACTGGGGCGAGTTACACCGCTCCCGAGGTCTCCAGGGTGTTAGCAAAAATTATTGCTAAGTACGAAGCAGTGCTGTCAGAGAAAGGGAAGACCAAGCTGGAGCTCCCAAATTATGAGAATTTTAGTGCTGAAGATCTTCATGCCGGCTATCTGGACCACCTGGCTACGAGTCGTGAAATGGAAATCGGCCTCATTAGCATGATGAAGAATAAATACGAGGTATACTCCTCTATGTGCTCATATCATATATCCTTATGTAGCCCCCAAGGCCCAGCTTATCTTTCTAAGATAAGCTGGGTCTTGTGAATACTGTGATTGACTCAACATGTAGCCCCCAAGGGTCGGCTCATCTTCTTGAGATGAGTCGGGTCTTAATAATTTGAAGAACTTCGACCTGTAGCCCCCAAGGGCTGGCTCATCTTCTTGAGATGAGTTGGATCTTGATAATTTGAAGAACTTCGACCTGTGGCCCCCAAGGGCCAGCTCATCTTCTTGAGATGAGTCGGGTCTTTTCCGTATCTTAATGTCAAAAGAATTGATATACATTAGCCCCCAAGTGCCAAATATATTGCTTGCAATTTTCTTGGGACTTGTTATAAATTTTGTTTACTACGCAGGAAACTTTGAAGACGGCTGAATCAAGTATAGCCGGCTTAAAAAAGGACCTGCAAAAGGGGCAAACCACCCAAGCAGAGATTGAAGAAAAACTTCGACTCTCATTGGTTGAACTGGAACGCGCCAAGGCAGGCTTTTTGAAGGAGAAAAAAAATCCTTTGAAGCTGAAAAGGCGGCTCTAACGAAGAGTGCAAAGGACGCTGAGGGTCAGCTCAAACCCATCACCGAGGAACTATCCGAGTTAAAATGGCACATTGCCCAGATGACCCAAGCTATTTTTTGGTAAGTATTTCTTCCTTTTTGATATATGAATAATGGTCACCAAGCGACTCATGTATTGATGCTATTTTGCAGGCCCCTGGACGAGCAATCTTAAAAAATAATAGCATCTTGATGCTTAAGGCCGTTTACTCATTAACAGAGCAACTCTATGCTGGGAGTCATCTTGCAATCAAGACAGTGACGGGGGATAAGCAGCCTTTGAAACTTATCAAAAATGTGTTGGAATGCCTTTCAACCATTCCACAGCAAATTCAAGAACTAAAAAGGTCAGCCGTGATGTGGCTTGAGACTGCGTCGGTATTTCCCCAAAGAGGAAGGGATGATGCAGCACAGCGACGGTAAGTATTTCCCTCAGTTATGAAACCAAGGTATCAAACGAGTAGGAGGATCACCACCACCTAATAAGCAGCACCTGCACACAAATAACAAATACTTGCAACCCAACGCGAAAGAGAGGTTGTCAATCTCTCTACGGTAAAAAGATAGATTAGGTAGTGATAGATTGGAGAGATAGATCTCTCAAGAACACAAAATAAAAAGAGCAAATAAAAAGTGCAGCAATTTTTTTTGGAATAATAGATCTGAAAACAAAAGAGGCAAAGAGATAGATCGGAAAGCAATATGTTGGAAAAGTAGACCCGGGGGCCGTAGGTTTCACTAGTGGCTTCTCTCATGAGTATAGCACACGGTGGGTGAACAAATTACTGTTGGGCAATTGATAGAAGATCAAATAATCATGACGATATCCAAGGCGATGATCATTATATAGGCATCACGTCCAAGATAAGTAGACCGACTCCTGCCTGCATCTACCACTATTACTCCACACATCGACCGCTATCCAGCATGCATCTAGTGTATTAAGTTCATAGAAAAATGGAGTAATGCAATAAGAACGATGACATGATGTAGACAAGATCTATTCATGTAGGAATAGACCCCATACTGTTATCCTTAATGGCAACGATACATGCGTGCCTTGCTGCCCCTTCTGTCACTGGGAAAGGACACCGCAAGATCGAACCCATCACAAAGCACCTCTTCCCATGGCAAGAAAAATCGATCTAGTCGGCCTAACTAAACCAAAGATTCGAAGAAGAAATACGAGGCTCTAAGTAATCATGCATATAAGAGATCAAAGAAGACTCAAATAATATTCATGGATAGAAACTGATCATGAACTCAAAATTCTTCGGATCCCAACAAACACACCGCAAAAGTTTACATCAAATAGATCTCCAAGAGACCATTGTATTGAGAATCAAAAGAGAGAGAGAGGAAGCCATCTAGCTACTGCCTATGGACCCGTAGGTTTATGGTGGACTACTCACGCATCATCGCAGAGGCACCTATGAAGAAGATGAACCCCTCCGTGATGGTGTTAGATTGGATCTCGAGGTTCTGGAACTTGCGACGGCTGGATGTGTTTTTCGTCGACTCCCCTAGGGTTTTCTGAATATTTGGGTATTTATAGGCATCGGAGGCGGTGGAGAGGGGCCCCGTGGAGGGCACAACCCATCAGGGCGCGCCGGGGGACTCCTGGCGCGCCCTGGTGGGTTGTGCTCTCCACAGCCCACCTCTCTAGACCTTATTTGGCCCATTGGGTGTCTTCTGGTCCAAAAAAAATCTCCAAAAAGTTTCGTCGCGATTGGACTCCATTTGGTACTGATATTCTATGAAGTAAAAAAAGCAAAAACAGCAACTGGCACTTTGGCACTATGTCAATAGGTTAGTCCCAAAAAAGATACCAAGTTGCTATAAAGTGATTGTAAAACATCCAAGAATGATAATATAACAGCATGGACCAAGCAAAAATTATAGATACGTTGGAGACGTATCAAGCCACCCGAGCCGTTGAGTCGGGCTCTAGCTTACGGAGCAGAGCTCGACCCGGTGGAACTGGCAAAGGGCTTCACCGAGTTTAAGGTTGATGGGTCAGAATTTTCTCAGGATGACTATACTTCTTGTGTCAAAGCTGCTCAAGTGTTGTCCACCCTGTTGGTGTCTGAAATGAAGCTGAAGAATTATCAGGCGGCTTATGATGCCAACCACTCACGGATTCCGCTGCCCAGTTATACATCGGTGAATCTGGTTCCCCAACGGCGTAAGCACATCTTCGCCCCCGAAGTTGACCCGTCTTCCATCTTTGATGACGAGGCCATATTCCAAGCTTTATCCCATTGTAACTAGGACATGGACAATCTTCAGATACAAGAACCAGAAGACCCAGCGGCGGATAACCCGGAGGCATCTCATGCGCAAGATTAGACCGCAGTTGACCCGGATGGCGCGGACGGCGAGTCAGTAGAATGATGATATGAGCTTCTTAGTCGCCATCCTGACAGCTTAAGCCCCCAAGTATGGGGTAAAAACAATTTGTGGCTCCTTGAGCCTGTAATAGGGATAGCTTTTGAAAAACTGATGTGTCATGCCATCATGCACATTTGCACCTTTGTTGGTGCAAAATATTTATACTCCTGGGCTTGGTACCATTTTGCTGTTTTGTCGTCCTGTCGTTTGCACATTCTTTTTATCGATGAATGTCTTTGGGAGGGAAAAGCTGAGAAAAATAAGCTGGCAGAAGGTCTTGATCTTCTAGATTTAAACAGTCTATTTCTCCTCCAACAATGTTGAAGATTATATGATTTGTCAACTGGCCACTATGTGAACTCAATTGTTCCCGTTTCTCAGGCGTGAGCCGGTAATAACTTTGAACCTGAAACTTACTGTAATACACGAAGTAAGGTAATCTTTGACAAGCCGGCTCGATGAGACTCGGCAAAAAGAAACTGGTTTTCAAAGCTCCAAGTCCATTTGGCTTTCCCCGATAATATAATTTTGTGCTGGTCATGCAGCTGATAACCCGGGTATTTCATGTATGAACCGGTTATGAGAACAGATCGTACCCGAAACATTTTGTGGTGATAACATAATTTTTATAATAGTACATAGTACCATTAGAAACTAGCTTTCGAAGCTCAGAAATATAAAGCAACTCTTTGAAGCCTGCTTTGAAGGTCGTGACCACGTAATCCTGGTTATCATAAACCGTGATGCTGATCGGCCCAAAGGCTTTATATGTCTTCATAAATGTCTTATGATATGTCCTGATCTGAAAATCAGTTTTCCGCACAGGTATGACCATGCTAGCATGATGCGATGATGTAGCGCAAATAACATATGCGCATGATATCAAAGTAATTGTCGGCTTTCGAAGCTCGACAGGAAAAGACCGGCTTTCGAGGCTCGAGTCTTGCTTCATTGAAGCGGGTATGATAACCCATGGTTTATCCCAGCTCTCTGTACGCCGGCTCTCTCATGACTCAAGCCGGTATTTTAACCTTGATAAGTTCAGGGTCCAAAAAGGATTGACTTGTCAAGAGTACACGGGGTCATCTGATCGGAGTCGCATCAAGCGCACAGGCAGGTTTAACCATATATGGCGTTTATTTTGCCGGGTCAAGAGGGTGAGAAAGCTAAGCTCGATGAGCTGGAAGCCCCCAAATGCCCAAAATATTGTGGCGTTATTTTGCCGGGTCAAGAGGGTGAGAAAGCTAAGCTCGATGAGCTGGAAGCCCCCAAATGCCCAAAATATTGTGGCGTTATTTTTCTGGGTCACAAGGGTGAGAAAGCTAAACTCGATGAGTTGGAAGCCCCCAAGTGCCTATTGTTTCAAAAAAATAAAGACTCGAGCTCAATTTGTAGGCTGAAACGGCTAAAAACCCCGCAATTCGGGAGCGCCGGCTTTATTATACTTGAAACATAAAGAAGTATATACAGAATTTGCAAGGCGGGGGGGAGTTACAAAAAAGGAGCCGACGGCTCTAGGTATAGTAAGGCCACAGGTGTTCTAGTGTCGGCTTGTTTCCTTCTTGGAGGTATAGAATTATTTCTTGTAAAAACCCTCTAGAGCATGAATTTTGTTCAGGGATTCAGGTACTAGTGGTACTGACCGTTATTCAGCTGCTTGGGATTACTTTGGAATCCTCCTTGGTTATTATGCTGATTGCCCTGGCCAGGATGATGCCCATTGCCATTATTTCCCTGATGTTGAAAACCAGCCCCCGAGCCACCTTGTGACCTGCCAGGTCCGTGCTGACCCGGGTGTCCCCCACCATTGCCTCCTGGATTATTTTCGAAAGCCTGGTTACGGAACTCTTGCATGATGTAGCAGTTTTCCCACGAGTGGGTAGCCGGTTTATCCTGGGTACTGTGCTTGGGACATGGTGCTTTAAGCGCCTCCTCATAGTTGCGAGGCTTATTCCCATTGTAAGCCCCTCCAGGGCGACCGTTGCGGCGCTGATTTTTGAAACCCGTGTTAGTGTTGGCAACGAAGTCTGACCCGCATCGTGTTGTTTCCGTTTGTTGTTATTTTGAGCCCCCTGGTTACCATCGTGACCATGTTGGCCCTTTCCTCCTTCAGCCTTTTTGCCTTTATCGGTCTTGTCCTCATCCGAGCCGGGATCTTTCGTGCTATCTAACTCGGCATATCTGGTTAAGACATCCATTAAATCACCCATATCTTGTACCTTTCGCTTGAGCCGTTCGAGCTTCTGAACCAACGGCTGGAAGTGATAGTTCTTTTCCAAAATCAGGACCGCTTGAGCCACCGTGATGCTGTCTGATGAGTGGATAATTTCCGCGACCCGGCGGGTCCACTGGTGGGCCAATTCGTCCACTCGCTGAACGCAATGATGTAGATCCACTATTGTCATAGGTTTCTTGCAGGTTCCTTGGAAATTCTTGATGAACCGCTCCTTCAGCTCTGCCCAAGTGTTGATGGACTTGGGCGGCAAATTTTTTAGCCATGCCCGAGCTGGTCCCTCCAACATCATGGTTAAATACTTGGAGCATACAACGTCACTGACATCCAGCATATTCATCGCCAGCTTGTAGCTTTCGATCCAGGATGCCGGCTCAAGATCCATCGTGTAGTTTGGCCCCTTGAAATCTTTGGGCATACGCTCGGTGCGGAGTACCGGGGATAAGCATGGTATCCCAATTGTCCTACTGTTGGTCCCAGCCCCCAAACTCGCTGGTTGAGGGTGAAGTTGTTGAATCGCCCGTGCTGCCGCTTCCGCCTCTGCCTGTCGTGCGCCTCTGGCTGCATCAACAACTTCCTGGGCGTCTGACGGGATGGGCCGGGTTGGGGAGACCTGAGGTTGTTGCCTACGCCCACTGCTGGAAATGGCCGGAGACTCCACATGGCGGCCCTTGCTAGCGTAGGGAGTGGAATGCATCCGATCCCGGCTATATGAGTAATGCGCCTATTGCACAACGGTTGTTTTCAGCATCTCAATGGCGTTTCTAGCTTCAACCTCAACGTGGGTGTTTCCGGTAATAGGCAGTGCTTCCAAATTACGGGTAGCTGCTAGCATGTTATCAACAGGGTTGGAAAAATGACCCCGCGGAGTCTGGAATCGTCGAGGCGGGGAGTGCGCCGGCGGTGGTTGAGCCGGTTCCTCTTGCCGATTCCCAGGCGGTTGAACAGTTCTTGGTGTCTGTTGTGGGGTAGTAAAAAGCTGTTGTGGCTCAAGGTTCAGTGGGAGCCCGCGGTGACGTCTTCTCTCGTAAACCGCCTCTGATGCTTCCCTGTGAACTCCTAACCGCCAAGCCTCGGCTTTAAGGCGCTCCGTCTCATGATGTACCCGAGCCTGTAACTCTGCCATCCGCACGTTTTCAGCGTCAATCTCCTTCTGCACCTCGACTATCTGGCTATGCAGTTTAGTTAACTCCACATTGCGCTCTTCCTGATTCTCTGCGGTAACTGGGGTTTCCACGAGTTTCGCCATCTCAACCATGAGATCGGTCATGGCTTGAGCCGGTGTTTTGGTTGACCCACCGGAACCTCCAGCTATGGCTGGATCGGGAACCGTTTGTAACACCCCAAAAATTTAATCATGTTTTATCAATTAAAATTTTGCCAGGAATAATTATTTTCTATTTTCTAGATTTTTTATTAATTTCAGAACCACTCTTTTTCTCTGAATTACAAAATTCTTTCCTCTTATCTAAAGCTTTTGAATGATGTTGTGGGTCTTGAATGTTTTATTAAAGTATTTTACTTCATTTAGTAAAACCAGTGGAATTATTTTTATAATAAAACTTGCCAAGTTTTAATTCTTTTAATAGCATTTTCATTCTTTTAAAGGCCTAAGTTACACTACAACCACTTCATAAATTCATCTATTAATTCCACAAAAATTCGTACGTGTCATGTGATGTCCCTGGATCACTTTTATGCAAAAACCCAACTTGCTATTTTGGAAAAATTGAGCATATCATCCTCATTTGTATCCTGGTCCAGTTTGGCAGTTTGTACTGCAGCCCTATTTTATTTTGCCCTAATTGCCATGAGATTTTTCCTGCTTGTAATACACCCTACCAAACTCTTAAGTTCAAGAGTTTAGACCCATTGAAGTATTTTAAGCCCATGCAATAATGCCCCATAGTTTCTGTCTAGAAACAGAGTTTTGCAAAACTTGCATTAGCAAGTTTCTGCTTTGGCCAAACTAACCTTGCCGTCCTAGTGTGGATCTAAGGAGACCACAACCTGGAAAATTTGGTGGCCAGAACAGACCCCTTGATGCCCATGACATTCTGTCGAACACCTAGAGTGTCTGGCCAGAATTGGCATAGTGTTAAGATTGCCTTGTGAACTTGAGCCCCTGACCCAACCACCATGTCCACTAGGCCTAGTACACTCTCACTAACCACTCTGTTAAGTTGTAGCCCCATACAAGCCCTCTAGCCTCGCCTGTCATTTCGCCGAACACATGGTGGGCATGCTCTGGACGCGCCCAGAGCGCCCATATGGCTGCCTTGGCGTCCACGGTACTACCCCCACATAACCCCACGCCCCTGAACTTTCCCCTCTCGTAGAGCCGTCCCCGACCCCTCCTAGCTGCTGGAGACGCCCCCTCTCGCCATGCAGCGCCGCCGCTAGAGCTACCTTGGCAGCTAGCCTACGGCTGCATCTGCCCCTGCCATGGCCGGCGCCGCCCGAGCCTCCCCAGCACGCCAGCTGCCCCTTGAGCAGTGTGTTCTCATCCGCTCGCCCTGTCGGACCCCGCCAGCCACCGCCACGCGTCCCCTTTGCAACAGAACGTTGGTTCGCCGGAGTTATCCTCAGCCGTCGGCGGAACCGACCTAAGCTAGCTATATATAGGACCCCCGCAGCAGCAGTGCACTCCATCGCTCTTCCTAGACCTGCAGTAAACCTCCCAAAGCAGCCTTTCGATCCCCAGCAGCCATATCCCTCGCCTCCGGCCAGGATTCGGCCGCCACCGTCGTGGTCAAATTTGGAGCCCTCCATGCCCCTCCCTCGCTGCAACCTTGCCACTCGACTCCCTGACCTGCAAGGAACCCATTCCCATACCCCATTTTCGCCTAGAGCCACCCTAGGAGGAGAACACCCCGTGGCCGAAGCCCTCTCCGCCATGGTTGAAGCCATGCTCAATCTCGAGCTTCCTTGCGAATTCCACCACCTCCAACCGACGCGGCGGATCCCCCTGAGCACATGGATAGCTCGGACGTCAAAAACGGCGCCCCCAAGCACCGGCTGTCGTCGCCGGAGCTGCCCTCTATCTCTGCCAGATCACGCGGGAGGTGGGGGATGAACCCGACAGGTGGGTCCCACCTGTCGGCGAGACAACTCTCCCCCTCGATCGCGCCACCGCATGGACGTATCTTCCCCGCGGGAAGGCATACTACTGCGAGTACGTTTTCCCTCTTCGAGAGACGTGTTCTGTCTGAACCATTTTCCTTTATTCAGGTTTTATTTAAAATCAGAACTTTGACTACTCTTTGACTGGCTATAACTTTTAAAATAAAACTCCAAATGACTTGATTCTTTTTCCTACCTCTATCAAATTTCACCTAGTTTATTTTAAGATTTATTTAAAAATTATTTAAGACAACTTTTTGTACAGTTTTGAATTATGTGTTAATTAGAATATTTTTCGAAAATAGGATATTGAAGGGAAGATAAAAACTTTCAAAAGTTTTGGAGTGCACATCACCTACTTACACATTGAAGGCAAGCATTCTGAACCTTGGTATAGTATTTGTTGTGTGATTTTTGGTGTGACGAATAAAACTACAACACTAAGTTGACATGAAGTGCGCGTTATTTCATGTGAAATTGTGATCATGCTTGCAAATGCATGATGAGGACTTCTTGCTAATGAACTTGAGATGCTTGTGGCAGTAGTCACCACCTTGTGCCACTCATGCCTACCGGAAGGAACCAGGGATAAGTCTCTGTATCGGGTAGACACGAGCTTGGTTGCTGACATCTCGTTGGAGCGAGAATGGTCAGTGAGGCATGATAGGATGTGATGAGTGGTGATTCTGTCTGACATTGTGAAGAATATTTGTTGTACTAATCATGCAGGGAATACTTAATCCTCCTGAGTCGACCATAGATCGAGTCTTGTTCCAGTGACCCCCATACTTGTTTCGTACTACCACTTGTCCCTGCCGTAGGTAGGGTACGGTTCAGTAAGTTGTCAACCCCTTTCTTGGCACACACCGTACAGAGAGGCCACCGTGGAAGATACCGGAGGCATCTGGTAGGCATGCCACTTGGTCCGGGGGCATGGGTGTTCCGGTTGGACCGAGGGGGTAGCGCCCCTGTTTTGTGCGCGGTATAAATTTTGTGATCCCATGCTAGTCGAGGTTGTAGCCTCCCCACTTAGAGTTTTGCTTAACGAGTGGCGTGGGTGATTCCAGGCACCGGTAAGTTAAGCTGGTGTGTGCGGGTCAGGTGTGTTTTCAATTCAAAGACCGTAAGCGGAATTAGTCCCGGTGGACTAAAGGAATCTGTTACTCGTGGGTAAAGAGTACACCCTCTGTAGAGTTTACATCTATTCGAATAGCCGTGTCCGCGGTTAAGGACTACAGTCTGGGATGGGTCGAGTGTCGGTCTTAGTGTCTGTCTTCGGAGGAATTCTTCTAAAACTGAATATTGATCATGAAGTGTGACGAGTGTATGGATGATTATTATTGTTATGGACTAACCATTTCTATTATGTGAATTGCTGAGTGTCCCTGGGATGGTTCTACCTCCTGGATACTCATGATATTATTTTTCCATATAAGCCCTTTATGTGGCGTCGCTGAGACGCCCGACTGCGGCACAATTATTATTTACTTTATATATAAGCCCTTTATGTGGTGTCGCTCAGACGCCCGACTGTAGCATGCATATTGTTTACTTTATATATAAGCCCTGTATGTGGCGTCGCACAGACGCCCGACTGCGGCATGCCTGTTATTTATTTCCTTCATAAGCCCTTTCTGTGGCATCGCTCAGACGCCCGAGTGAGGCATGTTTCATATTCTTAACCTTTCGAGGCGTCGCTTCAGACACCCGATTGGTATAATTTATTTTTATTCCCTGAATGCTTATTTATATTTAATATGAATGACCTGCTTGCTTGCATCATAAATTCTATTTTGTGACTGACTGGATGATCGTAAATTATTTCAGTGTTTGATTATCACATGCTATATTATATCTGTGTTCATGATGTTTGCGAGTACATTCAAAGTACTCACTGGCTTGTCCCTGGCCATTGTCTTGGCCATATTTCTTGCTTGGAGAGGAGCGAAATGACGACAGCCCCGGAACCTAGATAAAAGAGACAGCAACCACACGAAGATAGGAATTATCCAGGTCAGCTGTTCCTGTGGGAAATGGAGTCCCATAGACGCTGATGATCCGCAAACCGCTTCCGCCATCAACCATTAGAAACTTTTGTTGTACTCATAGACCATCATGGTCTTTTACTTCAGATTTTGTATTTTGCTTGGAATTTCTGTATCAAGAATGTGCCTCACCAGCTAACAGTAATCCTGGGGTTGGTGAGCACAAGGACCATTTGCTGGGAAATTAATATCCTAGAAAACCAGTCCTGACACCGTTGTAGCTCCTGCCATGTAGACAGCGACTTGGCGAGGCGACTCGTCGTATTCCCTGGAGGCCTCAGTTTCCAATGAGCCCCCAAGTCTGCCATCATAAAGAGGACAGATCGACTCCGTATCTCCCGTGGATGACCCGCCGTCTGAGTTGACGAGGGCGTTCTCACTGGAAGCCGGCTCGTCCGAAAGACTAATTCCTTGCGTGAAACCGACGAAGACGTGACGACGGCCATCTCGGCACTAGCCGGTTTGGGTGCGCCGAGCCGGCTCGTCGAGGTTGGTGTAGATGTCTGGCTTGGGGGTCTCCAAATCGATCTCACCAATGGGAACTCGAGGATGCGTTCGATCGAGTCAGTCTCAGCGCTCCAATCCGACTTATTGACGTAGATCTTGTCGCGGCGACTCTTGATCATCTGATCAACCGCAAACTTCCCAAATCCTGGAAGGGTTCCCTTCGAGAACTCAACTCCACCGGGCGAGAGCCCCACAGTGGGCGCCAACTGTCGTGGTTTTGTCACGGCAGATGTCCTCGTGAAAGGAGTGTGAGGCCATCGCCGCTAGGTGGTGACTCAAAGGGGTTGAACGGGAAAGAGAGTCGGGTTTACCCAGGTTCGGCCCATCCAATGGAGGTAATAGCCTACATCCTACTTTGTGTGTATTGATTAATAGATCTCGATTACAAGGGTGCGGAATCGCTAACCTAGCTATCGAGATATTGTGACTTGAGTCTTTCGGTCCTAGGGGCTTGCCTTTATATACAGGTCAAGACCCTAGGGTTTACAATAGAGTCCGAGTCATATCGTGACTCGTAACCCATAATGTCTCTAACTCGCCTTGCTCCTCAAGCAGGGAATCCGGCTGGCATCCTCTGCCTGGTGGGCCTTGAGCCGCCGTCTTCAGGTGCTGGGTTGCCCGGCTACTAAGTCAGCCACCGCCTTATCTTTTCTTCATATGACACGGCCCATCTCAAACTTCTATAGAGCCATCGATATGTTAACCCGGCCCAGTAGGGCGGGTACACCATGGAGTTATATCCCCGACACATACCGAAAGAGCTCCAACTGGTAAGAAGGTAAATTATGTTGAGGAAATTGCTACTTTGAGTGAAAAAGTGGATGCTCTTATGGATATGGTCGCTAGAAAAAATACTCATGTTGATACAAATGATATGACCCTGTCTACCTTGATTGAGCAAAATGATGATGCTATTGATGTGAACTTTATCTCGCAAAACAATTTCAACAACAATGCCTATAGAGGAAATTTTAATGCTAGGTCGTATCCCGGTAATTCCTCTAACAACTATGGAAACTCTTATGGTAGTTATTATGGAAATCCTTCTAAAAATTCTAATAGGATACCTTTTTATCTTGAGAACACAATTAAAGAATTTATTAGTTCTCAAAAGATTTTTAATACTATGGTAGAAGAAAAGTTGCATACGATTGATGTTTTGGCTAAAAACATGGATAGAATTGCTCTTGATGTTGAAACTATTAAAAATAAAGCTTTGCCACCCAAGCATGATTTTGATAAGACTATTAATCTATCCAAATATCTATTAATGAAAGTAAGGAGAGGACAACTAAGTTAAAAGCTAAGCGGGAATTCTTAGAAAAAGCTCTTCCACCCGGTTTTTACCGGAATCATGATGACGATCTTAAAATGATTGGTACTTATCCTATTAAATCTTTATTTATTTCTCTGAATACAGATGATAAAGGGACTGGAGTTGAACCAACTCTATGATGGGGAACGTTGCACGGGAAACAAAAAAATTCCTACGAACACCCAAGATCTATCTATGGAGATCAACAGCTACGAGAGGGGGAGCGCATCTACATACCCTTGTAGATCACTAAGCGGGAAGCATTAAGAAATGCGGTTGGTGTAGTCGAACATCTTCGCGATCCGATCACGGTCCGTCCCGCGATCCAATCTTGTTCCGTTCCGATCTAGCGCCGAACGGACGACACCTCCGCGTTCAGCACACGTACAACTCGATGACGTCTCCGCCTCCTTGATCTAGCAAGCGAGGGCGGAGAGGTAGATGAGATCTCCGGCAGCACGACGACATAGTGGCGGTGGTGGTGGAGCTGTTCCGGCAGGGCTTCGACAAGCACTACCGAAACTAATCTAGAGGAGAAAACGATCTAGAGGGAGAGAGGGAGGGTTGCGCCGTGGCTTGGGTGTGGCTGCCCTCCCTCTCCCTCTCTATTTATAGGAGAAGGGGGTAGGTGGGGCGCCGGCCCTAGCCCCTCCTCCAAGGAGGGTCGGCCGGCCAAGGGGGGAGGAGTCCACCTCCCACAAGGGAGGTGGGCGCCCTAGGGAGGAATCCCTCCCTCCCAAGGCACCTCCCACCTACCACCTAGGGCGCATGAGCCCCTATAGGGGTCAGCTGCCAAGACCACCAGGGGCTGGTGCGCCACCTCTTTGGCCCATGTGGCCCCCGGGGGGAGTGGGCCCCTCCCAGTGGACCCCCAGAACCTTTTCGGCACTCCCGGTACACTACCAAAAACACACGAAACCTTTCCAGAACCCGAATACCACTTTCCTATATATAAATCTTTACCTTCAGACCATTCCGGAGCTCCTTGTTACGTCCTAGATCTCATCCGGGACTCCGAACAACTTTAGGTCACCAACATATATAAATCAACAATACCAAATCATCACCGAACGTTAAGTGTACAGACCCTGTGGGGTTCAAGAACTATGTAGACATGACCGAGACACCTCTACGGTCAATAAAAAATATCGGGACCTAGATGCCCATATTGGTTCCTACATATTCTACGAAGATCTTTATCGGTCGAACCACGATGTCAAGGATTCAATCAATCCCGTATACAGTTCCCTTTGTCCATCGGTATGTTACTTGCCCGAGATTCGATCGTCGGTATCTCCATACCTAGTTCAATCTCGTTACCAGCAAGTCTCTTTACTCGTTCCGTAATACAAGATCCCGTGACTAACTCCTTAGTCACATTGCTTGCAAGCTTCTTGTGATGTTGTATTACCGAGTGGGCCTAGAAATACCTCTCCGTCATACGGAGTGACAAATCCCAGTCTCGATTCACGCCAACCCAACAGACATCCTCGAAGATACCTGTAGAGCACCTTTATAGTCACCCAGTTACGTTGTGACGTTTGATACACACAAGGCATTCCTCCGGTGTCCGGGAGTTGCATGATCTCATGGTCGTAGGAACAGATACTTGACATGGATAAAGCAGTAGCAATAAACTAGAACGATCAAATGCTATGCTTACGGTTGGGTCTTTGTCCATCACATCATTCTTCTAATGCTGTGATCCCGTTATCAAATGACAACTCATGTCCATGGTCAGGAAACCTTAACCATCTTTGATCAACGAGCTAGTCTAGTAGAGGCTCACTAGGGACGCGGTGTTGTCTATGTATCCACACATGTATCCGAGTTTCCAATCAATAAAATTATAGCATGGATTATAAACGATTATCATGAACAAGGAAATATGATAATAACTATTTTATTATTTCCTCTAGGGCATATTTCCAACACTCTAGCTATAGGGAGTTTCGTTTGCTTGATGAGTGATGATTCTAATGATAATGCTGATACGTCTCCAACGTATCTATAATTTTTGATTGTTCCATGCTATAACTTTATCATTCTAGGATACTTTTTGAGTATTTATTTACCAATTTATATTATTTTGGAGCACTAACCTATTGACCTAGTGCCCAGTGCCAATTGCTGTTTTCTGCATGTTTTTGGCTTTTCAGGTTTACAGTGCCAAACAAAGTCCAATTCCCCCGAAACTTTTTGTCGGTGTCCTGGGAACGGGGGTACCCAGACTTGCCTGCCTGCAGCCCAGGGCGTGGCCCGCTTCGACGGCCAGTACGGCCCGGCGCGGCTTCACTCTGGACAAGGCCCTCGCGAGAGTACCACCCTCGCGAGGAGGACGACACCAAGACCCTCGGAAGGAAGAGGCCATCCCAGGTTGCCTCCCGAGGGGCGGAGATCCCTATGCAGCACTCGGCCTCGGGAGGTCAGAGGTGATGCAATCCAGGCCAGGCGGGCACCAGCGCGTGCAGAGAAGACAGTTTCCTCTTTGGTGCAAAGGAGGCAAGGGCGTACGCGGGTTCCCGAGGCGTCCCCCCAAAGGTTTCCATTCTGGTGCAACAAGACCGGGCCAACGGGCTCAGCAGGACGAACGTCATCGCCGAGCCCACCTCTGCATCACCACCGGCTACTTTGCAGGCAAAGACCACCTTTCGTCAGGATAAGGTGTACTCCTTGTCCCCCTTCGAATTTGGCCGTTGTGGGATCCCTTCCCGCCAATGCGATAAGGGAAGAGGACCCGGGCCATTATAAATAGAGGCTATGCTGCGCCGTAGAGGGGATGGAACACCACTCGAGCGCCCTCGCGAGGTCACTCACCACTGTACCAGTTCATCCATAAACCTCCTCGTGAGGCAATCCACCAAAGGCAGGAGTAGGGTTTTACGCTTCGTAGCGGCCCGAACCTGGGTAAATCCTCGTGTGTTAGTCTGCTTCCTCGCGATTGAGTGAGTTCGTCCAGCTAAGCTGTGAAGCTGTGAGCTTGAGGTCGAAGCTGGTGGGGGTCTTCGCACACGCCCCTAAGTTCGAACTTCTTTGGGTTTTGCGGAGCCGGAAATCCGACATTTGGCGCGCCAGGTAGGGGCGTGTCGAAGTCTCTCTTCAAGCTTCGCCTCCTCTCCGCTCACCGCTCCGATGGCTGACGCTCGCCGAGCCCGCGCCGAACGCCGAGCTGCTCGTGTCGCCCAGACAGTGCCAGTGGGCCGCACCGCCGCGCGTCGTTCCGCCTCTCCCACAGCCGATGCCGCCATGGGCCCAGACGCCCACGAGCAGCAGGCCTCCTCGCAGCCGGTCACCGCGCGGCGCGACGGCCGCACCGCCACCCCGTCCATCGTTCTAGCTACTGGGTCGTCCTCCCACGCTCGCCCCGGGCAGGCGCACAGGTCGGCCGCACTGCTCATGGCGCGCGAGCTGCTGCGCTACCGGCCAGCCCCCAACCGCTACGATGACTGGCTCGGGCGCATCGCGGAGCTCGTCAGTGCTGCCGGTGACGCCCCGGTGCTCTCCTACTCGCTTCGTCCCCCGCCCTCTCTGGCGGGCGACGTGGCCCATGGTGCGCCACCTCCTCCTCCTCGGCGCGGCGCCGACCCCGAGCCCAGGCATGAAGCACACCCGCGCGGCCAGCCGCGCGGGCCCCCGGCGAGGGTGGGGGATGAAGTAAGCTGCCAGCTGGTGCCATGGCCGCGTGCGCTCCCTGCGCCGCTGCACCAGCAACGCGACCGTGCGCCCGTGGAGGCCGCTGCACAGGACCACCAAGACCGGGCCCCTCCCGTGCGCGCGGCACCCGTGGGTGCAGTGGGTTGCCGCGCCATCGCCACGGAGCTGCGTCGGGTCGCATGGCCTGGCAAGTTCAAGCCGGACCTGCCTCCTCGCTATGACGGCACCCCAGACCCTGCAGAGTTCCTACAGCTCTACTCGCTGAGCATCGAGGCGGCCGGCGGAGACGACAAGGTCATGGCGAACTGGTTCCCCATGGCCCTCAAGGGTGGTGCGCTCTCCTGGCTCCTCAACCTCCCGGAGGGGTCGATCACCTCCTGGGATGAACTCCAAGAGCGCTTCGTCGCCAACTTCCAAGGCACCCGTGATCGCGCCCTCGCCGTGGCCGACCTGCGTCGCGTGAAGCAACATCCGGGCGAGACCTTGCACAAGTACATATAGCGTTTCACGACTGTCCGCCTCAAGATCCTGAGGGCGTCGGATGAGGCCATCATCTCGGCATTCACCGACGGCGTCAGGGACCTCAGGATGAGGGAGGAGCTCGCCATCCACGACGACCTGTGCTCTGCTCTGGAAATGTTCAACCTGGTGAACAAGTGCGCAAAGGCCGAAGAGGGCCGCCTCTCCCTCCTCGAGCTTCCGGAGGCGGACCCCGACGACAAGAAGACCAAG